>CM057463.1:147574735-148774735 GCA_030035585.1 Dugong dugon | reverse complement strand
AGGTGGGTGTTGTCATGCCACCAGTGCACAGAGAACATGCTCGGCAATACCTTTACAGTCTTTTGGTCACTTCCCTCCTTGACCAGTCAGAGTTTCATCAGGAAATATATCCCCCTGCCTCCTCGCCCTAAACATAATCCCATATTTTTGAGCCAGTTGGTAATTATGGAAGATATCTTGAAAGACGCTGGATGCTACTGACCATTTATGCTTTCTTGAGGAGGACCTCCCTAATACACAGCATCTAGGCCCTTTGCTTTGTGCTGTCTCAGCATCATGGTTGCTGATGGACGCATGATTGCTCGTTACTATTTTAAGGTATTTTAATAAAAATCGTTAGTTTTACAATAGAAATGGGACAGGTTTGATCTGGAATGCCATTTTTTATCTCCCTGTGCTAGTTCAATCCTTGCTTTAGTAAGAGAGGAATTCTCTTACAGGGGATAGGGAAATATATAAATTTTGCATGGAAAACAGTGAGAATTTTGAGAAGTCTTAGCTTTATCCCTCGCATTTCCATTGCTCTTTGTCTGTGTGTCTGTCACGGCACTGGAAAAGCTTTACATTATATTTAACAATAGACCCTTCACATTTACAAGGAATATAACCAGAGATCTTCGTGAATGCCCAGCTTTTCTAATACCCCTAGAGTGCCAAGCTTCATTACTGGGAGATCTTGTGAACTTAATCACTAGCTAAGTGATCCAGGTGTACAAGTGTGCACATGTGCCTTAGCAAAACAATTCCCTGTCGTGGAGCGTCAAAGTCACTAGCTGCAATCAACTTTCAAAGCCATATCCTGGAATGCAGATGTTTTGGTAAAGGGTTTTAGGCGTATACCCATGCCTCCTCACGAGATTATAAACTTCTAGGCAGTAGTAACATGTCTTTTCATTTTCAAATCCTCTAAAAATCCAGAATAGGTTGTTGCTATAGATGTTACTAAAGAGTGAGGAGAGAAGAGAGGAAAATTGTCCCTGTCTCTGTTGTCACACTGTTCAGCATTGCTGTAGTAAAGTTATTCCTCTTATTTCTTCATGCTTTTGTTTTCTTCATGGAAAGCTCTTTTTTCAAATAAAGGAGCATATTTGAATAGATGATTGGGTAAGTCACTCCTGTTAACTCTACATGGGTTATTTGGTGTGTGTTTTTAAGGCTTGAAGTTCAGCACTTTGAAAAAAATAATGAGATCTTGGTAGGGCAAGATGGCACTCTAGGCAGAAGCACCACACCGTCCCTCCACAGCAAAGATCCGAAAAACTAAGCCTAACAGAGAATCAACAATCCTGAAACCCTAGAACATCAAATGAAGAGATAAAGAACTCAGCCAAACACCAAACGGAGTGAGAATACTGAAAGAGAACGGAGAGCGAGGAGAGACTCATGCAGAGATTCCCTACCAGCTAATGTAGCGCGGATCCACCATCTTGGACTCCTATCGGAGACCAGCAAACAGGAGAATGGGAGAGCAGCCTCGCGGAGCGTCCAGTGGGAGACGGAAAGATCGGTAAATTGCGGTGTGCGCTTTCCCACCCCCCACCCCTCTCCGCCTCGGCTGGGGCTCCCCTGCTTCCCTGGGCCGGGGGGCGCCAGTGGCTCTCTGAGAGCCGTTTGTTGGCTGCTGGCGTAGCTTTTTTCTGCCGCCTCCCCCTCATTTTGCTCAGGTGCCTGGTTCCGAGCGCCGTCTTTGCTCTCTCCTGCGAGGCTGTGGGGCTCCGTTCGGGCGTGTGGCTGCTTCCAGGTCTGGGCTGCCGCACTGGTGAGATCCCGGAGCTTTTGTTTGTTCGCCCTTCTGCTTCCCGTGGCCACGGTCTCTTGACCCGAGACTGCCGGCTGCTTGGAATCCGCGCGCCTGAGCGGGGCTCTCTGGGTGCCGTTTGTTGGCTGCTGGTGTGGCTTTTTCTGCTTCTGGTTTCTCTCTTGCCTCTCGCTGCCTCCTCCTCCTTTTGCTTGGGTGCCTGGCTCCGAGCGCCATCTTTGGTCTTTCTTGCGGGGCTGTGGGGCTGCGTTCGGGCGTGTGGCTGCTTCCAGGTCTGGGCTGCCGCACTGGTGAGGTCCTGGGGCCTTTGTTCGTTCGCCCTTCTGCTTCCCGTGGCCACGGTCTCTTGACCCGAGACTGCCGGCTGCTTGGAATCTGCGCGCCTGAGCGGGGGCTCTCTGGGTGCCGTTTGTTGGCTGCTGGTGTGGCTTTTTCTGCTTCTTCTGGTTTCTCGCTTGCCTCTCGCTGCCTCCCACTCCTTTTGCTTGGGTGCCTGGCTCCAAGCGCCGTCTTTGCTCTTTCCTGCGGGGCTGTGGGGCTGCGTTCGGGTGTGTGGCTGCTTCCAGGTCTGGCCTGCCGCGCTGGTGAGATCCCGGGGCTTTTGTTCGTTTGCTCTTCTGCTTCCCGTGGCCGTAGTCTCCTCACCGGGGTCTGCCGGCTGCTTGGATTCCGTGTGCCCGGGCGGGGGGCTCTCTAGGTGCCGTTTGTTGGCTGCTGGTGCTGCCTTTTTTTTTTTTTTTCTTTTTTTTTCCTTCTGCTTATTTTGGTTTCTTGCTTGCCTCTCACCGCCTCCCCCTCCTTTCACTCGGGTGCCTGGCTCCTGGCACCCTCTTAGCTCCTTTCTGAGGGTCCCCAGAGCGCAGGCAATTTGTGATACACGCTTTCCACTCTCCACCCTTCTTCACTCACACTCGGCCTTCTCTGTTTCCCACGGACACAGTCTCTTGTCCAGACACAAGCCCGCACTGGCTGGCTATCTGAGTGCCATTCACTGACTGCTGGTGTTGCTTTTTTTTTTTTATTTTTTTTATTTTTTTATTTTTTGATTATTTTTGTTTTCTTTTCCCTCTTTTTCCCTTTTGTCTTTCTTCATTGCTCAATTTCTCGTCTTTATATCTCTTCCTTCTCTTTCTGATCCCTGAATACCAGGCGATGTATGCCTCTGCACCTTCTGGCCAGGCTGTGCTGTGAAACCTGAGACCGACTCCCCCAGACCTCATAGCTGCATCGGTGGGATCCCTGGGAACTTTGCAGTTCTTTAACTTTTCTGATTTTTATTTGTTCATTCTCTCCTTTTCTTTCTCTTCCCCCTTCTGGTTTTCTCCATTCCATAGTCTCTCATCTGTCCATTCCAACGACAAGCTCCCCTAGCATTCTTGTATGTTTGTATGCTTTTCGCTCCTGCTCCTCTCTCCTCTCTCCCATATCCAGCTTAGCTTCACACATAACCATCTCCCTGCTGCATCCTGCCTACCTGCACCGTGCACTTGACATCACACCACCAAGCTGCCCAGGCACGGCCTATTGGAAACTGCCCAGCACTGACTACCGACCATCCTGGTGGCTGCGGTGAGTGCCACAAACAACCCATCCCAGTGGCTCCTCTTCAGTTAGACCTGCCCAGCTGTACCACAAGGATGAAACAAAAAAAATCTACAATCAATAAACAAGAGAAATATCTACTGAATGCCCTGAAAAGAGCAAACAGTATCAAAACATTTACAAAAACAAGACAAGATGGCTCCAATAGGCGTCCAAATAAAAACGCCAGATAACTCACCTGTGGAAGAAAATGCACTAGAAGTACCTGATAGGGAACTCGAATCACTAATACTCGGAATTTTCCAAGAACTGAGGCAAAAAGCTGACAAACATGAGGAAAAAATAGACAAATTTATGGAAAATACAGACAAAAAATTGGAAGAATTCAGGAAGATGACGCAGGAACAAAATGCCAAAATAAATTCACAACTCGAAATTATACAAAAACAATTATAAATCCAAAAGATAAACAACAAGATTTCAGAAATGGACAGTGTCATTGAAGGGCTGAGAAGTAGATTTGAAACCGGGGAAGACAGGATCAGTGGAACTGAAGACAAACACTTGGATACAACTCTGTTTCAGGAAAACTCAGAAAAAACAACAAAGAAAAATGAAGAGACCCTGAGAGTTATGTGGGACACAATTAAAAGCAAAAACTTATGAGTGATTGGCATCCCAGAACAGGGGGAGAAAACAGAAAACACAGAGAGGATCATTGAGGAACTGCTAACAGAAAACTTTCCCAATATCATGAAAGATGAAAAGCTGGCCATGCAAGAAGCTCAATGAACCCCATATAGAAGAGACCCCAAAAGAAAATCACCAAGACATATCATATTCACACTCGCCAAAACTAAAGACAAACAAAGAATCCTGAGAGCAGCTCGTGAAAAACAAGAAGTCACATACAGAGGAGAAACAATAAGACTGAGCTCATATTATTCGGCAGAAACCATGCAGGGAAGAAGGCAGTGGGATGACATATATAAAATCTTGAAAGAAAAAAGTTGTCAGCCAAAAATAATATATCCTGCAAAACTCTCATTCAAATTTGATGGTGAAATTAGGTCATTTCCATGTAAACAGAAACTAAGGGAATATGCAAAAGTCAAACCAAATTACAGGAATTATTAAAGGGAGTTCTTCGATCTGAGGACAAACAGCTTCAGCCCTCAGGCAAAACCTAGGACCTAGGATGCAGGTTCATACGAACCAGATACCATTCTAGGAAATGAACTATTGAGGACTATCCAAAATCAAAAGAAATACAACAGGGAATCAGAGCAATCAATCAAAGGATGACAACAACATCAAAACAATGAAAGAGGGAACAAACGGCATAGGTATAGAACCTTCTAATGGAGAGGAAGGCAAGGTGATACCAAGTAAGGGTAGACTGCTTCAAACTTATAAAGATAAGGGTAAAATCCATGGTAACCACAAAGAAAGTTAACAAACCAACTCATAAAAATAAAGATGGAAAACATAAAGTCCCAGCAAAAACAAAACCTACAAAAACAAAAGAAATGAACACAAAATCCACAAACAAAAGTAACTCAGCACAAGAGAGTAAGAAGAACAAAGAAAACTTCAGCACCACAAAAAAAAAGCACTACAAAATGACAGCAACAAACTTCCATCTATCAATAATTACACTGAATGTAAATGGACTCAATGCACCCATAAAGAGACGGAGAGTGGCAGAATGGATAAGAAAACAGGATCCATCAATATGCTGTCTACAAGAGACACACCTTAGAAACAAAGATGTGAATTTATTAAAAATCAAAGGTTGGAAAAAAATATATCAAGCTAACAACTACCAAAAAAGAGCAGGAGTGGCAATTCTAATCTCAGATAAAATAGACTTTAAAACAAAATCCACTATAAAAGAAAAAGAAGGACACTATATAATGATTAAGGGGACGATCCATCATGAAGACGTAACCATAATAAACATCTATGCACCCAATGACAGGGCTCCAAAATACATAAAAAAAAACTCTTAACAGCACTGAAAAGAGAAATTGACAGTTCCACAAAAATAGTAGGAGACTTCAACACACCACTCTCAGTAAAGGACAGAACAACTAAGAAGAAACTCAGCAAAGATACAGAAGACCTAAAGGACACAATCAGCCAACTGGACCTCATAGACATATATAGAACAATCCATCCAGCCGCTGCAAAGTATACATTCTTTTCCAATGCACATGGAACGTTCTCCAGAATAGACCACATCTTAGGCCACAGAGCAACCCTCAACAAGATCCAAAACACTGAGATAATTCAAAGTATCTTCGCTGACCAAAATGCCATCAAGGTAGAAATTAACACTAGAAAGAGCAAGGAAAAAAATCAAACACATGGAAACTGAATAATACTCTGCTTACACATCAATGGGTAATAGAAGAAATCAGAGATGGAATTAAAAAATTTCTAGAATCAAATGAAAATGAAAACACATCATACCAAAACCTATGGGACACAGCAAAGGCAGTCCTCAGAGGACAATTTATAGCAATAGATGCACATATCAAAAAAGAAGAAACGGACAAAATCAAAACATTAACTACAGAACAGAACTCAAACAAATAGAAAGAGAACAGCAAAAAAAGCCCACAACCACCAGAAGAAAAGAAATAGTAAAGATCAGAGCAGAAATAAATGAAATAGAGAACAGAAAGACAATAGAAAGAATCAATAAAACCAAAAGTTGGTTCTTAGAAAGAAGCAACAAAATCGACAAACCACTGGCCAGACTGACAAAAGAAAAGCAGCAGAGGGTACAAATAAACCAAATAAGAAATGAAACGGGGGACATTATAACAGACCCAACCGAAATAAAAAGGATTATAACAGAATATTATGAAAAACTATATTCCAACAAATTTGAAAACCTAGAGGAAATGGATAAATTTCTAGAAACACACGGCCTACCCAAACTACAACAAAGTGATATTGAAAATCTGAACAGACCCTTAACAGAAGAGATTGAAAAGGTAATTAAAAAACTCCCAACCAAAAAAAATCCCTGGCCCAGATGGCTTCACTGGAGAATTCTACAAAACATTTACAGAAGAGCTTGTACCAGTTCTACTCAAGCTATTTCAGAGCATAGAAGAGGAGGCAACACTTCCAAATTCATTCTATGAAGCCAGCAAAACGCTGATACTAAAACCAGGCAAAGACATTATAAAAAAAGAAAATTACAGACCAATATCTCTCATGAATATAGATGCAAAAATTCTGAACAAAATTCTAGCCAATAGAATTCAGTATCATATCAAAAAAATAATACACCACAACCAAGTAGGATTCATACCAGGTATGCAAGGATGGTTTAACATTAGAAAATCCATCAACGTAATTCACCACATAAACAAAAGGAAAGAAAAAAATCACATGATCATCTCAACTGACGCAGAAAAGGCATTTGACAAAGTCCAACACCCATTCCTGATAAAAGCTCTCAATAAAATAGGTATAGAAGGGAAATTTCTCAACTTAATAAAGGGCATCTATGCAAAACCAACAGCCAAAATCATTCTTAATGAAGAGAGGCTGAAAACCTTCCCCTTGAAAACAGGAACAAGACAAGGATGCCCTTTATCACCACTCCTATTTAACATTGTGCTGGAAGTGCTAGCTAGAGCAATAAGGCAAGAGAAAGAAATAAAGGGCATCCAAATTGGTAATGAAGAAGTTAAACTGTCCCTGTTTGCAGATGATATGATACTATACATAGAAAACCCTAAAGACTCCACAAGAAATTTACTGGAACTAATAGAAAGATTGAGCAGAGTAGCAGGATACAAGATAAACATTCAAAAATCAGCTGGATTCCTATACACCAGTAAAGAGAACGATGAAAAGGAGATCAGGAAATCAATACCATTTTCAATAGCCCCTAAAAAGATAAAATACTTAGGAATAAATCTGACCAGGAATGTAAAAGACCTATACAAAGAAAACTATAAAACACTGCTGCATGAAACCCAAAAGGATCTACATAAATGGAAAAACATACCATGCTCATGGATAGGCAGACTCAACATTGTGAAAATGGCAATTCTACCTAAAGCAATTTACAAATACAATGCAATCCCGATCCAAATACCAGCAACATTCTTCAAAGAGATGGAAAAACTAATTATTAACTTTATATGGAAAGGGAAGAAGCCCAGAATAAGTAAAGCACTACTGAAGAAGAAGAATAAAGTTGGAGGACTCACACTACCTGACTTGAAAACCTACTATACAGCTACTACAACAGAGACATTGACCAATGGAACAGAATTGAGAACCCAGATGTAAATCCATCCACCTACGGTCACCTGATTTTAGACAAGGGCCGAAAGTCCATCAAATGGGGAAAAGACAGTCTTTTTAACAAATGGTGCTGGCAAAACTGGATATCCATTTGCAGAAAAATGAAACAGGACCCATACCTCACACCATACACAAAAACTACTTCAAAATGGATCAAAGACCTGAACATAAAGCCTAAAACTATAAAGTTCATAGAAGAAAAAATAGGACCAACACTTCGGGCCTTAATACATGGCATTAACAGGATACAAACCATAAACATCAATGCTCAAAACCCAACAGATAAACTAGATAACTGGGATCTTCTAAAAATCAAACACCTATGCTCTTCAAAAGACTTCACCAAAAGAGTCAAAAGAGAACCTACAGACTGGGAAAAAATTTTTGGACAGTACAAGTCAGACAAAGGTCTAATCTCCATAATCTACAAGAAAATCCAACACCTCTACAACGAAAAGACAAACAATCCTATGAAAAAATGGGCAAAGGAAATGAACAGACACTTCACCAAAGAAGACATTCAAATGGCCAACAGACACATGAGGAAATGCTCGCGTTCACTAGCCATTAGAGAAATGCAAATTAAAACCACAATGAGATACCATCTCACCCCGGCATTACTGGCACGAATCAAAAATACTGGAAATAACAAATGTTGGAGGGGCTGCGGGGAGACGGGAACTCTTATACACTGCTGGTGGGAATGCAAAATGATACAACCATTTTGGAAAATGATATGGCGTTTCCTCAGAAAGCTAGAAATAGACATACCATTCGATCCAGCAATCCCACTCCTAGGAATATATCCTAGAGAAACAAGAGTCGTCACTCGAATAGACATATGCACACCTATGTTCATGGCAGCATTGTTCACAACAGCAAAACGATGGAAACAACGTAGGTGCCCATCAACAGATGAATGGATAAACAAACTATGGTACATACACACAATGGAGTACTATGCAACGAGAAAGAACAATAATCTGTGAAGCATCTCATAACATGGATGAAACTGGAGGACATTATGCTGAGTGAAATAAGTCAATCACAAAAGGACAAATATTGTATGAGACCTCTATTGTAAAAATCCATGAAAAAACTCACATCCAAAATGTAACAATCCTTGTTGGTTACCAGGGATGGGAGGGGAGGGGGGGAAAATACTAAATAGGCAATAGATAAGTGGTATCTTGGGTGAGAGGTGAGACAGTACACAGTAGAAGGGAAGCTAACACAACCTGCACAAGGAAAGGTCATGGAGGCCCCATGGACACATCCAAACTCCCCGAGGGACTGAGTTGTTGGACGGAGGGCTCTGGGGACCATGGTCTCGGGGAACATCTAGCTCAGTTGGCATGACACTACTTATAAAGATAATGCTCTGCATTCTACCTTGGTGAGTAGTGTCTGGGGTCTTAAAAGCCTGTGAGTGGCCATCTAAGATACTCCACTGGTCTCATCCCTTCGGGAGCAAGGGAGAATGAAGAGAACAGGATACAACAAAAAGATTAGTCCAAAGGACTAATGGGCCGTAGCTACCAAGACCTCCACCGGACTGAGTCCACTACAGCTACATGGTGCCCGGCTACCACCGCTGACTGCTCTGACCAGGATCACAACAGAGGGTTCTGGACAGAGCTGGAGAAGGATGTAGAGTATAATTCTAACTCCCCCCTCCCCCCCCAAAAAAAGACCAGATTTACTGGCCTAAAGGAGACTGGAGAAACCTCAAGAGTATGGCCCCCAGACACCCTTTCATCTCAGAGGTGAAGTTACCTTTGAGGTTCACTGTTCAGCCTGGGAGTGGACAGCCCAGTAAAACTAAGTGAGACTAACGAGGTACAGGAGTCCAGTGACAAGGGCCAGAAGGCAGAGGGGGAGTAGGAAGCTGATGATAAGGAACACAAGTTGAGTAAGGATACTGTTGATGTGTTGTGAGATTGTTAACCATTGTTATAGGGCAACATTTGTAGTAACTGTTAAGTGGGAGGCTATTTTGTCCTGTAAGCCTTCATCTTGGGTGAGAATGGCAGCACAATTGGAAGAGCATAGTCAATGTCACTTAGATGTGTGCGTAAAAAGATTTGAAATGGTGTATCTTTGGCTATGTGTATTTTCACCAAAAAAAAAAAAAAAAGAAAAAAAGCTGAGAATTCAGAGGGTTAAAATGTTGTGGGGTTGTTAACCAAAGTCATAAAACAGCATGTGTACTACTGTTACATGAGAAACTGTTTGTTCTGTAAGCCTTCACCTGAAGTACAATAAAATGTTTTAAAAAATAATAATCAGTTTATTTGAGAAATTTGAAAAATGTTCTTGCGCTCATTGTTTGCTAGTAAAATGGCATTTCATGGTGATTTAGTGAAGTCTTTGTCAGGTACATGGGAAAGTAGTTTTCTGTCTGACCGGGTGTCCTCTCCCTCACCCACCCCCGCAGCAGCTCAAGGCCCCAGCCCAGCTGCCTCTCCCTCCCAGCCACCTGAGAACGAGCTTTCACCACCTGCTCTGTGTTTGCCTCCTTGCCACCTCTGAGTCTCAGCACAAACCATGTTTCTGTTTGCTGGGCTGTACAGGGAAACAGGATGGGGTGCAGGGTGGGGGGAGTGTAATAAAAATAAACACTGGGAAGCTACTTGGGTCTCCAGAACTCAGTCACTAAATGCTCCTGGGAGTTAGTCATCTGCATGAAAATGGAAATGCAGGTAAAAATGCTGGCCTTGTAGCCTTTTTGAGGCATCTTTCCTGGAGAACCTTTAAATCATACAGGACACGTGTGCTTCCAAGGCACCAAAAATTACTCATACTAACTCTAGAAAGGGACCTGATAGAAGAATTTTATGGGGTTTCCAGGAGATCTGAACAAGCAGTTGTTGGGGAGAACAGGGAGAGGGGCAGGTCCTGGGGATTGATTTGAGGTGTAGGGGGAGGACCTGGTTGCCTGGTCCTTCCCTGGCATTCACACCCACCTCCCCGTCACTTTTGTGCTCCAGGTGAGCCTCCCCAGGGATCTTCCGGTTTATCCTCTGAGGTAAAACTTGCCCCCAAATTACATTCTTATTATATTTATTCTGTTAAGCATTTGGCTGATTGATACTAATTTTATTTGGCTCTCTTATTTCCTTGACTGACAAATTTCAGTCTAGGAAGAATCAGATGAGAAGAGGAGGAGACTTGGAATAAATCATTTAGCACAGGTCTCTTATGGCCATTTTACATTTGGCAGCTCAAAAACTTTTATGAATCTCTCTTTTCAAGGCTCTTGTTAGATCTTTTAAAGGAAAATACTAATAACTAATATTGAGTAAGTGTTTATACAGCAGTGACCATGCTAAATGATTTTTACATGTTTGAGCTCATCTTAATTCTCTAGCAAGTCTTGAGCTAAGTAACTATAAAAAAACAAAAACCAAACCTATTTCTGTCAAGTCAGTTCCAACTCATGGCAATCCCATGTGATACAGAGTAGAACTGCTCAATAAGGTTTTCTTGGCTGTAATCTTTATGGAAGCAGATCACCAGGCCTTTCTTCCACAGAGCTTCTGGGTAGGTTTGAACTGCCAGCGTTTTGGTTAGTAGTTGAGCACAAACCATGTGTACCACCCAGGGACCTTCGGTACCTATACTAACAACATTTTCAAAGAAGAAAATAAGACTTGGAAAGTTTAAGTAATTTTTCAAAAAGAGGAGATGATTAAAGTTAATATATGTATTAAATGCAGCAGCGAAAGTGGTGAGAAACAGACTGGACAGGGCGGTGGGGGACAGGGTGGGGCCTGAATGCCTTGTTAAAGATTTGGGGGTAAGTGTCTTGGTAATGAAGACTCACTGAGGTTTTTGGATCATGGGGGCGATACCAGAACTACCCTTTGGAAAAGTTTCTCTGGCAATAACGTGTGGGATGGGAGAGACAAAACGTAAGGAGACCTTTGATGAAGTGTCAGGTCTAGTGAGGACATGAACCAGGGCTGTGGGAAAGGAAGGAATAGGGGGTGGCGTGGTTTTCTTTTAGGGTTCCTGTTAAGGCCCCTCTCTGGGACTTTGTTTTAAACATTCTAACGTTTAAATGTTCTAATATGGAGTCCTGCTGATTTGAAGACAACAAAACAATGCTAAATTTTAAGAAGTTAAGATTGAATTACCTTTTCTTGTTAGGAAGCAAAATAATTGAACTCCTGGGAGCCAAAGTCCATCCAGAAAAAGACCCACACATACACTTACATCCCCACACAACTGCAGGCATGTAGAAGTGAAGGATGCAAACACTCTTAAGAAGTGTATCTCAACACTGCTTTTCTCTGGCCTCTGATTTCCTTACCAGTACTAGCAACTACTGGTTATACTGCCCACATAAGGTTTGTATCTTTGGGTTCTCTAGACAAACAGATCCAGTAAGATACACATATGTAGAGAGAGGGAAGGAGAGAGAGAGAGAGAGAGTGATAGATCGATTTTGAGGAAGTAGCACATGTGATTGTGGGGGCTGGCAAATCTAAAACCCATAGGGCAGGTGACAGCTAGAAATTCTGGCGGTCTAGTATCCAAAATGGTAGGTCAGGTGGTGGGGGAGAGAGAGGAATTCTGGCAGGGTGTTTGTTTATAGTCTGGAGGCAGAATCCTTCCTCAGGAAACCTCTAGTTGTTGCTCTTAAAGCCTTCTACTGATTGGATGAGGCACGCCCACATTATGAAGGCTAATCTGCTTTTCTTAAGGCCAGTTGATTTAAATGTTAATTATATGTAAGTACTTTATAGCCTCATCTAGACTAGTGTTTGACCAAAGAACTGGGCACCGTAGCCCAGCCAAGCTGACGCATAAAATTAACCATCACAGTGGGGTTACCTGGGATCAGAGAAAACAGTCCAATTTGTACCTGCCATAGATCTCTTATTCTTGAAGCTTATATTTTATTCCAGAATAACTTCTGGATGATCCCATTTGAGGCAATATTTATAAGTTATTGGGCTTTCCTGGGTTTGGAACCAAAGTCAGCATTCGTGAGATCTCAACTTTGTCAGGAGAAAGAGAGTGATCTCAGTGCCTCCATGTTGCAGGCACTCTGGAAAGGGAGGCTCCTGCATCATTGGTGCATTTATTTAGCAAATAGTAAATGAATTCTGCCTGTGCCAGGCCCTGGGCTGCACACAGGGGATGCGGTGGTGAATAGGGCACAGTCGTCATGGGTCAGAAGCTACCAGGATGGTTGGGACATGCAGGTAAGCTTGTAAGCATGCACATCCAAAATGTTGAAGATGTTTCTCAACATTTGATAAGTTCTTTGACCTTGCAAGCTCCTAAAATAAATAAAATTGAAGATCAAAGTGAAAAATTTGAGTTTGAAAGCCTAAGAGACCTTGGGGATTAAGAAAAAAATTGAACTTAAGCCTTATGGAACAATAGGCTTAATATAATATGAATTTTTTAATTTGTCTGAGAACTAGAGAGATTTCTGTATTAGACTGGGAACTTCAGCTTTGCTGAGATGGACTTTATCTTAGTTGTACCTTTTATTTACCTCTGGTTCCTGGTAGTAAACATCCTTAGAATGCTTATGAGGACTTGCTGCTGTTTTAGAGTTGGTAAAGAAGAGGGTTGAGCCAGGGCTGCCCTCTGGATCCTGAATCCACAGGAGGGTGTGGAAGGCGATGCAATCCTGTGTCATGGGGCTGGGCTTCTGGGACCAGGCTGAACCTTATCAGGGACTACATGAGGTCAGCTTCAGGGATGGCAGTGGGATCCTGGGGATACAGGCCAACGTTCTGGGCTTTAAGCCTTATTTTGTCCTAGCAAAAATCCCTGTTTTGCCACTACTAGGCACCTTGTTCTGGAGCCCTGGTGATGCAGTGGTTAAGAGTAGGGCTGCTAACCAAAAGGTTGGCAGTTTGAATCCACCAACTTCTCCTTGGAAATGCTATGAGGCAGTTCTACTCTGTCCTGTAGGGTCGCTGTGAGTTGGAATCTATTCTACAGCAGTGGGTAGGCACCTTGTTCACCTTGTGGTGCCATAAAAGTCTGCTTTATTCCCTTGAGGTCAAAGTAACACAGTTCAATTTTCCTGATACCTAACGTGAAATGAGAAGATTGTATCTGAGGAAGAAATGCATTAGTGTGATGTATATGTAAAGAGAGGTGAGATGAGGAGGAGAATTGCTTCTTCTCATTCTGTATCATTATAGTTTTGGATTCTACACACATCTATTATCTAGTAAGGATTAGCTAGCTAAAGATTTGAATTTATCCTGGTAAATAATGGTCATTTACCTCTTTCAGCAGATTTCTGCACATGGCGGATCTTCTTCCAATGTAAATGGTGGACCTGAACTTGATCGTTGCATGAGTCCTGAAGGTAGTTTTCAATCTGATGATTTCTTTTATAAAGGAAATCATCTGTGTGACCGTGGTGGCCATCCTAAACCCCCTTGTATTAAAGTATGGTCTTTTAAACAAGGATATGATCAGGTCACCTATTAGCCTATTGGTTGGTCAGTGTGGGGTCATTTCAAGATATATAAAATCTCATTGTCGTTAATAAGGCTCTCACAATTCAAATTTCAGATATGGGCTTTGTATCAGGATTCTCCAGAGAAACAGAACCAATAGGCTATATACATACATATATACATATATGTATATAGAGATAGACTATTTTAAAGAATTGGCTCAAGCAATTGTGACAAGTTTGAAATCTGTAGACTGGCAGGCTGGAAACTTAGGCAAGAGTTGATGTTACAGTCTTGAGGCAGAATGTTTTCCTTCTCTGGGAAACCTCAGTTTTTGCTCTTAAGGACTTGTACTGATTGGATGAGGTCCACCCACATGATGGAAGGTAATCTGCTTTACTTAAAGTTCACAGACTGTAAATGTTAATCACATATAAATACCTGCATAGCAACATCTAGAGTAGTGTTTGATAAAACAGCTGGGCACCATAGCCTGAAGTTGACACATAAAATTTTCCATTGCAGGCTTCCTTTATTTTTCTTTAGTAGGACTCTGCTCTTGTATTCTAAATATAGACTTTCCTTTCTTTCAGTTAGATAACAAAAATGTAGTATTTGATGCCTGTTACGTACAAAGCACTAGGGAGACTTTGTGGTAAGTGATCAATCTTAACCCCCTTTTTTTGAGAAGGATCTGAGATAGGAATTAGCCTTAACAAGTCATCTTCTCTGGGTAGTTTTTTTTTTTTTTTTTAACTTGAAAACTTGAGGAGAAAATCATCTTCCAAAGATCAAAATTCCCACTACTACCCTTCCCCCTTTCCCTAGAATTGACAAAAAGACTTCCTTTTATCCAAAACTGATCACTTAGTTCAGATAATATTTCAGGTATTGGTTAGGTTTATTGATTATTTTGGCTTCTGATTCCAGCCAACAAGGCTAAAAGGAGATTGGTAATTCAGGTGTTCTATTCAGGTAACTTGCTTAGAGATTTTCTTTTGTTTTGCCATAGCTTTAGAAATAAATACATTGCAATTTATTATTTTAAAAGTATGTAGGAATCAAGATAAAATGCTGATGTTTTCTTTAGACTTTGCATTTATTCTTTTTGCAGGTGTGAATGGAAATAGGTGCTCTGAATCCTCAACTCTTCTTGAGAAGTACAGAATTGGGAAAGTCATTGGTGATGGCAATTTTGCAGTGGTCAAAGAGTGCATAGATAGGTGAGTGGGTAGTGGGGATTATCGTGTGTTCACCCACTCGTAACTTTCTCCCTTGGAGTTAATTCTTACTTTAAAGGACCAAAGACTGTCTAGGGTTTTTCAGTGTGTATCATCCCCAAAGGACTAGAAAGGTACATTGTACATGCAAATTCAAAAGAGTCTACCTTGGGACCAGAAGTTTTGCATGTCCACAAGTCACTTGCCAGGGAAAAATATATGTATACATATATAGTATAAAGCTGTTTTAAATGCATTTGGGTTGAGTTATATCAGGTCTGTCATCAGTGAGCCTGAGAAAAATGGAAAAGAATAAGACTCATAACAAAACCAAAAAACCTTCTATAATACTTACTAGTTCTCATTGCTGTACTTGTGTTATCTCATTTAATCTCCAAAATAACCCTTTCAGGTAATATTTAATTGAATATGCCAATAGTTCAGAATATATTAACTCTGACTGCAGTTTTGTCTATATTAAAATTACATTTTTGATTGTCTAAAGTCCTAAATTCTCAAATGTTAGGAAATCTATTCATTTAAATTCTAGGCCTTTTGTGAACAATATTAAAACCAAGAAAGACTCAGGATTAGAATTTTTAGGTTTATAGACCACTCTCCTACCTGTTCCAAGAGGCAATTTTTGTTGTGAGGTATTTTCTAGAATGTTCTGGGAAAATACAATTTTTCCATCTTGTTACATCTCCAGTGATACTTTAATGCTCCTTTCATATTGGTGCACAGGGTAACTCTCGGTCCTCTAAGCTCCTTTTACTTAAGCTCTTGTACACAGAATGCCACCCAAGTAACAAAACATCTAAAATATGATTTGTAAAGACTTAACAGAAGTCTGAGACAGGATTTGGTTTACATTTTTAAGGGGAGAGCAATTTAAATAAAAGTAATTCTTCCAATGCCAGAATGCTCCTTAGAAACAAGGACAGCAAGACTTCGTCTCACGTACTTTTGGACGTGTTATTAGGAGGGACCAGTCCCCGGAGAAGGACGCCATGCTTGGTAAGGTAGAGGGTCAGTGAAAAGGGGGAAGACCTTCAAGGAGGTGGACTGACACAGTGGACTGAAACGTAGCAATGATTGTGAGGATGGCACAGGACAGGGCCGTGTTTTGTTCTGTCGTACATGGGGTCGCTTATGTGTCGGAACTGACTCGATAACACCTAACAGTAATAACAACAACAAATTCTTCCAAGCTAGGCCTCATCAGAGTGTGCTGTAACATCCTGGGCAAAAATAACTTCATTTGGGAGATGGATGTATTCTCAGAAGGCTGCAGTGTTCTTTTTTGAACTGTTTGCCTATACTAAAAACTTTCTTTACCATGTTCAGATGAAATTATGCTAAGGATGATTAAAAATTAGATAATAGCCAAGATTCTTGTGTCTGAGTAAATGACCTCACTAGTGCCCGATTCAGACACGGTGGCACAAGATCCTAGCTGAATTTTTGGCTGAGAAATAGATAACGGAAGTCTTGGGACTTCTAAGTTTTGAACTATGGGCTAATGTGATTAATGGACTGTTGTAAAGACACGTTGATAATAGGAATTTTCTGTTACTTTGATCCATTTTTCTTAATTTTATCCTGTCTCCTGAGTGAACTATTTTGAGATTTGAATATGGAAAAACTCTTTCTTGTCCAGTTTTGATACAAAGGAATTTAAATACTTTAAGTATGTGAGTTACTTTATAATGTTACAGTTACTAATATTTGTAAAAGGAAATATAATTAACATACAGTGTGGCTGAGTTTTACTTTATTTTGTTTTTTCCTCTTTTGGTACCTTTCTCCCGGCACACCACTCTGATGCACTGGGGAGAAGCCAAGTCTTCATTCCTAGAGTCTGTGCTGCAGAGGAAATTAGGAATGATAATGTCTTTATGAAATGATCCCTGGTGGTACAGTGGTTAAGCACTTGGCTGCTAACCGAAAGGTCAGCAGTTCAAACCCACCAGCCACTCCACGGGAGAAAGATGTGGCAGTCTGCTTCCATAAAGATTATAGCCTAGGAAACGCTATGGGAGCAGTTCTACTCTGCCCTGTAAGGTCATTATGAATTAAAATCTACTCAGTGACAATGGGTGACATATTTATGTTTTTAAATGGCCATTCTCTGATTATTCTGTAGGTTCACTGGAAAGGAGTTTGCCCTGAAGATTATAGACAAAGCAAAATGTTGTGGAAAGGTACAGTATACATAACTACTTTGTAAAAGAAACTGAAGTAACTTGGGGAGATGCTTGCTGTGGTGAAGAAATTTAAATGGGGGCTTGACAAGACCAAGCAGGAATAGACCATTGATGATGGCGGGGAAAACACTATCAAGCTTTTTTTTCTTGCCTTTTCCTGATACTTTAATCTTAAAACAGTAAATTGATTTGATCTTGGTTCTAACTATAGAAAATAAAAGTTCTTGTCTCTGAAAGATGCTTTCTAAAACCCAGCAATACACAAAAGGTGTGTCAAGATCTGTAAAGGGTCTGAGACTCTACCCTACTTTTAAGCTAACAAGTTAGCCTTCCAGTTTCATAGATGCTGGCTGAAGACACGATACACCTGTGTCAGAGGCAATGGACAGGCAGCCTGAGCTTCATGTTTGCATTGGTTCCCCTTGACCCCCAAGTCCCATGGAGGTGATCGGAGGGGCCCTGGTGGGTGCTGAACACACAGTGGGTTTGTGTCACAGCTGAGGAACCTAAAGCTTAGGAAACCCGCAGTCTTATCAGGGTGCTGCTGGCAAACCTGCCTAATCTTTGCCCCAAAGGAAGATGTCATTATCCTGTTCAGGAAACAGACCTACCTTCCGCTCTGAGAGAGAGACGGTTGTTCTGTGTTTGCTACACAAACATCCTTGGAAGATAGTCTGGAACAAAAGCTGATACGTGCAGAAACACCCCAACAAGATGAACTTTTTTCTTCCGTCATCAAGCTGGGGCAGGGAAAAAATCAGCTGGATGAAATGCTGCGAGGGTACTGCTATTTTGACTTTGTTTGAAAAAATATATAGCAGTGACAACAAAGAGCTTTTTAAATTCCTTTCTGGAGAAGCGTAGCAGTTAGAGAGTAGACTCCAGAGCTGCACCGTCCAGTATGAGTTACTAGCCACGTGTGGCTACTGAATGCTTGAAATGCAACTACTCCAAACTGAGATGTACTTAAGTGTAAAATACACATCAGATTTCGAAGAGTTAGTACAAAAAAAAAAGCATATCTCATTGATGCCTTTTATATTGATTGCATGTTGAAATGATAATTTGAATATATTTTGTTAAATAAAATATATCAAAACCAATTTTATCTACCTCTTTTTACATTTTTAATGTGGCTATTAGAAAATTTAGAATTACATATATAGATCCCATTATATTTGTGTGACAGTGATGCTCTAGAGCCTGACTGTATAGAGTTTAATCCTAGCTCTCCTTCTTCTTGCTGTGTGACCTTGGGAAGATTATTTAACCCCTTTGTGTCTGCTTTGCTCTCTACAATGGATTTATTAGTTGGGTTTAATAACCTATAACATAAGGTTGTTGTGAGGAATAACTGAATTAAGCCATGGGAACCACATAGAAAAAGTGCCAGTATATAATAAGACTTGAACAAATATTAACCATTAACATTATTAGTGTACCAGAGGGATTTAGAGTTTATAATTAGCAGAGTTTGAGGTGATAGTATTGAAAAGAAGAAAACATTGCAATGTAGTGATTTCACATTTCTGGAACACAAAAACTAATGTTCATTGGCTATCCAAAAACTTTTATATATTTTAACAGAAAACTTTAAATATTATGGTCTGAGCCCCAGAATGGAAAATCAAAGAGCAAATTTGTCATTTACTTTTTTTCCCATCACACTGATGGCTAATGAAGCAGAGTTGGTGCAGAATTCCTCCTTTTCTTGGAATAACTAAGGTTGTTTTTCCTTTAATTTTCTTTACATAATTCTATGTACTTTTACTTACTGTTGTAGCGATATTATTAAAGTTTTTGAACTGTGGTGGCTTTTTTCCCACCTGTAAAAAGGTGTTCCTCCTTCTATCTGGTGTGGTGTGATTTAATCAGAATGTGTGTTTTATAATTTTGTTTGGGAGCCAAGTTATGCACCACTGCATTAAAAAAAAAACTTTTTTAAATAAAAAAAAATTGCTATGGCAATAATATTGTTTACCTGATTAAAATATAAGCAGCTGATTCAGCAGTTTAAAGAAAATCTTGTGTGCAAAAAAAATTCAGTGTGGGTACAGTAAGTGCTGAAGCAAATGGAGAGGTGAATTCAAACATTTAGATCTTATTTTCCCTTTGTAAAAACAGCATGGAGGCAGTGTCTGACCTCCTCCAGCCCCACAAGGGGGAAGGAGAACCAGGATCAACAGCATACCACTGACTCCCATGGGGAGGAGGCCAGACACGCCTCCTCTCTCTGACATCTTTACCAACTCTGACACCAGCCGTCCCTCATGGCATTCTCTACTTCTCTGCTGGGTTCAATAATTCATTGCAGTGGCCACGCAGAACTCACAGACCATACTCACGATTATGGGGTTTATTAGGGAAGTAACAGTAACAATTCAGGCTCAGGGACACTCAGGATACAGTTCTTCCATCAGGATAGCCTCTCCCCAGCTGTGCTCACAGGCATACCTCTCTCTGGCCCTCAGTCTCTGCCCAAAGGTACTCAGCTTTCTCTCCCCTTGGGCCAGGAAGCCCACTGTGCCACCTTCTGCTGCTGGGTCTCTCCTTTCTTGGTGGTGGTGGGCTCCTCCTCTCTGCTCTGGAATTGCTCTCTTTTAAGGCAAAACTGACCAATCCCCTTGTAGGCCACCATTACCCTATCACAGTCACCTGGGTGGGAGTTTACAAGACCATGGCTAAAAAGGCCACACACAAAATTAATCTACTGCACCCTTGTTATTTAATAGCATTCTATTTTTATAAATCACGATCATATACTAATTTATATACTGACATTTTGCTTATTTGAACAACTGTTTCCACATTAAGCCAAAAGCCTGTTGCCATTGAGTTGATTCTGACCCATGGAAGCCCTATGTGTAACAGAGTAGAACTGCTCCATAGGATTTTCTTGGCTGTAATCTTTATGGAAGCAGTTTGTCAGGCCTGCCTTCTACAGAGCTGCTGGATGGGTTCAAACCGCCAATCTTTAGGTTAGTAGATGAGAGCAAACCATTTGTACTGCCCACAGACCTTTATTTCCACATTAAAAAAATCGAACCAAACCAAACTTGTTGCTGTCGAGTCAATTCCGACTCATAGCGACCCTATAGGACAGAGTAGAACTGCCCTGTAGGGTTTCCAAGGCTGTAATCTTTATGGAAGCAGACTGCCACATCTTTCTCCCCTGGAGTGGCTGGTGAGTTCAAACCACCAACCTTTTGGTTAGCAGCTGAGTACTTAACCATTGCACCACCAGGGCTCCTCTATTTCCACATTGTCTGTATAATTTTTTACAAGTAAGTTGATTTTTCACTTTAAATTTTATTTTTAGAAGAAAAATGTTATAGAGAACTTTTAAAAAAAATAGTAAGGGGGGCATTCAGCCACAATTCTGGAGTATTGTGGTCACCTCTGCTTTGTGGGTTGTACACAGAAAATTAATAATGCTGAAAATAATACATACAATTTATTGAAATGCATTCTATATCCAGGCTTGTTCTAGGAAATTTGCACGTAACCTTGCTTGTAAACAGATGTACCAGTTTTACAGATGAGGAAACACAGGCGCAGACTGAATAGCTTTGCAGAAGTTATGCAGAGGAGAGCGGTGATAGAACCTTGGACCACTTGATTACACAGCCCGTACATTGGCCAATCTGCCATGCTCCCTCTCCAAGTTGAATTTATTCATTTGTGTAATAAGAACCTAGGGGGAAAATTTAATCTCTCATTTCCTTTTCTGTTATATATGTGAACATTATTAGATTAATTCCTCATTCACCTAAAACTTGATGTGTGTATTCTGAGTACAAGACTGTGCTGGAAATAGGTTAATCTGCCATACAAATTAATATTCTCCAAACAAGCTTATGGGAGTTTGGAGGAAGCATATGGGAGAGGAGTATGTGATCTTGAAGATGCAAGAGCATTAGAGTTGGAAGTTGAGTGATGGGTAGGGTTTCAATAGACAGAAATAGAAGAAGAGCATTCCAGGTAGCCAGAACAGCATGAGCAAAGCCCAGAGATCAGAAAGCACGCTGAGTTCTAAGGAGACTATTGCAAGATATGCCTTGGGCAGGATTATGGAGGCTGTTGAGGATTCATAACAGATTATGGATTATGGTATTCGTAAATGTAAGAATTCTTCCAGTTCTAATACTCTCTTTCATTCTAAATATGGATTGAACTCCACAGTGTATGAAACCCTTAGCTTTCTACTGTGGTGCTTAGAAGTGGTCCTTGTGCCCCCACCCACCCTACCCAGTTCTGTATTCATAATCGCCATGTTAAGTGTATTGCGTTGGTTTCCTGTGGCTGCTGTAACAATTTACCACAAACTGGGTGGCTTGGAACAACAGAAATTTAATTCTCTCACAGTGCTGGATCCCAGAAGTCCAAAATCTAGCAGGGGTTTCTAAAGGCAAATCTGTTTTTTGCCTCTTCCGGCTTCTGGTGGCTGTTGGCATTCCTGGGTTTGTGGCAGTGTCTCTCCAGTCCCTGCCTCTGTCTTCATGGCGCCTTCTTTCTGTGTGTGTGCCTCTCCTCTTCTGTCCGTGTGAAGTCACCTCTGTCCCTGTCTTATAAAGACATTCGTGATGGCATTTAGGGCCCACCTGGATAATCCAGGGTAATCTTCTCATCTCAGAATCCTTAACCTATCTCCAGAGACCTTTTTTTCCAAAGAAGGTGATACTTATAAATTCCAGGGGTTAGGACTTGATCTCTTTTGGTGGCCATTAGTCAACCTACTACATATATTTGCACAAAAGTCATATATAGGGATCTGAACATTTTACCTCTCTTACTATGCTACTTATCCTCTGCAGTACTCACTAAGCCATATGGATGCAAGCTGTAAAGTCACCCGTGGCCAGGAGCATGATGTGTTTATTCATTCACACAAGTACTTCAGTGCCTACTATGTGTTAGTGACTATGCTAGTTGCTAGATAGTGAGGTAAACAAAAACCTCGAAGAACTCTCAGTTTGGGGTTACAGACCAGCTTACAAACAAAAACACTGGGAGGAGAACTGTGACTGTATTGGACCCAGGGACAGTGAGCACGTAAGAGAGGTACCTAGCCCAGTTTAGGGTGAGCAGGGGAGGCTGCTCAGATGCGGTGTAAGCCCGGTGTTGAGTAATAAATAGGAGTTTGCCAAGCAGTGGGAAAAGGTTCCGGGTAGAGAAAACTACCTTTGCAAATGCACAGAGGTATAGGTGAGAAATTGACAGTAGGAATAGAGAAAAGCAAAGGCTGGATTCAAAGGCTGTTGAGGAGGTAGACCGGCAGGGTTGGTGAGTGAGTGGATGCACTAGAGGACTGGGAAGGAGAGAGGAGTCAGGTGGAATTCCTGCTTCTGCTCTGGGCGGCCAGGTTTCATTCAGTGAGACAGAGAACTGGCGGGGAGAGGAGTGTTTGGTGGAGCTGAGGAAGGGTAGAGAAAGGCGATTGGTTTGGGAGAGTTGTTTATTCCCCTAATTGGTTTCTCATTTTTTTTCCCTTGTATATTCAAAGTCACCATGGCCAAAGATAAGGCGTTATCCTTTGCCAAGTCAGCAATTTTCTTTGTCATTTTCTCTCACACAGAACAGTGGAGCATTGCCATGGAATGATTCATATGTAAATTATTTGGAATTTGAATTGTGAATTGCTTAACATAAATAATGATAGATGACTGAATAAAGTAAGTTCATTGAGTCTCAGGATGAAAATGATATTCATATTGTGTTTAGAAATTTTATTTTCCTGGAAAATGTAATTTAGAGAGCATGTTTACTTATTAGAAACCGACATTATACGTGGGTTGCATGTGAAATAGGAAGATAATATTTGCAAAGGTTTTTATACAGTCCTTTGTTTTGCTTCTGGTGATGGTTTAGTTTAAAAAGTGGATTGTTCCTTCATAGACACTTTTACAGATATAGTTAGAAGTTGAGAAACAAACAGCTCCCACATCCCAACAAAGACACCATATACTTAGAAGATCAGCCATTGTCAAGTAGTGTGCAGCCAACTGCAAGAAGAAGTAATGGTGTAGAGAGTGCTCCTGCAGTGCTCTCTCAGAATCTGAAATGTAGCACTGCAGGTGGCCCTGGGAGAGATTCCACAGTATACACCAGAAGACTTTCCATTGTGCCTTTTATTGAAAAAGTTAATAACTTTGGGGAGGTGCTGTCTCCTTACGTGGTGGACATCTTATTTTAACTCCAGTCTGAGAGAGCTACTTCGGGTATTGGTGATAGGGATTATTTTACACATGCCACGCTAAGTTACCATCACACACAGAGGCCTGAATTGAGGTGGATTTATAGACTCTTCCAACTTTGGAGGAAAGGGGGGAAATGAAGTCATGGATATATTTTCTTTAAAATAAAATATCCATTTTGTATTTCATGTTCACCACAGTCGTAATAACTACTGCTGTCTTTCCTTCACACAGGAAGAAATAAATCCACTTACTTGCTTTTACATGTTCATGAAAGTACATGGAACTCTGCTTTTTGGTATGATTGAGGAAATGCTTGGCACTGGTGATCCAAAAGGTTGAAAATATGTTTACAAGTGTGAAGGGGTTGTCAGGTCTGTCTTTGGTCTCTGTGATCACAAGATGTTGGCTGCATAGCTGCTTCCCTAGGGGAGGAACCAGGGCTCTGTCTGCAGCTTGGTGTTGCTGCTTTGTAGCGTAGACTTACAGGGGTACTCAGGACTCGGAAACAGGTAGGGGACCTGTCCCCAGCCTTCTGGGCTTGGGGTGCGAGGATCTGGGAACAGCTATTCCTCCACTAGATTTGGGGGGGGGGTTTCTGAGGGCTAAGCCAAGTCAAAGACTTTCCCAGTCCTGGTCATTCCAAGGAGCATAGCTTCTCCTTCTTCCACAAGACCTAGCACAGTTCTGCCTTCAACCCCAACTCAGTGTGATACTAGCGTATGTTCCTGTCTTTTCAGTTAAATATTTTCAGATTTATAGCCATCATTATCTTTTTGAAAAATTTCAACTTGATTTCTATTGAAGCATGGCTCTTTGATAGGTGATGTTGTGTAGTACAAAAAACTTGCATGTCAGAAATCTAGGTTTGAATTCCTACCTCAAAGGACTGTTTTAAGGATAAAGTGTTAAAACGTCATGCAAGTCCTTTGCCTGGGGACTGACAGTGAACAGGCTCATAGTCAGTGTTGGCTCCTCTCTTTCCTCTGCTTCTCTTTGGCATTTGCGCTGTCATTTGCCAACATTTACTCAGTGATTACTTAGGTAGGGGAGTCCCTGGGTGGTACAAATGGTTAACACACTCAGCGGCTAAACAAAAGCTTGGAGGGTCAAGTCTACCCAGAGATGCCTCAGCAGAAAGGCCTGGTGGTCTCCTTCTGAAAAATCAGCCATTGGAAACCCTATGGAACACAGTTCTGCTCTGACACATGGGGTTGCAATGAGTTGGAATCGACTCAAGGGCAACTGGTTACTTGGACAGGCACAGTGCATTCCGTGCTCTAGAATCATGACCCACCATGTGCAGGGGCTTTCCGCAGATTTTCTCTGCATGTTATTCATTTGTTATAATTTACACCTCCATCTCTTGTCAAAAAGGATTTACGTTGACTTAGAGTAAAAATACATGTGCATATGGATACATGAAGATGAGAGGAACCATAGATGATATCCTGAAGTAGGGGTAAGGTAATCATTTATTGCGGCAGTGCAACAGTAAATTGAGCTCTGAGATTCATGATGGCAAAGGCAAAAAGGGAAATAAGATGGATATAGATATGTGTGCATGCATGTGTGTGAGATCTGTATGTATATAATGTATAAGAGAACAAGTAGCAAATTTTATAGAGCATTCTCTAAACTCAGAATGATTCACTATTAAAGTTAATGATGACCAACAAATATGGCATTGTTGGGAGATTTTCATGTTTCATAATAGAGCAATAGTTGTTCATGACTCATGGGTTGGTGTATTGAGAGTAATTACTTAATGCTGTGAGTAAACGTTTGCTGCCGAGCTCGTCATAGCTGCATTATTCACCAGGACTGATGATCAGGTGGTGGTTTCAGAGGGGAAGTGATTAGACTGAGAACAGTGGTCCCTGTGGTACTGTGTGTTTCCAGATTTCTGAACTGTAAGATAATAAAGAAGATTCATCTGGTAAATGATTACATCAACAGTCATCGAAGAAGAAAGTTTCATTTTCATGAATTCCAACACAAAATGCAAATTCATATTGGTCATGGTTTAAAAGCTAAAAATATTTTTAATGCCAGAAGTTGTATGCCATAAGTATGCTAAATTTTCTTATATGCCCGATATTTATTTCTGTGCATATATTGAAATTGGAGCCCTTGTGGCATAATGGTTTAAGTGCTCGGCTGCTAACCGAAAGGTTGGCAGTTTGAATCTGCCAGCCGCTCCTTGGAAACGCTATGAGGCAGTTGTGCTCTGCCCTGTAGGGCCACTATGAGTCGATGGTGCACAACAACGACATACTGAAATTAAAGAGTGCTGAAAAGCATCACTTAGAGAATAGTTGGTTATGTTGGGGCTTTATGAGAATACGGGCTTTAGTGTCACAGCATTTTAAGGAGTTGGAAGGAATGATAGACAAGAAGGCACTGTGCTCTCTATGCAGGGTGGCACCACAGAGCCCATGTGGGGATGTTAGAAGGCTGTTTCTTTTCTGTAGTGGTAATGAAATGTTCATTAACTTGTCCTTTCTCTCTGGAAACCAGTATGCTGGGGTTTGCCTTTGATGGGTGCCGAGAGAAATGGCTCCGTTAGCATCAGTCCTGCAGACTGTTTTTGTTGTGTTGTGTTGTTGAGGACAGAGCAGAGAGTGCTGTGATTTCTCATCCACCTCTCTGAACCCTTCGTTCCACAGGAACACCTCATTGAGAATGAAGTGTCAATCCTGCGCCGAGTGAAACATCCAAACATCATCATGCTGGTCGAGGAGATGGAAACAGCTACTGAGCTCTTCCTGGTGATGGAGTTGGTTAAAGTAAGAGGATGGAGGGATTTTCTTGGTGCTGAATCCCCCTATTTACAATATTCCCTTTTTAAAAAAAAAAAAAAAACAACTTTTTTTTTAATTGTACTTTAGATGAAGGTTTACAGAACAAATAGTTTATCATTAAACAGTACACATATTGTTTTATGACAACAGTTAACAACCCCACAACATGTCAACACTGTCCCTTCTCAACCTCGGGTTCCCTATCACCAGCTTTCCTGTCTCCTCCTGCCTTCTAGTCCTTGTCCCTGGACTGTTGTGCCCCATTAGTCTCATTTCCACTTACAATATTCTTGAAGGACCTAATCAGCAAAGTGTTTTGCTCCCTTGTAACTTTCATTACTTGTAATTCATCGATTTTCGTAGCTCTTGTTGTCATTTTTGTATTCTCTCTGGGCTGGTGAACCATCTTCAGTACTTTCGTAGGATTGCCACAGTTGTGTTGGTGTGCTCTCTTATGTGTCCTTTAGGGTGGAGATCTCTTTGACGCAATTACCTCCTCAACCAAGTACACGGAGAGAGACGGCAGCGCCATGGTGTACAACCTTGCCAGTGCCCTCAGGTATCTTCATGGCCTCAGCATCGTGCACAGAGACATCAAGCCAGAGAACCTCCTGGTACGCTCTCCGGTTTTGTTGGTGGTGATTTTTTTTTTTTTTTTTTTTCTGTTCCAACTTGTGCCTCTCATCTTTTTAAAATGATCATAGTCATTTGTAAACAATGAAATGTTAGAGTCTATGCCAGTCCTGCAATCAGGGATTGAGAGAACCTAAATGTAGAAAATCAGCAAGTCTCAAGTCAATGACTATAAAATATGAAAGGTTATTGAACTGATCTGAATTTACTGTTTACCATATCATAGGGTTGTTGTGAGTCGGAATCGACTCAACAGCAATGGGTTTATGTATTAGGTAGCACATTTTTATTTATTTTTGGTTGCTCGGTACTGATAGCTGAAAGGTTGACAGGAAAACTATTTCATGATACCAAAAAAAAACCTCTGGAGAATAAATTGGAGACAGAATCAGAGGCTCATAGGAGACAGAAGTGGAACATAGGGGTTCATTTATGTGCAGGACAGAATTTTTGAGATAATCTGGTCTGCTCGTCTCAGTTGTGTTGTTGCTGTTGTTAGCTGCCATCGAGTTGGCCCCTGGCTTGTGGCAACCCCATGTGTGACAGAGTAAATCCCGTTTCTTAGGGTTTCTTGGCTGTAATCTTTCTGGAAGCAGATAGCCAGACCTTTCTTCCATGGAGTTGCTGGGTGGGTTTGAATCACCAACCTTTTGGTTAGCAGCCAGTCACAAACCATTTGCACCACCTAGGCTCCTATCCCAGTTTTACAGATATGAAAATCGAGACACAGGTATTAATTGTTCTTGCTTGAAAGTTTCAACTTGCCTAGTGTTCTGTCTGTAGAAAGTCTTACTCCACTGTAGCACTTAGGGACCTTCGTAATCTGGTCCCAGTTTACCTCTCCAGCCTCCTATCCTGTTACTAATCCTTTCTTCCCGTCTAGCCAGCATGGCACCTTATCTTCAAGCCATATTTAATTCATCTTCATGTTGTGGCTTGATAACTAAACACCACTTGCTAATTAGGAGCCAGTCCTTGTGACTGCAAGATTCTAGAGAAGCCAGTTGGGGAGTTCTTGTCCACCTTCCCATACAAGACAGTTGGCTTCTCTCTTTATACCTTTCAAGGCTGAGTGTCAACACCGATCATTATAATTATCAATCGTGCTTGGAGGTGGGCTTATTCTAGTGCTTGGTAGCATGTTAATCCAAACCCAGGCTTCCCCAGCCCCAGTAGTTAAGACTTGACCTTATCATTAAGCATTACATCTCCATTGCTGATGTCCATACTGGTGTCTGCAGTGCCCTCTCTCCCAGCAACATGTGGCAGACATGTTCATCTTGTAAGACACTGAGCAAAAATAATTTCTTCTTTAGCATTGAACTCTCCCTGGGCAGAGTTCAGTCATGGTGTATGCTGGTTCCTTCTGTACTTGCCACTGTGTTGTGGATTCATGATTTACTTGTCTGTGTCCTTATCTAGATTGTAAGCACCTTAGGGGCAAGGACTGTGTCTCAATTATCTTTCTATCCCCAATGCTTTGGCCAGTGCCAAGCAAGCACACAGTAGGTGTGGAGTACATGTCACTAGCTAACCACTGATGGTCAGTTGCTAGCTAGCAGCACACCTGGTGCTGGAACCCACGTATTTACACTCTTCTAATGCTTGCACCACACATTTGATTGTTAAAAGGAACATGCATTGACGTACAGGCTTTGAGGTCATCCCAGTATTCGTTGTTCCCCCTCTGGTAATATCATTTGATGATTTCTGAGTGTCCATTTAAAATGATGTGTTTTTTCTTACTGTCTTCTGCCTTGAAGGGTTTGTATTTCATTCCTATGTGTTCCTATTAGGGAAATAAATATCCCTGCTGTGTAATAAAGGATGTATTATGGACTTGGTTTTGTGAACTCTAAGGAGAGTTGTAAACAGCCTGAGGATTGAAGTAGGGATATGGTGTACTCTTCTCAAAGCAGGCTTCTTGCCCATTATAGCCTTGCAGTGTCTGGCAGGCCCAGGGCTCCTACACCATCTGGCTGAGTTTGACCAGGAGCTTCACAAGAGCAGGTGAAGCCAAGCAAAGGCGGCAGGCTTTCTCTGGGTCTGGACAAACACAGCTACCTGCAAAGGTAGTGAGGACACCCCCTTGACTGCTCCCTGCTCGCCACTGCCCACCTCCACGTCAGAGGCTCTGGTTATTTACATTCTCTGTAAATACCGGAGCCACAGGTCCCTGGGGAGCCATTGGTCACTCTGGAGCCAGCCATGCTGCGGCTCTGATTGCTGAGAGCCAGCGAGAAAGGTGGCTGAGGCACTGGGGAACTTCCAGGAAACCAAAAACCAAACCCAAACCCACTGCCATCGAGTGAATTCCAACTCATAGTGACCCCATAGGGTTTCCAAGGCTGTAAATCTCTACAGAAGCAGACTGCCACGTCTTTCTCCTGCAGTGCCACGGGTGGTTTCAAACCACCATAATGTCACCGTTATGAGAAGTAAAAGTTAAATAGACTTTTCAGTAATAATTTGGGTGGGTATCCAACCCCTGTGGCTTGTTTCCATCCTAGCTGGAGGTGAATGTAAAAGGCACAGTCTGTAGTTGGTGGAATATAGCTCCTTATCCTTATCTGTACCAGATCTTTTATTACTTAAGTAGCAACTAGCCTTTTCTACCTTTAAAAGTTGTGCCAGGTTATATGTGTATACACTTGGAAATTGTGCTGTTTAAAAATATTGTGTATTTATACAGTAATAGAATATGAATTTGTTCATCTTACCTAGAACTTTTCTACTTGGCCTTTTCTCTTACCACCCTCCTGTGTCCAGTTATTTAAGAAACATTTGTGATTATTAATATCTAAAGGGAGAAAGGCAAGAGAGCATTAATTCACCTTAAATTGCTCCATTTCAGGGTTCCTAAGTAGTGGAGGAAAGCTCATTCCAGCTGATGCCTCTCAAACTACATGGAAGGTGAAGTCTCTTGAGCTCCGGGAGGTTAACATAATAACCTGTTCAAGAAGTCTTCACTCTGGGCTGCCTGGCTATAGGCATAGGCAGTCCTCAAACCAGAGTAAGATCTAATTAAAGGAACTAACAGGAGGCTAGAGACAAACACGGCCTCCCTCACATTCCCATTCTTACTGGAAAGACACTAGTAGTCTTGTTCTGGAACCCCACCACTTATCCAGGAAATTAAACTTGATTCTTAGGCAAAGTCTCATCCTAATTTGTAAATCCATAATATTGAAGTCCACACCGTGGCATGTACCAGTATTTGCACTTAAATTCACGTGGCTACCTACCATCAAGACATGGAGGAAAAATAGTTGTGAACTAAGATGAACCCGTTTGAAATGTACACTTGTCACTACCTAAAAATACCAACAAAAGCCTTAGTCTAGGTACATACAGCTCCCAGTGGGAGGGTTTAGCTGGGGTATTAGGGGTTAGATTGCTTTCAGGTTAAACACTGCCTCCACGCACCCCTGGCTTAACCTAGATGCTCTAGAGTGAAAAACAGGGTAGCTATGTGCCTTTGTGGTCAAAGGAAGATGTGTCAGAACTAAGAGGGGTACAGACCGGCACATCTTTTCTTATCCAGGAAAAGAATAATCCAACCCTGCTGGTCTAATCCCAGGCCAGACAACTTCAGATTGAACTGGGCCTTTTTTTTTCTTTTTTTGTACTTTAGGTGAAAGTTTACAGCTCAAGTTAGTTTCTTTATACACACATTCGTACGTACATTGTTATGTGACCCTGGTTGCTCTCCCTATAATGTGACAGCACACTCCTCCTTTCCACCCAGATTTCCCGTGTCCATTCAACCAGCTCCTATCCCTTTCTGCCTTCTCATCTCGCCTCCAGACAGAAGCTACTCATTTAGTCTCCTGTATCTACTTGAACTAAGAAGTACCCTTTTCACGAGTATCATTTTATGTCTTAGAGTCCAGTCTATTCTTTGTCTGAAGAGTTGGCCTCAGGAATGGTTTTAGTTCTGGGTTAACAGATAGTCTGAGGGCCATGTCTTTTGGGTTCATCCAGTCTCCGTCAGACAGTTAAGTCTGATCTTTTTACTAGAATTTGGTTTCTGCATCCCATGTTTCTCCTGCTCCATCAGGGACTTTCTGTTGTGTTCCCTGTCAGGGCAGTCATTGGTGGTAGCCAGGCACCATCTAGTTCTTCTGGTCTCAGGCTGGTGGAGTCTCTGGTTTATGTGGCCCCTTTTGTCTCTTAGGCTTATATTTTCCTTGTGTCTTTGGTGTTCTTCCTTCTCCTTTGCTCCAGGTGACTTGGGACCAGTTGATGCATCTCAGATGGCCGCTCATTAGCTTTTAAGACCCTAGACGCCACTCACCAAAGCTGGATGCGGAACATTTTCTTAAAACACTTTGCTATGCCAGTTGACCTAGATGTCGGCTGAAACCATGGTCCCCAGACCCTCACCCCTACGACACTGTCCCTTGAAGTGTTACATTGTATTCGGGAAACTTCTTAGCTTTTGGTTTAGTCCAGTTGTGCTGACTTCCCCTGTGATATGTGTTGTCCTTCCCTTCACCTAAGATAATTCTTCTCTACTATGTAGTTAGTGAATAACCTCTCCCTCCCTCCCTCCCCTCATAACCATCAAAGAATGTTTTCTTCTATGTTTAAACCTTTTCTTGAGTTCTTATAATAGTGGTCTCATACAATATTTGTCCTTTTGTGACTAATTTCACTCACCATAATGCCTTCCAGATTCATCCATGTTATGAGATGTTTCAGGGATTCATCATTGTTCATCGCTGCGTAGTATTCCATTGTGTGAGTATACCATAATTTGTTGATCCATTCATTCGTTGATGGGCACCTACATTGTTTCCATCTTTTTACTATCATGAACAGTGCTGCGATGAACGTGAGTGTGCTTGTATCTATTTGCGTGACGGCTCTTATTTCTCTAGGATATATTGCAAGGAGTGGGATTGCTCGACTGTATGGTACTTCTATTTCTAGCTTTTTAAGGAAGCACCAACTCGATTTCCAAAGTGGTTGTACCATTTTACATTCCCACCAACAGTGAATAAGCGTTCTAGTCTCTCCACAACCTCTCCAACATTTATTATTTTGTGTTTTTTGGATTAATACTAGCGTTGTTGGGGTGAGATGGTATCTCATTGTAGTTTTGATTTGCATTTCTCTAATGGCTAATGATCGTGAGCATTTCTTCATGTGTCTGTTAGCTGCTTAAATGTCTTCTTAGTGCCTGTTCGTATCTTCTGCCCATTTTTTAATTGGGTTGTCTTTTTGTGGTTGAGGTTTTGCAGTATCTTGTAGATTTTTTAGATTAGACACTGATTGGATATGTCATAGCCAAAAATTTTTTCCCATCTGTAGGTTGTCTTTTTACTCTTTTGGTGAAGTCTTTTGATGAGCTTAAGTGTTTGATTTTTAGGCACTCTGAGTTATCTACTTTCTCTTCTTGTGTTTGTGCATTGTTACTTATGGTTTGTATTCTGTTTATGCCATGTATTAAGGCTCCTAGCGTTGTCCCTATTTTTTCTTCCATGATTTTTATCGTTTTAGATTTTATATTTAGGTATTTGATCCATTTTGAGTTAGTTTTTGTGCATGATGTGATGTATGGGTCTTGTTTCCTTTTTTTGCCGATGGATACCCAGTTATGCCAGCACCATTTATTAAAGAGACTGTCTTTTCCCCGTTTAATGGACTTCGGACCTTTGTGGATGAATTTACATCTGGATTCTCAATTCTACTCCGTTGGTCTATGTATCTGTTGTTGTACCAGTACCAGGCTGTTTTGACTACCTTCGTGGTATAATAGGTTCTAAAATCAGGCCTCCTACTTTGTTCTTCTTCTTCAGTAATGCTTTACTTATCTGGGGCCTCTTCCTTTTCCATATGAAGTTGGTGATTTGTTTCTCCATCTCATTTAAAAAATGTTGTTGGAATTTGGATCAGGATTGCATTGTATCTGTAGATTGATTTGGGTAGAATTGACATTTTCAGAATGTTGAATCTTCCTATCCATGAGCAAGGTATGTTTTTCCACTTATGTCGGTCTTTTTTGGTTTCTTGCAGTAGTGTCTTATAGTTTTCTTTGTTATAGGTCTTTTATGTGTCTGGTTAGATTTATTCCTAAGTATTTTATCTTCTTGGGGGTTATTGTAAATGGTATTGATTGGGTGATTTTGTCTTGGAAGTTCTCTTTGTTGGTGTAGAGGAATCCAACTTATTTTTGTATGTTTATCTTGTGTTCTGATACTTTGCTGAAATCTTCTATTAGCTCCAGTACTTTTCTTGTGGATTCTTTGGGGTTTTCTGTGTGTAAGATCATGTCATCTGCAAACAGGGATACTTGTACTTCTTACTTACCAATTTGGATGCTCTTTATTTCTTTTTCTAGCCTAATTGCTCTGGATAGGACCTCAAGCACAATGTTGAATAAGAGTGGTGATAAAGGGCATCTTTGTCTGGTTCCCATTCTCAAAGGGTATGCTTTCAGACTCTCTCCATTTAGAATGATATTGGCTGTTGGCTTTGTGTAAATGCCTTGTATTATGTTGAGGAATTTCCCTTCTCTTCCTATTTTTTTGAGAGTTTTTATCATGAATGGGTGTTGGACTTTGTCAAATGCCTTTTATGCATCAGTTGATAAGATCATGTTGTTCTTGTCTTTTGTTTTATTTATATGATGGATTACATTGTTTTTCTAATGTTGAACCATCCCTGCATACCTGGTATGAATCCCACTTGGTCATGGTGAATTATTTTTTTTGATATGTTGCTGAATTCTATTGGGTAGAATTTTGTTGAGGATTTTTGCGTCAGTGTTCATGAGGGATATTGGTCTGTAATTTTCTTTTTTTGTGGTGTCTTTACCTGGTTTTGGTATGAGGTTTATGCTGGCTTCATAGAATGAGTTTGGGAGTATTCCTTCTTTCCTATGCTCTGAAATGCCTTTAGTAATAGTGGTGTTAACTCTTCTCTGAAAATTTGATAGAATTCTCCAGTGAAGCCATCTGGGCCAGGGCTTTTTTTTGTTGGGAGTTTTTTAATTACCTTTTCAATCTCTTGTTATGAGTTTATTTAGTTGTTCTACCTCTGTTTGTGTTAGTTTATGTAGGTAGTGTGTTTCTAGAAGTTTGTCCATTTCCTCTAGGTTGTCAAATTTGCTGGAGTACAATTTTTCATAGTATTCTATTATTATTCTTTTGGTTTTAGTTGAGTCTATTGTAATATCACCCATCTCATTTATTAGTCAGGTTATTTGCTTCCTCTCATGTTTTTCTTCTGTCAGTTTGGCCAGTGGTTTATCAATTTTCTTGATCTTTTCAAAGAACCAGCTTTTGGTTTTGTTAACTCTTCAATTGTTTTTCTATTCTCTGTTTCATTTAATTCTGCTCTAATTCATATTATTTGCTTTCTTCTGGTGCCTGAGGGATTCTTTTGCTTCTCTCTTTCTGCTTGTTCATGTTGTAGGGTTAATGTTTTGATTTTGGCCCTTTCTTCTTTTTGGATGTGTGCATTTATTGCAATAAACTGACCTCTGAGCACTGATTTTGCTGTGTCCCAAAGGTTCTGGTAGGATGTGTTTTCATTCTCATTTCATTCTGTGAATTTCCTTATTCCATCCTTAATTTCTTCTATAACCCAGCAGTTACTGAGCAAGGTGTTGTTCAGTCTCCATGTGTTTGATTTTTTTCCCTTGCTGTTTCTGTCATTGATTTCTACTTTCATGGCTTCATGGTCAGAAAAGATGCTTTGTAATATTTTGATATTTTGGATTTTGTTTAGGCTTGCTTTGTGGCCTAATACCTGGTCTGTTCTGAAGAGTGTTCCATTTGTGTTGGAAAAGAAAGTTTACTTGGCTGCTGTTGGGTGGAGTGTTTTGTATACATCTGTAAGACCAAGTTGGTTGATAGTGGCATTTAGATCTTCTCTTCTTTGAGCTTCTTTCTGGATGTTCAGTCCTTTACTGAAAGTGGTGTGTTGAAGTCTCCTACCATTATTGTGGAGCTGTCTGTTTCTATTTTTAATGCTGTTAGAGTTCGTTTTATGTATTTTGGAGCGCAGTCATTAGGTGCGTAAATATTTATTATGGTTATGTCCTCCTGGTGTATTGGCCCTTTAATCATTAAATAGTGTCTTTCTTATCCTTTGTGGTAGATTTTGCTTTAAAGTCTATTTTGTCAGAGATTAATATTTCCACTCCTGCTCTTTTTTGATTGTTGTTTACTTGATATGTTTTTTTTCCATCCTTTGAGTTTTAGTTTGTTTGTGTCTTTAAGTCTAAGGTGTGTCTCTTGTAGGCAGCATATAGACAAATCGTGTTTTTTCATCCATTCTGCCACTGTCTGTCTCTTTATCTGTACATTTAATCCATTTACATTCAGTGTAATTATTGATAGGTATGAGTTTAGTGCTGTCATTTTGATGTATTTTTTTTGTGTGTGTGTTGTTGACAGTTTCTTTGTTCCACTTAATTTTCTATGCTGAGTCATTTTTTTAAGGTATTTTCTTTTCATACTTTTATTGTTGTTGATTTTGTATTTGCTGAGTCTTTATGTTTTTTATTTTGATGTGTGGGATTGTTAGTTTCCTTTACGGTTACCTTAATATTTACCCCTATTTTTCTAAGTTTAAACCAATCTTTTCATTCTTCATATCACCTTGACTTCCTCTCCACATGAAAGATCTATGACTACATTATTTAGTCCCTCTTTTTTGTTTTAATGTTGTCATCTTTTACGTATTGACATCTCTGTTTCCCTATTTTCAGTGTTTTAGCTTTGATTTATTTTTGTGACTTCCCTATCTGGGTTGATATGCGGTTGTTGTATCCTGTGTTCTCGTCTTAGGTTGTTATCTGATGTTATTGATTTTCTAACCGGAGGACTCCCTTTAGTATTTCTTGTAATTTTGGTTTGGTTTTTGCAAATTCCCTAAACTTCTTATCTGGAAATGCCCTGATTTTGCCATCATATTTGAGAGACAGTTTTGCTGGATATATAATTCTTGGCTGGCAGTTTTTTTCCTTCAAGGCTTTATATGTGTCATCCCATTGCCTTCTTGCCTGCATGGTTTCTGCTGAGTAGCAGCCAGAGCTTGGTCTTATTGACTGTCCTTTGTAGATGACTTTTCATTTATCACTAGCCACTATTAAAATTCTCTCTTTATCTTTGGTTTTGGCAAATTTGATTATAATATGTCTTGGTGACTTTCTTTTGGAATCTACCTTTTGTAGGGTTCGATGAGCTTCTTGGATAAATATCTTCTCATCTTTCACAATATCAGGGAAGTTTTCTGCCAACAAATCTTCAACAATTCTCTGTGTATTTTCTGTTATCCCCCCTGTTCTGGTACTCTAGTCACCTGTAGGTTATTCCTCTTGATAGAGTCCTACATAATTCTTAGGGTTTCTTCATTTTTTTTAAATTCTTTTATCTGATTGTTCCTCAAATAAGTTGGTATCAGGTTGTTTATCTTCAGTCTCACTAATTATGACTTCCATTGCCTCAGTCTGCTCCTGTGATTTTCTTTTGAGTTGTCTAATTCTGAAATTTTATTGTTAATCTTTTGGATTTCTGTTTGCTGCCTCTGTCTCTGGATTCTTGCAGCCTGTTAAATTTGTCATTATGCTCTTGTATAACTTTCTTAAGTTCCTCTTTTGCTTTGTCTTCGTCTTCCTTGGCTTGTTCTGCATTTTGCATGATCTCCTTCCTGATATCTTGAAGACTTCTGTATATTAATTTTTTGAATTCTACCTCCAGTAATTCCAAGGAGTTCTCTTCCTCCAGCAGGTTTTTTGATTCTTTGTTTTGGTGGCTTGCTGAAGCCATCATGGCCTGCCTCTTTATGTGATTTAATATTGACTGTTGTCTCTGAGCCTGCAGCAAGTTATTATGTTTATTTATTTTATGTTTGCTTACTGCGTCCTAGCTTCTTGTTTTGTTTTATTTTGATATGCCCAAATAGGCTGATCATGTGAGCTAGTTTGATTATTGGTGTCTTTGAAGCTCTCACGTACTGTCTCCAGGTGGCTAGAGCTGTTACTAGGTATGTATTTTTCTTGTGTGGATTCAGCTCAGGTATCCAGGTCATTGGTCACCGAGTGTGTAGTGCTGGCTCTTACCTACAATGCTAGATGAGCAGGGGTGATTGGAGTAGGCACAGGTATCTGGCTGCAGTAAGGGATCATGTGCTGATCAAGGCAGGGGCTGACTGCTGCCCCTGAGAGTCTGGGTGGAAGGTGTGTTCTTGTTCCCTAGACTTTGGGTACCCAATGCGTTGGCTGTAAGGTCTGGGACTTACCACTTATTCTTGGATTCCTGTCATGGGTGGCTTGGTGGAGTGGGTGGAGCCACCAGTTCTGAGGCCCCTGATGTAGATAGGTGAGGACCCGGCTTAATGGGCAGGGCAGTGTCAAATGTCACAAATCTGCCACTTCCCCTTAAAGCTGATAGAGATGAAAGTATGCTTCAGGTATATACTCTGTTGTACTGTGGTAATGAGGGCCTATGCTATCGAAATGGGCCCATGCAGGTTGATGCTGGAGTGAAAGACATTCAAAGCCTGTAGACTCCTTATGTCTATATGTAGGCAAAGGGGCTGTGCCTGCCCTGAGTTCCCGGCTCAGAGGAGCTGGCAGATTATTTTTTCCTGTTTGTTAATTTGTTCCCTCTCCAAAGCCAGAAGAATGGCTTAGCTCGTGTGATGGGTCCTACTTCTGGCCCAGGGGGTGCCACATTTTCTGGCGCTGGACTGGGACCTGGAACAGAGCAGGGAGGGGGCAGGTAATGGAAGAGAGGTACTTCCCAAAAGGGTTTTTTTTTTTTGTTTTTTTTTTTTAATCCACATAGTAGGTTAGACACTTGTACTTATCTTTCATCGATTGGGTGCTGTTTCTTGCTGGTTCTGGAAGCTTGAGCAGATTCTCTGCCGTTCATTCTCTCGCAATGTGGAAAATGCGTCCCAAGAGCCACTGCTTGCCTCACCCCTCGCGTGCTAGCTGATGCAGACTGCAGGGGTGCCAGTGCTGGCCAGGTCAGGTCTGGCAACTCCTTGCTGCTTCTGAACCATCTCTCCCTCCCCCTGCTGCTCAGTCCAATTCCTCAACTTTGTCTTTGATGTTCAGGGCCCCTAGATTGTCATATATAATTGATTCTCTTGTTTTTTTGGGTCTTTGTTGTAAGAGGGACTACAGGAAGCGTCTGACTACTATCTTGGCCCTGCCGCTCTAGGCCTGACCTTTTTAAGTAGCTTGATAACACCATGCAATTACGTGTACTCTTATATTTTGCTAGAAAATATACCACTTTGTTAGTTTTGCTTTTAGGGTAAAGTTTTCAAGCCCAAGGAAAAAAAGGAGCTACAGGTCTCAGGGGAGCCATTGGTCACTCTGGAGCCAGCTATGCTGCACCTCTGATTGCTGAGGGCCAGTGAGGAAGGTGGCTGAGGCACTGGGGAACTTTCAGGAAACCAAAAACCAAACCCAATCCCACTGCCACTGAGTCAGTTCCAACTCATAGCAACGCCATAGGGTTTCCAAGGCTGTAAATCTCTATGGAAGCAGACTGTCACATCTTTCTCCCACAGAGCTGTGGGTGGTTTCACACTGCTGACCTTTCAGTTAACAGTCAGTCACCTTAACCACTGCGCCACCAAGGCTCTACAGAAAACCTGGGGTGGGGGGCTGTCTATTTATTTTCCCAGCTGGCTTGTCCCAACCTCACCTCCCACTTCTCCCCTTTATCTACTCACAGTTTCTTAACGTGTGCTAAGTGTCCTTAGAATCTGATACTTCCTCCTTTCCTCTTGTCAAGCATCATGGGTGGATAATGTAATGGGCATTGATGTTTCCAACATCATGTGTCTCAGAGAGTAACCAGTAAATTGGAACCTTGTCTAACCTGTTCTAGATGCTGTAGAGGCCCTGCACCAACCCTGTAGTGCTACCCAAGGGGGAGGCGAAGGAGGAAGATGATAACACTGTTTGGACTAGGCTAATGTGTGAAATAGAATGGCCATGGGTTCAAGTGGAGTCCCTGGGTGGTGCAAACAGTTAACATGCTCAGCTGATAACCAAAGGATTGGAGGTTCAAGTCTACCCAGATGAGCGTCAGAAGAAAGGCCTGGTGATCTCCTTCCAAAAAATAAGCCATTGGAAGCCCTATGGAGCGTAATTCTACTGTAACAAACATGGAGTCGCATGAGTTGAAATCGGCTCAGTGACAACTGGTACTGTTGGGATCAAGCTTCGGAAACAGCCTTAGCTGCATGTATCTAAGTAAAATATGTTTCCAACATTGAAACCTAACTGGATCACTCAGCACATTCTAGATTTAGTCAGCAGGGTGGTATTGGCTTTGGATGAGGAAGCGCCACTGAGGCACTAAAAGTAAGGACACACAGTGACTGCCAACCTCTTCCTGCTCTAAAACCGAATCCAGTCTTTAAACACCAGAGCGCTCAGATGTGTGATTTGCATCCCCCTCTCTGGAAGCACACCGTAATTTAAACCCTTGCCAGCAGAGATGTATGGGTCTCCATGTCAGGGAGCACAGAGGTGGCCGTTAATGCTGTGAGTTACAGCCTGGCGGTGCCCTGTCAGAGTTAACTGTGAGAGACCAGTGATAAATTCAGCGTTCCAGGAGTTCTAGGGACTGGGGAGAGAAGAGGGCTGGTTTCTCATATTTGAAGTCCTTGTAAATCATGTGTTGAAGTTTTATTTAGAGATCGTGCAATGTTTACTTTGTATATGGGATCTGCAATCCTCAAGCAGTTCTTATTTTTGCATTCTAAGGGCAACTTTGAACGGAAGCATCTCTCCACCTGTGGTGGGGCATTTTTGAACAGTACAGGACTGGCGTTCTTGTAGCTGTGATGTTCAGATTCACTCAAAACCTGTATGCAAGTGCAGGTCACAGTCAGTGTTCATTCTGATAAGTCTACCTGATTTTTTTTTTTTTTTTTCCAGATACAGAATCTGTTGCAGAATGGTGTAGTACAAGAAATGGTCTTGGTTGGAATCCCACCTTGGCCACTTACTAGTGACTTGAGTTCTCTGTGCCTCTGTTTCTACATCTGTAAATGGAGATAGCAGTTCTTTTCCTGTTTGCCCAACAGGGTGATTATAGAAGTCCAGTGAGATAATAATGTTTGAGTGAATATTGAAATCTCTGAAGTCCTGTGAGAATGTCACTTACTGGGGAGAACAGAACTCTATGCCAGAAGGAGTTCCTCTTCATTTATATACCTCTTTACTAAGAGCTATGGCTGCTAACCAAAAGATCAGCTAATTCGAAACCACCAGCCACTCCTTGGAAATCCTATGGGGTAGTTCTGCTGTGTCCTATAGGGTCGCTGTGCGTCAGAATCAACCTGACAGCAACGGGTTTGGTTTTTTTTTTTTTTTAACTAAAATTAGTCTCTTAAAGCAATGATTGTTGTGTATGTATGTGTATGTGAAATTTATATTATGTATATATCTATAGATAAATATGAGGACCCCTGGTGATGCAGTGGTTAAGCACTCAGCTGCTAACTGAAAGGTCGGCAATTCGAACTCACCAGCTGCTCTGTGGGAGAAAGATGTGGCAGTCTGCTTCCATAAAGATTAAAGCCTTGGAAACTCTATGGGACAGTTCTACTCTGTCCTGTAGGGTCACTATGCGTCGCAGTTGACTCAATGGCAATGGGTTTGGTTTGGTTTTGGTGTGTGTGTATATATATATACACACACACACACATATATACATTTCTCTTTTGAAGAGAATCTGCAGCTAAGATTTGAAGTTTGCTCATATTATCTTTCACATATTTGCCTCTATGTCTAGCACTGGGGGGAAATGAATCAGATAAAATGTTATGATTTCTAGCTTGTCTGCCCCTTATGACACTTCCCTTTTGATGTTTAGCCAAGGAGGACGACTCGCCGAGACATAATTCAGTGATTACATACTGTTCTGTCCTTTCTATTTATGCTCCTGCATCTACTCTGAGTTTCTTATAGCAGTTGTGAAAAATGGGGCTTCTGGGACTCCTGAGTTTCTGACAACCACCACCAAGTAGCCCTAGGCATCTCTAAATTGAATGTTTAAAACAAACACTATTTTTCAAAAAAGTACCTAATGAGTGTATTTTTAAGTTGTAAAAACAAAATAACAATGGCTTTAATAAAACTTGTGGTTTTTTTTACTCTCATGGATACAGACATTTAGAAAATGTTGCTTATAATGTTCTTATCATCACAATTACTTAGGGTATTTTTTTTCTACAGTCTGGGTTTTGGTAAATGCATCATAAATTCTGACTGTAATTTGGTATATTGGATTGTTCTCATTAATGTTTACATTAAACATAATGGATGGAAAGTCATCCTAAGACTATGGCATAAGTTGGAACCTGGGCTCTGTCGCTTGAGGCTAAGTATTTCTGCTCAGTTGTGGGCTGACTCAGAGTTATAAATGTCTGTGAGGGACTCAAAATTTTCACCATTACTCCTATAGGAACTTAGAAGTCATAAAGATGTATATTGGGTATGTATATTTAGTACATAAAAATAGACAAAGTTATTAAAATATTAAGGTGAAAAATATTCTTACCAAACTGATGAGGTTATTAAAGGTGAGAAAACAATTTTAGTATCATCCTTTCAAAATACCTGTAAAGATTGGACATCATTGGCAGGGGGAGCCCTAAGGTTCTTGGTGTTTTTATTGATGATTATATAAATTTCTCTCCTTCATTAAGTATCTGACTAATGGATGGCGTTGTTAACAATGCTTATCTTGAAAAACATCATTTCTTAAATATTTCTCCTCCTTTACAAGGTAGTGGTTGAGATGAAAATCTGGCTCAGTTCATAGTAAAATATAAGGAAAAGCAAACTACATAGTTTAAAATAGAGAAAGACATTACATGAGTATAGATTAGGTCTCTGCAGTTATTTTTTTTTTTTCTTTCTGAAATTCAGTGTTTTTAACATGGACACCCAAGGGACAAATAGGTTGATCTTACTTAGTCAAATATAAATAATGCTCTCATATGTGCTCGTCTGCTTTCATTTAGAATGTAACTTTCAGACTTTTCTCCCATAAGGAAAGTTTACGTATATATAAAATTCTTAGTTATGGAAGCAATATTGGTGAACGTTCTGGAAACTGTTGACAAGTATAATGAAGACAGTTAAAATAATCCTTAATGCTACCATCTAGACATAAACTGGTTAACATTTTGGTGTATTATACTGTATATATAATTTGAATATTCCTTTTTATTTTATGCAATTAGTGAATATTTCCCATATGATTCATTTTTACTTTGAAAGTGATTATTAATGACTGTATAATGTTTTACTATAGGAATGTCCTGTGATTTATTAAGTCATTACTCTTTTAGCCAGGGGTTCCTGGGTGGCGCAGAGGGTTAAGGGCTGGACTACTAGCCTGTTGGCGGTTCAAACTCATGCAAAGGCACCTTAGAAGACAGGCAGTCTGCTTCCAAAAGGTCACAGCCTTGAAAACCCTATGGAGCAGTTCTACTCTGCACACACGGGGTCGCCATGAGTTGGAATCGACTCGACGGCAACTAACAACAACCCTGTCAGTCATTTACACTGCTTCCAGTTTTTAAAGAATCGTAGATAATTTCTGAGACATAGGCATCCTTGTGTATAACCTTTGGGTCCATCTCAGTCCCCTTAGGGTAGCTTCTTAGAAGTATATTTACTGGGTAAAAGGTTATAAACAATCTTAAGAAACGTGATACATATTGCTGAAATGCTTTCTAGAAAGGGTGTTTTAAGCATAAACATTCACATCTTCATCAGCATTTTTGAATATAATTATCTAATCAGTCAGTCCTTCCAGGAAAGGGTAGAAATGTTTATTGAGCCCTGTTCCAAGCTTCATCTCATTTAATTCTCACACCAACCCCATGTGGCAGGTATTATTATCCCCATTTCACAGAGGAACAGATATGCTCAGAAGGTTACGTAATTTTCCAAGGTTACACAACCAGAAAATGAGTAGAGGGGATTCAAGTTCAGTGCTATCTGATCCCAAGGTTTATTTCCCAAAGTTTTTCCTGTGTGATATTTATATTTCATCATTGACTGTCCATAGAACAAACCCCTACCCACATCCCTAATTTTCTTTCCTAAATTAAACAAGCAAGTCTCTTGGAGAACACCCAGTGCTTTGGTGGACTCTTAAGAAGCACCATTTCCTAGACTCTCAGGTACCTCACACACAGTAACCATCAACAAAGACCAGTTTCCCCATCCCCAGGCTTAGTGGCAGCTTTCAGGCCACCTCACGCATGAGTCACCTACACACTTAACTACTGTGTATGCATTCAAGCGTTTTCATTGTACCCCTAAGTAAGGAGTTTTCTGCAGAGGTGGAAAATAACTGTCTTTTTCAAATTTCACACAATCATGCAAGATCTCTGAAGAGAAAAAATTAGAGCTTTAAAGCACAGAGATAAATTATGGCATTAATAGCATAAGAAAAGAGATTTCTTTTGTGTTTACTCATAATTACATCTGTGCCTTTCAGCCCAATTGCAAAGGCTGTCTTGTAATCATTGTGGGAGTTAGGGGAGCTACTTCTGATTATCAGCTGGTTTCTGTTCCAGGTGTGTGAATATCCTGATGGAACCAAGTCTTTGAAATTGGGAGACTTTGGGCTGGCTACTGTGGTAGAAGGACCTTTATACACAGTCTGTGGCACACCAACTTACGTGGCTCCAGAAATCATTGCTGAAACTGGGTAAGACTCCTGGTGGGGTTGGTTAGTGATTGAGTTTTTACTGGGAAAGTTGTAGTTTTGTTGCTACTTGTGTATTCACACGCCTCCAGTGAAGGTGGAGGAGGAGGGAGAGACAGTTATCTGCAGGATGGCTTTGACCTCAGGAACTAGAGTTTGTGCTTTTATGGCCAAGAGCCCTAGGCTAGGACTGTTTTCCCAAGACTGACTTCGGGAATGTGGTGACAGTCACCAAGACTGTGATTAGGCTGGGAGAAAGGTGGGTCCCTTTGACCAAAGGGCAGTTAATGCCTGTACGTGAAATCAGCAGTTTGCACTGAAAAGACCCTGTCTCGTGACAAACAAAGGCAGTAGTCTAGTGACACAAAGGGTTCCTGGGAGTGGTAGGTGAGTACTATGGTTGTTTCTCCTCCTCCCCACCCACTTTGTTTTCTTAGCTATGGCCTGAAGGTGGACATTTGGGCAGCAGGCGTGATCACCTACATACTGCTGTGTGGATTCCCACCGTTCCGAAGGTCAGTGCCCTTTGAGTGGCAGTATTTGGATTGTAGATTATCTCCCGTTGATCTGGAAACAGACACTACTCCTGGCAATCACAACTTGAAACTGGTTGGTAACTGAAAATTTAGTTAAAAATTACAGTGAAACCTGTGAGAGCCAGAACTTCACGAGACGGCCTTGTTTTTCCAGATCTTGAAAGTTTTCTGCTTTTGACAGGGTGCGGTCTTACCACTCTTCTATTGCCCTCTATTAGTGAAAAATATTTCGAGTTTTCCTTTCTGACAGGTTTCCACCTTACACAGGTTCCGGCTTTCACAGGTTTTGCTGTAGAAACATACCTTTCACTTTTTTTTTATTGTGGTAATATATATAACAAAACATTTACTGTTTTAACCATTTTTAAGTGTACGATTCAATGACATTAATTATATTCATCATGTTCTGCTACCATCACCACTATCCACTTTGAAATGTTTTTCATTCCCGTAAACAGAAACTCAGCACCCCTTAAGTAACGACTGCCCGTTTTCCTCTCCTCCAGCACCTGGTAACCACTAATCCATTTTTTCCTCCATGCATTTGCCTGTTCTAAGTATTTCCTGTAAGTTAGGCCATACAGAGTTCGTCCTTTTGTGTCTGACTTATTTCGTGAATGTTTTCAAGGTTTGCTCGTGTAGCGTGTATCAGAACTTACTTCTGTTTATGGCTGAATAATATCCCTCATATGGATAACCTTTCACTTTGTATCTTAAAACCTATTAATGTTTATTGATTGGACAAACTTTTGATGTGAAGTCAAGGCCTTTGCTTTGTGTATGGCCCTCTGAGTTCCTTGTGGTCTTTCTTTCATAAAACACGTCAATGCTATCTACAGTTTCTAATCTCAGTCTTTTTAAAGTAGAATGAGGACTTAAAGCTCCTTATGAAGCAATTGGAAACCCTGGTGGTGCAGTGGTTAAGGGCTACAGCTGCTAACCAAAAGGTTGGCAGTTCAAATCCACTAGGTGCTCCTTGGAAACCCTATGGGGCAGTTCCACTCTGTCCTGTAGGGTCAGAATCAAGAAGCAATTGGAATCTTTTCTGATGAATCTCTCCCCAGTTCTTGACAGATGTCTCTCCTACTTAATTAGACAGCTGTTTTTTAAACAACGCAGACTTTCATGTAATCTTTCCAAAACATTCAACTGAGTTCTCCTAGAAACAGGGACTCGTTCTTTTTAAATGCATCAGTTCAAATATTTAATTAAGAAGGAGAATTATAAATATGTCTGGCATAAACAGCCGTGGGAACAAACAGACTGACTCTTGGTAACCATGCACTTCACCTGGTGGGAGTAGAGGTGGCTGCTGGCGGGGGCTAGGGTGTTTGATGGAGGGATCAGAGCACTGTTGACCCAGCCATTTTGATCCATTTTATCAACTTTTTTGGAACAAATTATATTGAATCAATCTCATCTAATGCTGCAGGCTTGGTTTTCTTATTTTTCTTGGGCTCTCTTTTCCTTTTAAATCCCTTCCTTTGTTCATTTTATAGCTATTTATTGAGTAGCTCTTATGTGCCAGGCACTATGCTAGGTGCTGGGAATACAGTGGTGAACAAAGCCTGATCCCTGAGCTCATGGCGTTTACAGTCTAATAATGGGTAAGGGTCAGTAAGTGCAAAATAGGTTCATCTTTTAAAACTCTGTTTTCTTTAGTGAGTTGAACAAAATTTTATTGACATTATATAGTAAGCACAAGAGTCATGCAAAGAAGTCAGTCTTTATCTTTGAGAACTTTATGGGGTAAAGGGAGCCCTGGTGGCATAGTGGTTAAGAGCTCAGCTACTAACCAAAAAGTTGGCAGTTTGAATCCACCAGCTGCTCCTTGGAAACCCTGTGGGGCAGTTCTGCTCTGTCCTGTAGGGTTGCTGTGAGTCAGAAATGACTTGACAGCAACGGGTTTGGTTTTTTTATTTTTTATGGTATAAAGACACCACAAGATTTTTGATCATTATTAAATAAGCTGAGCCTGAGGGCATGCTCAATTGGGGGCTGTTGTTGTGTGTTGTCAAGTCAATTCTGACTCATAGCGATTCTACGGGACAGAGTGGAACTGCCACATAAGGTTTCCTAGGCTGTAATCTTTACTGGGAGCAGATCACCAGGTCTACTCCCACAGAATGGCTGGTAGGGTTGAACTGCCAATCTTTCATTCAGCAGTGGAGCGCTTAACCTTTGCGCTACCAGGGCTCCTTAGTTGGGGGCTAAAAATCACAAAAGGTTGAATGAAAGATGTAGCATTTAAGTGGGACCTCATAGTGCCACGGGATTCTGTAGGTTGAAAGCTCTTTCCATCTGACTGTGAACACCATGGTTTTCCTACGTCATTGCCTCGGTGGGTTGCAGTTAGCTTTTGCTGAGTAACAAACTACCCCAAAAGTTAGGGGCATAAATCAACTCTTTGGATTGGTTAGGCATTCTTCTGATCTTGCTGGCTCAGCTGGGGCTTGATGGTCTAGGATGGCCTCACTCAGATGTCTGACAGTTGGCTCTATGTCAGTTGGAACAACAGAGTTGACTTGGCCATGTGCCTGTCATCATCCACTGAGCTAGCTTGGGCTTGTTCATATGATGGTGGATGTAGAATTCCTAAAAGCAGCCAGAGAGAGGGCAAGGCCCACTGCACAAGCACTTTCCAAGTCTCTGCTTCCATCAGATTTGCTCATTTCCCATCGTCAAATCAAGTCAAATAGCTAAGCCTAGAGTAAATGTGGTAAAAGATTCATTAAGTACATATATTTAAAAAAAAATAAAGTTGACCGAGTCAGTTCGTAATCGTGGCGACCCCATGTCTTGCAGAGTAGAACTGTGCTCCACGTGGGTTTCATTGTCTGATCTTTCGGAAGCAGATCATCAGACCTTTCTTCCAAGGCACCTCTGGGTGGACTCGAACCACCAACCTTTTGGTTAGCAGCCAAGCTGTTTATATCACCCAGGGACTCCAAGTAGATACATAGAAGAAGGGGAATAATTTGTGACCATTTTTACAATCGCACTGTGTCCTGGCTAGTTTTGGGAACTAATGAAGTGTAGAAGGGTCGTGTGTCTTGATGGCAGGTGGTCCTGGGGGCAGTTATAGGAGTTTCTTTCCTTGACTAACCCAAGTTGAGATCAGTTGAAAAAAGGTATCAGCAATCAGTGTTAGAGGAGTGTATGCTCACAACTCCCTCTAGTGTTTCCAGTTGTCGGTGCAGCCTGGAGTTTTTTCCTTTGACTTCGCATTTTACTTTTTAACAAAAGTAAGACTCAGGTTGAACAGTATGTATTTGTCATGGAGTGTCACCCAGTGGACAACAGTTTCTTTGTGGGATCTGGCTAATCAAAAGCAGTAAAGTGACACTCTGAAAGCTGCTGTCCTGACATGTTTTATTCACAAGCTGGTCACACAGCTCTAGGTAATTCACTTCTGAAATTTAAGAAAATGCTTTTCCTTTTTCATATCGTCTTATAATGAAAAGAATGTATAATGTTAAATACTAGCTACAGAAGCATCTTCACAGCATAGAAACATTTTGGATAGATTTTGTAGCCTACTATAACATAAAAATGTATATAGAAAATTACAGAAATGATACTTTAAACAATTACGGTATAAAATAGATTATCTACATAAATTTGTACCTTCAGAAAGTCCTTCAAACAAATATTCCAAAATGTTTTCTTTGTTTTCCACAATAGACAGTTTTAATCCAAGGCTTTTTAAGTAAAATCACTGCTTGGAGTTTACATTTTAGCTTCTTTAGCTGTAACATCTCACATTCTTTCTTCTTTCACATTTTTGAGGTTTAGTGTTAGCTCGACACATGTCCTCCTGGTCTTTTTCAACATTAGATTCATTGTTGCTGAAAAGGATCCTGATTTTTCAGAGGCAACCAAAATTTGAGTTTTTGCTTAAGCAGGTCCACTCTTAGGGCCACTGACAAAAAGTATTATTTGTGTAACTGTACTGAGATTTAAAAAAATTTTTTTTTAAAAAAAGCAAAGAACATGAATGAAATGCTTGATTATTTGCAAAATCGCTTACAATATTTCCAGGTTACCTTTTCCGACCTTTGATACCTTGTCATTGAAAAGAGAGAGAGTATGTGTAAACTCTTGTTGTTTTTGAGGCTTTTCTTAACAGACATTTTTAGACTTACCGCACCTTGATTCAAGGGCTATATAGTTTTAGAATAGCAAAGCACCTTGAAGCATCTCAGCCAGATTGTAGAGTATAAAGTGTTAATAAAACCTGTATAGAGTTCGTCAGAGTAGCTTTTTTTTCTTTTTTTTAACTTGACTACTAAGAAGGATGAATTATCTTTAGCTTTCTGTTCTTATGTTCTTATAATGAAAACTCTCAAGGCCCTTGCAGGTCACAGCATCTATCCTTTAGGGCACCATTCTAATTGCTGAGACTTCCCAGGCTTTTTGCTTTTTGACTCCGGCTATTTTAGCACGAACCCACTGCTGTATGTGACTGTGGCAGACAGTTTCTAGCTTTTTAGCTATTTATTAACAAAATAAAATAAGCTTTTTAAGATTCCAGAAAAAATACAGGGGAGATGAGTGGAACAATAGGGAGGGAACCATTCTGGAAATAGGTCATTTTTAAGGTCTTTTAAAATCTTGGTCTCCTGGTGTTCTCTGGCTTTCTGAGAGTTTCTGTAAAATCTCATCGTGTTCTTAGGTGTGTTCTTTACTCATTCTGAAGGAGAGTTAAGCCAGGTTTAATCAGCAGGGAAATAACACTGAAAAGGAAATAAAACATTTTGCCGCCTAGGGAGAGATAGTTTGTGGGCAGTCAAAGAAAATCACTTTTCAGGAGAGCAAGGGGATTTCTTGCCTTAACTAGGTACCTAGCCTGACTTGTGCTTCTCAATGTGCCACTTGACCCAGACTCCATGGACCTGTAGGTGTGGGTTCAGCTGGACTTGACTAAACATTGTGAATATTCACAGAGTGCACAACCGCTTCTCAATAGAACAGGAATGAGGCAGCCACATCAGCACACAGCCCCTGGACCCAGGAATTTGTCTCTAAATGCTGCTGTAAACAGTCTGTTTCTGGGGATGACATACCTGCCCTTGCCCCCTTGAGAGCGTTGACAGTGTAGCCAGCCTCGTGTCCTGAAGGCTGCATGGGGTCCCAGGTGAGCGCCCTGAGCAACAGGCTGTTGAGAGGGTTCTGCTGGAAATTCCAAGACAAATGCTATATGCTTACCAGGAAATACTTAATTCCACTTTTGGGTTTTGATCTTGACCTCAGCAGCCTACCTCGAGTTTTCTGTTTCTGCATGGGAGCCTTGTGATGGCCTAAGAAAGGTAATGGTTCTGCTCTCTGGCCATCCAGGTACCTACCAGCCAGTGGCCCTGTGGCTGTGGAGATGCCATTTTCTGGGTGGTCAGGTACATTCTGCTGCTACATCCTTCCCAGCAGTGTTTTTGCAGTTCCATGGCACCTTCCATCAAAACGTCAAGTCAGCGTTTAGTTATTAGGCACAAGCTGTGTGTGCCAGTGCACCTTTGAGGGCTGGACTGTTAGGCGCAGGTTGGGAGGAATACTGACCTGTGAGCAGTGAGGTGAGGTGCGCTTGCCTCCACCTGGGCAGTTCTAGTTGATATCCTTGGATGGGCTCTTTCCTTTAGACTGGGTTTAAATGAAAGTCAAGTTCAAGGTGAGCTCATTATTTCATGAATATTTGATTCAGATTCTGAACTCCATATGACTTTTTCATACAATGACTCTTTCACTGATCTTTGGCTGTCTCACTGAAAAACAAATGGAAAAAGGCAGGGCAAGGAGCTCTGACTCAGATTTGCTGTTTTTCCACTCTTCTTGTTGCCATAACAGAATAAGTGAGGGAAGATGCTGAAATTCTTTTCTGAAGCAAGGGTTTACATTATTTGTGGATTCCATTTCTCCTTGAGTCTATGTCTCTCTGACTCCCAGGCCTATGAGAATGTGCGTGGTTCATTTTCTAAGAGGAGCCATGTGCCATCACAAATGCGGTTGAGATACACATTTGAGGTATGAAATGCCCGAGCCAAAGAGGCTAGACTCCTCTCCCCTCTCTTCCCATGAGCATTTTGTTGAAAAACCGTATGTGACTTTGACTCATCTTCCATGTCTTTGTCATTGGCTTAGTGAGAATAATCTCCAGGAAGATCTCTTTGACCAGATCTTGGCTGGGAAGCTGGAGTTTCCAGCCCCCTACTGGGATAACATCACGGACTCAGCAAAGGTACCCGTATAAGCCTGTTTGTCTGCATTGTATTGTGCTGAGGGGTCTCTGAAGCACCTTTTTGTACCTGTTGTGTGGGGCTGTAGCAGCTATCAGTATTGAACTCCAGGGGAATTCCTTGACTTCCAGTGTGTGGTTTTTCTTTACCTTCATCCCATGGTATAGTCTCTGAAGCTCCTAACCAAATTCTGAAAGTTGGACTGGCTGTCTTCCTGGTTGCTTCTACCATCTTCCCATTCCCCTTTAAGCTCTGCATGTTCATTCTCTCATTTATTCAAGAAATATGGATTGGACACTCATCAAAATATAGGAATGAACTAATGAGACATACTGAATCACGAAAAGGAAAACTGCTTGTGATTTCATACTGTGGAACAATGATAATGACCAGAAGTCTTAGAAGAGACCATCTTGGTCATTGGAAAGTAGGCTAATGTGGACTTAGGAGAGACATCCTCTTCTTTCCACTGCCGCTGGCGCAGGCAGCTGTGTCTACAGAAATGCCTAGTAAGCACTAGGAGTTTAGGCGATAATACCTTTTTAAGTTGAAATGGTTGAGCAGCTGTGCTGGCTATTCTTTGAGTACTTGGTGCAAACTCAGATTTCTGTATTGATACTGGGATTCCCTCTTTCTCCCTGTTTCTTTCTTTCCAGGAATTAATCAGTCATATGCTTCAGGTAAACGTTGAAGCTCGGTGTACTGCGGGAGAAATCCTGAGTCACCCCTGGGTGTCAGTAAGTATCAGCATTTCTTAGCGAGTAAATGTACGTTCTGTGGCCAACAGCATGCTTCCTCACCGTGGTTCAGCACCTGCTGAGTTTTGCACGTTCCACAGCAGACAAGGTGTCTGTCTCTCCTACTGAGCAGGTAGCATGAAGGCAGCTCCAGGGAGAAAGCAGCTGACAGAAGGACCCCAGAGTTTCAGATCCTGCTCTTTTGAGTGACCTGGGCAAGTCACTGTCCCTTTCTGCATCTCAGTTTCCTTATCTGCAAAATGAAGGGGTTAGCTGGGATGTTCTTTGAGGAGCCTTTCTGCTCTCATATCCTGTAGTTCTGGGCTCTGAGATGAGCATGTTTCAGTCCCTGAGCTCTATGTTTTCGTGGCACATGGCAACCGACTTCCTGCTGCTCAGTGGAAGGCCAAGATACAGTGCTTCCAAAGCCAAGCAGAGGGCGGGATAGACTTCCCTTTGGGCTTCTGTGGTACCTCTGGATTTAGGGTAAACATGCTTCATTAAGTGGTGACTGGGTGAGACTTTGGAGTCCCTGGGTGAAAACGTACTCAACTGCTAACCGAAAGTCCACCCAGAGATGCCTCCTGGGAAGAAAGGCCTGCTGATCTACTTCTGAAAAATCAGGCATTGTGGAGCCAGTTCTACTCTGACACACAACGGGTACCATGAGTCGGAGTCAACTCCACAGCAGCTGGTTTGTTTGGGTTGAGTGAGAGTTTGCATTTTCCTCATTCCTGGGAGGCTCCAGGAGAGTGAAGTTAATTTATGAGCCCAGGACTTCTGTTGACTTGGGGGGCTGGGTGCCCCTCCACTGCCCCACAACATCCTGATATTTGGTTCCTGCTCGCTGCTTGCTGCTCGCCTGAGCTTGTGTCTTAGCTCTTAGATACAATGTAGCTCTGAGACTAACAACTGAATCTCGATTAAAATAATAAACTGATAATTAACTTTGGTGTTTCCACTGGAGGGATCTATACTAAATTATATGACGCGTGTGCCTTGGGGGAGGGTCTTAGAAGCCGGGAGAATTTCCTCCTTTGTGCTGTTGGAGCCCTGTGCTCCCTGCTTGGCCTGTTTCAGACCTGACGGGCAGAGTGAATGGTGCAGGGTCTTTCTGAGTCTGTGCGGCTGCAGAATAACAGTAGTTTATAATTTATAAAAAAGATCGTTGTCCCCCTAACCCGTGGCTAAGTTGGGCCCATTTAGCAAGCAGTGGAGGTAGGGTGCTACTATGGTTAAGGAAAAGAAAACTTGAATTTGAGGATCAAAAATCATTGTATTGGTTTCCTTTTTTTTCCTACAGGATGATGCCTCCCAGGAAAATAATATGCAAGCTGAGGTAACAGGTAAACTAAAACAGCACTTTAACAATGCGTTCCCCAAACAGAACAGCACCACTACCGGGGTCTCTGTTATCATGGTAAGTGGACTGCACGCGTCTGCCGTGGAAAGCTATCATCTGCCTTGACTGCTTGAGCTGTCATTGAACCTTGTGGGGTCCATAGCCAAGAACTCCTCTCACGTGGAAGCTGGCACCTTCCGTCTTCCTGGGTTCATTTCACTTCACAGATTGGCTGCCACGTGAAGTGCATTCATCTGGCCTGACTCCCGGGGCTGGAGGTGGGCTTATGCAGGTACCGACTGAGGACTCAGGGTCCCTTCACCTGAGCTCGGCCTCCAGGGCAGCTGCTTCTGCTCTCGTCTCTACTCTGTCTGGGAAAGGATTCCCCAGCCCTGGTGGGATTTATGGCAGGAGGAAAGATCTCCCTGCCAAACTCAACGCTTCAAAATAGATTTTAAAGCCATGAATTATTGTTCAGGACTTGGGACAAGGAACAACTAAAGTTAAACACATTCCATAAAAGTGAAAATATCAGTGTTTTGTAAAAGACAGTTTGGGGGCTTTTTAAAGTGCAGAACTATATTAAAAAATGTTAGTTGTCAGGATTAGGAAAATTTTACAAGAAATGAGTAACAGTGGTCCCCGTATTTTTTCAGACTTTCCTTTTTCCAAAATGTTTTTAAGGTAGCTTATCTAAATCCATAAACACAGCAAATTAAAATGAAAAGTAACATTAAAGTAAATGAAGCAAAAGGGAACATAAGGGCAGAAAAAGTGAAATTGAGCCAAAAATGAGTCAGTACACCCTGCACTGCTGTCCAGGCCTGAGCACTTGCTGGAGTTGGGCCATAATGCCAGCTTTGAGCGTATCCCATCTCAGTTCTGCCCACACTGCTAACCAGGGAGCAGGCTGGGGTGCCTTCACAGGACCTGAGCTACTGGATCAGCTTCACCGTCAGATTTCCAAGGTGGCGGGTGCCTGAGTCTCAGCACCTTGACCACCCTGACCACACTGGGGCTTGGGCAGCCCACAAGGCCACTTGGAACAGCTTGGAGCCTGACAGTTAGTGATGGGCCATCTCCACAGCCGTGTGACTCTTACCTCAGGACAGCCCCTTACCCTCTGGGAAAAATTCTGTTTCATACCCCACAGGAAAGAAAAATGGTAGTTTGTTCTCATGGCACATTGTCATCTAGGGATGTGGTGTTCAGGTAGTAGCTGGAGGGAAACCACCCCCCCCCACACACACACATACCACATACACACCACACAAACACTCCACACACACACCACATATACACGTACCATGCACACCACACGGATCACACACATCACACATGCATACACACGCCCCTATACCACATACCCCCACATCCCCTATGCCCCCTACCCCTACACACCCCACACACACACACGGCCCCTACATACCATGTAATACACACCCCCCACACACACACACACGCACACTCGGCCCCCACATACCACATATATACACACCCCACACCCACACATACACACGCTCGGCCCCCACATACCATGCATATGCACACCCCACACCCGCACATACACACACACCCGCCCCCCACATACCACGTAAATGCACACCCCACACCCACACCCACACACTCGGCCCCCACATACCACGCATATGCACACCTCACGCCCACACATACACACCCGGCCCCCACATACCACGTATATACACACCCCACACCCGCACATACACACACCCGGCCCTCACATACCACGTATATACACACCCCACACCCACCCACACACACACCTGGCCCCCACATACCATGTATATACACACCCCCCCCCACACACACCCGGCCCCCACATACCACGCATATGCACACCCCCGCCCACACACACCCGGCCCCCACATACCACGTAAGTGCACACCCCACACCCACACACACCCACCCACCCACACACACACACCCCTTTTGAATCTGAAGTGCTGTGGTATGTTTACTGAGCATCCACCATGTTCTCAGCACCCTCTGGGCTTTCATTGTCCTACCTCCCTCAGGGAAGGCTGCATGTACTTGGACCTCCCTTATTAATTCCCCACCACCCTCCAGACAAAGCCTGAACTTCCAAACTGGGACTTGTGACATGTGCAGGTCTCTGGCGGTGCTCTGTGCGAAAGTAACAGGAAGGTCTCTTGAGCTGTGGTTTTTCCTAGCATGTTAGCAGTATTTGGCTGAAAGCCAGAGAAAGCTGGGTTGTCACAGAATTACAGCTGAAACACTTTGAAAAAAAACTATCTAGATTGAACCAATAGCATGAGAACATTTTCAAGTGATTCACTTCTGGGATGTAACATTAATTGGTAGGATAAGGAGTGCGCAGCCTTGCCTTGTGCTAAATTTTAAGGCAGACTCTGGTAAAATTTCGAAAAATAAATACATTAACATCTCATACACTTAACATATAACAGAAAAAGCAAAAGAAGGGAGATTTAAGAAGCTGGAGGGAAACCACACATACCAAAATTTAATAACTATGTGTTAATTAAGCTTCATAGTCTTCTAGGAAAAGAACCTTACAGGACTGTGCCTAGGGTATAGGAGAGTTCACTTGCATTGCCTGGGGCACCTTTCTACTCAGGGACTTGAGAGGAATCAGTAGCCAAAGGCCTGTGGCCAGCCCTGTCATGCCCACCTCTTAGCCAAGGTTCTCCTGGAATGACATGGTCCTTCCACCCTAAGATCCATATAGGCTCTGTTCTGTATAATGATGTTTAGACTCCCTCAGACAAAGCCCGCGGTTGTGTGGGTTATAAGTGCCGTTTTTCCCTTGGCTGACCAAAGGTTCAACAGTCAAATTTCAAACCTTCTTAGCTTTAACTGGATGTTTGTGTAAATGAGCAATGCTTTATTATTTGGAATTCCAGTGGTGACTGTAAAAGGTTATGTGTTTAAATGTGTGTTAAGTTGTCATTTTGAGTGTGTTGGCAGGGTCCCCGTCTAACCCCATGCTCCCTACACAACTCTGCTGGTTGTTAGCTCTGAGGAACTGCTGAGTGACATGATTCCATTTGGTACCCGCAGGAGAAATCAGTAAGGCTTTTCCAGTTCTTAGTGGCGACAAGGCTGCCTATGAATTTTGGCTTGTTCCCGAAAGCAGTGGCAAGGAGAAGGCTTCCATGTGGATGCTAATTCTCACCCAGCTCAGGACGTGGACTGCGCATGGTTGTGTGTGGGAGGCTTGCAATGCTTCTGTGTCCTTGTCATCATCCTCTTCACCAATTAATATTTGTCTGTGTTTGCTGTCCTTGGAGTCAGATGTCCTTGGAATTAAATGTTTTTTATATGAAAAGTAACCACAAAATTACTGTCCCTGGTATTCAAATGTGTGTGAGGCTTATATGGTTTCTGGCAGATAATAGTGGGATTAGTATATAAATGCTCTGAGGTCGAATCATCAGATAACTGTTGTATGACTTATAGAACCCTACTATTTAGTGTCACCCTCTAGTGTTCTCTTCCCCTCACCCTCCTGCAACCCAAGTTAGTGCCTGAGGCTCTTGTCAGAAAACTATAGTGTACCAGTGGTAAATAAGGATGAAAGAAAGTTGATGCTGTTATCTACATTTTATTTGACAGTTTGATGTGACAGTTTGAGAGAGACTTCAGAGTTTCAATCTTTACCCTGTTGAGACTATGGAAAAACCTGAAGCAGAATCCTGGTATTAAACCTGCTGTGCTTCATCAGAGCAGCTTCTAATTCTCAGCCCCTCCTAAATCTGCATGCTTGTCTCAGATTTCCAACCCGTCCAGCTCGTAGCTTACAAGTGTGGGTTTTCCTGCACTTACTGACATCCTCTGCAGCCAGCCACGCACACCCTTGGAAAACTTTGATTTATTTTAATATTCTCAGCTTGCCACGCTGCCTTCCTTCCCAGATCTGATGCTGGCGAGCTCAGAGGAGGAGGAGGCCACTGGTTTTCCTAAATGCTGGTTTCCACTTAGGTGAAAAAGCATCTCTCTGTGGGTGAGAACATTAACACAGGTGCCTTTATATAGGCTTTTGCTGTCTTTTTCCAGCTACGTTTCCAAAGATGCGTTTTTGTTAGTAAGACAGTGTCAAGCCAGCCAGCCTTTGGGATGAGAGAAAACTCTGCAGAGGAGGTTTGAGTGTAAGAGAGGCCTGTGATTTTGGACTACTCTTCCATTTTCTATGACTTGTCCTCAGCATACTTAGGACAGAGAATATGCAGGATGGCTCCACTGTCGGCCCCAGTGAGCTCATCCCAGCCCAGTGACGAGAAGAAGCCACCTTGTGGCAGAAAAGGGAATTACAAACAACCTCGTTAAACTCTGCATCTTCCAGGGCTCCCTTGAGGCAGAGTGCATTAAAATGGATTGCTTCTCCCCAGAATAATGGAGGGGGATTATATTTCCTTTCAGGGGAAAAATTGGAATGATTTGGGTTTCTTTCCTTAATTTAAAATAGACAAAATGTTTCAATAGTGTTGCTTCTGTTTAAAGTAAGTCTAGTTTCTGTCCCTGCTTCTCTCCCCCCTTCTCTTGCCTCTCTCGCCGACTGCATTGCTTCCCTCTGACTAGGTCCAAGGCAATGGTATGTACTAACTGCACTGCAACGCTTTGTTCTGCTGCATACATTCACCTTCTAATAACAGGAAGAGAAAAGGAGAAATAACCCCGGCATTGTTTCCTCCAACCCAGAAGAGGCTGTGTGTTAGAAAACGGTGCAGGCAGCCTGTCTTCAGTCTCAGTGTTGCTGAGGGTTGTTCCCACTGAGGTGTGGGAGCTTTGGCCCACACTGGTGCTGGGAGCTTGGCATCTTGGCAGCTTATCAGAGGGCTCTGCTGAGTTTCTGATTTGGCCTTGCCACAGTTACCTCTTTTCCAGGTCATTGAAATTGTCCTTGGAAATTAATGCTTGACCTTGGAAGGGCCTATGGAGAACCCCATTTTATAGTTGACACCAAGTGTGCTTAGGGCAGTGGCACAAATCTGTCTTAGAAAGCCCTTGTATATTCATATTTTCTCCATACTTTTTATTTTTACTGAAAAAATCTGTAGCACATCCCCTACCCTGCCCAGGGCAGTTAGATTCCAGAATGCCTCCCAGTCTTTGCCCCTTTTAGCTAAAGGTGTTCCTCTGTTTGGAAAGCCCAGTCCAATGCAGCTGGATTTCACTGGACAGGCAAGAACTACCCTGACTGAGTCCAAGGAGAAAAAATGGAAAGACTAGGACTCACCTCTTAATCCAGGGCTGTATTTGCGACTGTTTCTGCGCTCCCCGAGGAGCTGAGCAGATTAAAAACCTTGGGGGTGTGAGAAGCTAAAAAGGCCGCAGCCGAAGAGAGGAGCCGGTAAGAGACTGGGAGGATTTAAAAAATGATTATTTCTAATATTGTACCATATGACTTGTTGGCTGTATGCCTGTACAGCCACTTGGGTTGTAAGGGGGTTACTTACTCATGTGATATGTGAGTGACTTTTCAATCCACGACAGAATTTTCCTTAGAAAAGTAAACCTTCAAAGACTGATCACCCCATAAGATTTGCTTATTGTCTCAGGATCCTTTTTGGCTCCCAGTCTGGGGAAGAAACACTCAGAACTCAGGTGCAGCTCCGAGCTAGAAAGGCATTCACTCAGTTGCCGCACAGGTTCCTAGTGCTGTGTTGCCTGGGCCCAGGCCCTGCCTCAGGGCCCGGGGTTTTCACAGGTCGGGGTCATGTTAGGAGCAGAGGCCTGCTGCAGCCTGTGCCCAGGACGAACCACCCAAACCATTGCTTCTCCTCTAGAGGAGCCACCGGTGTTACTTCTCCTCTTCTGTTTCTGGTTAGTGCATGCCTGGTCGTGCTCTCTGGTCGTGGTAGCCGGGACCGAGCTGGGCTGGGGTAACGTGTTGTCTCTGCTGGTGTCTCCTCAGAACACGGCTCTAGATAAGGAGGGGCAGATTTTCTGCAGCAAGCACGGTCCAGACAGCAGCAGAGCCGCGCCAGAGCAGACCGTTCCAGCTCCTCCCTCAGCAAAGGGGTCCCCTGGGGCGGCCCTGCCCCCTGACTGTCCTGAGTCTCCCACCCCGCCCTCCCCTCCCGCTGCCCCAGGCTGTGAGCGGGCAGGGACCTGGCGCCGCCACCGGGACTGAGCCTGCAGGCCACAGCCGCTGTGATGCCCGAAGCCCCCTCGTCCCAGGGCCTCGCCGCTCCACCTGCTCGCTGAAAGAGCCTTTTCTCTCCTCTCTGCTCGTCTGTACATTTGCTGGCCTCCTCCAGGGCTGCCTGTGGGCTTGGCCTCGTCTGGTGCTCTGGGCTCTGCCCTCCAGTTCCTGGAGTGTTACGGTGTCTACTCTGGTGACAGATATTTGGAGTGGCTCTTGTTTTCAATCATCCATGGTTTCAGTGTAATGGACATTTTACAGCTTTGCCAGGAGAATGTGCAGCTTTTATCCAGTATTAAATGCATTTTTATAGAAACACTTCGGATGAATCAAGCCCTCTCCCTTACTTAAGTAAACTTGGAGCGCTCCCTTTTTTCTTATAAAGAACTTGCAACTGCATTTGTCCCTTCGTGGGTGTCTTGTGAGAGGTGATGCGACACCTTCCTGTGCTGAGGTGGTTGGAGGGGACCGGCTTTCTAATGAAGAAATGAGCACCTAAGGGGACATTCTGGTCATCAGACACTGACTCCAAACCTGAGAGGTGCTTCAGGGGCCTGATGGAGCGTCACAAACTGAAGACAACACAGACCACAGGAGAAGGTCACCACCTTCTTCCCTGGACATTGTATATTTTCACTTGATTCTTCCCACATATGTATTAGGAAATGCTAATGAACTTATCCTTGGGGTTCCTTAATGAAAGGCTTGGCGCATGCGGAGTCACCCTGGCCACGCAGGTTTTTTCTCAGCAAACCAGTGCTAGCAGAGTGGAATAAGCTAGGTGTCCTGATACCGCCAGTGTCACCGTTCATCAGCTGCTTTTTGGCTGGAGCAGGGCCTGGAACGCGCGCAGACCAAGGAAAGGCATCTGATGAACAATCAGGACTGTGGCTGGGAGGATGTTCTGGGCACCCTCTGTTATTAACCTTCGGGAAGGCTGCTGGCAGTTTTTCCTTTTTTCCCACTCCCTTGCTCTTTATAATAATTGTACATAGTCGGTGTATTTGTTTTACCTGCTCATCGTCTAAGCTGATGGGCCCTGTAGTTCATCCTCATTGTTAGATTTTGCCTTCTACAAGTGTACCCAACCTGCAATAAACTCCCTTCTTGAGAAAAAAACCATCAGGGTGAGCACATGTGTCTGTGTCTTTGTTTCACAAAGGACGTGTAATCAAAGCACACCTCCTTGGCCCTGGTTTCAGCAGGTGCCATCATTTGTGTTTGCTGAATTTGGGGGCCGTGACGGGGAGAGTGATGCTTAGGAAGAACACGTGGAGATGTCTTGGTCGCGCTTTGATTGATTACAGGTGCAGGAAATCATGCAACAGAAGCTCAAGAACACCCATGGCCTTCATGTCGATTCCCACTTATGGCGACCCCATGTATTACAGAGTAGAACTACTCCATAGGGTTTTCTTGGCTGTAATGTTTATGGAAGCAAATCACCAGGAATTTCTTCCACAACGCCACTGGGTAGGTTCGAACCACCAACCTTTAAGTTAGTAGCCCAGTGCAAACCGTTTGCACCACCCAGGGACCTTAAGCTCAAGAATTGTTATTAGGTGCTGTTGAGTTGGTTCTGACTCATAGTGACTTTATGCAAAATAGAACAAAACACTGCCTGGTCCTTTGCCATCTTCACAATCATCGCTGTGCTTGAGCCTGTTGTAACCACTGTGTCAGTCCATCTCCTTGAGGGTCTTCCTCTTGTTTGCTGACCCACTACTTTACCAAGCATGATGCCCTTCTCTAGGGACTGGTCCTCCTGATAACATGCCCAAAGTACGTCTTCGCTTCCAAGGAGCATTCTGGCTGTACTTCTTGGCAGTCTACGATATGCTCAATATTCTTTGCTAACACCATAGTTCAAAGGCATCAATTCTTTTTCAGTCTTCCTTATTTATTATCCAGCTTTTGCATGCATATGAGGCGATTGAAAATATCATGGCTTGGGTCAAATGCACCTTAGTCCTCAAAGTGATATCTTTGCTTTTTAACACTTTAAAGAGGTCTTTTGCAGCAAATTTGTGCAATGCATATGTTGTTTGATTTCTTGACTGCTGCTTCCATGGGTATTGATTGTGGATCCAAGTAAAATGAAATCCTTGACAACTTCAATCTTTTCTCCGTTTATCATGACCTTGCTTACTGGTTCAGTTGTGAGGATTTTTGTTTTCTTTATGTTAAGGTGTAATCCATACTGAAGGCTGTAGTCTTTGATCTTCATCAGTAAGTACTTCAAGTCCTCTTGGCTTTCAGCAAGCAAGGTTGTGTCATCTGCATATCGCAGGTTGTTAATGAGTCTTCTTCCAATCCTGCTGCTGCCTTCTTCTTCATACAGTCCAGTGTTAGTGATCGAACTGTGTCAACCGCCTCCCACCCAAAATGTGTGTCAGCTTAGCTATGCCATGATTCCCAGTATTGTGTGATTGTCCACCATTTTGTCATCTGATGTGATTTTCCTGTGAGTTGTAAATCCTACCTCTATGATATCAATGAGGCAGGATTAGAGGCAGTTACGTTAATGAGGGAGGACTCTGTCTACAAGATTAGGCTGTATCTTGAGCCAATCTCTTTTGAGATATAGAAGAGAGAAGCAAGCAGAGAGACAGGGGGACCTCATACTACCAAGAAAGAAGTGCTGGGAAAAGAGCGTGTCCTTTGGACCTGGGGTCCCCGCTCTGAGAAGCTTCTAGACCAGGGGAAGATTGATGACAAGGACCTTCCCCCAGAGCGGACACAGAGAGAAAGCCTTCCCTTGGAGCTGGTGCCCTGAATTCAGACCTGTACCCTCCTAGCCTGTGAGAGAATAAACTTCTGTTTGTTAAAGTCATCCACTCGTAGTATTTCTGTTATAGCAGCACTCGATAACTAAGACATCCAGCTTCTCAGATTATTTGCTTAGCATACAGATTGAATAAGTATGGTGAAAGGATACAGCCATGACACACACCTTTCCTGATTTTAAACCACACAGTATCCCCTTGTTCTGTTCTTGGTCTCATACAGGTTCCGCATGAGCACATTTAAGTATTCTGGAATTCCTGTTCTTCGCAATGTTATGCATAATTTGTTATGGTCCCATATAGTGGAATGCCTTTGCATAGTCAATAAAACGCAGGTAAATATTTTTCTGATATTCTGTGCTTTCAGTCAAGATCCATCTGACATCAGCAATTGATATCCCTCGTTCCACATCCTTTTCTAAATCTGGTTTGAATTTCTGGCAGTTCCCTGTCAATGTACTGTTGCAACCATTTTTTAATTACCTTCAGCAAAATTTTACTTGTGTTTGATATGAATGATATTGTTCGATAATTTCTGCATTCTGTTGGAGCATCTTTCTTTGGAATGGGCACAAATATGGATCTCTTCCAGTAAGTTGGCCTGGTAGCTGTCTTCTAAATTTCTTTGCATAGATGTGAGCACCTCCAATGCTGCATCCATTTGTTGAAACATCTCGATTGGTATTCCATCAATTCCTGGAGCCTTGTTTTTCGTCATTGCCTTCAATGCAGCTTGGACTTCTTCCTTCAGTACTATCGGTTCTTGATCATATGCTACCTCCTGAAATGGTTGAATGTTGACCATTTCTTTTTGGTACAGTGACTCTGTGTATTCCTTCCATCTTCGTTTGATACTTCCTGTGTTGTTCAATATTTTGCCTATAGAATACTTCAAACTTGCAACTTGAGGCTTGAATTTTTCCTTCAGTTCTTTCAGCTTGAGAAATGCCAAGTGTGTTCTTCCTTTTGGTTTTCTAACTCCAGGTCTTGGCACATGTCATTATAATACTTCACTTCCACTTCTCAAGCTGCCCTTTGAAATCTTCTGTACAGCTCTTTTACATCATTGTTTCTTCCATTTGCTTTAGCTACTCTATGTTCAAGAGCAAGTTTCAGAGTCAAGCTTTAGCTCAAGAATAAATAGGGATTATTAGTATTAGTATGCTACAGTTAAGTGCTCAGCTGCTAACCAAAAGGTTGGAGGTTCAAGTTCACCCAGAGGCACCTTGGAAGAAAGGCCTGATAGTCTATCTACTTCCAAAAAATCAGCCATTGAAAACCCTGTGGAGCACAGCTCTACTCTGACACACACATGGGGTCGCCATGAGTTGGAGTCAACTCTACGGCAACTGGAAAAGAGTATGCATAAAGGAAGCTTATGGAACCCGTGGCAGGAGGGTCAGGCTTTATAGGAAATAGAGAACTAAGAGTGGCTGTCCCTCTTGTTTCTCTCTCTCTCAGAGGTCATGTGGTACCTTGTCTGCATCTTTCAGTGCATCACAAGGTATAGCTGCTCTTCAAGGCTCTTGATTTCTGTTTCCTCATAACGTCTACTTGCCTGTGGCTCTGGCTTACTCTTGTGCTGTCTCTGTTCCCAGCTCCTCAGGGCCTTGTGACTCCAGGACTTAACACCATCTAACTCAGCCCTGAATCTCTTAGTTCAGATTGCTGCAGGAATGAGATGATTTGACTGGCCGAGGCTGTGTGATGGTGTTGACCCTAATCCATTCGGCTGTGGCCAGAGGTCAGTGGCAGAGAGAGGCTGCAGGAAGAGGGGAGTTTCAGAAGAGCTGTGATGTACGAGTCTAGAACATTCTGCCTCTCTCTCTTCACTGACTTGCCAAAGAGCAACCATTTTTATAGTTTCCAGTGGAAATAATTTTATTAATGGAAGGGAAGTGTTAATGTAAAGGAAGAAGAAAAAAAAGAAAACAGTGATGGACTGAGGACTCCAGCAGAGAGAGAGCCCGAAACCCATCCTTCCCTTGACTGTGAGGTTCAAAGTCATCTGCTAAAGACTTAAACAGCAGTACAACATCCATTACTGGTACAGTGTAGGCTTCCACCCTCTGTGCCACTCTTGATGGCCAGGACATGGGGGCGAGGATGGGATAGAGACAGGAGGTATCATTAGCGGGGTGTACCAGCACTGCCTCCAAGTCCTTTTGTACTGATCTTAATCCCAGAGAAACCTGGAGAAGATCAGGGTGTTGAAGGAGCAGAGCAAGAATTTCGGTAACATATCCAAGGTTGTAGACCCAGCAGGAGACAGAACCAAGATGCACGTTTAGGTTCTACTCCTCTGGGTGTCTGTTATCCAGGGGAAATTGAGGCCTGGCAGTGAGGGGTCATCCAAATAACAATCCTATGTAAAGGTGCCAGTGCCACAATCATGTTGTTCATTTGCTCACTTGTTTAGCAAACACCTATTTGAGCTCTTACTCTATTTTCAGAATGCAAATTAAGTCCAGGTACTTAATTGTTGGAGTATTCAGTTCCTGCTCAGTGAGAATAACATGTGGTTGTACTTAGTTCATTTGCTGACTTGAGCTGAGGATCAAGATCTAAAGAAATTGATGAAATGGGGTAGAAAAAGGGAAGTGATCACCTGCTAAAGCCATGGTGGGGGGCCTTCTGGGTTCAGCAGCTGGGCCAGTGGAGTCTCTTGAATTTTTTTCCAAAAGGCTTGCTATAACAGAAATACATGGAATATATGGGTAGAATGCATTTGGCAAACTTCCCACAGAAGATCTCCATGACTAAGATGGTGAAATGTGAACTAGGAGGTGATGAAGATGGTTCAGGACAGATTAACCATATTGAACAAATGCTGATGGGTGTTGTCATCTTGGAGACAGAGCTCTAGAACAGGGCTGTCCCAAGGAAACACAATGCAAGCTACCTAATTTAAAAGTTCCTAGTACTACATTAACAAAAATAAAAAGGAACAGGTGAAATTAATTTTAATGATATATATTATTTGACCTAATATATCAAAATATCTCCCAAATATTATTTCAGCATGTAAGCAATATAGAAGAAAAAAATCATTGAGATATTTTACATTCTTTTTTCTTTTGTACTAAGTCTTCAAAATCCAGTGTGTATTTACAGCACATCCCAACCTGGACTAGAACATTGCAGGTGCTTAGTAACCACATGGGGTGAGCAGCTGCGGTGTTGTGTGGCGCAGCTCTAGAGACAGCCACTGGCTCTCAGTCTCTGTTCTTAGCATGGTCAACTTTTGTTTTTTTGGTATATGATGTGTATGACAATGTAGAGAGAATGCTTATCCATCGTTTGTGGGCACAAAATGGAATGGATTTATTTAAAATTAGTAGGTTAGAACATGGATCTAAACCTGTGGCATCAAATCCTGTGTTTTTATTGCATGACTACCCAAGGCCTTGGCGGGCACTGCTTCATGTGAGAGTTCTGGGGTCTGAGAATTTAGATGATCCAGTAGGAGCCAACACAGCTGCTTAAATGGTAGCGGTCACAAACTACTGCATGAGAAGTATGTGCAAATCGTGAGCAGTGGTAGCCAGGGACTGGTCAGAGCCCATGCTCTGGGGTGGAGTTCTGTTCTGGGTGCCTCCACCGTGTGCTGCAGATACAGCAGTGATCCCCCTACAAAGGGCAGCTGGAAGGGTGAGGGGGTTCGAAGCTCTAGCAGCCAAGGACTGGTGGAAAAACTATCTAGAGAGTACTTCTTGTTGTGTGCTGTTGAGTCAATTCCGACTCATAGTGACCCTATAGGGCAGAGTAGAACTGACCCATAGGGTTTCCAAGGAGCGGCTGGTGGATTTGAACTGCTGACCTTTTTGTTAGCAGCTGTAGCTCTTAACTACTGCGCCACCAGGGCTCCTAGTTAGGGAAAACTAGGGGCACATTTGCTAGATGTCTCTGGCTACGTGAAGGACTGTTCTGCAGAAAGGGCCGCAGACTTACTTGAGTTGCCCTGGCCACCAGCCCAAGGTCAGGGGTGGGAGGCTCAGGGGTCAGGTCTCTGTGCAGAACTGGAGACAGATTCTAATAACAGAGCTGCTGTGTGACAGAGATAGCTGCTGTGCAAAGGATGGTAACCTAGTTCTTGGAAAATCATAATAATCACAAAACTTTATAAGAGTATTTAGTCCCATTACCACAGCCCTGAGAGGTGGATATTAATATCCCCACTGATTACATAAGGAGGCTCAGAATGGTCACATATCTCATCCAAGTTTGCTGGAGCTGGAGGATGCCCCCATAACTAGGCTGCCCCTCTAGGTGGTCAGAGCTGTTTTAGAGGGGATGCCCCATGTCATTAGGTGGGGGTGGGGGAGACACCTGGCAAAGTGGTAGGGAGTCTAGGGGGCAAAGAGGTCACCAGAAGTAGTGGCATGTGAATCCTGTGACTATTTAGATCTAAGAGTAGTTCCTTCAGAGGGACGCTGTCATGTTTAGCTTTGGTTTTTGCTGATGAGTTTCAAAGGGGCTGTCTTATAAAACTGAGAGCCTTGAGCTCAAAGACAGTTTGCTGTGGAAATGTCTGGCTGTCACTGAATGGCTGAGGGGAAGAAAAGGGCGTATCTGGTCTAGAGATAGCCAAATACTTTTGGTTCCAAACATAAACACACTTTTCATTTTGGACAGAGCTGGACACCAGGGGCCTTCAGTGTGGTCAGAATGGCTTCATCATGGGGGCTGAGTTTGGTGAATTGTGAGGACGGGACACCCTTCAGTGCTTAGGCTACAGTCGGGCCTGGGGAGTGTCTTTCAAATTAGCCAAGTCCAAATCTGCAGAGCAGCCACCCTGTGCCTGCCAGGTATGAGGAAATAACAAACCTGCCCCAAACCAAACCAAAACCCGTTGCCATCCAGTCAGTTCCAACTCATAGGAACCCTACAGGACAAGTAAAACTGCCCCACAGGGTTTCCAAGGCTGTAATCTTTATGAGAGCTAACTCACTTTGCCACACCCAAAATCTTGTTTTTGGAAAGGAAAAATTATTCCTGAACTTGAGACGGAAAAATAATTCACTTCACAGCTGTGGAATATGACCCCCGAGGTCCCCAGGTCTCTGAGTTCACAGGAACAGTTGTGGCTTGCCTTCTTCCCTGGCCCAAGGAGGAGCTGTTTGTCTCAAGGAAGATAGCTTGCCTAAAGGCCAAACTACGCTCATTTTCATTAGAAAGAAAAATGCAAATATCTCATCTGAGCAGTTTGCGTTTCTGGTTCATTGAAGGGAGAGCCAGAGAGATGTGTCAGTGTCAGTAGTAGCAGCCTTGGATTTTTTAAGTGATCTCATGACTTCAGAGACCCAAGAAATATGTTAAAATCCCTGGGGAAATACATTATGAGCTCAACTTTTCTAATCTAAAAGAAAAATGGTGTTTCTTGCTTCTCCCACTCAAACGAGAAGAAATAGAGGAGAACTTAGTTTTTTTCTTTTTTTTTTTTTTTTGCTGTTTGATGGTCTTCTGCTTCCTTCTAAGAAGTAGGAAGTTCTAAAACAGTGCAGCATCCTTGCTTCCCCTGCAAGCCCCTCGTAGGGCAGGAATATCTACTGGAGCCCTGCTGGTGCAGTGGTTAAGAGCTACGGCTGCTAATCAAAAGGTTAGCAGTTCAAATCCACCAGCTGCTCCTTGGAAACCCTGTGGGGCAGTTCTGTCCTGTAGGGCCACTATGAGTTGCCTCAGCAGCAATGGGTGTGTGTGTATGGGTATGGGAGTCCCGGGGTGGTGCAAATGATTAACACGCTGGACTGCTAATGAAAAGATTGGAGGTTTGCGTCTACCCAGAGAAACCTGAAAAGGAAGGCCTGGTGAAAAATCAGCATTGAACCCTGTGGAGCACAGTTCTACTCTGACACACATGGGGTTGCCATGAGTTGCAATCAACTTGATGGCAATGGGGAAAAAGTGGTTTTGCAGCTTTTGAAATTTAAGGCGCTTCCCCCTTCTTTCCGTGTTTGTAAATGAGATTTGGCCTAATCTGATTTTACCTGATGAAGCGAGGCTGTGGGGCTGGCTGCCACTCCATACTCTACACACACAAGGGGCTGGCAGAACTTCTCCAACTGCTTATGTGAAAGACACTTCCCTTTCTTGATCCAGAAGGAAGTTGTGTCACTGCTCTGCTGCCTGCGGTCAGCAGTGGTGCAGCAGGAAGGACCAAACCAGGCCCATGATTCGCATGGCCAGGAGTTCTTGAGATTATATCCAGTAAAAACATAACACAGATATGTAATGAAAATCTCTATCCTAACTTACAAGTATCTTGGTAGACCTAAATTGCTGTACGCTGTTTTAATTCAGTCGTGTTTGCTAAGAGAGCTGTGGAGAGTCTCAAATTTTCCCTCCACCTCAGGCTGCAAGGCTCGCTGAAGGGGATGAGAAGCGGACATCCGAGTGGACCATCCCCTGGCCATCTCACGTAAACTTGGCTCAAGTGGCCACTGCCATCTTACTGGCTCTGACGGCGGGGGATGTGGGTGCCCTGCTCTTTGAGCTGGATGAACAAGAGCAGCCCCAGTGATAAGATCTTGACTGTTGGCCTACCTCCTGGTTCCCAGACAAGATATTTTGAATCTTCCTGTTATGTATACTGATAAGTAAAACTGAAATGTGATGTGATTTCAAGGGGCAAATTATTATTGTACTTAATTTATAAAATAAACATTTATGGATGTTTGGTGTTTTTTAGGGATAGGATTTCATGGGTGAATTGTCTACAAGTTTGTGTCCACGCGGCTGCCACATTTTCATGTTCTCTTTTCTGAGTCCTGGTGCTTTCCCCCCCCGAGATCTAGTAGTATTTCTTACACTACAGAGCCTCAAGGACGTGATTGGTTATATGTCAACAAGAGTCAGTACTGCCAGGAGAAAAATCCTCATTTCTTGAGCGATAACGGTTTTAAACCAGCCTTAAGTTACTGTACGTAAACCAAACGTACTTTTAGCCGCTCGACTCAGCAATGTGCCAGCATTTCCCTTCTGTTCTAGATCATTCCGTTTCATCCGTAAACAACCTCTACTTTGACTTTTTTTCCTGATTGGTTTACATTTATTTGAATTAATGGTTTTGTTTTTATTTAAAGGAGTTAAATTTGAATACGTGCATGTTGAGTACATCCTAAAAAATCCCATATACACAGATTGTCATAAAGAAGCCCTGGTGTTGATGTCAGCTACGTTGTTTCATGAAGTATTATGTTTTTACTTAGTTTTCCATAATTGTAGGATGTAAGTTTTAAAAGAATGAAGGCAGTGGCGGCACTGAATAGTTACAGGTTTCCAGAGAAAGCTGCTTATTAATTTTGCAATAGGCTTCTTACGATGAGGTAAGTGTATGTCTAGCATATGACTTAGGTATTGCTGGTTTTCTTCTACCATTTTCCGTAAAGTTTCCAAAATATCATATTTGCCTCAGAGTTAATACTGGTGAGGTGGTTTGGTCAGTTAATTTACCAATAACTTACTTAGGGTATTTGATTCTAAGAAATACTTTATCTCCTGCATCATATTATCTGTTTTCCTTCCTAATGGTTTATAAAATAATGCTACATCTTAGATGAAATGATATAAAGTCCCTTGTTTTGTCATTTCTCGGATACAGTCTGGTTTTCCTATTTGGGGAAGTCAAACAAGATGGAGACTTTGGCCAGAGATGGCTCATCATCCTGCTTTCATTCAGGAGAGTCTGTCTCTTATTGGTTATTGATCAAAATTATGACTAAACCAGAGTCGTTTGACATTTTCTTTGCAAATAACTTTTATCAGTATTTAAAAGTTAGGAGTAAAAAAGAGAATTCCAGCAATTCCATTATTACAGTTACCATTTTATTCACTTTTCTTGTCAACTTCAGGTTCTCCATTCCAAATCTTTGCTTTTAAAGAACAAATGGATGTGTAGGGCAAGAAAAACGAGACCTCTTTCAGTTGCAAGAGAAACAGAGATGGAATGTCAGTTTCAACTCCAAGTTCACAACATACAAAGAATTTATTTATGCAATACAGACCATTTCTCAAATATTGTTCACAGAATTCCACACAGCAATCTACTAGAAAAGCAGAAGTATACAACACCAAAATAACATTGTTTCTTAGTACAAACTGCTAATCAAAAGGAAGGTGAAGTCAGTTTAATAACAACTAGAAAGTAAAATGGATGTGCTTAATACAGCACCTGGTAGCCTCTGTTCTCAAACCCAGGGTGGGCTGCCCGGCCCAGGTGGCTCCACCTCAGATCAAGGCCATAGCCAACCCTCAGGGGCAAGCGTTGGTACTTGTATTTAGTTTAAAAGTGAATGAAACAAAGGTGGTGAGTCCGAGAATATTTCCATCATTTCATTTTGGTGTGCTATAAGGACGATAGGTCAGGAAAAAATTGTAGCTATTTCACACTTGCTATAACATTAGATTCTTTGTTAACCACACAATAAAATAAAATAACCTCCCTCAAACCATAATTTTCTAGGTATGCTTAACCAATAATATTGATAGAAATAATTCATTGAGATGTTTTAAATTACATTTACCATAATTTTAACATTTCTATTTAAATCCCAGAAATTTCAGTGCTGAAGAAGTACAATTGTTTTGGAAAAAATACAGGACCCAGAATACAGCATAAAATTCCCCATCCCAGTATCATAACCCATTTCCCTATTGTTAAAATCATATATTTCTCAAGATTACAGATAAATGGGAAATGTTTCTTCATAATATAGCTATAATTAGTGGGCTTTCTCACCTCACTGTAAGTTTCCATAATTGGTGAAAATAGACTTCTCATTATGACTAAAAATAGAGATTTTTGAAAACTACAGAACCCAGCAGCCAGTTTTCTGCTTTGCTATCTCCCCCCCCACCCCAAAAAAGTCAAGCAAAGTCTACAAAAATAGCAATTAACTTTAAAAAATATTTTGCTTCTTAGAGCACTTAAGTTACATTCACATGTAGTAACTATTTCTAAGAGAACGATGCCGGGGTGCTGACTCCTCAGTAGCGGGTTTGGTATTCGTGATGCCACCGGTTAAAGTCATTGTAGAAGAGGACGATGCTCCCCGAGGCCATGCCGGAAATGATGCACCTGGGGGAAGCACAGCAGACAGAGGTTTACAAGCCTGTTTCTTTCCCAGGGGCCTGCTCCTAAACAGAGAACTGCCCTCCCTAGGTCCACAAGGTAACTGGAGAAGATGGCAGTGAACCTGCTTTTGTGAGAACTGAGGTGCAGTTCTGATGACTAGAATGCCACCCGGGGAAGCTCGGAGTACTGTCTCTTCCTGACAGTCCCCCGCAAGGACCCAAGCCACAGCTTGCTTTTTCACTGAAAGGGCAGGCATGGCCAGGAGTGCAGGATGAGCAGCCTTCCTCGTTTCTAAGGGCTGAGATGGTCTGGCGGCAGGGCCTGTCCTTTATAGTAGCATCAGAATCAAAGGAGAGAATCACAATCTCAAAGTATTTGCTTGTGAAGCAGCAGCAGACAATCAAGTGACAGGGATCACCTCTGACAGGTGGGTAATCTTGCAGAGCAAGAAAGGCAGAGGGCTGACTGATTTGGCTGGGCTGCTCTCTTCAGAGGACTGTTCTGTGTCCAGTACACTCTGGGTGGAGGCCTAGTCTTCAGAACCCAGGAGCTCACTGAACGACACTGAAGCAGAGCTGCTTCTGGCTCCTGTCCGTGACAGGGCGGCAGTGGGGAAAATGAGATGAAAGCAGTAGGATGGGCAGTTTAGGGGCGTCTCTGGGAGCATATCGTATTAGCCCTTCCCTGCAGGATCCGGCCAGGACCAGCCCTCAGAGGTGAAGTCACATTCAGTATCCTTCCTGTGCCTCACATTAGAATTAGGGACTAAAATGAGGGATTGACTATTAAGAGGAAATAAGATGCCGAACAAAGATGACCCATGACCCTCCCCAAGTTTACCACTGGGGCGGGGGACTTAAGAAATAAGCCAGGGTGGTCAGCTGAGTCCTCAGGGACAGAGATGAGGGCATCTTACATGAAACATGTTTACAGCTCTTAAAAAATTTTTTTTGTGTGATTTACGTGAATATTTACAGAGCGAATTAGTTTCTCATTAAGCAGTACACAAATTGTTTTGTGACATTGGTTGCCAACCCTGTGATGTGTCAACAGTCTCCACTTCTCCACCCCAGGTTCCGTTTCCTTTCGTCCAGTTTTTCTGTCCCTTCCTGCCTTCTCGTCGTTGCTTTTGGGCTGGCGGGCCCGTTAGTCTCGTATAGATGGTTGAATTATGAAGCCTGTCCCTCATGTGCGTTGTTGTTTCTATAAAAAACGGTTGCGTCGATTCCAACTCATAGCACCTATGTAGACCTACGTAGAGCTGGTCTATATGTAGACCTGTCTAATCTTTGGCTGAAGGTGAACCTCAGGAGTGACTTCAGTACTAAGTTAAAAGGGAGTCGAGGCCATACTCTCGGGGGAGTCTCCAGTCTTTGTCAGACCAGCAAGCCTGGTCTTTTTTTTGAACGTGTGTGAATTTGAATTTTATCCTCCATTTTTCTCTTGCTACATCCAGGACCCACTATTGTGATCCCTGCCAGTGCAGCTGGTGGTGGTAACGAGGCACCATCTAGTTGTTATGGGCTCAGTCTGGTGGAAGTTGGTGTAGTTGTGGTCCGTTAATCCTTTGGACTAATCTTTACCTTTTGTCTTTGGTCTTCTTCCTTCTCCTTTGCTCTAGCCAGGATGGGATCAGTAAATGTTATCTTAGATGGTCGCACACAGGCTTTTAAAACCCCAGTCGCTACTCACCACAGTTGGATATAGAACATTTTCTCTATAGATTATGTTATGCGAATTGAGCTAGATGTCCCCCAAGACCATGGTCCCCAGACCTCAGCCCAGAGACTTGTTCTCTCAGGGTGTTTGGAAGTGTCTGTGAAGCTTCTATGACTTGGTCAGGTTGTGTTGACTTCCCCAGTATTGTGTACTGTCTTACCCTTCACCAAAGTTACCACTTATCTACTATCTAGTTAGTGTTTTTCCTTTCCCACCCCTCCCCTCCTTCGTAACCATCAAAGATTCTTTCTATGTGGAAACATTTTCATGTGTTTTTATAATAGTGGCCTCATACAGTGTTTGTCCTTTTGTGACTGACTTATTTCACTGAGCATAATGCCCTCCAGATCCATCCATGTTGTGAGATGTTTTGCAGATTCATCATTGTTCTTTATCGCTGTGTAGTATTCCATTGTGTATATGTACTATAGTTTATCCATTCATCTGTTGATGGGCACTTAGGTTGTTTCCATCTTTTTGCTGCTGTGAATGCTGCTGCAATGAACATGGGTGTGCATATGTCTATTCATGTGACAGCTCTTATTTCTCTAGGATATATTCCTAGGATTGGGATTGCTGGATCTTACAGCATTTCTATTTCTAGCTATTTAAGGAAGTGCCATATTGTCTTCCAAAATGGCTGTACCATTTTGGATTCCCACCAGCAGTGCATAAGAGTTCCAATCTCCCTGCAACCTCTCCACCATTTGTTATTCTCTATTTTTTTGATTTGTGCCAGTAATGTCAGGGTGAGATGGTATCTGATTATAGTTTTGATTTGCATTTCTCTAACGACCAGTGATCATGAGCATTTCCTCATGTATCTGTTAGCCACCTGAATGTGTCTTTGGTGAGGTGTTTGTTCATATCCTCTGCCCATTTTTTTAATTGGATTGTTTGTCTTTTTGTTGTAGAGGTACTGGGGATTTTCCTATAGATTTTTAAGATTAGACCTTTGTCGGATATGTCATAGCCCAAAATTTTTTCCCAGTACGTAGGTTCTCTTTTTACTTTTTTGGTGAAGTCTTTTGATGAGCATAAGTGCTTAATTTTTAGGAGATCCCATTTATCTAGGTTATCTTCTGGTGTATGTGTATTGTTAATTATGCCCTGTATGCTGTTTATGCCCTCTATTAGGGCCCCTAGTGTTGACACAGTTTTTTCTTCCATGATGTTTATAGTTTTTGGTTTTATATTTACATCTTTGATCCATTTTGAATTAGTTTTCGCATATGGCATGAGGTATGGATTGTTTCATTTTTTTTTTTTTGCAGATGGGCATCTAGTTTTGCCAGAATCATTTGTTAAAAAGACTGTTTTCTCCCCCATTTAATGGACTTTGGGCCTTTGTCAAAGATCAGGTGGCTGTAGGCAGATGGATTTACATCTGCGTTCTCGATTCTGTTCCATTAATCAGTGTGTCTGTCATTGCATCAGTACCAGGCTGTTTTGACTACTGTAGCTGTATAGTAGCTTCTGAGGTCAGGTAGTGCAAGGCCTCTTACTTTCTTCTTTCTCTTCACTAATGCTTTACTTATCCAGGGCCTCTTTCCTTTCCATATAAAGTTAATGACTAGTTTTACCATCTTGTTAAAGAATGCTGTTGGTGTCTGCATTGAGATTGTATTGTATTTGTAGATTGCTTTGAGTAGAATTGATGTTTTCACAAGGTGGAGTCTACCTATTCATGAACATGGTATGTTTTTCCATTTATTAAGTTGCTTTTGGTTTCTTGCAGTAGTGTTTTGTAGTTTTCTTTGTATAGGTCTTTTACATCCCTGGTTAGATTTATTCCAAAGTATTTTATTTTTTTTCGGGGCTATTATAAATGGTATTACTTCCTGATTTCCTTTTCATAGTTCTTTTTATTGGTGTATATGAATCCAACTGATTTTTGTGTTTATCCTGTATCCTGCTACTCTGCTGAATCTATTAATTCCAGTAGTATTCTTGTGGCATCTTTAGGGTTCTCTATGTATAGTATCATATCATCTGCGAATAGGGATAGTTTTACTTCTGCGCTACCAATTTGGATGCTCTTTATTTCTTTTTCTTGCCTTATTGCTCTAGCTAGGACTTCCAGCATGATGTTAAATAGGAGTGGTGATAAAGGGCATCCTTGTCTTGTTCCTGTTGTCAAGGGGAATGTTTTCGGCCTCTGTACATTTAGAATGATGTTGGCTGTTCGTTTTGTACAGATGCCCTTTATTATGTTGAGGAATTCCCCTTCTATTCCTATCTTACTGAGAGTTTTTATCAGGAATGGGTGTTGGACTTTATCAAATGCCTTTTCTGTGTAGATTGAGATGATCGTATTATTTCTTTCTTTATGTGGTGGATTACACTGATTTTCTAATGTTGAACCATCCCCTCATACCTACTATGAATCCCAGTGTTCGTGATATATATATATATTTTTATATGATGCTGAATTCTATTGGTTAGAATTTTGTTGAGAATTTTTGTATCTACATTCATGAGATATATTCATCTACAATTTTCTTTTCTGTAGTGTCTTTGCCTGGCTTTGGTATCAGGGTTATGCTGGCCTCATGGAATGAATTCAGAAGTATCCCTTCCTTTTCTATGTTCTGAAATAGTTTGAGAGTGGTACTGGTGTAAGCTTTTCTCTGAATGTTTGGTAGAATTCTCCAGTGAAGCCATCTGGGCCAGAGTGGTGGTTGTAGGAGCGTGCTCCTGTGGTTACTGGCTGAGAGAGTCTGGGCTTCTCCTTGAGCTGCAGCCAGCAAACCTGGTTTTACTTAGAGGTGCGGCATGGGCACACCCAAGACTATCTCCTGTTGGGGATTCCGTAGAAGGGCCTTTTTGCTTTTTGTATGCAGGCTTGTTGGCTTTATTCCAAGATGGCAGTGCTGAGTCATGCCGTTTGGTCAGGAGGCTCCACTCCGTATCTCTCTAGTCCTTCCCCATTTTCTATCAGTATCTTTTTCTCCCCATTGACTTTCAATCTGATACTTTATCCCTTCATTTAAGGTTCAGGGTTCTAGGATTGAAGTCTGTATCTGTTTTACTTGGTTTTTGGGGTCTTTGTTGCAGTGGGATGGCTTAGTGCACCTGACTAGTCTCCCATCTTGGCTCTGCCTCTTTTTTTTGTTTTAAAGGTACTTTCAGGAACTATAAGGCTTTTCAGCAATGTAAGCAGAGACTTTGCTACTCAAATCCTATCCCTGGAAAACTCAACCTCTGTCCAAAAGTATCAATGCCATTCGAAAGATATCACACTTCTACAAAGTGCTCTTGGAAGCCCAGACATTTCATTGGCTCCTTTGATTGACTGCACAGGTGACTCCCACAACCCAGCTCATCCACTGAGTACTGAAATAAATTCCCTCCGCAGCTTTGAATACCACCGTTGTGGCCCATGAGTCCAGTCTTACCTCTGGTCATAAGACAAGGCCATGGCCCGGATCCCCGCATCGCAGCCTGGGTAAGCAAAGAGCTGCTTGAGGTCAGACACCTGCCACACCATGACCACACCATTGTCTCCTCCTGTGAGCAGGTACTGCCCATCACGGCTCAGCTGCATGGCCTACAAGACACAGCAATGTTCAGTGGAGATGTGGCTCTAGGAAAACTCCAGCCCCCACCCTGTGGTTGATTAACTCCTACATTGTAGTAGTGTAGCTACTGCACTGCAGGGAAAAGAGAGAAAGTGTGTGTGTGTGTCTGTGTGTGTTCTTCAGGAGTTTTGTTTTTTAAGGATGAGGTGGCAGACTCTCCCCGTTCTATAGATACTACTTGATAGTGAATGTTTTGGACTGGGACCAGCCCTCCAAACTGAGAAGCCTCCTGATAATCTGTCTCGCCAGATGAACTGTGGATATGCTGAGCCAATTTTGTACCACAGCTGGGCATACAGTGCCAGCTGACCTCACATCCCCAACAGAACATGGCCGCCTTTGGGGCTACAGCCCAAAGGGAGAAGATCACCAGTTTTAGCACTTCCCCTAGGCCTGCTGGATTTTTACCTTAGTTGGGAAGACTTGGTTGAGAACCACAACTCCCAGGGTGGTTAAGCCCCAGGCTGAGCATTTCTTTCTTGTCTTAGGCCTGAGAGTACTCAGCCAGGGCTACCGTTGGCCAGTCCAGCATCTCTGTCCCCTCCTGCAGTGCTGAGCAGGCAGCGTGGACATGGACTTTTCCTCTTCAATCATATAAAACGGGGCTTGGCAAACTAAGGTCCACGGGCCAAATCCAGACCACCGCCTATTTTTTATATGGCTCTTTCTGCATTTTTTAATGGTTGGGAAAAAAATGTTGTGATGTGAAAATTACAGTCTTATTGGAACAGAGATACACCCATTCATTTATGGCTGCTTTCAACTGCAGCTGTAACAGAGACTATATGGCCTGCAAAGCCTGAACTATTTATTTCCTGTTCTTTACAGAGTTTGCCGACCCCTGATATAGAAGATACTTCCTACTCCGAAAGCCATCCTATGACCCCCTTTTCTCTCTCTCTTCCCCTTTCCAAGCCTTTTCTTCCTAGTTTATTAATATAAATTCCCTTTCTTTAGCAGGGTGTCATTAACACTCACTGCAAGTGCCTGCAATCATACAGCCACCTGACCACAGTGAATGCAGGAATACAAATTGCGTTAGCAAGCAAGGAAAAAAAAATGCCTAATTTCTGAAAATTATATTTATACTCTTCGGTAGCCAGAGTTTTAGTATAGTTGCCTTATGTGTCTGATCTACTCTTTGACAAAAATTTTTTAAAAAATCGTAGCCAAGTCAGGAGTGTCTCAGTGACCCTGTCATAAAGCCAGCCAATTCACATAAATGCCAGTGTCACTGGTGCCTTAAATACAGCTTATTCTCAGGAACACAAAAAATACATTTAAGAAATAAAAACCCATGGGTGGATAATAGTTACATGTGAGAAGGATCCTCTAAATCATATTAACCAGACACAAATATTAAGATCTTTCAGTATAAGTAAAAGTATCCTTTTTCCTCATTTCACTAATGGAAGAATCTCTAGGGGGTATCTGGGAATTGCAATGAAGTCTATGACAAATAATTATTTGCTACACTTATAAAATTCAGCTGATGACAATCCGTTAACCTTAAGGTTGTGGTTCACTTGAGTTTTATACTTGAGGCTTTTTACTGGATAATTGCTATATTAAAACATAGATTAAAACCATTAATCTTTAACTCTTGGTTAAGTAATCTCGGATCCTAGTTGTGTCTGGAACTAAATAAAGCCTAAACTTTAAGGACTATATATTTATCAGCATCCAAAACATTTTAATAAGCCAGCTGCCTGCCCAGGTGAAAAAAAAATTTTGTTGGCCTTCCTCGTTGAGGTGCCTTTCAAATGCTCTGGAGGCAGAGCCAGGCTGGCTAACAGTCACTGAGTGGCCCCCATCTCCCGCTGAAACCAGCATCACACAGTTGTTCACCCTAACACGCCTCTCAGCATACAGGCTTCGTTGTGACTAGAGAGCCTGAGAGGGCCCCAGAGACACCCTGTCTCATCGTCTGCACCCCTGAGAACCGGGGCCAGCACAGCACCCCCCCCCCACCCCCACTGCCCCCTGCCCAGAGATGCCCTGTCTCATCCTCTGCACCCCTGAGAACAGGGGCCAGCACTGGAGCTGCACTGGCTTTCACAGGGGCACCAGCAGCCACAGCAGTCTGCTGGGGACAGCCGTATCCCAAAACACAGCCTCAGGAAAAGAAAATAAATGAATTCCAATGGATGAAAATAGTGGTTAGCCTTTGTTTAGGATAAAATAACTTTGCTGCTCTATGCAGGCTGCCTACTTAAATTTAAGTTATTCATTAAGACATCTAAACACTGCATAGTGGATGTACTGTGATATGCTGTTAACCAAAATGCCACTGAACAATCTAGCATTTAAAATAAAAACAGGTGGGAAGTCTTGATTAGTGCTGAGGTTCCCCAGGCTGCCTGCTTGCAGGGTTCTTGGTATTTCAAAGAAACCTGCTTTCTGGTCTGAGCTGATGACTAATTTGTTTCCATGGTCTCCTTTCCTTATACAGGCTCAGACTGCAGGATGGAGCCCCAGATCTTGGCTGTGTGATGTCTCGTATTCCCAACCTGTGGTTTCCTTTCTTCCTTCCTGAGGCAGTTAGCTCTGAACATGTCAGTCTCTGGGGCTGTGGCAGGTTGTGCTCATTCTAAGCAAGCTCGCTTTAATCACACGGTTGCCACTTGCAACTTAGGATGATAAAGTGCAGGAGTGCTGGGGAAAAGGCAATGGATTGTTTAAGCCTAAAATCCAGTGGGAAATATTATAGAGGGAAAAACAATGGTTACAGGGCAGAGAGGAAAAGCATGTGTGTGCGAATGGTCTGCAGAAAGCCTACCTCCTGCAGCCAAAAGGAACTTCCCAGGGCCTTGGTACTGACTGAAGTGCCACAGGAATTGTTTCAGCCAGCAAGGGATTTCAAATTATTTTACAGATTTATTAGTGTAGCTGACAATATAATCACAACCCAAAGTGACAGATTACCAACATTTGTGTTGTAAAGAAAAGAGGCAAGGAAATTCTCCTATGTGCACTTGGTTTAAATGAAGCATTATGGGAAGGAAGGGGAAATAAAATAAGAGTGTGAGTGTCTCTGTGTATGTGCCCTTGTAGAGGAGGCATGCAACCAGCAGTGGAGAAGAACCATGGCGAGAAGTGCAGGAAAAGAAAAAGGAAGCAGCTTGTTGAATTAAGAAATCAATACTGGGATACAGAAGCAGCATGATGTTGTGTGCTGCTGAGTTGATTCTGACTCATAGCGACCCTGTGTGACAGAGAACTTCCCCACAGGGTTTCCTACTTCCCCATAGGGTTTCCCCTTTTCTGGAGCGATCGCCAGGTCTTTTCTCCCACGGAGCAGCTGGTGGGTTCGCACCACCAACCTTTCAGTTAGTTAGCAGCTGAGCACTTAACTACTGCGCCAGCAGGGCTCCTTACAGAAGCAGTACGGGCTCTTGATTTGATCAACGTAATCTGTATTTAGGGTTTTTGTTCCTTAATACTTTCTGACCCCGGTATTTACCTGGAGAAGGGGGTGGTCAGACTTGATCTGGGAATCTGGGAGAATTTATATGTCATCCAGGCCACCCAGGGTCAGGGATAGCAATGAGTAAAAAGTCCAGAGCTGAGCCTCCTTCCACCCACAACATGCCCGGGGTTCCCTCACTGTATACAGCTCAAGTGCATCCCTATGCCCATTGTAGAAAATGGTCAGAACACCACAGCTTCCTTTTACCTTATCTGTACCAAGGGGCTTGGAGGTGAGTTCTTTCCTTACTCTTTTCCTCCACCCCTTATACTATAGTACAAATGGTGCAGTACCCTAGAAAGTCTGCCGGGATTACCATGCCTTGTATACCAAAAGTGAAAAAAGGTTTGCCTGATAGACATCACAATCTGAAGCCCAGTTCCCTTAACTTCTAAGTTTTGGTCTTGTTATCTATGAGGAAGTGAAATCTGAAATGAGATGCTGATCCTAAATAGTCACAGTCTGCTTCCACCTATTCGGTAAAAAGGACCCCATTAGGTGTAACCTACTCTTGGCTTTGGTGCTCAGAAAACAACAATGTGCAGTGAACTTTCTTAGACAAAAAACAAAAAAGCCGCACAGCACCATTGAAAGCCCCCCAGGATGGCTTCACAAGCCCCTAGATAAACCTCTTCTGTTGGAGCGCCACCCTCGGCTTCACTTGGCAGTCTCCCAGAGAAGCCCCTGGCTGAGCAATGCGATCAGCACAGCGAGGACTGCTGTGACCCAGGGAACATGAGTGTTGTCCAGGTGCCACCTAATGGCTCTCTGCTGGCCTGGGAAAGAGGCCCTCAGCAACTCAGTAACAGAGGCGTCTTTAGTGAGCTCTGTCCCTCTTCACCTTCCACTTTGAGGTAAAAATCTAGAATGCTGAAAATTCTACAGGGCACTCACCTTTATATTATCATCTGTTTCCACAGTGGCCTGGAGTCTTCCATTCACACTGAATGTACAGAAGAGGCCATTTTCATAGAATATGACACAGTGACCCTCTCTCGAAGCCTGAATGAGTTTTGGTTTCAGGCAATTTTCAGGACCCTCCAAGGTCCTCAACAGGTCTCCATTCATGGAATGTATGAGACATGGTCCCTCTGATAAAACAAGTAAGAGGCATAATTAATTTTCTTTTAAAGAAAACAGGCAAATGTGATCTGAATCTTGAGCACATGTCAAACAGAGTTAAAGTACCAAACTACAGTTGTAGAAAATCTTAAAAATATCTAGATCTTAAACAGAAATGATTTTGTAAAGTCTCCTCTTCATGCCTGCCAGATCTCACCTTCCTCTTGGGAGAGGAGAGAACCAAGTCATCCCTGTTCAAGTTCACTTTTCCTCAAGAGACAGGAAGTTACTTTATGAACTCCATCATGCCAGTTAGTGACACAAACTGGTGGAATTCAGAAAAGAACAGGATAAATTCCAAGTCCTACAACAGCTTCAGGGAAGGCTGGGAAGCACTCAAACACGAGGCTGCCCTCAGGCACACTCTGAATCTCTCCCTGTATCTGGCAGGGGCCCCAACGCTAACAGCACTGTGAGTCTGGCAGGGAGAGCCTGTAACGGTGGCTCTGAAGGCCTAAGTCTCCTTCCTCCAGTTCCTTTCTTCAGTTCTGCTGCTTCCTACGGCTCTTATAATTAGGCTTCAGTGGTATTCTTCCCTCCCACTGCTACTTCACATTGAAAGAAGGGGGTCTCTGGTAGCCCCCACTACATAAATTCACATAAAGATCCTTCTGCTGGCTTCTCCTTGTCAACTGAATTAGTCTACTTCCCTGCTGTCCCCCAAAGCAAGCAGCAGCATCCCAGGCTCCCCAGGCTGAGATGCCTGAGTGGATATGGGAATTGCTGAACAACCCATACACACAGAGCTGTTTTATTTTTATTGAGTGTCTGCTATATGCAAAGCAAAGGAGTAGGTTACAACAACTGCTTGTGTGATGAGTAAGTTCCAAGGGAAGTCTGAGTCAAACAAGAAGGGTAACTGGGGGCATATGCCCTTCCACTATCCTGGCCACCTGGAATCATTACCCGCTCCCCATGTGACTACTGAAAGCATGCCCTTTTGAAAATATAGTTTCTCAAGCAGAAATACATAAAGCAGTCCTTGCATTGCACAGTTCCAATATGCTTCTATTTCAGTTATCATGCTTTAAATAACACCAAGTCCTCCAACAACATGGTTGAAATTTCAGTTACTACAGTAATGGCATAAAGTAGAATCACGTCACTTCTTTTAAAGTCTGTTGGTCACTGAGCTTTTGTCAGTCAGTTCATGCACAGACAGCAAAGCATGCAGTTGTGCTGCTTCCTTAGCTCCTACTGGTAAACCCATGCGACATTTTATAATAATGGGCAATCAAAAGCGGGAACTGGCCAACGAAAATGAAACTGCAGTAAAATGAAAAGCGGTAACGCTGAAAGGGGACTTCACATTGAATACGAATGGAGTTACAGAAGAAATAGCTGACTGTAGCAATGTCAACACTGTCACCATTCATGAGATGGTAAATATGTAGCCAGAGGAAATTAGTGAAGGTGAACTCATCAACATAAATGAGAAAAGTGGTTGTGACAAAAATGTTAAAGAAGTCCCAGAAGTGATGCCAGAAAAAAAAATTCACATTAAAAGAATTGTAGGGGGTATATTACAACATTGAAAGCATAAAGCATAAAATGTTGGAAGGTGATCCAAACTTAGAAGCATGACAGTTTGCCAAGGCACAGAAAAGATGCTTGTTCCACATCGTGAGTTATACCATGAGAAGGTGGCAAGCAGTGTTCAAACTAGTACTCCTCATCAGTCTTCCACAAAGAAATCAAATCCTTTAATTCTCAACGTTAGTAATGTTTTAAATTATAATGTACTACATAAACATGACTTTTACTGTTTTTTAAATATCCCTATACATTTATGGAGCCCTGGTGGTGCAGTGGTTAAGAGCTTGGCTGCTAACCAAAAGGGTGGGAGTTCGAATTCACCAGCTGCTCCTTGGAAACCCTATGGGACAGTTCTCCTCTGTCTATAAGGTCATTATGAGTCAGAATAGACTTGACGGCAATGGGTTGGGTGTTCTGGTTTTGGTTATACATTTATAACTGGGAGAGCTTTCAATGTTTTGACAAAAATTCTTAAAGCTCACGGAACAGTCAAACTTCCAGGATCATTATGGAGATCACTGCATAGCTCCAGTTTGCATGGTCATTTTTATGGTACTGCTCTGCCGTGCAGAGCAAGGACTGCCTGTAATGTGATAGATTCATTCTGCATATGCCTGATTCAGACCACATGTAGTCCAAGAACTCCTGTTGGCTATGGAAGTATGAAATTACTTGGTATAAGAAGGAACAACAACAACAACAAAAATCCAGTAGTTAGAGAATTCTTGCTGTCATTATTAGTCTACCACTGTTAGGACCAACTCAGTTTTTAAACACCATCCTTTGAATAAGCCTTGTTAGCTAGACTAAGTACTACCATTCAGGACACAGGGAAGGTGACTCAAATACTCTATGGTTCCCCCCAGCTAAGCCTTAAAGACATGAGATTCTAGTAATTTTATTTGTGCATTAAGCAGAGACAGGGAGATGGATAGACTACTACGATGGAATAAGCAATGAACTGGAAACAGCTCTGGCCAGATCCTGCTTTGGTGCATGTGCTCTTGGAAAGCTGGCTTAACACCTTTGGTCTTAATGTCTGTTGATGCTACTAGGGAAAACCTGCAGGCAAATCAGCTCACGTACCTTTCCCCTCCATTCTCAGTGCCACTCTGGCCCTGCCTAGTCCTGATATTTGGAGGTTAAAACAGGCTGGGTCAAGAGTTTCCACTGCAGTGTGAGACGGAGTCCAGCCCAGTCAGAGTTCAGAAGAATAAACAAATATCCTTGTTCCTGCCTCATAGAGATGAGAAAATTATCGGCTATCTTTGTAAAACATCTGAGCGCTTTAAACTCAGAGTGCTGCCCAGCAGAACTTGCTGTGATGATGGACATGTTCAGAACGTCTCTGCATCAATGCAGTAGCCGCTAGCCGCATGTGGATACGGGGCACCTGAAATAGGGCTGGTGCCACTGAGCAACTGGATTTCTAATTTTACCTAGTTTTAATGAACTTAGATTTAAATGGCCCTGTGTGGCTAATGACTACCATAATAGACGGCACAGCTTTAGAGAAAAAGGGATCAAACTCAAACTCATCTTTGGTCATCTGTCACTAGAAGACACCGAGAAATGCACACATTTATGAAGGTGCTGAGCTTTACCTTTAGAGCCACTTAACACCAGGCCCAGCTCAGCGCAGACCGCGGCACATGTGATCTCACAGTCATGGCCTGTCAGGACAGCCCGAGGAATAGTGGTCTCACCTTTAGGAAAAAACAGGTGCAAAAACAAATCAATTAAAGGTAATGCAGCATATTATCCACCTCCCTCTAGACTTAAATAATTGACAACTTGTTCCTAATTCCCATCATGCCTAAAGCTTTAATTATAGCTTGAGAATTTGTCCAAACATCCTGTTGTAGGACTAGATCCATGCTATATGCTATAGTTTGATTTTGAGGACCACGTGTTGCTCAATTTCAAGTAATCCTTACCTGATTATCAAGCACTGATGGTTGAAAACTCAGGGTTAAATAAGGTAGAAATCTGCATTTTAAAAGGCCTCAGACACTTTTTGATTATAAAATTAAACTCTTTGATGATTTATGGATGGAGGATTATAAAAGCAGGGACTTCTTAATTCACATTTCAAAGAAAAGCCACCTCCTCCTCTTTAGGTCACCAGGACTCCTGTCACAATGAAGGCAGTCTGAACCAGGCCTCATGATAGCTCTACGCAGCCCCTCTCTTACATCTTTTCTAAGCGTATGCATTTCCCTGATACGTCTCACAGAATGTTATTTCTGTATAGTTCATTCAGTGAACAGAAAAAACAAAAAACCAAGAAACATCAACAACACCAAACCCTTACAGGTAATTCTTCTGGTAGTGATTGAAAATTAGGGGAGCAGGGTGGAGAAGGGGGGGCAGAGTAGTAAGTATCCAAATAATGGGAGATGTTTCAAGACCTTTTCACAGGTAGAAGAAACAGGTTACCCTGCATCGCAGTCCCAAATGAAAAGAAGGCAGAGACTGGCAAACGAGGAACGCCCCCCATGAATGATGGCAGCACAGGTTAGCAAGCAGTCATAGGCCATATGTGCGGTTTGATCAGTGCCAAGCCACAGAACAAACTGGGGTGTCTATTTAGCCTGAAGAACACTATTTTAAAACTAAACTAATCCTCTGCTTTCATAGTCTCTAAGGACAAAGATACAAAAAGCCTTTATAAATGGAATTAGAGAACAGGATTCTGATAGTAATCTTATATTTTCTTCATTTGGATTGGCTTTATAGTATGGTTGATGACTGATACTGTGTCATCAAAAAGGAGCAAATATGCCCGAAAAGTAGGTAGGTACCACCTACTCTGAACTCTGGGGAACAGAATAAATGTTGTCCTAACCCCAGACACCTGGCTCTCCTTGGAACAGTCTCCCCTTCTGCAGAGAGCAATCTGTTAGGTCAGGCAAAGTCCATCAGGAACCTACTGTACTTGGAAGGCAAACGCTGACTGTAAAAAAACCAAAAACAAACAACTAATCCAGCCTTCAAATTGTTTTATCAACATTTAAGGCAGGCTGAATGGGGGTCTATGAAATTCCATGCAAAATATATGTATATGCCTATGTTCTTCCGGGGACTAGGGGTTGAGGGATAGGTTTCACTGAATGCACAAGATCCATGACCAAGAAAAGGCTAGGGACCTCTACTATGAAGGCAGGGGCCTGGTTTCAGTGCTTCCAGCCCCACTTCACCTGGGGCCTGCGGTTACTTCATGTCTAGCCAACATCCACCCCAGGATGTTACATCCAGGGGCACCATTATCACAGTCTTTTCCTGGAGTACATACCGCACAGCTGTGTCCATCCTGGCTTCTGGTGACTATAAAGACTTCCAGTGGGATTTAAGCCAAAGGGGCATCATATCAAACTGCACCATGCTGGCTGAGCTGCATGCAGCCAGACGCTGGAACTGGCCTGCGTGCTTAGTGACAAGGGGAGGCCTCAAGTGACATACTAAAAGGCAAGGGGCTAAGTGGAACAAGGTGGTTGGTTTCATTTGATTCAGAGTTTAACGACTTATTTCTGAAGGGAAACCCACCATAATTAGAAAGTTTACTTGACATTTCCCACAACAAAAAGAACTGGTCATAAGAACAACTATTTTTTTTCTTAAAAGTCCACAAATTTGGGAACATAAAAAAAGCAAATAATGAAACCCAATATGAATTTGTTAACCTTCATAAGAACGTTATAAAACTTGCCACAAAATTAGAAATATGCTGTTTTAAAAAGTCACCTTACAAATACTTTAGCCCTGATTCACAGCTCCCTACCTTTCCCAAGAAGCAATATGTTCCATGAAATGCAATGTTATTTTTGAAATTACTGTAGTTGTATCTATTGACAACTGTTTATCAACAGTTAAGATTAGATCTAAAGGAATACATTTTCGGAATGATTGTTCCCTTTTTGTTTTCTTAAGTTACCATTTTGTGGGGCTGGGGGTGAGATTTGTGTTTTGACTGGAATTGTCTTGGTATTTATTCCTCAGTGGAAAGCGAAAGTTTGAAGGAAGACTGATGGTAACTGAAAGCAATCTAAGTATAAGCGGAAGTAAACAAAGGACAGATGGATAATGGTGGACCCAGAGGACATCGCCACTTAAGCACGTCAATGCTAACTTTTTGTTTTCTAGATTTAAGAATATGTTTTCAGGGGCAGGGAGGGGGAGGGAAAGGATTACTATCTATTGTACAGTCTCCCTTTTATATAAAAGTTGAAATATTGAGAGTTTCCTACGATTATAAAGTTAGTTTAAGGAAGCCTCGTGATTTACCCTAGAAAGTAGGTTAAAATATAAACATTCTTTTTAATAAACTTATTAAGATTTTCGTAAGTTTGCTTTACATGCAAAATACTAATTTCCAGTACTCCAAACTATATCAATCATTTTTCTTTCCACAAATCGGAAGAGACACAGACACACACAGACTAATTTCAAAACTGAAAAAAGATTTCTCTTTTCCTCAGGCTGATCCCTAAATAAAGAACAGTTCAGTGCTAGGACTTTAGCTTCAAAGTTTGGCAAAACATTTCCTAATCCAGGAAGCAGGTTAGACAATTCAGGAAATACAAAAAAGAAAAGAAAGGAAAACAGCAAATTAAAAGCGTGAGGGTAGATTTATGATTGTGAGGTTCTTTTCAGGTAACTGGTTTCACAAACACTTAATGGATTTCCCGTGAAAAGTTTGTGCCACCTAACGTCCCTCACCTATGGGAATGTACACTAATGGTCTCTAAAAACCCACATACAACAACGGAAGGAAAGATACTGTTTCTCCTAAGAAAAGCTGTTTCCAGTCTTGTTTAAAGACTTAACTGCTTTACAGATCAAGCATTCTTCACATTTTATCTTGATCAAAAAGTATGCTGAAAATACTTGTTGGATTTTTATAAGTTCCAATAAACCAAGTGTTTTAAATATTAAAATTTTACTTTAATAGATGGAATTATATGGTATGGGATTTAAATAAAATGGGTCTAGACTATTTAGGCTCAGCAGGCATTTTGGGAACCACTTGGAATGAAATTACTCAGGGCAGAGAGATAATCAGGAGGCAGAAGACAGGCTTTCTATACGGCTCACAGACTCTGTCTTTCTGTTTCTCTGAAGTCATGCTGTTATACATCATCCTGGATCACAGCAGAGCCCAAGTGATAACAACCCACAGAAAAGAAAGGCAAAACCCCATACATATCTGTGCATACTTCTGTTTGGAAAGCCTAGAAATAAAATTTAGGAACCACATAACTCATTCTTCTTGCAGCACTCACCTAAATCTGCCCCTCCCAACCACTTGTCAGCCCATATGGTTAATACCTGGTGGGGGAGATTCAGCTCAAATAGGACAATACCATATTTTTTTTCCCAAAGACCCAAAGCTATCACCATCTCTCACTGAAGTCTCTAAACCAAATAAAGAACAGAAAAAAGTCTCCTGAAAAATACCAGGTTAATTCATTTGATAAAAATTTCCAGTGGTTAATGGACATAAAAAATGTTTACTTTTGCTTCCTGAGATAGTAGGATCTACCAAAAGCTAGATCATAAAGCAGGAAAGATTCCCTTAAGAACCTTTTAAAGTCTTGCTACTTGAAAAACTGTCATGGCTTTCAATAATGCTGAGAGGAAAATTTATCTTGCTACTAGTTTAAGGGTCTACACTTCAAACTCTCCTTAAAGAAAAATAAAAAGAGAAAGAGGACAGGCTTCTAGGGCTGCTTTGAAAAGCCTGAACAGTTACTTCAAAGGAAAGGGTGTCTTTGTCCAGGGAGCAGTTTTATGACTACTGATGCAAATCCTAACCAAAGGCTGAAAAGGATACCCAGTGCATCTTTATGGATGGCCTTAAAGGAAGATGAACAAGTCAAATGAGATTAAAGACAGTCCAAATCCTGCCACAAATGCCAGGACGCACCAGTTCTTAACTGATGTGCTTTTCTCAGCACGTAATACTGAGTATCAGTGCTAACTTAGACTATCTTAACAATCCAACTTGCATTTAAACAGCACACAATTTCCATAACACTCATTTAGTATTTATATTGGGCCTATGTTTTAAAATATTAGGTGAAATATTTTAACACTATTAGGTAGTACAGCAAATGCTTTTATTAAGTGTGTTTCTTTGGTGCCCTCATAACATTAAGCGTATTTCTCCAACAAATGGATTCGGACCCACTTAAAATTACACCAGAAAGAAGAGAACACAGTAATCTCTCTAGAATCCTGCTCATAAATATCTAATGAAGAAAATATTATTTCAAAATGTCTGTTTCCTTTAAGACAAAAGGGATTAATAATCCAGGTAAAAATAGACCTGACATTTATTTCTGGCAAATTTTTAAGTTCCTTTTTAAAAAGTGAATAAAGTTCTTGATATTTTTGGTATTATCTCCTTAATCTTAAGTAAATTAAATCACTTAAAAATGCAATGCAAAATTCCATTCGTGGTTTAAGTAAGTACGTTGTTGTTAGCAGAGAGCAAATCCCCTTCATTCACTCACCATTTTTTTTAATACCATTTATTATGAGATGAAGTGGGGTTCAACATTTCCCCATTCTTAGTTTTATAGAGATAAAATTATTTCTTCCAATTAACACTTAGTTTAGATGACTCCTGGCCCACGTATTAACATTTTCCATTTGTTCACTCATTTATTTCTTCATTCATTTAATAACATTTATTGGGCATATATTATGTGTAATACACTATGGGAATAGAGAAAGGAATAAAATAAGGCCTTTGATTTGAAAATGACTTGATTTTAAATGGTCATTGCATGAGGTTTTGTTGACCTTACTATAAACCTATACATTATAATTATCTATTAATTGTAGAGGTTTAAAAAACTGTACTTAAGTCCAAGCTGCTTATTACAATTAGAATTTATATACAAAATTGATATTTAATAAAATCTTTACATAAAAACAACCATGATAATATTCTATATTAGTAAAACCTGATGCCATCTAGCCTCTTCAAGAAGTAAAACAAAAGATGAAAGCTGAATTAAAAAGAATAATAATTTCAATAGAGTGCTCATTTTGAAAGAAAATACAAATTTGTCTTAAAAAATACATAAAGTACTCAGGTCAAAAACAACAGAAAATCTAAATATTATACAGCATATATGCCAGTTACTCCCGAAAGGTGGACACTATGTTTTGCCCATGCCTTTTGTTCCATTATAATTACATTTTGATTACTACAAAACATTCCTGTGAACACTGAATATCATGCTTTCTCACGTGGCTCACCATAAAGGAAAATCAAGGAAGGAAATGGCTGTGCTGAAGTGGAAATGAGGTTAGCTGTTAAATGTTTCTTAAACCTTTTTTTCAATGGGAATTATAATACTACATTTTAATTATATAAAGAGAAACAAACTATATGGAATTTTTTGAAGTCATTCCACCTCCATCAGTCTCCCCTTACCCCTCAAAATCATTATGGTCTCTTTGGTTTAAAAAAAAAAATGCTTATTTGATTAAACATATAGGGTACATACATATTACAAATCATAGCTACATTTACAGTGGGTGTTACAGGTGACAGCCATCAGTAAATTCTGTTAGGTTCTTCTTGTAAATATTAGAATTATTAATGGAAGACAGGTAATGGTGGTGGTACAATATCAATTATAAATGAAACTAAGTTCCTAGCTTATAACCTTTCTCCTCCTTTCTCTATGATATATATGTATAAAAGTTCATGAAAATAGAATCATCCTCTAAGACTATATTAGAAAATGGGTTTCTATGAGGATGTACCTATAACTGTATATCAGTATACCAGTATGATGTGTTATAATAGTTAAAAAATACAAAATCCTATTATGAAAAATACAGTCATAATAACTCAGTATAAGAAATTATTTCTCTATGTACCCTGCATAGACTAAAAGTGATTTAGTGATAGGGTTGCATGAAATTTCTTACAGTTGATAATCCAATTAAGTCAAATCAAAGATGTTGTGCAGTCTAGTGGTTAAGAACAGGGCTTCCAGCCTAGAGCGACTGAGTTCAATCCAGGCTCCAGCACCTACTGTCTTTGTGACCTCCCTAGGGTGGGTTCTAGTAAGGAGATCTAGAACCTTAGAGTTCCAGGGTAGAAAACAATGGCATATTTATAATCTTTCTGTGACTCATTTATAAAATGAAGATAACAGTAGGTACCATACAGGGCTATTATTAGGATTAATAATGAGTTAGTATGTGAGGTGCTCAGGATGGGGCCTGGTATGTAGTGAGCACCCACTAAGTATCATCTGCTGGTAGTGGTGGTGGTAGCAGCGAGCACAAAGATGCTTATTTTCATCCTCTGTTATAGGCACCCCTTTCAGCAAAAGCACAATATCTGATTCTATGCTTCATCAAAGCCAAACAGAGATGGTTCTCATTACTTTTGTTACACACCAAGGGAAAACATACCTTAATTTCTAGAAGTTAATTTTCTCCCACTTGTCCTTGCCTTAGACTTCCCAACCTTCCCTGATAGAACAATCCACAAAAACTGTGATACAGCCAGTAAAGAGATCTAGAAGTTTGAAGTCCAGGGACAGGGAGTGAAGGTATATTACAATAATTAGGTACTTTTTTCCAAAATTAAAGTACTTTTATTGTCTCTGATTATCATAGTAATATATACTTACTATAAAACATTTAGATAATTTAGTAAATTATGAAGAAGAAAATGAAAAATTGCACAGGGCGAAGTCATAGAAGCTTTACAGACACATCTAAATGCCCTGAGAGACCAAGCCTCTGGGCTGAGGGCTGGGAACCATGGTCTTGGGGGTCATCTAACTCAATTGGCATAACATAATCTATAAAGAAAATGTTCTACATTTGACTGTGGTGAGTAGTGACTGGGATCTTAAAGGGGAATGAAGGAGACCAAAGTCACAAGGGAAACATTAGTCCAAAGGACTAATGGACCACAACTTCCACCAGACTGAGCCCAGAACAATTAGATGGTGCCTGGCTACCACCACCAACTGCTCTGGAAGGAATCACAATAGAGGGTCCTGGGCAGACTGGGAGAAAAATGTAGAACAAAATTCAAATTCACTCACACACACACAAAAAGACTAAGCTTACTGGTCTGACAAAGACTGGAGAAACCCCAAGAGTATGACCCCCTGACATCCTTTTAACTCAGTACTGAAGTCACTCCTGAGGTTCACCCTTCAGTCAAAGATTAGACAGGTCTATGGGGCCAACAATAACACAAGTGAGGGACATGCTTCATAGTTCAATCACGTATACAAGACTAATGGGCACACCAGCCCAAAAGCAAAGATGAAAAGACAGGAAGGGACAGGAAAACTGGGCAAATGGAAACAGGGAACCTGGGGTGGAGAAGTGGAGAGTGTTGACACACCGTGGGGTTGGCAACCAGTGTCACAAAACAATTTGTGTATTAACTGTTTAATGAGAAACTAAATTGCTCTGTAAACTTTCACCTAAATCACAATAATAAATAATTTTTTTAAAAAACCAGTTTATACAGGAAAGAAAATGAAAATTTGCCTCCAAATATCACTACCTATAAATAACCATTGCTAATATTTTACTGGCTATCATTCCCGACTTTGTTCTATGTATAAGTATACACAGAATACAAGTGTATACACGTACAGATATACATACTTTAACATTTCATTTTACAACAGTTTTAGTGATCTTTTACACTTAGCAGTACATTATTTCATGTCAATAATATCAATGTATACTATCTTTGTTAATGGCTGTATTATTTCAATATATGGACAGATCATATTTTTTAACTAATATACTTCTTTTTTCTACTTTCGTGAGACCAATACTTTTCATTTGTCAATTCCCCACAGAGGGGCTCATCTCAGCTCTCATCCATCTATAGCTTCTTTAGCTGCATATGGGTGTCTAACAACATAAAGATGATAAAATTCTGCCTCTAAAAGAGAATATGGATAGTAAGAAAATTATTGAAATTGTTTTCAGAATTGTTGATATGCAACACTGAGTATAATTCTTATGAATATTCAGAAATTGGAAATAATTTAACCTATCTATCCTAAATACCTCTACAAATACCTGGAAACCCTAGTGGTGTAGTGGATATGGGCTACGGCTGCTAACCAAAAGGCTGGCAGTTTGAATCTACCAGGCGCTCCTTGGAAACCCTATAGGGCAGTTCTACTCTGTCCTATAGGGTTGCTATGAGTCAGAATCAACTTGACAGCAACAGGTTTTGGTTTATCCTAAACACCTAGCCTTTACCCACTCACTAATCAAATCACAGAAAATTCTTTGTAGTATCTCAACATTTTTAAGTTTCCTTTGTTAAAGATACATAAGCAAGGCACTCGGTGAAAACTAGAGAGGGTTTTCACAGCTTGAGCTATTAAGAACATCTTGACCCCACTCACAAGGAAACAAAAAATTCTCTCAGTTGTACACGTCTACAAGCTAAAAAATTAAAAGCTAAAAAGCAAAACATTCACGCAGCCTTAAGCCACAACAGGCAAAAAGAGTTCTAAGGATTTTTTGCTACCTAAAAATACTTCAAATCTTTAACCTGAAGTCTGAACAAATCCATCTGAATGTTAAGAAAAATAACTTAAAAAAAAGAGAGAGAACAACTAGCTGGCAAATAAAATACAACTGTATACTTAATTAGGTAACTGTAATGTTAAAAGGATTGACACAGTGGCTGCCAACAATGGACTCAAACATAGCAACAACTGTGAGGATGGTGCAGGACGGGGCAGAGTTTTCTTCTGTTGTCCAAGTTGCTACGAGTTGGAACCAACTGGATGGCACCTAACAACAGAACCAACTGGATGGCACCTAACAACAACTAACAACAAAGTTAAAAGATCAAGAAAGTAAATTTTAAAAAATTGTTTAATAACACTTCTAAACTGCTGCTTTGTATAGCCCTGTTAGTGAGCATGGTGTCTAGAAACTGCAGCAAGTAGAAAAAATAGGGTAAGTGTTCCTTTGTAAACAAAATCATCAGACTCATTAAAGTACTGAATTTCATGTAAAATCGTTCTCTTTTCATAAATTCACAGGAATATCGAAAATACAATGTGAGGTACATATACACTAACTGTCATATAATTTCTCTAATGGAGCGGACATTTTGGAAGGTCAGTCAGTTTAGTATGCTGTTCCAGGAGGTCTTAATTAAATGCATCCTTAGTAATACATCACACACACACACACACACACACACACACACACACACACACACACACACACACACACACACACACACACACACACACACACACACACACACACACACACACACACACACACACACACACACACACACACACACACACAATTATGCAATATTCTAAAAGCAGAAGAATCCAACTTTTAGATAACAACAACAACAAAAAAAAAAAGGAAAGTAAGCTCACAATTTGAGGGTATATTCAGTCTCTCAAGTGAAAGAAGACAGACTCAAAATTTTCTTTGAGCACCTATATAGTGGTAGTTAGTTAACTATAAGGAATATGTACTTTCTGTGATTGATTCTAGCAATTGTTTGAAAATAAATTTTCTATCTGAGCATAACGTATTGGGCAAACAACTTTCTTTTGGTGTGGCAGTATGAAAACCTACATATGAAGATAGTTTCAGTTCAAGGGCATAAATCATCAGTTCTTCTGTTCTCATATTTATGTGGCTATAGCCTACGGGCTGAATGGTATAGTCATTTTTTCTCTACAACCAAACAAGGTAAATAAACGTGATATATTGGCATATCACCCCACCACTCTGCATATGGTGCACATTAAGGTTGTATTCATTTGCCATATGAATATAATTCCTTTTTACCACATCTACTATTAGTTACAAGCAGTAAATACAGAGTTGTTTTGCTGGAACTTGAGGGCCTGCATTACATCACGGAGCACTAAACATCCTGGGCCTTCTGGAGAATTTCATAGATGTAGTTTTAATGTCACCTGAACTTGAACACTGCCAACATACTGGCTTCAAAACCCTACTTGCTGAATTCTTCAAGGAAAAAACAAAAATATAAGCAGTCTTGTGCTAGTGCAACAGTGCATACCACAAGGAGGGGAGCTCTTGGTGAGATGCATACAAGAAAATCTCACGTGCTTGACAAAGACTGAAGTCATATCCTAGGTATAAAAAGGTTACTTGTCTCAAGCATTGTTTTCATATTCAGAATCTAGTGAACCTAAGGAGCCTAAATTCAAAATGTCACCCTTACAGCAGTTTTCCCCAACTATAGCTTATTGGTGGCACATTGATTAAGAGCTTGGCTGCTAACCAAAAGGTTGGCAGTTTGAATCCACCAGCCACCACTCCTTGGAAACCCTATGGGGCAGTTCTACTCTGTCCTGTAGGGTTGCTATGAGTCAGAATCGACTCCACGGCAACAGATACAGTTTACTAAAAGCCTGCAATCAATAAGATGATAGTTTATCTCATGACAAGCTGTGATACTTTGTTTTATTAGGCATACATTGTTTTTACTTTTTCCTTAGACAAAATATTTATTGTAAAGTTCCTAAACCAAGTTAGGGTGGAGCAAAACAAGGAAGAAAGTGATTTCTTTTTACAAGCTCATATATTCAACACAGAAGGTACATACCTTGACATTTGTAACCCATAAAAAATATATCACAGGCAATTAAAATCAAAGTATACCTGTCTTATCAAATACAAATTTTAACATTACCAACATTAAGTCGCCAAATGCATCCAGCAGATGGTGCTCTAGGACACCTACTTACAGAGAGTCATAATGTTTGTGTTATATCCACCTATATTTCGGCAAGACAAAGAATAAGGATTTATCAGTAGCTTCAGTAAAGCATGTTAGGCTTTACGATAAAAAGGACATAATTCCTAAATATGTGCATAAAAATATACATATGCATAAGCACATGCGCACAGAGGCTCCCAGTGAATAATTCACACCTGGACATATTATGATACGACTTTTCTTATAGATTTGATGAGTAGTCTATCTGTATACCAGTGGTATTTATGGTCATATGGCAAGATCATTCTAAATTCATTAAAAAAAAATTTAGAACGCCTTAAAGTTAGAATTCATTTTTAATTATAGCAGGAATGTCTCATTAGGGTGATACTAGTAAAATTAACAACAGTAGGATTTACGGTAATGACTTAAGTGATTGATGAGAGTATAACAAAATGAAGTTTTAGACAGAGAAAAAGCAGGGCAGCTATGGCATACAGTACTTTAAAAAACAGCTCTGAGGTCTGTTAGTGCTAGCCTGATGGTTAATAAAACCTCCTTTCTAATTAACGGTGCTGAAATATTCTTAAAGAACAGAATCTTGTTGTTAAGAAAAAATTTAAATTGTTTTTTTTTTCCCCAAGTAGACGCCATTCCCATAAAGGAAAAAGCTGACACAGATTACCATGTCTGATTGCAAAGACAGGAAAAAAAAATGCCACCTCTCAATCAAATCAAAACCAGAATGTGAGAATGGAAAACTACTTTATTGAAATACTACAAACACAAGTCCATGCAACACCCTCACAGTCAGCAGCTGTTTGCTTCTAAAGTTCATCAACTGGGGCTTTTAAAAAATTACTCAAATACTTTAAAAAATACTTAGTAAGCTTTTAATCTTCAAAATCCACATTTATGATTTATTGTTATAAAAATAGTGAATAACAGTAACTATTTGGACCTTTTTATCTTGCTTATATAAAAAGGTTATTTCAGAGTTTAAAATATGTAAATGGCAATTGAAAGCACTGGGGAACATTTCCTCCCAAAATTGGAAATGTGCAGTAGCATTACTCGAAGGAAAAGTGCGCATCTCAGGAAAAGCATTTTGGCTGACAAGATTTAGTTCTACAACACAAAGAGTCCTAAGGCAAGAGATAGACGCTATGCCTCCATGTAGACAACATCCTTCAATGAAATGTTCTTGGGTAATTTTATAAAACATATCCACAACTAAATGGAATCCTATTTTCTTCTCATTGAGAAAATTACATTCTATGGAAGATAACTATCATGAGAATAGAGTCGAAGATGAAAAGCTATCTGTTATATCAGAAAACAAGGCTTTGCCTTGTAATCTAGGCAGATTTCATAAAACACTTGTGTCCTTTTAAAAGTCTCAAGTTAAACTACATCTAGGGTTTCTCCAATGTGAATTAGCCTGATTTTGTCTAAGCAATATGCATATGAATATTAGATAACATATTTTTAAAAAATAGTAATAAAGTGATCTATTTTACATATAGCACCAGTACTAGATTTAGACAAAAAGGTATAGGCTTATGGCCTTAGTAAGTAAAATTACTAGCTAATTCTCCTGATCTTCAAAATAAAATAACTAAATACCTGAATGAGACCTACAAAATGCAGAAAAAGCAACAGCCTGGTTTTCTTTCATATACCTATTTTCCCATAAAGAAAGAAAAACACTCTAAATTCAAAAATTTAAGGTGAGGCATTCTGTGCATATATAGATCAGATTGCAATTATATGTATATAAAGGCCTGAGCACCTCATAAAAGTCATTTATATTGTATCCAAGAGATACAATACAGAACTAAGCATAACCTAAAATTCCTCATCTGCAAAGCTCTGACTTCAGCGGCTGCATGGTGGAACCATCAATGAGCCAGAGGCTTATAAAATCCAAACCAGCTTGTGTGAATATTTCAAACATCGTGCACAGTAAAAATGGCTTTGCTTTTGTTGGCATTTTCTTTTGCAAAGCTTAGGCTGGCTTGTTCATTCTTCTATTCTAATGTGTGTAAGTTCTCATTATACGAAAAAGTGCCTATTTGTCTTTCTCCCAGGTTCATCCTTCAAAGATAAAGCGAAATTAAATTGGGATATCAGATGTTATAAAAAGGCCAGAAAGGAGTGAGGTTCACTTTGAGAAAGGTAATTTCATTTAGTCAAGATACATTACAATTTTCTAAAATTTTATTAGATGTGCTGTTATGTTATTCGGGTTTTCTTTTCCTTTTCATTACCAGCATTAGTTAATGTCCAGCATCCTGCAGACAATGAGAAGGTATAGATGAAATGCTTTATAAAAAATATAATGTAATAATATATACTCTAATGCCAACAAGATGGTGTTTGTGTGGTGATTTAGTTGCTCAAAGCATCCTGTGTTTCTGATAACACCTTGAGTCATTTACTATTGTTGCTTTCATTTTATAGATAGGACAGAGAGACTACAGTAAAGCCTAGAACTTAGACTACTTTTACTCTAAACCCCAGCATTTGGTCAGTACTACTGATTCATTTTTTTAGAAGACTTATGCAAAAATCATTTCTAGGATGATTTATAAGATATATTATGTACACACATACAAATACACACACATATACCATATTTCTACTTATGGAAAAGCTGAAAAATTCTAATTTTAAAATAAACTTAAATTTCTGAAATGCAGCAGCAATTACATACAAGTATAGTTAGTCTGCTTTTAGCTAGTTCTCAGAGTACACACTGGTAATGCCCATGTGTAAGTGTAGAACATGACTGGGTGAACAAGAATAAAAATCAAATATCTATTTTTTTCCTTGTTGTTTGAAGCGCTATAGATGCATGAAATATCTTACATTATTTCTAGACAAGGTTACATCTACCAAAAAAAAAAAGAAAAAAAAAAGCCCAATGTCTAGGAAAAAATTCTCCCTAAATATTTTGAGCTAAATAATAAAATAGTAGCTTTATTATCTATGTCAAATATAGGTTTGCCTAAGGTAATGTAGCGAATCCCAGTAACTGGATTCACAGAAACAGGAAAAAAGGAATTGAAAGTAGTCACACATCCTAAAAGGTGAGAAAGGAAGAAGGCCAGAACGTTTAAGTGTCCTTAATAAAAAGAACATGAAATATTTTTCATAAGAGTGCTAAAAACAATATCTCTGAAATGTACATCTTTTAAAATCATACCGCAATTACATATAAAACAGAGATATATGTACAGATACATGAAACATACATAGACATACACGCTGAAATTTGAACTGATCACAAAGACCATATTATATGTAGCATCACAGCCTTAAAATTATTTTTCATGTTCTATTTGAGTAGGGAATTATCCATTTTGATTGCAATAATAAATATAAATTAGAGGTTCATTGAATAAGAATTTTGTTTACCCACCACACCAAGCAAAGTCTGTCCTATACATATAAAACAGAAATACCTCTGAAAAATACTTTGTATATATTCTTTTAAAATTGTACTAGCATTTAAGTAAATTAAATAAAGGTTTCATACAAATATTATACATTTAAGGTCAGCTTTTAAAAATCAATCCAAAATACAATGGACTTAAACATATTTAAACTGTTTTGTAAGTTGGGGTTGAGTGACAGAAGTACCATAGTATTCAGGTAAAGTAACCAGGAACAACATGATCCTTCCTTAACTAAATACAATGCAACTTGCTTTAAATTAAGAAACTGTAAATATTTAAGAGCAGTTAAAATGTTCTACTTTTTGAAGTAAAAATCTAAAGCTATTCTTGCAAGAACTCTTCGGTGTTGTCATAATCATTTTAATTAAATTCTCATTTTTAAGGTGGTCCCTTTAATTGTTTTTTCCTACTTCTTAACGTGTTTTTCTAAAGCCATTTCTTTTCTGCAGCTGTGTGCGATTGGTTTTAATGGTAGCTGCTTCCTTTTTTGCCTTCTGTGAATCACAATTTTAAATGGTTACACGTTTTGTTTTACTGCCTTAAGCATAGTTTCATAAAGATGTTTAAGGCTGCTGGTGAACATTTTCATTTCCCATCTTGAAAAACCAAGAGCCAATTTGAATATTTCATATTGGCCTTTTATGACCTGTTTTGTCTTTTAATATGTAGATGAAAGCATATTTTTCTAAGGACTGGTTTCCATGAAATTATAATTTTTATTTTGCTCTTTTAAAATATGAATTCAATAAACAAGATAATAGGTGATTGCTCTTCTACGTTATATCTTATTGTTCATGAATGAAACACCTTTATTTGATTTGTGACAGCCATTTCCAATGAAGAACTAGCATTTTCAGATTATAAGAAAAACCTGTAACATGAGTAATGAGATTTCATGCTTGGATTTTAATTATCAATGTCCACAAAATGTTAATACCAAGGCTATTTAGAGCTTTCTTAAATTATAGCTAAGAAATTACAACTACTTGCTAATTCTTCTGCACTCTCACTAGCAAGCAAAAGATCACTTCACTGCAAAATGTTATTACATGCCACTTGTAAAAGCTTACTTACAAAATAAGTTGTACTTACTGCCTGGGTTATCTCCAATCCCACTGCTTTTTCCATTCCAGTACCACAGCAGAAGGGTTGCATCACGTGATCCTGACAGAATGTAGCAATTTCCCCCAATGTATGACTCAGAACGGGTGAGGCAAGTGACAACATCCCAATGGCCAAACACCACTTGGATCAGTTTTCCTGAAATACAAAACAATTTTCCTTAAAATTGCTAAAAAGAAACAAACAAAGTTCCAGTGACTAAATAACTCATAACCCTATGGGGCAGTTCTGCTATGTCCTATAGGGTCGCTATGAGTTGGAATTGACTCGACAGCATCGGGTTTTTTACATAACTTATAAGACAATAAAGCCATATTAACTCAGATTTTGATAATGCAGATTTTATAATAATTTGATCTGGTTGAACCTAAAAGTTTTCTTTGAATACTAAAAACAACAAAAGATTAACTGAATTTTGAGAATAACATTTTTGAAAGGCATATGTTAGAACTATTTAAAAGAACAATATTTGAGGACCATGACAACATATAGGTACAAATGGCTACTACAAGTTAAAAATGAATCATGTCTACTGATTAAAGCGGGCCCTGGAGAATCCTTATCTGGAACCATTTTAACAATTTGTTGTCTTACTCTGTATGATTCAAAACAAAACAAAATTTAGTTGCCTTTCTGTAAAAGTACTCTATAATTCAGACTTCACTAATACAATCCCGTCTCTGAATAAGTGAAGGTTAATATATTTCTTTCTTTTCTCTTTTAAGTGATCTATACAAGGAGCTCTGGTGGCACAATGTTTAAGCATTTGGCTGCTAACTGAAAGGTTGGTGGTTCGAATACACACCGTGGCTCCTCGGGTGAAAGACCACAAAGATTACAGCCAAGAAAACCCTGTGAGGCAGTTCTACTCTGTCACATGGGGTCACTGTGAATCAAAAATGTACTCGACAGCACCCAACAACAACATAGCAGGATAAAACAAGTCACTTTGGAGAGTTTCTCCATTTTCAGATCAGGATTCCATGAATTAGTTTTTATAAAAGGACTAATTTATTGTAATTGCCATTTTAGCCAGGTTATTCTTTAATTTTCTGAGTGATGAAAATTCATTGGGGAGGGGGGGTTATGATGAAGTCAAGATTATGGCAGTTTATCTGTGGGTAATGAGTGGGGCGGGGCCACAGTGGGGAGAGGAGGAGCTCAGTAAACTTACTACATCTAGGTCCTCAGACACAGGAAGAATTGCTCATATAAAGGTATCAGAAAAAAGTAAAACCCTCACCTTTCAGAACTTTTGTTTAACGAGAGACGGTGTTTATAATTCACACAAACTTTGTAAAGAATTAAGTATCTGTAGCAGCCCCTCCACAGCATCCCTATAGTTTCCAACCAACATTTTCCTCTGAAATGTTGACATAATGTACAAATGAGTATGTCACAGAATGTCTACCCTTAATATTCAGCATGAGTTTCTTTCTTTCTTTTTTTAATGTTTCAGTGGGGTCATTAAAAAAATAATTCAAATGTTCAAGAAAAAGACCACCTAAGCTGAAAAAAAATACGCCTAAAATGTTTAACTTGGAACACATTATAACCAGTTGCGCTCAAGTCAGTTCTGACTCATGGTGACCCTATGTGTGTCAAAGCAGAACTGTGTTCCATAGGGTTTTCAGTGGTTAAGTTTTCAGAAGTACGTCATTAAGGTGCTTCTGTGTGGACTTGAACAGCCAACCTTTCAGTTAGCAGCTGATAGAGTTAACCATCTGCACCACCCAGGAACTCCTAGCCTATTCTAAACCTTAAGGTCTCAATTAAGTATTGGTATCTAAATGTATTTAACTTCAAAGATAATAATACATATAACTAAGGAGGCAATTTTTTTAATTCTTGATTTTAATAAATCTGATAAAGGTTTATTAGGTTAAAGTTTACAAACAGAAATATAAAATTTTGAAATATACTTTATATAAATCAGATGTAAGTCAAATACAGTGTTAGGTTAGCACTCATGAGCAGCAGTCTTGCACATGTAAAGCTCTTACCAAAAAACCAAACCAAACCCGTTGCCATGGAGTCGCTTCTGACTCATTAGCGATCCTACAGGACAGAGTAGAACTGCCTCTATAGGGTTTCCAAAGAGAGGCTGCTGGATTCAAACTACTGATCTGTTAGTTAGCAGTTGAGCTCTTAACCACTGTGCCACCAGGGCTCCTTTTAAAGCTACTAGCAGCTGTAAAATCAGATTTACTTAAATCTCAAATTGCAAAATGAATCAATTATATTTTTCTCTCCTGTGATTAACAGGGAGAAAAGACTTTAATCAAAGTAGGTGTTTTAACTGCTAAATGTTCACAATGTCCACTTCTGAATTTTTCCAACCTTTTAAATTGACATCTATACATGTCACTTAAAAGATTATCTTATATCAATAAATTCAGTGTATGGGAAGGTGAATTCAAGACAATCTAGAAAAAATAATGGAAAAAACAAACAAACAGCAAATTAATTATGGAAAATGTAGTAATTTCCACTTCTTTTCCAGTTTATATGAAGAACAAAATGGAGAGGTTTCTTCGTCCCTGGGTAGCACAAAAGGTTAAGCGATTGACTATTAACTGAAAGGTTGGCAGTTCGCACCCACTTAGCGGTACCCTGGAAGAAAAGCCTGGTGATCTACTTCTGAAAAATGAGCCATGAAAACTCTATGGAGCACAGTTCTATTCTGCATACAAGCATAGGTTGCAATCGAGTTGACAGCAGTTGGTAGTGGTGAAATGGGTGGGGTTAGATTAGAGGCAGAGTCTCTGAGTGATGCAAACGGTTAATGTGTCGGCTGCTAACCAAAGGGCTGGAGGTTCAAAGTGCCTCAGAAGAGAACCTAGCGATCTCCTTCCAAAAAATCAGCATTGAAAACCCTATGGAGCACAGCTCTACTCTGATAATAATGGGGTTGCCATGAGTTGGAATTGACTCAACGGCAACTGATAGATTAGAGGCAGGCCTTATATAGGATAAGGCAGAAGTTATGTAGTTGAACACACTCTTACTAATTAGAAAAGTGAAGCTTAAATCAGTGTATTTTAACTACTTAAAAAAACTGAATACACCATACTGTGACTGTGTTTTTGATTACAGTGTATGCACTGTGATTTCTGCCTTAGCCTAGACCTAATTGCTAAGAGCATAAAAACTACAGGAGTGATTTAGATAAGTTCTTCAGGGTAGGCTTATTTAAGTTTTGAAACCCATCATTCAGTGGGTTGTAGAAGTGTGGATGAGTGAACTAACTACAACTAACTAGGCATTCAAGGAGCCCTGGTAGCAAAGTGGTTAAGTGCTCATCTGTTAACCAAAAGGTTGGTGGTTCGAACTCACCAGCCGCTCTGCAGGAGAAAGATGTGGCAGTCTGCTTTGGTAAAGATTTACAGCGTTGGAAACCCTATGGGGCAGTTCTACTCTGTCCTATAGGTTCTGTATGAGTCAGAATCGACTTGATGGCTGTGGCTTTGGTTTTGATTTTAGCAGGCACGCGAGACAGACAGTGCAGAGGAAACCCAGGTGTTCCACAGTTCACAGGGAGGCTTGCAAAGAGCAGCTATTCATTTGGTAACTTACTTAACTTTCAACTCATGGAGGACAGAGTGGAGAGATTTAGTTGTAGAAGCGGGAAGGCTTAAATACAAAGGCACAATTTTCTAAGATTTGTATGTCAATTCTCGTTAGTTAAGTCATTATATTTATATCATTTATATATGTCCTTGTGTTGTCCAGTAGATTTTTGACTCATGTCAACCCCACGTGACAGAGCAGAGCTGCCCCACAGGGTTTTCTAGGCTATAATCTTTACAGGACAGATGGCCAGGTCTTTTCCCCATAGAGCAGCTGGGTAGGTTAGAACTCCCAACCTTTTGGTTAGCAGGGGAGTGCTTAACCACTGCATCACTATATCATATCAGTATTAGGAAATGTATACTCAATCACTGTATTTTTTTTTTTCTTAACTAAAACTTCCTAGTGTTTAAATTTTTGCCCAAAAAGTTACCGTAGTTATTCTTCCCTCAATAAATATTTACTGAACACCTCTTAAGTGTCAAGGATTAGGCCTTCTTAGAATCCCCGGGTGGCACTAATGGTTGATCACTGGACTACTAACTGAAATGTTTGAGGTTCAAACCCACCCACTCAAGCCTTGGAAGACAGGTCTGGCGATCTGCTTCTGAAAGATCACAGTCTTGAAAACCCTATGGAGCAATTCTGTTCTGCACACATGGGGTTGCCATGAGTTGGAATTAACTCCGCGGCAACTAACAAAAACAACACTACGTACACAGTGGTAAACAAAATAGACACGGTCCCTGCTCTTATAGTATTTACCATCTAACGGGAAGACAGACATTAAATAAATAAACACAAATAGATATATAATTATAAATACTGATAAGTACTATTTAAGGAAAGAACAAGGTAGGATCAGTGAGAAGAAGACAGAACTAAGTTTAGACTGGGTGTCAGGGAAGGTATAAGTAAGGGAGTGGCATTTAAGTAGTTACATCTAAAGGGTCTCATATTTTAAACAAATTAACTTATTCTCTATGATTTATACTTTGGGCTCAACTCTGGAAAACATTATATTTTTAAGTTTACTTTTCCCTGTTCATGGAAGCCTTCCTCAGCAATATTTGTTATTGCTATGAGGTTGAAGTTCGTTCTTCCTAAATAAGTCATAGCATATAAATACCTGCTGCTCTTTTTAGTAAATTATTTTCTGATAATCTCATAAGTGTTCTTCAACCTTTATTTTTTGTTTCCTTTAATACCAGTCCACCTCTCCACACACTAATATCAGATATTATCACAAGCACTAGAATATCCCTTTTTTGACAGAACAAATTTTCTAGTTAATGTTTTATTTGACAGCTGTGCTACAAATAAAAAAATTCAAGCTCAAGACTCTGCACCACTGAATCTAAAATGTGGCCTGAAAATCACTTCCAGTGCGGGGGGAAGGTTTTATTGTTGCCTCTGCTGTTCTGGCTGTGCCCAGAAAACATGATTTATGTTTAAAGAATTTCCTGTTACAACCTGCGTTATCCTCCCCACCCCCTATACCAGTCTAGTAAGACAAGGATTTTTTTTGTTTTTGCTTAAGTGCTGAAATATAATTGAATTCAACACTTGTGATAGCTCTGCCATTATATATTACTGATCATACAATTTTTTCCATTGCTTCTCTGTCAAACTAGGAGAAAATATTTAATATTCTGATTGATCTTAAAAATAAACATATTTACCCTAATTAAAATTATTTTTAAATAAAACTATCATCAAAGTTTGTTTGTACACAAGATTTTAAGAAAGATACTAGGCATCTAAGTTGAGGTTTTTTTCACAGCTTTTCTGGAAATTGTAAATATTTTTATTGTATGAGCTAAGTCAGTCCCACTGAAATAAAATTTAAGCTGCTCCTTGTGAAAATGTTTTACAGATACACACTTTAAAAAACAGTAAAGTAGACGGTTTTTGGAAAGAGAAGAAGGAATTATATCTAGTACGTTAAGTCTAATGTAACATGGCAGATATATATTAGGAACTTAGTGTCCCAAGTTATAGTGTTTTCCAAATTAACCAATAATTGACAGTAATACCTGCATAAAATAACATGGGGTACAATGACAAAGAATGCTATATTTGAAGTCAGAAGACCTAGGTACAACGCCCAGTCCTACTAGTTATATAAGTTTCAACAAGTGACTTAATCTCTCTAAACCTCAGCTTCATCATCTGAAAAATAGGGGTAATGACACCTGCTTTGTCTACTTCACAGGATTATTGTGAGGCTGAAACAGTATCATGTATGTACAAGAATTCTGTAAATTCTAAAGGCTATGTGAATGTAAGAATTATTTTAATATTTGTATCATATTGAGGTGAGGTATATTTATATTAACTGTACAAATACCAATATTCAATGCTTTAAAAAATGGAATGTCAAAAAAATTTTAAAAACTTCAAATGTCAAAATCAAAGATTGACATAATTTATGATTCCATTTATATGACATTCTGGAAGAAGCAAAAGTATAGAGATTGAGAACAGACCAGTGGTTGCCAGTGGGTTGAGTACAAAGAGGTAGCTCAAGGGAATTTTGGGGGTAACAGAGTTGCTCTTTATCTTGATAGTGGTGGTGGTTATACAACTTTATGCATTGTCAGAACTCACAGAACTATATACCAAAGAGAATGAATTTTAGTGTATGTAAATTTTAAAATAATTTTTTAAATGTGTAAACAAATGTGCATATAAGAAAATCTTGTGTGAGGAAGTTTAACAGGTTTAACCTGAAAGTTTGTATAAAAAAGGAGCAGTTTGAGCTCCTAATGCTAAGGCTGTCATTACCATAATAGTGAAAAAAAGGTTAAAATCTGAAATTGAGTATTAAATCATAGAAAATTCGTTGTAATAATAAATATATTTTAGGAAAATGTATCAACCCCCATTGCATTTTTAGAGCAATTCTATAGGAATTTTAGGTTCAAAAGTTATCTATCTCATAGACTTGAACATCTAGTAAAAGCCCAATCAATCAGAAAGGCTTGAATGATGATTTTTTCCTTCCTGGACCAACAGAATCAAGATGCAAGCTATAAGCTATCTAGGTCACCAATTCCTTAAGACAAAAAGCAAACAGATTTATCCCTAAAAATAACTTGTAGGGTTTGTTCTATACACCGCCCATACTCAACTATTTTTCCCTACTCTCTCATAGCTATGTTATAATACTATCATAAACATGCACTTAGGGCAAACACTGAATAATCAAAAGTTATTTTTTCAATATAATATACTAAGGCAAGAGCATGGATGAATACATTTTATAAGGAGTATTAACAATGAGACTGTAAGATGATTTACTGTGCAACATTTAATTAACTAGAAATTTCAATTAGAGAATTTCCCACTCCCACACCTTGTTTCAGTTGAAAGATCTAGTTCCACAGTATGTATCAGTTAGTTCAAATGCATTAATAACTAATTTTAATTATTTAAAAAGATTCAACTACATATATACATATATACTATAAGCTTATTTCACCTTCTAACAGTTTCTAAAATTGTTTTAAAGAGAATCCATAAAATTTCTCAATGTTTCTTAATTTCCTATAGCAAGAATTCACAAACATGTACTAGGTTGGTTCTCCTGTAATAATACTGAGTTGAGCTTGGTTTGTCCCTTAGGGAGATGCATGCAAATGAATATATAGACTTAAACTTTTATATCTTAAAAGAGCTCCTGTCACACACAAAATCAGCAGTCAGCTACTTTTCTTTACGATGGTACAGCTTTCAGCAAGATTCTATGCAGAATTGGGTAGAGGCAAGATATCTACTCCCAAGAGATATACTTAATGAGTCTTTCCAGTAAGGAGGAAAAACCATTAAATAATACAAAAGTGGAGAAAATATACGTTTGTGCACTCACTATAAGATTACACACATGCACGTGTGTGGTATTTACATACGAGGATATGCCTTCAAAATGATCACTTCTTCCGTAAGCACAGGGCTTGGGAGAAAAGCCTCCTCTAGAAAACTGCCTCTTAAAAACAAGCTGAGAGTTTAACTTGAGAGAGGACTGCAGAGTAGATTACTACTCGAAAGGGGAGAAGAGTGTCTTCTTTCCCTTCTTATTTTACACATTTCAGAATTCTGTAATTTTTGGAAGAAGGAAGATGAGAAAGCCTTCTAAAACTCTTGATGCTTCTTGTAGTAGGCGTTAGCTCACTGATGAAGAAAAGACCAGTCACCTGTGTCTGTAGAATAGACTCTGAAACTCTTATCCCAGAAGCCACAGAGGAGAATGTAGCGGTTGTCTGCTGTGATGACAAAGCACTGGGAATGGACTTGAATGCTCTGGTCCAAAAGGTCAGTGATTTGCCTCCTGTGCATTCCTGTATTGCTGGCTATGAGAAGAGAGAAAGAAAAAACCAAAAAAAAAATTAAAAAAAGTACTAAATCCACATGGGCAAAAAAATTCTGTATTTTGTCATACTTGGGGGAAGGAGGAAAGGAAAAGAGACATGTTCCAGTAAATACTTGACCTTTTATTTTAAATATAATAATGTTTGAAAAACTAAAGAGGAAAATACATTCAATTGTTAGAAGAATGTGGGTAGCTAAATTCAACATCTCAGTAAAAAAATTTGCCTAGAGGAAAAAAATAACAACATATGACAATTTAAAAACAGTATACAATTGACAGAACATGTATTCCAGCTCCTGGGCAGGACCAAACTAGATTATAATCTCCAGACTGCATCACAGGTAGGTTTGTGTTTCTGACAATCTCATTACATCTATTGTCATGAGAATGGATTGAGAATGGATTCATGTTGTGACAATCTATTACCTTTACCATTTTGTCACAAGGAAGAAAGATTAGAATTTAAATGTCATATATCTGAAATACTGTAGCATCTTGTACTACTCTGCCTTTAATGGGTCTTTAATTTGACTAGATGTGAACTCCTATTTCCCCGTTTACAGCTGCACTTGCATGTAAGGAAGGGGTAGGATGACTATTAAAGATACTTGTAATTGGAAAAGTCAAAGCACAGCATACTGCCATTTTCTTACTCCTTATTTAAGCAATTAAAACAAGACAGCCTTGTAGTGTGTTTTCAAAATGCTGCAGAGCACCTAAGATGGGGTTTGTCAGGAGGCACGAGGTCAGACATGGAGCAACATCAAGGCACAGGGGAGAAGTAATAATCCTCTAGAAATACACTATCAAGTGTGCCATTATCAGAAAAGGAATTTCTACTGAGATGCCTGTTTTGGCATTATGAGCCCAATCAAGTAGAAAGCATTGTTTCTCGTGATCTAAGGGTTATTTTACCACTGACTTTCCAATACAAATCATGGTTCTTTTGCTGCTAAAGGAACTTGATGCGTAACAAATCAGAATAAACAGAAGAAATCTCTGCATTTGATTATTAAGCTCTTTGTATCCATAGTCTTCAGTTTTCTGAAAACGAAAGAAAACTAACAACTAACAACAAAAAAAACCTATAAATGCATTACTAAAAAAATGAAATATATAGAAACAAATACCTATATTATATACATTGTGTATAATAAGCTAATGTGGGCAATTTAATAGAAGTCTCAGAAGGTAATACAGAAGGGGAAAAAGTGTCCAAAATACTCTCCAGTGCTGTGCTGGGAAGCCCTGGGGATAAAGGAATACAACATTCCCTGCCCTTGAGGCATACAGAACATGACACACCTGTACAGACACGTGAAATACTCATTTGTACAGTTCGGCTAGTGTCAGACACAATTTAATCTATTTAAGATTATGCCATAACTTTGATAATGTGGGCTTCCTAAGATTTGGGGCGATTAATGGGCTAGAAAGTGACAGCAGTAGTAAAAAGAGGAGAATTCTAGATTGGGATCATTTTTTCCACTCCTTCCCCACAAAGGGAAGTTGCTGGCCAATGAGAAAAGCTTCTGTGGGTATCACAGGGTATCACAGAGAGTGATGCTTTGTATCCCACTGCGGTAAAGCTGTGTGTTATACATATGCAGAATATACATATAATTCCGAGAAACCTAGCACTTAAAAACAAGGTATGTGGTACTTTCTACACTGTTCCTACAGCCTACAGTGTCTCCTTCCACATGAGAATTGTAAAAATGGTTGACTTTTGCTCCTGTGAAATAAACTTCCAATGGTCATTATTTTGAGTGTTCTCTTGGAACGAGTTTACCTAGACAGACCTGGGCATATGCATGATTTTGAACTGAGTAAACCACGAAGCACCCACGGGTGAAGGATGATGCCTCTTAAGCATTCAGATGAATATTTTCCAAGTAAAACTTACTTGCAATTTAACACTGCAATCCCTTCTAAAAAATAACAAACAAAATTATCTATCTCTCTCACAACTATTATCTCATTGTTTTCTCTGGTAAACTGCTTGAGATTCGGTACTGAAAGTATTTTTATTCAATGAAAATTAGGTATATTTGTCTAGATAAGCAGTCTTCAAACTGTAGCATGCATACCCCTGGGGGTACAAGATGTCCCAAGGGATACAGAGGCACAGATGGTTTCAAAAGAATCAATTTCTAGTCCCTCTACTTTCATATGTCTCTTGCCTACAAATGATTTGCCTGAGAACTCTCCTGTTTTTCTTTCCTACTCCCCCTTTCACATGCCCTTCTTCTGCTAGATAAAATACAGGCATATTTCCTTCCTACCCAGAATCTTACTATAGTGCTTTGCCTCATGGTATAAACAATCTCTTGGGAGTCAGATAAAGGAACAATTCAAAATACTGATGGGATGTTGAAGATGTGAATGCCTAGATATCAAATTATCTGGTAGGTCAGGTGGTTTCTAATTCATTACTTTCAATAAAATTAAAGGAGGATCTAATCACGATGTCAATTGATAGATCATTAAAAATAAGTTCCAATGATAGCTTGTTAAGATGATAATTTAATGATAGACCATAAAAAAACTTTAATTACTGATTGCTATGTGAATTTTGTTGCATAGCTCAGAAAGAAATCAAAGATTTTTGTGACACTGTAAAAACAATACTCTTTCCTTTACAATTACTTTCTTATGTGAGCAAGGTTCCTCAGAGCTTCCCATGTATAGTAACAAGAGAAATAGGATAGAACTGATGACAAGCCACGTCTCACTCAGCAGTAAAGAATGTACATCCACGAGTACATGAGATAACTGAGCGGGGGACAGGGGGAGCCCTGTCCATTTCATTGAAGATATATTTCCAATAAATATTTGCTTCTGATATTTAATAATTATTTGAAAGTTATTATAATTTTTGAATAAGTGTATATTAATAATATTTGTAATGATCATTGAAGCTAGATGAAATTTTTTTAAAAGTTGAGTCTTATGGCCCTAGCAAATTTTAAAATTTACATTTACATACATATGTTTACTTTTTTATACATATTTTCATTGTAGAAAAGTATACTACAGCAATCAATAAAAAAATTAAGATAAAATTATGTGGGGGAAACAGAATGAAAACATCAATTCAAGATGAAAGAGGAATAATGCAGTATTTCCAAGTTGGAAATACTGGGCTTTTTAATGCTTTTTTTTGTTGTTGTTGTTTATTGTTGTAGTTTAAGTGGAAGTTTACATTTCAAGTTAGTCTCTTATACAAAAATTTATACATACATTGTTATGTGTCCCTAATTGCTCTCCCTATACTGTGACAGCACACTCCTCCTTTCCACCCCTGATTTCCTGTGTCCATTCAACCAGCTCCTAACCCCTCTGTGCCTTCTAATCTCACCTCCAGACAGAAGCTGCCCGTTTAGTCTCATGTATCTACTTGAGCTAGGAAGCACACTCTTTACGAGCATCATTTTATGTCCCACAGTCCAGTCCAATCCCTGCCTGAAGAGTTGGCCTCGGAAATAGTTTTAGTTCTGGGCTGACAGACAGTCCAGGGGCCATGCTTTCCGGGGTTCCTCCAGTCTCAGTCAGACCATTAAGTCTAGTTTTTTTTTTTTTTTTTTTTTTTACTAGAATTGGAGTTCTGCACCCCACCCTTCTCCTGCTCTGTGAGGGACTCTCTGTTGTGTTCCCTGTCAGGGTGGTCATTGATGGTAGCCAGGCACCATCTAGTTCTTCTGGTCTCAGGATGATGAAGTCTCTGGTTTATGTGGTCCTTTCTGTCTCTTGAGCTACTACTTTCCTTGTGTCTTTGGTGTTCTTCATTCTCCTTTGCTCCACGTGGTCGGGACCAATTGATATATCTTAGATGGCAGCTTGCAAGCTTTTAAGACCCCAGATGCCACTCACCAAAGCAGGATGCAAAACATTTTTTAATAAGCTTTGTTATGCCAGTTGACCTAGATGTCCCCTAAAATCATGGTCCCCAGATCCCTACCCCTGCTACTCTGTCCCTCAAAGTGTTTGACTGTATTCAGGAAACTTCTTAGCTTTGGTTTAGTCCAGTTGTGCTGACTTTCCCTGTAGTGTGTGCTGTTCTTCCCTTCACTTAAGATAATTCTTGTCTACTATCTAGTTAGTGAATAACCTCGCCCTCCCTCCCTACCCTTGTAACCATCAAAGAATGTTGTCTTCTGTATCTAAACCTGTTCTTATAATAGTGGTCTTATGCAATATTTGTCCTTCTGTGACTGACTAAATTCACTCAGCATAATGCCCTCCAGATTCCTCCATGTTATATTTCACGGCTTCATCGTTGTTCTTTATCATTGCACAGTATTCCATTGTGTGAATATACTGTAATTTGTTTATCCATTTAATGCATTTTTAAAAAACAAAATGTTGAGTATCAATTCACTCTGATATTCAGGTTCCAGTGGATACATTTTAGTTTTTTTTTTTTTTTGGATTCATTTTAAAGAGTGATACAACACTTTCCTTAAAATGTCAATTTTTACACGATGCCAGAAATTATAATCTTTGTAACTATTTAAATTTGTGATGAAAAATTTTAGATGTTAACTTAAAAGTATATGAGAACGTACATTGTTTTAAACAATTATTTAGGAAGTATAGCAGCCCAAACTCTAATAACCAGTGGTTTAGAGCAGAGGTGGCAACTATGGCCCACATGGCAAACCTGGCCTGCTACCTGGGTTTGTATATAGTTTTATTGAAACAAGGCCATGCTCATTTGCTTATGTACTGTGTATGGCTGCTTTTGTACTATAATGGTAGAGCTGAGTAGTTGAGACAGAGATCAGATGGCCCACAAAGCCTAAAATATTTTCTATCTGCCCCTTTACAGAAAAAGTTCACTAGTGCCTGGTCTAAAGAACTACAACTGCTCAATTCATTTAATGAGACATTATACTATAGGATATTTATTGTCACGTTTTAAAGCAAATCATGGGTCTATAATTCAGAAACAATGCTTTAAATGATTAGCAAATGGGCTTTATTATATTCCTGATTTTTAAAATTTTACCCAAGTGAGCATTTATTTATGTATATATATGGCAAATTGTATCTACTCAAAGCAAAACAAGATTGAGGAACCAGAATTGTATTTATCCTTCAAACAGAAAATTGCATCTTAGATTTCTGCTCAGATATGAGGAAATGATAAATGAATTAGTTTTCAGCTTAAAGTTATTCTAGTCCATAGCAGTCCATCTGTGAATAGTGGCTCTTTCACTCTCTATTGAAACAATGGTTTTACAGACACAAAAAGTGTGGTTACACATACACAGGGAGCCTCATGGATTGTAAAAGAATGAATCAGCTCATTCATATGTTTTATTTGAAAACTTTAAAATTCTAACAAATTATTCGTGCCAGGGAAATTTGGCAAAATTGCAAGCCAAGCATTCGTGCTGGTAGCATACCCCCACAAATAGGCAATTACATTTTTATTCTAAAAGATACTGAACGGGATCTTCTATATCAAGGCTTAACCTTCTTAGCAAAGCCACATTTGAAATCACCACACGACGATGAAAAATGCTGAACTAAAGATTTCAACAAACTTAACTCAAAAAGCGTAACAGCAATTAAATATTCTAAGTCTTCTGCTGCAGATGCTCATTTCATCCCAGTGGCTTTTTCTCGTCTCGTCCCTATTCTTTTTTTTTCCCTTGAACAAATTTAACCTCCAGTGGCAATTTACTATGCTGTAGGGCCCTAGGAAAATGAATACAAATATCTTAACACTGCCATTGGCTGGGCAATATATTTCCACTTGGAAACTGCTCTGCAATTGCACATTAATCCCCTCAGAGTGAACAGAGGGTCCAGGAAGAAAGGATTGATCTCCCTTAATGATGAAACCCTGGCACTACAGTTTTATTTTTCACAACACAGTGCTGCTAAGAACCCCACTGTTATTATGAAAATTTCCCTAGTAAAGGAGCTCCATCACATTACTGGTGCACCAATTCATCATAACGTGCCTCGCTCCTGCTCATCAACAAGTCTGAGTGATGAAAAGATCCAGTATTATCCTGACAGTACTTCATGCGCATTCTCAATCACACATTATTACAGCATCCATATTAATTTTCAGTGACACGCGTCCTAGGCCTGTTCAAATTAGGCAAACCAACGAGGGGGAGTTGATGAAATACCAGCATAGCCACAGCTCATTGCATTCCAATTTGCATGCAAATGGTTTATCAAGAAAATTCCATTCCCAGCAACCAGCAAGTGAAAAACAACTGTAATCTACACTTCAGGGCCACCATACAGAGCTTAATGAATCGCAAAGAGAGAAGCAAGTGACAGACCTATGAGAGGATCTATTTCCACCGGCAGCTGGTATGGCTGGTCTTGTACAGCACCTTGATGAGCTGGAATTCACAAAAGATTAAAAAAAAAAAAAGCATTATTTTTCATATACTAAACTACATAAAAATGCATAAGTCAAACCTTACGCAGAATTGCTTCCAACCTCCAAATTCTCATGCAGTTTGGTGAAATTTAAAGAAAATAACAAGCCAGGTACTTTTATGACTAGCTTATTAAACATTTATTTTCGATTAGTGCTGTTCTGAACATGTGCCATCAGCAGTGGCTCCAGTCCTAGGCCATAAGCTATAGCAGATGCTTGACTAGTAACCTCTGATGCTGCAACAAAACAAGATTAAGTGGTAAAGTGCGTTGAAAACAAAATGTGACAACCATCTGCTGACTGTAGCAAATACTATTTTTTCATTACTTCTTAAAAAGGCAGTTTTGAATGCTGCAGCACAAAGGATCCACAAAAACGTCAATTTATGATGGAGAAAGGAAAAGCTCGACGTCAGGGAACATTTAATGTTTCATCCATCACTTAAAATCAATCAATTGAAAGTTTGAATAAAAATAAAGAAAGCTATCCACAGATAAATGTTTTTGTTAAATGCATTTGGCTGAAATATTTTCTTAAAGACTGGATTGAGGTTTGAAAAAAAAGTTTTATGAATAATTTAATATTTCCATGGTTTCAATTTAAAAATATTCAGGCAAATGAGTAACAAAAATCAATTTACACTAAGAATAGTTCGTTCAATTCTCAAAATCGTTCTAAAAATTCAGGCATACTTATTTTGTAACTGGAAAGAGATTTCATAGGCTGTAGAGTGGAAAATGTACTCAGAATCAGAAGCTGCCACTGCCTAGCTATGAAGTCAGGCCAATCCTAAACCATAAGATGAAAGGTTTGGAGCAGATGATCTTTTCAGCTTTCGAGTTTTAATAGTTAAATTCTGGGCCCTTATCCAAACTATTTTTCCCCAAATGACTCAGCTGTTCACCGTGTCAGTATCTGCCTTTGATAGGACTCACAAGCACTTCAGTTAGCACTTGGCTAGTATTTGAGGTGTGCTTAAGGAATACCATTAAGAATTTAGGAAATCTTTCTGACTGTCCTTGAGGGGCTGAGAATAAAAAGGGGTACATTTCAATGAGCTCATAGATTATTTTAAAACTTACATATCATAATTTCCCCAGCTAGTAAATATCAACTTCTCAAGGATGCCTGAAGGATCATTAATACTGATAAAATACTTGAATAAATGCAATATTGGCACTAAAAACTATAACTGAGTATTGTTATGGATTGAACTGTGTACCCCAAAAAGATACGCTGAACTCCTAACCCCTGTATCTGTGGATGTGACCTTGTTTGGAAATAGGATCTTTCTTTGAAGGTGTTATCAGCTAAATTGAGGTCATACTGGAGTAGGGTGGGTCCTAATCCATTCTGAGTGGTGTCTTATAAAAGTGTAAAACAGACAGGGAGACAGTCACAGACAAGGGGAAGGTACCATATTAAGATACATCTTCAAGCAGCAAAGGAATGCCAAGGATTGCTGGCAGCCATTTGAAGCCAGGAGAGAGGAAAGGAAAACTCCTCTGTCAGAGCACTCAGAGGGAACTGATATGGTTAACACCTTCATTTGGACTTTTAGCCTCCAGAACTGTAAGACAATACATTTCTGTTCTTTAAAGTCACCCATTTTGTAGTATTTTATTATGGAAGCCCTAAGAAACTCAGACAAGTATGTATAAGGGATTAAAGTAGCTGAAGAAAGGAGGCTGCAATGACTCACTCTTTTTGTACTGAAGGTATTTGTCTTTGCTGATTACAGGTCTGCCAGTAAAAAAATCACAGGACGCTTACAGTGAATGATTAGGGAAAATGAACTGTAGCCCCTGGTCTGCCCAATAGTGCCATTTACTTCCAGCAATAACAGTGTCCGTTAAAACTAATACCTTCAGAATTTTTCCCTACTTCTCTGAGAACCTGGGGTTGTAAAAACATTAAAACCAAACTTCAGTAAAAGAGGTATATGAGGTTAACAATCTTAGGTTAGGCCTCAAATCCCAGTGCTGCCACTGAATGCCTGGGTGAACTTAGAGCAAGTTATGCAGCCTCTGTGCAGTTTCCTGATCTGTAAAATGGGTTAGGCTGAACCATATGAAATTGCCAACACTTGGCTGTTTTGACCTGTAAAAATCGCAATTTCACATGGTTCAATCTGGTGGCATAGTGGTAAAGAGCTCAGCTGCTAACCAAAAGGTCAGCAGTTTGAATCCACCAGCTGCTCCGTGGAAACCCCATGCGGCAGTTCTACTCTGTCCTATAGGGTCACTATGAGTCAGAATCGACTCGACGGCAAGGGGTTTAATCTAAACATAGAACTACATTTAAAGGTTGTTGAGGGGATTAAGTGAGTTGATACATGTAGACTGATTAGAACAATACTGAGAATCTAGTCAACCCCAGCTGCTGTTACAAGAAAAGTTATAATAAATATTAGTTGCCCTTTTTTTTTTTTTTTTTAGAGATTTTGCAAGGTCCTATGAATGAGAAGGAAGGATAAAGATGATTTTTCTTCCTAAACCAGGATCCAGACATTACTCAAAGAAATGACAGGAGTTAGCTGTCTAATGAACAAAATATGGAAATCACAGATCTATTAGAAAAGAACTAGAATCTAAAATTTTTTTAAAAAGTACTATGAATTTGCTATTTACTCAAGAATAACTGTTAGGGATTTTTGATGCTCATTTTAAATCAAGGCATATTGATAGGTAAAAGCAGAAAAAGATAGGATGACATATCAGGTTTACGTAAACACACCTGAAATGAGGTATAGATTTATTAGCATGGATGCTTGAGATTCTTAGGAGTAGTTCAAAATTGGAAATCACATTCTAGAAATATAACTACCTGTGAACTCCCGTATGTGTTATCATTCTTTATATTTGCCTAATGAAGAGTTGGTCGTGTCATAGTATGAAGCCAGGAGATGGGGGCAGAACCTACTAGTGACACAAGGTTCAGGCACAAAGCAAGGCTCACTGAGAAGAATTAGTGGCTCAGAATTGGCAGAACAGCCCTGGTGGTGCAGTGGTTAAAGAGTTCAGCTGCTAATCAAAAGGCTGGCAGTTCAAATCCACCAGCTGCTCTTTGGAAACCCTATGGGGCACTACTACTCTGTCCTATAGGGCCACTATGAGTAGACTCAAGGGCAATGGGTTTGGTTTTTGGTTATGCAGTCCCTCAAACTCTTATCTTATGGAAAGGTGAGCTTGGGCTGGGAATAGCGGGATATACCACAGACAGTACTCTAGCAGAGGCATCCTAGCCCTACATCACTTTACATACTTATAAAAAAAATGGGAGTGGGGTCTAAAACATCTGACCACCAAGTACTAAGGGAGCTTTCTACTCAGGGAACTGGGCTTGCTCAAAATGCGAGTGTCAGGAGCTCCTTCATCAGTGCTTAGGGAGCGCACATCACAACACGAATATGGGCTGGAGACTTAGCAGCTCTTTGGTAGGGTCAGCTTAGTTCCTCTTAGCTCGGTTAAAGTAGCCATAGGGGGCGAGGCCAGGGCTTTCTAGCACTTAAACAGGTTTGTCTCTCCTCCTATATGTTGTCATTCTGTTTAGGCTGAAGATATTTTAAGGGCTGCCACAAAGCCACCCAGGATTCGTAGAGTTCCCAACATCACGCTCACTGGTGCCTCTGCCAGGCTCTAACAGGCACTGCATACAGAGTAGGTAAATCCTGTAGTGTATTTGATAGAACACACCTACCAGCACGTTTTTCTTCTAACAAATTGTATTTAGAGAACCTCCCCAAAATGATACTTCTTAAAGAAATTATAATCTTTAGTCCCAAAATAAGTATGACATTTGCATACACGTTTTCCTCTGTAAGAAAAGCTCATCTGAAGGAAAAGGAATAAGAAGACCTATAAACTAGAGACATCATATATACCTGCCTCAATTTTTACTCCAATTTTCCTCAAATCTGTTCTCTAATCAAATACTGGCATTGTTCTAGTTGTTTCATTTTCCAATGGCCAGGAGAATGGCTATGTTTATTCAGTTCTGATACCAACCACAGAGTCTTCCTAACGGGTATCTTACTGAGTGCTGTCAGTGCACCAAGTTTTTGTTTGAATGTCAATTCAATTTTGCTCAGTTCTAAAATTCTTGCATTTAATTTGGCATGAACGCGCTTTTTTCAAGAATGTGCATTTTTGCAATCATTTCGTGTATTCTAAAGAGCAGTGTTTTATGCACACTTTACAGATTTAATGATAAATCAACGGGCTATTAAAATCAAAGTTTTAGTGTCCTCCCTAAAACCGTGGTTTGGGGGAAAATGGCCTATCATCTCCAAGACTTTAAAAGATTTTCCTTACTTCTTCTTTAAAAAAATTAAAAAATTCTAACCAGTGGCGAAAAAGAACAGTGCTAAATCCAGATCGCAACATTCCTACTCTAATGAGAGGCAATAAATCACAGGGAGGTAATCATAAAATCTGAGTCCGAAAATGGGTTCAAATCTGGCTGAGTAAGGCAGGCTCCCAGGGCTCAGTATTTTCACTGGTAAAACACGGAGCTGAACTACGTGAACTCTAATGTTTCTTCAGACTTGTGCAGTTTATGATTCTAATGGTTGTTTCAGTATCTTGCGTTTAGGTACCATGACTACTTGGCATTTAAGGATCCCCAGTGGCTCAGTTGTTAAAAGTACTTGGCTGCTAACTGAAAAGTTGGCGGTTCAAACCCACCAGCTGCTCCGCAGGAGAAAAATATGGCAGTCTGATTCTGTAAATATCTACAGCCTTGGAAACCCCTATGGGGCAGTTTTCTGTCATAGAGGGTCGCTATGAGTCGGAATTGACTCAACAGTAACAGGTTAATTTAACTGTTCTTTTCTTCTACCAGCCACACCAAATAGCACAATGCCATGTACAAAAAAAGTACAGTTTCTGGCACACTGTAGACAATCGGAAGTGTTTAAGGAGTAAATGAGTGAGTGAAAAAAGGGGGAACATCTGATAAATAAAATATTTCTACTATTTGTGGATGTAATATAGAACATTATTATAGTAAAATATGACATTAGAAACATTCATCCCTGAGGAGTAAAGACAAACATCAGATGCCAAAGAATAGCTTTTTTTCTTCAAGCCTTTCAAACAAACAGTTTGATTCATACTAATATGTGAAAATTAAAAGCTTAAATGTTCAGATATAATACATTTAAGAGGGTATTACAATATCTTTATGCAGTGTTCAGCAGTTAGTATGTCGTCTAATGATATTTCTTTACTTACCAGGAAGATTGTGCCACTTGTTCACAGCAAACAGCCTATTAGCAGTGACTGTGATCACAGCAGCAGTTGCCAAACCAGGCTGGGTGTTGGCTGCCACGTGAGTGACAGGGGAGTTGGAAGGGAACTTTAGGACCATGATAACATCCTGCTGAGCCTGGTCTGTGAACATCAATGGACTCTGCAGGAGGAGATACTGTTGACAGGGCATGACAAAAACCCAAATATACAAGAAAAAAAGCGAAGAAAGACAAGAAGGAGAGAGGGTGCAGGAAAAGAAGAGGAAGACCATATTAACACAGCTGCAAATGAAGGCGTAGTGAGCAGAAAGCTTGCAGAAACAGCAATTATGCTTTGTTTTTCGAATATGTCATTAGTTGACATTTTTGGTGATTGAAATAGAATACATTAACAGAAACACTTAAAAAATCCATAGAGTTTTATTAGCTCTGTTCCCCACCACCTATAACTAAAATAATAATTGTGATTTGGGTTTCTAAATAAGCAAAGTATTGGAGATTGCATTAAAGCCATACCAATTGCTATCATATGTCAAGCACCAAAAAAGAAGAACGAGAATATGCAATAGTCATAAAAGCAAGCCAAGGTAATTTCCAAAGATCACCAAAGTTGTGTTATCATGAAGATTTTGACAACCAAATAAAGAGATAATTAAAACAAATATATTTATAAACAATCGTTAGACAGCATGGATTATTACAGTAGAGAAATAACTTATGGACGTAATATACAAACTTAATTATAAGGGTGTTTCAAAGAATGCATAAATAATCTACTTTGTAGAAAAAATATATTTATATAATGTACCAAGTCATAAACACTACCCTATCATAATGCAAATGCCACTGCTTCCAGCTGTAAGTAGGAATAAAAAAAAATACCTAGATGTTCTTTTCTCCATCTTGATAAAAAAACTAAAGCTCAAGACTTTTTTTGATTCCTCCTTTGAAAAGTAGAAATTGAAATTGTTAAACAAAACACTGATTGTTCTAATAATTAGCAAAAAAAAAATCTTGAAGACTGCAAGACACATATAACACTACCCTGACTGGCTTTATTTATACTTTGTGGTAGTATGCTATCATACAGTAATTGCACTGTACGTTTTCAGCAATTCTTTTCTACCATGTCTATTTCTAATAGCTGATTAGTATCATTCACGACTGAAACACTGTGATGAAATGCTTCTGGCTGCTTTCCTACTGCCATATTTCAAAACACCAGGTATATGTAAATGTGTAGGCACATATATTTAGCACATATTTATACAGAACTGCTAATAAAAAATTAAATAAATTTGCATTTTTATTATCAGTCCTTTTAAAAAAGTTATTAAGAGTACTTAGAAAAACATATTGCACTAAGAATTCCTATTTGCACTCTTTGCATAAAGGTGTAAATAAAGGCAACTAATAAGCTACCCAGACACCCTTCTGAGCAAGTGGCTAAAAGCCAATCAATATTACGAGTTAATCCTCCCTGGATGCTCATTCAATTAAAGGTGTCAGTAATGCCTCATCTGATGTGGCCTCAATTAAATCCAACTATCTGATGGTGTGAAAACACAGGGGGATACAGTAACAGCAGCAAAACCAGACAAATAGGCAGCCTTCATGTGCCTGCTAATTACTACACCTGGTGTATATTATGGCTCATGCACTTAACGCAGCACGAGGTGGCTTTAATTTCTTCTGTATTTGTGTGTGTCTGCGTGTGTTTGTGTGTGTAGTGAGGTGTACTGATGGTTGGAGTAACTCATCTGAGTGTTATTAAAACAATTAATGAACACTGCTGCCTTTTTTAAAATCCTTGATATCAATAATGCACTTTTTGTAATACAAAGAACCTTTCCTACAGTTTAGGAATTCTGTGAAAATGGGTAAAATGAGAAACTGAGCAACAGCAAACTAAACATCCTATAAGCAAGCTTTGAAGAAGCCTGTGAAAAGGAAATTAACATCATTTCAGGGTAACAAGCCTTATTTCTTAATTACATAATTTTATAATATTTACTAAAGTAGATTTATAAACTCTGAGAAAATCAGAGTACAACATACATCATAAAGTCTCACTGAAAAAAATTCATACATATTTTTGAGCTTAACAGCTCATATGATAAATACAGTTAAGCTGACTGAATAGTTCCAATGTTTATACTCTAAAAAAACAAAAACAAAAGGAACAATCTCTAATGTATAGGAAGAATGTCTTGTTTACATGGTGACTCTGGTGGGCTGACTCTTAGCCACATGGCAAGGACAAGCCACTCTGTACAGCAGGTTACAGACTCCTTATCTAGAACTGTTCACTACATTCTGACAACAAGCTCTACCTCCAGTCTGTTCCTACACACCCATCCTGACTAGAATTTTCAATGTAGGCTGCCAGCAGGAAACTCTTTTGGGAGCTCTATCCTATCTCTGCCCAATAAGGATGGAATGAGGAGCACAAGAAATGAAATAAAGCACACTCCAACCAATTGGATTAGGCTGAAATGAGATAAAGCACAATCCAGCCTATTGGACTAGACTGCGTTGATGGCCACAGTTTTACATAAGCTAAACAACTGGTGAAACAGGGCTAAGAGAAACAAGAAACAAACCCTCATCTACTTCTGGGTGCCTCTGTGATCCAAGTCTGAGGTAGAAGTAGGAAACTGCTATACAGGTTTCATTCTGTTTTCCCAGATTAAGTGTATGTTTGCTGACAACTCCCATTTCTTTCTAACATGCTTTTATTTCCTACCCAGGTATATTTATGATGAAAAACACAATTTGTGCAAATCTAAAATGAGTTCAGGTGTTCAGAGAATAGGGAGAGTGGGAAAGATGTTCTCCAGTCTGCACATGAGCTTGTGCCTTCCAGCCTAACCACACGACGGACAGTAAAACTGACCTGCCTTGATTCACCAATAATCATTTTGCTGTGGAGGGAGGCTGGGCCGTGGGAATTCCCTCATTGCCCCAGTGACCAAGGCTGTGCAGTGACCCAAGCAGAAAGTCAATGGAGCAGTGGAGGGCTTCCATTAGCCAGCACCAAAAGCAGCCTGGGTCTCACAGAAAAGCTATTACTAAAACTAATTCCAAAGCCCAAACATAAATCATCCTTACTCTTTTTAGGGCATTATCTTCCACTGCTCTTGCCAAATGTTTGCTTCTTGTGTAGTCTTCTGTCCATTACACTCACCCTTCATGTTCATCTAAATCTGATTTCACCTCTTTAAAAACACTTGGGGGAAAAGGTGATGCAAATCACTTAGAAATGCTTTTAGTTTATTATTATGGCCAACTCTGCAGTTAGGGAAAGATGGAAAACAGCTTTGAAAGAAGAAAAAAATATGACAAAGAAGGCAAAAGGGGGGAAAAAACAGAAGAGGAGATAAGATGGGCAGGGAAAGGTAAAAGAAAAAGAGAGAGAGAGAGAGAGACATAGATCCTAGAAGATCCACATCTCCAGTTCTTGTCTCCTTGGCAGCTATTCTCTCCTTCTCAGTATTGGTGAGAAATCCACCGTCTCTAAGCCACAACAAAAAGACCAGAATCTACCTTAAAATAGTCATTATATTTACAGAAATCGATTTTATATTCTCTGTTCTTAATTTAAAACAGCAATGAGCAAGCTATTTTTTATGGGGGACAATTCAAGAAAATATAGGCTGTTTTAAAAATCATATTTATTTTTACCATACAATTCAGTATTTCTTACTGTGCTGATTTTCTTTTTTTTAATCTCATTGAAAAACTTTCCCTCTGAAATTTCAGGAACTACAAAAGTAGAATGGCTATAACAGTTTTCAGCTAGAGTGTATTTCCGTCCCCCTTGATTCTGGCTGGCTTTGTGACTTGCTTTGTGATCAGCAGAATGTGGCAGAAATGATGTTGTGTGGCATATTCAAAAGCTAGGCTTCGTGATGCCTAGCCACTTCTGTCTTCATTCTTTTCCAACACTACTCCTACCATGGGGGTGACCTGGTCTAACCTCCTTGAGAATGAAAGAGCACGTGGAAGGAGACTCCCAGATGTTCCAGCCCACCCCGCAGCCATGCAGGAATGAGCCAAGGTGAAAAGGGCAGAAGAAATACCTATCCAACCCTCAGAATCAAGACAATAATAAACCACAATTTTAAGTCACTAAGTTTTGCGTGGCTTGGTATTAAAAAAAAAAAAAAAAAGCACCTATTCCGTCAAGTCAATTCGGACTCATAGCAACGCTATAGGACGGAGCAGAGCTACCCCACAGGATTTCCAAGGAGCACCTGGTGGATTCGAACTGTCAACCTTTTGGTTAGCAGCTGAATTCTTAACCACTATGCCACCAAGGTTTCCGGCTTGGTGTACAGTGGCCATTTTGTTTTCCCCTGTGGTCACTGACCCTCAATAACATTATCCTACATACTAGAATCAGTCTTAAAATTCCCAAACTGAAAGATGTATTGGGATGCAAACAAACAAACAAAAAACCCAAACACAGTAACAAAACTAATCTGGGAAGTCACAAGATCAAACCAGAAAACATATCAACCATAAGTGTGGAGTTCTCTATCCTATAGTGAGGATCTGTGACAATTATGGATCTTCTTCTGCAACACACAGTATGATCTGATAAAATGCTAGATCACTGGAGCCATGTTTACCTTCGCAAAGACTCCCGGGGAGCACGCAATACTGTCTGCTAGCTGCTGGCAGATTAACAAACATTGCCTAAGAAGAACAGGAGAACTGCCCAAATGTGGTGGAGAATCTCAAGCACAAAGAAAGACTGTTATGAATGTCAAGCATGGTCTGAGAGAAGCGCAAGAAATGAGGAGAGTGAAAGCAGCACTTACCACTTGCATGGCAGAACCTCTGGGAGGATGTGGCTCTATAAGCAGTTGAGAAGGTGTCTGTCCAAAACTTCGGATTTGAGCTTCAACAGCCTGAAAAAGGCATGGGTAAGTTTGAGGGTTAAGAGGTGCTAATTACAGGATATAGAACCACAGCTGTTACCTGAAATGTCATTCCATACCTCTGGCTTGTTTCATGTTGAAAATCAACCTTGTGTGTTCACACAGTGGGGCTAAGCACCTGGCAAGGGCATTGAGAGTGAGGTCATCCTTTAGTATGTGGAAGCCGTTCCTGTAAAACCCTGCAAAACTTTCTCATTTTGCTCAGTGATATGAAACAGAAACCAGCTATTACAATCAGAAATTGTCTTTCTTGGTTTCATCTCAGTTTTCCTACATTTGGTTTTCCTGCTTGCATCATCCCCAATGACTAAAAGCTAATCTTTTACAGGTATAGAGAAAATCTATTGCTGCTTTGATTCTAGGCCCCATTTCATCCTGGGAAGTGGAAGAAGAAAAAAGCAGCACCTGTGAAATGGCTTGGTTTTACAGTACTTTTGCCATAGGAAGAGCATTATCGTTGACAGTCTCTTTGAACCTAATGACTAAAGAACAAAGTAAAAACCACGTTGCATCCAAGCATGAGACGGTTAAACCAGGAACTAACTAAACATTAGAAACACGTGTGTGCGCGTCATGAACGATCTGTCCATGAGCCCTTTGCAAGGCACCCCCACCATGGCTCTCCCGTACACCTCACACACATGCTTACTTCCCCATCACTCCCTCATCATGGGGAATGACTGAATGCCAGGTGCCAGTATATCTTTATTTTGTTTACTTGCTAATGCCTCTCTAGCCTCACTAAAATATAAGCTCCATGAAAGCAAGGATCTTATCTATCTCTTATCTATATCCCAAAATTGAGTGAATTAATAAATGCTACAGTACGTGTGAGATGAGGGAGGATGCAAGGACATACAGACCAACTTCAACCTCCCACAATAGTCAGTACTCTTAACTCCCTGGCTAAAAGGATGAAGAAAACTCATCAGATTCATAAGAGTATATTCATCTTTTTTCTTTTTTTAATCCCTAAGAAAACATGTCTTCAATTTTTTATATACACTGCATGACCTTCACACCATAGGCAATTAATAAATCATAAACAAGGAAATATAATCATTATCCAGTAATAATAATCAGCCTTCTCAGTAGCCCCTGAGACAATTCTTAGAAATTTTAGGGCTCTTTGGAAACCACTGGTTAAACCCCAGGAAGAAAATCAATTTCTCTTTCTCTCTCATACACACACACATAGACACACACACACACACACACACACTTAGAGCTAAACATTGGGGAATATTCATATATAAGGTATAATATTAAGAATTAATAAAGAAGACAGAGAAGGGGCTGACAGGTTAGAGAAAAAGCAGAATAGGTGAGACCATTTTTTAACTGGATTGTTTGTGATTTTGTTGTTGAGTTGTAGGACTTCTTTATATATACTGGATATTAAACTCTTATCAGATACATGGTTCCCAGTTTAGGAAAAGGCTTTTTCAAGTCATGTATTATACTGGTCTAATTATTGTCTTAATGACAGAATATAAGTTGTATTATCCCACACAGATTAGATAATAATCTTTCCAAGACCTTAAGGCATCTAAAAAGGCTGTATAATACTTAATAATGCTTTACTTCTTGACTTATCTTTGAGTGGTTGGTAATAAAAACGCAATACCACTTGCCATGTAGTCGATTCCAACTCATGGTGACCCCATGTGTGTCAGAATAGAACTGTGCTCCACGGGGTTTTCAACAGTTTATTGTTCGGCAGTAGACTGCCTGGCCTTTCTTCCAAGAAGGCTCTTTTGGTTAGCCACCAAGCCCCTTAACCCTTTGCACCACCCATGGACTCCTACACTTGGCCTTAGGTTGTCTTAAAGGGGGCTCAACCTAGGTGATGTGCTAGGCAGAGTCATTGAAAAATAAGTGCTCCTGCCCTTAGGTATTTTTTTTACCTCTAATGTGAGGCTTCATCCTACAATGACTGTCCTTGTCATCTAGTGCTGCTATAACAGAAATACCACAAGTGGATGGCTTTAACAAAGAGAAATTTATTTCTTCACAGTAAAGTAAGCTAAAAGTCCAAATTCAGGGCATCAGCTCCAGGGAAAGGCTTTCTCTCTCTGTTGGCCTTCTCATCAGTGCCTCCAGACTGGAAGCTTCTCCGCGCAGGGACCCTGGGTCCAAAGGACACACTCTACTCCTGGCACTGCTTTCTAGGTGGTATGAGGTCCCCCTTTCTCCACTTGCTTCCCTTTCATCTCTTACAAGAGATAAAAGGTGGTGCAGGTCACATCCCAGGGAAACTCTCTTCACATTGGATCAGGGATGTGACCTGGGTTAGGGTGGTGTTACAATCCCACCCTAATCCTCTTTAATGTAAAATTACAATTACAAAATGGAGGACAACCACATAACACTGGGAATCATGGCCTAGCCAAAATGATACACACATTTTTGGGAGGAACAATTCAATCCACGACAATGACCAAAAATACAAGCTTTAGCCGGCTGCCTTCATCTTTCTTCTGAGGTTGAACACATCTGGAATTGCAAGAAGATCAATTCTAACGTTGCAAATTTGATTATATAACATGCCTAGTTAAAACCCTTCCATCCAACTTCTTTATCATGTGGCCACACCACATCAGTCTGGAACCAGACTGCCAGAGTTCAAAACTTAGCTCTGTCACTTATTAGCTCAGTGACCTTGGCAAACTACTTAATCATCTGTGCCTTAGTTTCCTCTTTTAAAAATGAGGATAATAATAGTGGGTATCTTATTGGGTTGTTGTGAGGATTAAATGAGATAATATAAAATATTTGGAACAATTCTTGGCAGTGTTTGACATTGTTAGTGCAGTATGTACATATATATGTATATATACATAATACATATGTATATATACATATACACATATATGTAGAAATACATACATACATATGTTCAAACTGTCAACCTTTTGGTCAGCAGCCATAGCTCACCATAGCTCCTATATACACGAACATTTTATTGCAGTTTAGTTGAAAGTTTACAGAGCAAATTAGTTTCCCATTCAACAGCTTGTTTTGTGATACTGGTTAAAATCCCATCGATGTGTAAGCACTCTCCCCACTTCCTTCTTGGGTTCCCCATTTCCATTTGTCCAGCTTTTCTGCCCCTTCCTGTCTTCTGAACTTTGCTTTTGGGCAAATGCTGCCCTTTTCATCTCATATGGTTGACTGTTCTGAGGTGCACATTCTTCATGGGTGTTACTGTTCACTTTATAGGCCTGTCTATTATTTGGCTGAAAGGTGAACTCTGGGAGTGGGTTCAGTTCCAAGTTTGAAGGGTGTCAAAGGGCCTTAGTCTCAGGGGCATAAGTCTCTATCAGACCAGTTTAAGTCCGGTCTTTTTTATGAATTTGAATTTTGTTCTACATTTTTTCCCCCTCTATCCAGGACCTTCTATTGTGATCCTGGTCAGAGAGGTTGATAATGGTAGCTGGGCACCATCAAGCTCTGGTCTCAGGCTAGTGACGGCTGTGCTTCGTGTCTTCCTTTGCCTTGGCCATATCGTGCTGACTTCCCCCATCTTTCCCTTCACCAAAGTTAATACATGTCTACTATTTAGTTAGTGATTTTCCCTCCCTCACCCTCCCATCCCTGGTAACCATCAAAGAATGTTTCCTTCTGTGTGTAAACCATTTCCTGACTTTTTATAACAGTGGTCTCATACAATATTTGTCCTTCTGTGATTGACTTATTTCACTCCATATAATGTCCTCCAGCTTCATCCATGTTGTGAGATGTTTCAGGGATTCACTGTTATTCTATAATGTGTATAGTATTTCATTGTGTGTATGTACCACAGTTTGTTTATCCCTTTGTCTGTTAATGGGCACTAAGGTTGTTTCCATCTTTTTGCTACTGTGAATAATGCTGCAGTGAACATGGATGTGCAAATGTTTGTGTCATGGCTCTATATTTCTCTAGAATACACACCTAGGAGTAGGATTGCTGGATCATATGGTATTTCTATTTTTAGCTTTTTAAGGAAGTACCATACAGTTTTCCACAGTACCATATTACATTCCTACCAGCAGTGTATGAGGGTTCCAATCTCCCCACAACCTCAGCAGCATTTGTTGTTTTCTGTTTTTTTGATCAGTACCATTATTGTTGGGATGAGATGGTATGTCATTGTAATTTTAATTTGCAACCTTCTAATGTCAGAATCGACTCAACGGCATGGGTTTTGGTTAATGATTGCAAGCATCTCTTCACGTGTTTTTTAGCTGCCTGAATGTCTTTGGTGAAATGTCTGTTCATATCCTTTGCCCATTTTTTAACTGGATTGTCTGTCTTTTTGCTGTTGACGTACTGATGTTTTCTACAATTTCTATAGATTAGTCCTTTGTCACCTATGTCGTTGCCAAAATTTTTTCCCAGTCTGTAGGTTCTCTTTTTACTCGTTTGGAAAAGTCTTTTGATGTGCATATGTATTTAATTTTTAGGCAGTCCCAATTGTCTAGTTTATCTTCTTCTGTTTGTGCAATTTTAGTTATATTTGATAGTCTATTTATGCCATAAATTAGGGTCCCTAGATTTGCCCCTAATTTTTTTCTTCTACGGTCTTTATAGTTTTAGGTTTTACATCTAGGTCTTTGATCCATCTTGAGTTTTAGTTTTTGTGTATGGTGTAAGGTATAGATCCTGTTTCATTTTTCTGCAAATGGATTTCAGTTTTGCCAGCACCATTTGTTAAAGAGACTATCTCTTCCTCGTTTAGTGGATTTTGACCCTTTGTCAAAGACCAATTGTCCATAAACCAAAAACCCATTGCTGACGAGTTGATTCTGACTCATAGCAACCCTACAGGACAGAGTAGAACTGTCCCATAGGGTTTCCAAGGAGCGCCTGGTGGATTTGAACCGCCGACCTTTTGGCTAGCAATTGTACTCTTAACCACTGTGCCACCAGGTCTCCAACTGTCTGTAGGTGGGTAGATCTAATTCTGGGTTCTCAATTCTGTTTCATCGATCTATGTGTCTGGTGTTGTACCACTACCAGGCTGTTTTGACTACCATGGCTGTATAGTAGGTTCTGAAATCAGAAAGTGTGAGTGAGGCCTCCTACTTTGTTCTTCTTCAGTAATGCTTTGCTTATCCAGGGCCTCTTTCCTTCTTTCCATATAAAGCTGGTGATTAGTTTTTTCAATTCGTTAAAGAATGTTGTTGGAATTTCGATCAGGATTCCACTGTATCTATAGATCGACTTGAGTAGTACTGATATTTTTACAATGTCAAGTCTTCCTATTCATGAACATGGTATGTTTTTCCATTTATGCAGTTCTCTTTTGGTTTCCTGCTACAGTGTTTTGTGGCTTTCTTTGTATAAGTCTTTTATGTCCCTGGTTAGATTTATTCCTAAGGATTTTATCTTTTGGAGGGCTATTGTAAATGCTATTGTTTTCCTGATTCCCTTTTGGAGTTCTCTTTGTTAGTGTAGAGGAATCTGACTGATTTTTATGTTATCTTGTACCCTACCACTATGCTGAATCCTTCTATTAGTTCCAGTAGCTTTCTTGTGGAATCTCTGGGATTTTCTATATATAGGATCAAATCACATGCAAATAGGGATGGTTTTACTTCTTTACCAGTCTGGATGCCTTTCATTTCCCTTTCTTGCCTTATTGCTCTAGCTGGGACTTTCAGTACAATACTGGATAAGAGTGGTGAGAAAGGGTGTCCTTGGCTGGTTCCCATTCTCAAGGGGTATGCTTTCAGCCTCTCTCTGTTGAGAATAATGTTGGCTGCTGGTTTTGTATATATGCCCTTAATTATGTTGAGGAATTTCCCTTCTATTCCTATTTTGCTGGAAGTTTTTATCAGGAATGGGTGTTAGATTTCATCAAATGCCTTTTCTTCATCGACTGATATGATTATGTTGTTCTTTTCCTTTGTTTTATTTATATGGTGGATTACATTGATTGATTATCTAATGTTGAACCATCCTTGCATACCTGGTATGAATCCCACTTGGTTATGATGTATTATTTTTTTGATATGCTGTTGGATTCTATTGGCTAGGATTTTGGTGAGCATTTTTGCATCTATATTCATGAGGGATATTGGTCTATAATTCTCTTTGTAGTGGTGTCTTTGCCTGTCTTTGATATCAGGGTTATTCTGGTTTCATAGAATGAATTAGGGAGTATTCAGGGAGTATTCCTTCCTTTTCTATGTTCTGGAATAGTTTCAGTAGAATTGGTGTCAGCTCTTCTCTGAATGTTTGATAGAATTCTCCAATGAAGCCATCTGGGCCATGGCTTTTTCTTGGGGGAGTGGGATGTAGTTTTTCAAAATTACCTCTTCAGTTTTTTCTTTTCTTATGGGTCTGTTCAAATTTTCTACCTCAGTTTGTGTTAGTATAGGTAGGTAGTGTTTTCTGAGAAATTTCTCCATTTCTTGTGGATTTTCAAATTTGCTGAAGTACAGTTCTGCAGAGTATTTTGTTATGATCCCTTTTATCTCAGTATGATGCATCTCATTTCTTATTGGGGTTATTTGCACTTTCTCCTTCTTTTCCTTTGTCATTTTGGTCAGTGGTTTGTTGATTTTATTGATCCTTTCAAAGAACCAACTTCTAGTCTTGTTGATTCTATTGTCTTCCTATTTTCTGTTCCATTTATTTCTTTTAACTTTTTTAACTTTATTGTCCTTTAGGTGAAAGTTTACAGGTCTAGTTTCTCATTCAAATATTTATACATATATTGTTTTATGACATCAGTTGCAATCCTAGCAATGTGACAGCACTCTCCCCCTTTCCATCCTGGGATCCTGTGTCCATTTGTCCAAATTTCCTGTCCTTTCTTGCCTTCTTATCTTGCTTTTGGGCAGGAGTTGCCCATGTGGTCTTATATATTTGACTGAAATAAGAAGCACGTTCCACTCATGTGTAACTATTTGATTTCTATACCTGTCTAATCTTTGTCTGAAAAATGGATTTTGGGAATGGCTTCAGTTCTGAGTCAGCAGGGTGTCAGGAGTCCAAGCTTCAGGGGTTCCTCTAGTTACTGCCAGACAAATAAGTCTGCTCTTTTGTAAAATTGAATTTTGGTATGTTTTTCCATTTATGTAGGTCTCTTTTGGTTTCTTGCAGTAGTGTTTTATAGTTTTCTTTGTACAGGTCTTTTATGTCTCTGGTTAGATTTATTCCTAAGCATTTTATCTTCCTAAAGGCTTTTATAATTGGTATTGACCTTCCTATTTCATTTTCAAAGTTCTCTTTGTTGGTAAAGAGGAATCCAACTGATTTTTGGATGTTAACTTTATATCCTGCTACTTTGCTGAAATCTCCTATGAGTTCCAGTAGCTTTCTTGGGGATTCTTTGGGGTTTTCTATGTATAGGATTGTATCATCTGTGATTAAGGATAGTTTTACCTCTTCCTTACTAATTTGGATGCCCTTTATTTCTTTGTCTTGCTTTACTGCTCTAGCTCGGGCTTCTAGCACCATGTTGAATTAAGAGTAGTGACAAAGGACATCTTTGTCTGGTTCTCGTTCTCAAGGAGAATGCTTTCAGCCTCTCTCTGTTTAGATGATGTTGGCTGTTGGTTTTGTCTAAATGCCCTTAATTATGTCAAGGAATCTCCCTTTTATTCCTAGTTTTTATAAGGAATGGTTCTGGACTTGTCAAATGCCCTTCTGCATTGATTGAGATGATCATGTGATTGTTTTCTTTTGTTTTATTTATGTCATGGATTATATTGATTGATTTCTAATGTTGAACCATCCCTGCATATCTGGTATGAACCCCATTAGGTCATGATCTTTTTTTCTTTTTTGATATGCTCGTGAATTCTATTGGCTAGAATTTTGTTGAGAATTTTTGCATCTATATTCATGGGGGATATTGGTCTATAGTTTTCTTTTTTGTGGTGTCTCTGCCTGGCTTTGGTATCAGCGTTATGCTGGCTTCACAGAATGAATTCAGGAGAATTTATTTCTTTTCTATGCTCTGAAATAGTTTGAGTAGTATTAGTGTGAACTCTTCTCCGAAAGTTTGGTAGAATTCTCCAGTGAAGCCTTCTAGGCCAAAGCTTTTTTTTGTCGGGAGTTTTTTTTTTTTTTAATTACCTCTTCAATCTCTTGTTTGTTTGTTTTTTATTGGTCTATTTAGTTTTTCTACCTCAGTTTGTGTTATTTTAGGTAGGCAGTATGTTTCTAGAAATTTGTCCATTTTCTCTAGGTTTTCAAATTTGTTGGGAGTACAATTTTTTGTAGTATTCTGTTATGAGCCTTTTTATACTTGATGTTGCCTTGACGTCCTCTCCATTTGAAAGTTCTATACCTACAACTGCTTATTCCCGCTTTTATTGTTTTGACATTGTCGTCATTTAAACACTGACATCTCTATTTCTCTGTTTTCAGACTTTTAGCTTTGTCTTACTATTGAGAGTTGTTTACCTAGGTTGGTATCTGGCTGATGCTGTTCATATCCTAGACTCAGTTGTTGTCTGATGTTGTTGGTTCTCTAACTGAAGGACTCCCTTTAATATTTCTTGTTAGTTTAGACTGGTTTTTACAAATTTCATTAATTTCTGTTTATCTGAAAATGTCCATTGTATTTGAGAGAGAGTTTTGCAGGATATATTATTCTTGGGTTGGCAGTTTTTTCTTTCAAGATTTTATACATGTAATCCCACTGCCTTCTTGCCTGCATAGTTTCTGCCAACTAATCAGAGCTTAGTCTTATTGTTTCCCCTTTGTAAGTGACTTTTCATTTTTCTCGAGCTGCTCTCAGGATTCTTTCTCTGGTTTTGGTATTGGCAAGTGTGATTATGATATTGCTTGATGACTTTATTTTGGGGTCTATTCTAAATGGGGTTCATTGAGCCTCTTGGATGGTCAGCTTTTCATCTTTGATGATATTTGAGAAGTCTTCTACCAGCAAATCTTCAACAATTTTCTCCGTGTTTTCCATTTTCTCCCCTTGTTCTGCAACTCCAATCATGTGCAAATTTTTGCTCTTGATAGTGTCCCACATAATTCTTAGGTTTTCTTCATGCTTTTCTGATTTTTCCACAAAGGGGCATCCATAGATTTGCCTTCAATCTCACTGATTCTGTCCTCCATTGTTACAAATTTGCACCTAAACCTTCTACTGAATTGTCCATTTCTGAAACTGATTTCCAGTTGCTGTTTTTATATGATTTCTAATTGTTTATTTTAATGTTTTGTTCTTGTATTATTTTCCTGAATTCCTCTATTGCTTTGTCTGTGCTTTCCTTAATTTTGGCTGTTTTGGTTGGTTTTGTCTATGTTTTCCATGATTTTGTCTGCGTTCTCCTTGACCTCTTTCCTAATCTCTTAGAGAACCCTAAATATTAGTCTTTTGAATTCCATATCAGGTATTTTCACTGCTTTTTCTTCTACCAGAAGGTCATCTGATTATATATTTTGGTCACTTGCTGGAGCCATACTGTCCTGCTTAAATGTACCTCTAGCTCTGGCCTGGGGATGATGGTCCTCTGCATTGGTGAAAAAAGCCTCTGAGTCTCAGGGACTGTGGCAGCAGACACTGGTCATGGTCCTCTGAGCGGCCGGGATGCAGGGCAAGTTGAGGTTCCTTTGAAGCTTTGAAGCCAGACACTGACTTCTCCTCTCTAGGTATGAAAGTCCTAGATGGCATCTTCTTCCGGTACAAGGCTGTTTTGTCTACATTAAAAATTTATTGTTTAGTGTGGCCACCTTCATCAGTTATCTGAGCTAGATCTTCTGGATAACTTGCTGAAGCTTCTACATTAGCATTTGCTGCTTCACCTTATACTTTTCTGTTATGGAGATGGCTTCTTCCCTTAAACCTCATGAACCAATCTGTGCTAGCTTCAAAGTTTTCTTCTGTAGCTTACTCATCTCTCTCAGCCTTCCTGGAATTAAAGAGAGTTAGGGCCTTGCTCTGGATTAAGCTCTGGTTTAAGGGAATATTGTGGCTTGTGTGATCTTCTATCCAAACCACTAAAACTGTCTCTGTATCAGCAATAAGGCTGTTTCGCTTTCTTATCAATTGTGTGTTCACTGAAGTAGCACTTTTTAATTTCCTTCAAGAACTTTCCTTTGCATTCACAACTTGGCTAAGTGTTTGGTGCAGGAGGCCTACCTTTCAGCCTATCCTGGTTTTCGACATGCCTTCCTCACTACATTTAATCATTTTTAGCTTTTAATTTAAAGTGAGAGACACATGACTCTTCCTTTCACTTGAACAGTTAGAGGTCATTGTAGGGTTATTAACTGACCTAATTTCAGTATTATCGTGTCTCAGGGAATAGGGAGGCCTGAGGAGAGGGAGAGAGGTGGAAGAACGGCCAGTCGGTGGAGCAGTCAGAACACACACAACATTTATCCATTACGTTTACCGTCTTATATGGGCGTGGTTCATGGCACCCCAAAACAATTACAACAGTAACATCAAAGATCACCGATCACAGATCATCATAACAGATACAATAATAATGAAAAAGTCTGAAATACTGCAAGAATTACCAAAATGTGACACAGAGTCATAAAGTGAGCACATGCTGTTGGAAAACTGGTGCTGACAGACTTGCTCGACTCAGGGTTGCCATAAACCTTCAATTTGTAAAAAAACACAGTATCTGTGAAGCACAATAAAGCAAAGCACAGTAAAATGGGGGTATGCCTGTACTGTTTTCTTTTCCTGTTTTTTTCCTATTCCTTTTGTCTGATGCTTGCCACCTTCTCATTTTTTAAGACTCAGTCCAGGTATCTTTGTCCTCTGGGAGATCTTTCTTGACCTCATCTAGACTGCTGCGGTCCCTTCCTCTTGCTCCTGAAGCATTGTGCCCAGACCTTAACTATCTACTTACCTAATATTCTAATTACTGGTTTAATTTTCTGTCTTATCTATTAGACTATACATCTCATTGAGATCAGAGGATGCCAAGTAATTCTGTGCTTCTAGGGCCTGGCACATAGTAGGTGCTCAGTAAATATTTATTAAATGAATAGCCATCCATGTCAACTTAATTCATCAGGGATACAGCTAAGAGATATACTACTACTATTACAGAACAGCCGAGTATTGAATAAAACATTCTATTAAACATATCTACTAACAAGCTTGGTTTATTATTTAACATTATTATTTATCAGTTCCTAATTATTTCTGTAAATGGCCTGTTACTACTTTCTATAATAAAACCTGAACTCAGCAGGCATCATTTCAGAGGTAGAAATATATAGTAAAAATAATAATAAATTTAAAAAACTACAAAAATACTTCAGGACATTCTAGTAAAATCACATATTTATATTTTATAAACAGCAACTCAATACTACCTAGAGGATTTATTAATGGATTTCCAAATGGAAATATTATGAATAGATTTTCAACAAGCTGTGTATTCTATTGTTTTCTGTGCCAACTATTACATACTTGCACGATTTTATAATTATATACAGAAAAAGAGACAGAATATATATAAAGAAAATATAGGTATACAGAATGAAAGCAAGAAAGAGATAAAGACAAAAAAGATAATTAAGGCAAAACAGACTTGACTTAGTAACAACGTAGTATTTGGCTTCAAAGACTATTTAGTCTCTGTGGACCAGACTTTTTCATCTAACTGAGGAAACAAACTAACTCAGTACAACACTTAGTAACCAGCAATAAATGTTGTAAAATTTTATTTTAAGATGGAGGGTGGGGGGGTGAAATAACTTAAACATATGGATACAATTAAGGTAAAAACATATGTATGTGGCTTTTTTTAAGCTCACAACTCTGTAATTGCATTTTATCTCCTATGTATTTACATCTAAAAGCACTACATAATTGCAGTGGAGGAACAGAAAAAGGAAATGAAGAAAAATTATACTGTTTATTAATCTCTTTATTATAAAGAAATTAATATATTTATTGATATATTTTAAAAATTAACAAAATTAAGTTCGAGAAGATTGTCTTAAGATTCTAGTCTACCTTTGTACCAAGAGATGTTTAAGAATCCAAACAAGACTTCATATTTTGGATTTCAAGATCAAGTCACTTCAATATTTAAAGAGTCACATTAAGACCATCCAGTGATTTCTATTCTGTTACATGTCATATTATTACTTGTGCCAGTACTCCACTTTGCCTTCACACATTTGAACTTAAATTGGAGAACAAGTTGCTGGATATTTGACAAGTCTCCACTCAAAGCTTACTGTCTATTTGACCAGCGTCTGTATCCTTTGGGACTACTGTTAAAATCTAGCTTTGAAATCAGCAAGTAAAAAGAGTTCTTTAGTCAAGTAACTACTTGCTCATTATATGTTTAAGTTTGTACTTAATTTCTAAAGGACAAAAATTAACAAGTATATGTACTCAATAAAAACAGGATGAAGATTCCAGAAGAGAAAATAATCTACATTATACATATGGTCCTATTTGGATTAACATCTCAAGCTGGTTTAAAAAAAAAAAATCAAAGTACTGTTTAGAAATCAATATCCCCTTTAACTAACATAAGGCAAAAAAATTCAGGTTACTGTTTAGTGATTAGAGCAATACATTCACAACAAACTTTAAAAAAATAGCATAATGAACCTAACTCAAAAAAAATTATTTAAAATTAATGTTTTAAGATTGGAATGTAAATATTCAAATGTTCTAGAAATAAAAAACATACAGAATTCAAACTCTGTAAAGCATAAATGCAAATGTATTCTAAGTTAAAAAGAAAAGTAACAGATACACTAGCAACTGTTGTTGTTGCTGTTAGGTGCCATCTAGTTGGTTCTGACTCATAGCCAGCCTATGTACAAGAGAACAAAATGCTGCAATTAGAATATTCAAAACTCAATTACAGAAATGTTCAAAATGTAGATCACAGGCCATTTAATCAGCAAAACATACAAAATAATCCATATATAAGAGGATTATGGTGAAGAAATATATTGAACAGAAGTGATTCTGCGTATATTTGAGCTTGCAAAGACATAACTTTTTTTTTAATTTTGAGAAATCAGACATGGACAAAAACATCTGAGAACGTAGACAAGAGTAAATTTTTTATGTTTTCAAATAGAGATTGAGCTATTGATTCCACTCCTATGAATTTTCACATGAAAAGAATCAGATAAACACAAAAAGATTTAGGTACAAAGATGGTACTACAGCACTATGTATAACAGTAAAAATAGGGGGAGGGACTAATTGGCCATCAAAATAGAAAACTGGTTAAATAAACTATGATAATGGAATACTATGCAGCCATTAAAATGAGTGAGTTGAGCTGAATGTATTTCACATGGAAACTAGTCTACAATATACAGGAAACTAGTCTAAGGTTGGCAAAGGGAACCCACCCAGTGGCTCCAGAGAAGAAAGACCTGGCAATCTGCAGCCAAGAAAATCCTATGGGGCAGTTTTACTCTGTCACATGGGGTTGCTACAAGTCAGACTCTACTAGACGGTGCCTAACAACATAACAACAAACATATATATGCTTACACACATCCTGTGAATACACACATATACATGCATGAATAAAAACATGTACAACCTGGAAGAATATTACTATTATCAATGGTTATCTCTGGTGGGAGAGGATGAGAAGATGGGCAGAATAAAAATTTGTATTTTCACCACTTTTATATTGCTTGACGTGTTACAAAAAATGTGTATTACTTTTAATATAAATAACAAAAAAGATATTTCCATTTGAAAGAAATCTAAAACTAAATATAAATAAATATTTGCCAATATGTGATATAGCCCTATGAAGTTTAATTTTAGTATTAATATAGTATTCAGAAATATTTTTTTAATCATCTAAGAATAACTCAACCTGGTAAGTTGTCCAAAAACAGTGAAACCAACTGACCTTGTTACAACATTAATCTTGTTACTTTGAGTTTATTTCCAAACTTATTTCTATGTTACTTCCATGGATCTATTAGTTTTAGCAGTATTTTAATATCATTTAATATTAATTAAATATTTAGGAAGGTATATCAATTTTGTAAGTAAAAAATATTTTTCTCCAAAAGGCAGTGAATATGCCTTGGGTATCTGGAAGCGTATACATGTCATGATGGTAACCAGTCGCTGTTGAGTCAATTCTGACTCATGGCGACCTCGTGTGTGTCAGAGTAGAAGTGTGTTCCACAGGGTTTTCAAAAGTAGATTGCCAGGCCTTTCTTCTGAGGTGCCTTTGGGTAGACTCTAAACTCCAACCTCTTGGTTAGCAGCTGAGTGTATTAACTATTTTGCACTACCCAAGGACTTCTGTCATGATGGTACAGAGCACTTAAAGAGCAAAGAAAAATAGCAGGTCGCTAAATAAAGTAAAACTTATTTAAAAAATAAGAATGCAGTAATAAATTAGAGGAAGAAAACTATAGGGGGAAAGGAGTATTTTACTGACATATCTACTCAAACAATGTTATGGAAGTTACTATGGTAAAACATGAAGTAATTATAATTTGTAAGAATATGCAGAGATTTTCCCGTTAGTGCCTTGTAACTAAGCCCATACATTCCAGGCATATTAAATAGAGGCCCAGACCAGCCTCACTACAATCTCCAGTCTTGTAGCTGTCCATCTACTGCAGCATAATCCCAGCTGCCAATCTGAAAGAAACCAGCTAGTCAGAGCAGACACAACCAACAGAAACAAACGTCACTCAATAATGTTCGGCGGCACTGTGTTCATGGATAATTTCAAACAGTATCTCTGTCTAGAACATTGATGTGCTTATTCAAAACACCTCCATCTCTGGCTACTGGAAATGAGTAGATAAAGCAGCCTGCCTGGAAAAATAAGTGGAATGTTGCTTCAAAGAGGTTGCCAATGCTAAGAGGCAAACGCAGTGAAAAGTTCTTAAAGACAAAAAACAGAAATATAAAATAACAGGAGAGTTAATTTACTGCATTTGAAAGGTTAAGTTATTTCTCAGAGCCAGAAAAACATGTTTAAACTATGTCATGGAAAGAAGCAGTCATTCGATCAATCACTCATTCATTAGGAATCACTTGGTCTATTTTCTCAAAACTGTGAGCATCCACTGTGTAAAACACAGAAATGAGGGTTACAGTGAGGATTTAGATGACATGATACTTGACCTCATGGAACTTATAGCCTGAAAAACAACGCGTGTGCGCACATGTGTGCACATGCGCTTGCATGCGTGTGCACACACACATATACATGTTTCAATTATAGAACACTAGCAGGGAGGGAAAGTGTAAGAACAAATTTACTGTTCTAACATGGTTTCATTTATTAACATTCAAACATATGCATTTGACTCAAGAGTTTCCCAAATACTAAAAGAATTTCAGCTGCTTCTTTGCACCAATAATGAAAACTAAAAACCAAACTTGCTGCCACTGAGTTGATTCTGACTCATAGCGACCCTCTAGGACACAGTAGAACTGTCCCAAAGGGTTTCCAAGGAGTGGCTGGTGGATTCCAACAGCCCACCTTTCGGTTAGCAGCTGAGCTCTTAACCACTGTGCCACCACGGCTCCTAGGTAGGTGATGGCGTAAAAATCATAAAAAATAATACTTTGCATTATGTCCTTGGATGTATAATTTAGCTACACCTATTTAAGAGGAGCCCTGGTGGGGCAATGGTTAAGAACTCGGCTGCTAACCAAAAGGTCAGTGGTTTGAACCCACCAGCCACTCTACAGGAGAAAGATGTGGCAGTCTGCTTCCATAAAAATTACAGCCTTGGAAGGCCTATGGGGCAGTTCTACTCTGTCTTACATGGTCGCTATGAGTCAGAATTGATTCCATGGCACACAACAACAACAATTAACTAAGAAGTCTGCCTGCAATAGACATAATAACTAGCAAAATACAAAGATTAGCTTTACTGACAATTCTGATGGTCATTTAACTGACTAAGGGAAACTCTGACTATTGTGGTTTTGATATACAAGAAAGTCTGGCATAATGTTATGGTATTGTTTTACGTAGCTTTTCAATTAAAACATGACTAATCCTTACCGTTTATTTGGCTGTTCATTTACAGTTCCTGCCCTGTACTGTGTCAAATATGCCATCTGTGTAACATACTTCTGGCCAGCGATGCATCAGGATTGTTTCCATAACACTTTGAATTATGGCTGCATGAAATCTTAACTTATTGTATTCAACACTTTTAATTTACTATACTGTTACAGCCATTGTAATCATGTGGCTCTACTCTTAAATCCCACTGCAGTCACAACAAAGATTCCTGCCCCACCTGCATAAAACAGGCATACAGACCACTCCCCCAACTATTTAACAAATGTTAACAATGCTATAAATACCGATTGTGTTTACACTGTCTGAAAGATTCACTGCAGCCAGAGTTCTGCAGCAGTGTTGGAGCTGAAATAAGCTGTTGACTCCCACCATGAGAGTGACTGAATTCTAAGCCAAAAATGCTTTTCCTTGGATAAGATATCTGATTTGCTACTGCTGTCATGAAACTGGGGTCATGTAAACTTAAACACTGCTGCTGCTTCTTTTGGAAAACAGACCTTCTCAAAGTGATTATGCCTTGCTAACACAGCATTTGGAAAATAAATTTGGAAGAGGGAAAACCAGCCCCTGACACTAAACACAACTTAGGGAGATTTTTCAGGTTTTATTTTCCTGTTATGAGACCCATTGTATATAATTCTTTAAATTGAGCAATATCATGGCTCTCCTTCCTCCCCCCCATCCATGTAAGTAAATACAGCTGAGTTCCATTTTCGAAAGGAAATTAATAACTTTAGTTGTTTTCTGAACTCACATAAACATAAAATAACACTGTATTTACTTGGAAAGGAGAAAATGCTTCTAGAAGAAATACGGTGAGTATTGGTGACAAGGTGCAAGATGAAAAGCACAGACAATATTGTTCCCTATTATTGCTGTTCCTGGCAACATTTAGCTCAAGTGTCTCTTGCAGCCTCTGAACCTTCTGCCCTTCTCTCAACAACACGCACAGCCCCAGCTCCTCCCTTGTACTCACTACTGACTGCTGCTCCCGATCCTGCTGCATCTGTGCTTCCTGCTTTCGCGGAACCTATTCTCAAATCCTGTTTAGAGACAGCTGAACAGTTGGAAAGGACTGTTTTGTTAAAAAAAAAAAAACAAACAAAAACAAAACAGACTTGTAGCCAAGTATTTGTACCAAACATTTCTAATGGTGGAATTTCAAGCCCAGTACCTTTCAAGTTAAAGGGTACTGGGCGATGAATTCTGGGATAGAGGCTTTTTCTGTATATATCAAACCACATCAAATAGTAACTGTTATTGCTTGGCTTTAGCATATGACTCTGACATTAGTTAACAGGGCCCAAATTTGGGGATGGGGGCCTCCCATCTTTTATATACTTATCTGTTATTTGAATTTTTTAAAGTTAACATGCATTGCTTTCATAAATAAAATTTTAGAGTCTGGAGCGTGGCACAGTGGTTAAGAGCTTGGCTGCTAACCAAAAGGTCAACAGTTCGAATCCACCAGCCACTCCTTGGACACCCTATGGGGCAGTTCTAATCTCAATGGCAACAGGTTTGGTTTCTGGATGTGTAACTATTTAGTTATATACACATACACACAGTAAAGCAGTGAACCCAGAGATCTAGAACTCAGTAATCTTAGGCCATTTCAGATAATGGTGGCAAGAACTACAATTAACAGTGATATATCTAAGATATTTCATGTAAAAAGTAATCTTTTTGGTCCTCCTCAAATATGATGGGAAAAACGAAGAAAATAAGATCAAAGCACTAAAAATTATGGAAAAAGATTACAGCTTCATGGGTTACATAAAAAATTAAGAGATTGGAGCTGCTCTGATATCTGAGACAAAAGGTAAATTGTAAATTCCTTAATCCCTGTCAAAGTTAAATGGAAGTTATTATAAAGTCATTACTCTGGTAGCCTTGAATATTGAGAAAATGACCAAAAACCAGAATTAGTCCAAAAGACCTCCTAACAGCCAATACTGAAGTCAGTACCCTCAGCCTCGTATTATTTGTTCAGATTTTCAGACAGATACATTTTCCCCCTGAAAAGGGAAACACAGCTGTGAGTTGTTTTCTTCTCCTTCTGATTTTAAAGAGAAACAAACTTCAGAAAACAGGAAAGTAGCAAATGAAAGAATTTCATGATATCATCCAGAGATAATGACCATAAACATTTTAGTGTCTATAATTCCAGACTTTTCCTTATGCATGTATACACACATAAAATATGTATGTGTTTCTTAATATAATTTATCACTTTAATATGACAAAACATATTTCTAGGACAATACATACAGATCTATAGCAATATTTTTTAATGCAATTTCTTTTTTTACTGTTGTAGTTTAAGTGAAAGTTTATAATTCAAGTTAGTCTCTCGTACAAAAATTTATACATAGTTATGTGATCCCAATTGGTCTCCCTGTACAGTGACAGCACACTCCTCCTTTCCACCCCTGATTTCCCATGTTCATTCAACCAGCTTGTGACCCTCTCTGCCTTCCCAGCTCACCTCCAGACAGAAGCTGCCCATTTAGTCTAATGTATCTACTTGAGCTAAGAAGCTCACTCTTCAACAGTATCATTTTATGTCCCATAGACCAGGACAATCTTTGTCTGAAGAGTTGGCCTTGGGGATGGTTTTAGTTCGAGGTTGACAGAGAGTTGGGGGGCCATGCTTTCTGGGGATCCTCCAGCCTCAGTCAGACCATTAAGTCTGGTCTTTTTACCAGAATTTGAGTTCTGCATCCCACCTTTCTCCGGCTCCATCAGGGACTCTCTGTTGTATTCCCTGACAGAGTGGACATCGGTGGTAGCCGGGCACCATCTAGTTCTTCTGGTCTCAGGATGATGAAGTGTCTGGTTCAGGTGGCCCTTTCTGTCTCCTGGGCTAATACTTTCCTTGTGTCTTTGGTGTTCTTCATTCTCCTTTACTCCAGGTGGTTGGGACCAATTGATGCATCTTAGATGGCTGCTCACTAGCTTTTAAGACCCTAGATGCCACTCACCAAAGTAGAATGCAGAACATTTTCTTAATAAACTTTGTTACGCCAATTGACCTAGATGTCCCCTGAAAGCATGGTCCCCAGACCCCTACCCCTGCTACTCTGTCCTTTGCAGTATTTAACTGTATTCAGGAAACTTCTTAGCTTTGGTTTAGTCCAGTTGTGCTGACTTCCCCTGTAGTGCGTACTGTCTTTCCCTTCACCTAATTCTTCTCTACTATCTAGTTAGTGAATAACCCTCACCCTCCCTCCCCACCCTCGTAACCATCAACAAATGTTTTTTTCTGTGTGTAAAACTTCTCTTGAGTTCTTACAATAGTGGTCTTATATAATATTTGTCCTTCTGCGACTGACTAAATTCACTCAGCATAATGCCCTCCAGATTCATCCATGTTATAAGATGTTTCACGGCTTCATTGTTGTTCTTTATCATTGCATAGTATTCCATTGTGTGAATACACCATAATTTGTTTATCCATTCATCCGCTGATGGGCACCTAGGTTGTTTCCATCTTTCTGCTATCGTGAACAGTGCTGCAATGAACATGAGTGTGCATATATCTATTCGTAGGATGGCTCTTATTTCTCTAGGATATATTCCAAGGAGCGGGATTGCTGGATTGTATGGTACTTCTATTTTTAGCTTTTTAAGGAAATGGCAAAGCGATTTACAAAGTGGTTGTACCATTCTACATTCCCACCAACAGGGTATAAGTGTTCCAGTATCTCTACAACCTCTCCAACATTTATTACTTTGTGTTTTTTGGATTAATGCTAGCCTCGTTGGGGTGAGATGGTATCTCATTGTAGTTTTGATTTGCATTTATCTAATGGCTAATGATTGTGAGCATTTCTTCATGTGTCTGTTAGCCACCTGAATGTCTTCTTTGGTGAAGCGTCTGTGGCAATATTTTTGGATGAATAGTATTGCACTGTATGGATTTACCACCATTATTTATTTACCCAGTTCTCTACTGCTTGGCATTTATGTTGCTGTTGTTTTTCTATTATGAACAATTACTGGTGTTGTTAGCTGCCAACAAGTTGGCCCCTGACTCATGGTGACCCCACGCACAACAGATTGCACTGTTGCGATCCACAGGGTTTTCACTGGCTGCTTTTTGGAAGTAAGTCACCAGGCCTTTCTTCCTAGTCTGTTTTAGTCTGGAAGCTCCATGGAAATCTGTTCAGTATCATAGCAATATGCAAGCCTCCACTGCCAGGTTGATGGTAGCTGTGTATAAGACGCATGAGCCGGGAATCGAATCTGTTGCATAGAAGGTAAGAATTCTACCACTATAACTTTGTTGAAGGGTAAAGACAGTACACAATATGGGGGAAGCCAGCACAATTTGTACAAGGAAAGGTCATGGAAGCTCCGTAGACACATCCAAACTCCCTAAGGGACTGAAGTGCTGGGCGGAGGGCTGTGGGGACCATGGTCTTGGGGAACATCTAGCTCAACTGGCATAACACAGTTTATAAAGACAGTGTTCTGCATTCTACCTTGGCGAGTAGTGTCTGGGGTCTTAAAAGCCTGTGAGTGGCCATCTAAGATACTCCACTGGTCTCCCCACTTCGGGAGCAAGGGAGAATGAAGAAAACAAGATACAAGGAAAAGATCAGTCCAAAGGACTAATGGACCACAATTACCATGGCCTCCACCAGACTAAGTCCATTACAACTAGATGGTGCCTGGCTACCACCCCTGACTGCTATCACTGGGATCACAACTGAGGGTCCCAGACAGAACTGGAGAAAAATATAGAACAAAATTCTAACCAACAAACAAAGACCAGATTTACTGGCCTGACAGAGACTGAAGAAACCCCGAGAGTATGGCCCCCAGACACCTTTAGGCTCAGTAATGAAGTCACTCACGAGGTTCACCATTCAGCCAAAGATTAGACAGCCCCATAAAACAAAACAAGACTAATGGGGCACAATAGTCCAGGGACAAGTACTGGAAGGCAGGAGGGGATAGGAAAGCTGGTAATAGGGAACTCAAGGTTCAGAAGGGACAGTGTTGACATGTCGTGGGGTTGTTAACCATTGTCATAAAACAATGTGTACTAACTGCTTAATGAGAAACTATTTGTTCTGTAAACCTTCATCTAAAGTGCAATTGAAAAAAAAAAAAAGAATTCTACCACTAAACTCCCACAGTCCTCCATGAACAACTATACAATGGAAACATTTCTTGGCACTCTTACCCAATTATTTCTTTTGGTTAAAGTCCTAAGTAAATGACATGAACATTTTAAAAACTGATACAGATTTCTAGAAAGATTCAACTTACTTTCATCCTTATCAAATGCATGACAAGTGTCTCTTTTCTCATGCCCTCACCAATATTAGGAATTTCATTTTTTTTCTTAGATAATCAAATAGGCAAAAAGAGCAACTGGTGGATTCTAACTGCCAACCTTTGGGCTAGCAGCTGAGCTCTTAACCACTACACCACCAGTGTTCCATCACTGATTACTAGCGAGGATGAATTACTTTTCATATGTAGTTTGCATTTCATCTTTTGTGAATTATCCATTCCTGTACTTTGTTATTTGTTGTTTTTTTGGATGTACAGAAACTTCAGTTTTTATCTAGCCAAATCTATCAATTTCCTTAATGATTCTGGGTTTTAATGTTAACGCTTACAAAGGCCTTCCCTATTCCAAGATTATAAAACTATTTGCCTATATTTCCTTCTAAGTTCTGTAGTTACAGTTTTTATATAATTTTTTTTTAAAAAAGACCAAAACATTTAATTGACTTGGAATTTCTTTCGCTTTAAAATGTGAGATGGAGTCCTTGGGTAGTACAAACAGTTAACGCTCTTGGCCTCAGAAGAAAGTCCTGGCGATGTACTCTTGAAAAATCAGCATTGAAAATTCTATGGAGCACAGTTCTACCGTGACACACTCATGGGGTCACCATGAGTTGGAACTGACTTGCTGGCAACTGGTTTGGTTTTTTGGTTTTAAGGTGTGGAACAGGGATCTAAGTTAATTGATATTCTAAACAATCAGCCAGCTGTCCCAATACACATATTGAACAAGACATCCTTTTGCAAGTGATTTAAAATACTACTTTCATCATATATTTGTATTCCCATATGTAATATGCCTATTTCTGGAAGCTCTATTCTGTTCCATTGAACTGTTGGTTCCTTTACATAACACACTGTCTTTATTATGGTAGTTTTTGTATCAATAAAGTAATCTAAAGTTATTTACCTTTAATTTAGTTCTACTAAATCTAATTATTTGGTTTTTCAGGCTATTGCATCTCAGAAACAGTAAATCATGGAGCAGGACGAGGGGTGCCCAAAAGGCAGATATATGACATAGTAATGAGGTGAGAACTGACAGTCTGAGAGTAGAAGCAAGAAAAATATAAAGAAGAGAACACAGGAATTTCGTCTCACATACTTTGAACATGTTATCTGGAGGGATGAGTCCCTAGAGGAGGACATCATGCTGGGTAAAGTAGAGGGTCAGCTAAAAAGAGGAGGACCCTCAGCGAGATGGACTGACACACTGGCTGCAACAATGGTCTCAAGCATAATAATGATTGTGAGGACAGCACAGAACCGGGCAGTATTTAGTTCTTTTGTACATAGGATTGCTATGAGTCAGAACCAACTCGACAACACCTAACAACAACAACATTTGTGTATATATGTATACTTAAACTTATTAGTTTTTGCCAACTAAACTCCATCAATAAAGTGTTTCATACTTTTGGATATATCAAATACCATTTATACGGGAAGTGATAGGGGAATATTCTAGAAACCATGTCTCTAAATACAATTATACTCTAAATATATTTTTAAAAATTATTTAAGGAAAATACGATAAAACATTCAGAAAAGGAAAATTACTTTGTAAAACAGATATTCAATCCATCATATATTTATTTTGTCAACTGGGATTTTTAAGAGTTTGTTTTCCTAATGAAAAATATTTATTATGCTTAGTCATATCTGACCCTAAGTTCAATTATTCTAATTTTTTTCTCCTTTTAAAATTTCCTTCCTTGGTTTTTTTTTTTTAATGATTGATAAGACTATACTGAAGGGAGAAAACTGAATGAACCAAACCAAATACAGCCAAATGATCAGAAAATGACCAATTTTTATATATTTATCCCTTGTTTCTAGAAGACTATATGTAAAGCTAGGGAAAATAGAGACATTAAAAATGGTAAAGGCAGAGAGAATACTATCAAAGTTACGACTCTTTGATAAAGATCAGAGATAGTACCAAACAGATAGAGAAATAAAAGGAGTAAAGAGGTCTATTAGTATAAACAGCTAAAGATACAAATATTATACATCCTTAAGTTGAGGTCACATATATTTGAAAAAAGATTAGTATATTTGCCTGAAATAATTCTTTTTGGTGTGTGAGATATGTAAATACAGACATAGTTGCATATTGGTAACACAGCTGCTTTCTAAAAATTAAAAACAAGATAAAAGTTTAATGTGGTGCACGCTGTTTCTCTGATTGCCCTTCTTCCTCTTATGGTTATTATTTCTATCGTTTAGTGCTCCTTTTATAGAGAGATTATTTTTATGATCACTTACCATACCATATGTATTAACCATTCAGAGGTGAAAAAATTCACTCTAGAATAGAAACTCTCCCAAGAGGAATGGAGCTTTTCCCAAGTAGTAGGCGAATGTATGATCTGTACATAGACAACTTGCCTCTGTGCATGATTGTGTGAACATATAAATGTTCCAAACTGAAGTAACTGTGCAGTAGTGAACAGAGATAAGAAAAAGGATAGCTAATGAATAGACCCTAAGTCTAGCCTGCCCTAAATACTAAAAAAATGCACAAATCTGCGGTACCATTACTGTGATTTTGAAGAGATAATGCTTTAATATAAGTGGATGTACAAATATACTAATATTAATGATGTCAAAGCACCTTCCAAAACCAAACCAAACCCACTGCCATCAAGTTGCTCCAACTCATAATGACCCTATAGGACACAGTAGAACTGCCCAATAGGGATTCCAAGGCTGTAATCTTTACAGAAGCAGACTGCCACATCTTTCTCCCACAGGGCAGCTGGTGGGTTCAAACTGCTGACCTTTCAGTTAGCAGCCGAGTGCTTAACCATTGCGCCACCACCGCTCCTTTAAAGCACCTTCCAAGAAAAAACAAAACAAAACAAAACCTGTTACTGTTGAGACAATTCTAACTCATAGCAACTGTGTAAGATATATAAAATTGCTCCACAGGGTTTCCAAGGAGCAGCTGGTAGATTCAAACTGCCACCCTTTTTGGTTAGTAGTAGATTTCATAACCACTGTGCCACCAGGGCTCCTTAAAGCACCTTAGAGGAATAGAATTCTGAAGAAAACATAGGTGTGGCCTGGAGATAGGGGTAGGGAGTAAATTAAGAGACTCTTGTCGTTGTTAGGTGCCTTAGAGTCTATTCCGACTCATAGCGACCCTATGTACAACAAAACAAAACACTGCCCAGTCCTGTGCCATCCTCACAACTGTTGCTATGCTTGAGCCCACTATTGCAGCCACTGTGTCAATTCATCTCCTTGAGAGTCTTCCTCTTTTTTGCTGACCCGCTACTTTACCAAGCATAATGTCCTTCTCCAAGAACTGACGCCTCCTGATAACATATCCAAAGTATGTGAGACGTAGTCTTCACATCCTTGCTTCTAAGGAGCATTCTTCCAACACAGATTTGTTCATTCTTTTCGTGGTCCATGGTATATTCAATGTTCTTTGCCAACACCACAATACAAAGGCATCAATTCTTCTTTGGGCTTCCTTATTCACTGTCTAGCTTCCGTAGGCATATAAGGCGATTGAAAACACCATGGCTTGGGTTGGGCGCACCTTAGTCTTCAAGGTGACACCTTTGCTTTTCAACATTTTAAAGAGGTCTTTTGCTGCAGATTTGCCCAATGCAATGTGTCTTTTGATTTCCTGACTTCTGCTTCTATGGGTGTTGATTGTGGATCCAAGTAAAATGAAATCCTTGACAACTTCAATCTTTTCTCTGTTTATCATGATGTTGTTTATTGGTCCAGTTTTAGGATTTCTTTATGTTGAGGTGTAATTCATACTGAAGGCTGTAGTCTTTGATCTTCATCAGTAAGTGCTTAAAGTCCTCTTCACTTTCAGCAAGCAAAGTTGTGTCATTTGCATATTGCAGGTTGTTAATGAGTCTTCCTCCAATCCTGATGCCCCGTTCTTCTTCATGTAGTCCAGCTTCTTGGATTATATGCTCAGCATACAGACTGAATAGGTATGGTGAAAGGATACAACCCTGATGCACACCTTCCCTGACTTTAAATCACGCAGTATCCCCTTATTCCGTTCAACTGACTACCTCTTGATCTACGTACAGGTTCCTCATGAGCACAGTTAAGTGTTCTGGAATTCCCATTCTTTGCACTATTATCCATAATTTGTTATGATCCACACAGTCAAATGACTTTGCATAGTCAATAAAACACAGGTAAACATCTTTCTGGTATCCTCTGCTTTCAGCCAGGACCCATCTGACATCAGCAGTGATATCCCTGGTTCCACATCCTCTTCTGAATCTGACTTGAATTTCTGGCAGTTCCCTGTCAATATACTGCTGCAGCTGCTTTTGAATGATCTTCAGCAAAATTCTACTTGCATGTGATATTAATGATAAGAGTTTGATAATTTCCACATTCGGTTGGATCACCTTTCTTGGGAATAGGCATAAATATAGATCTCTTCTAGTTGGTTGGCCAGGTAGCTGTCTTCCAAATGTCTTGGCTATAAATAGATATTTTGGCAGAGCTTGTTCTTTCTCCACTCTGCGCTCTTCCCATTGCTGGACCTACAGATTTTAGAATGCAAGAAGTCTCCAGCCTGCAGCCTGACCTATGGATTTTAGACTTGCCAGCTCCACCATAATTTCATGAGCCAGCAGGATTCTTCAGCTACCTGTGCCCTGACCTATGGATTTTGAATTTGCTAGCCCCCACAAATCTCATGAGCCAATCACTTGAAGTAAAACTCTGTACATATATGTATACATATATCTCACTGGTTCAGTTTCTCTAGAAAATCCTGACTAAGACATCATCCTTCAATATACAGCTCCAGTCTCTCATTTTCCAGAAAACTTGCCTGGATTCTTTCAGTCTGGGTTTAGTACCTATCCTCTATCCTGTACATACATACAGTGTATTTATCTCTCTATGGAAATTACCACAGTATAACTGTTTACTTATCCATACTTTCCCTTTAGACTATGAACAGAAAGGTGAGGGCAGAGACTTCCCTTTCAATTCTTTAACCTTATCACATATTTTGGGTTCAATACAAGTTTGTTGAAAAAAATGAATAAATTAATGATCTACTCTTGGTTTTATGTTTTCTCATTGCCCAACTTCACAAGGAACTCTGCATGCGTCCTATAGGAAAGGGTCTCTAGTAGTTTCTCCACTGTTCACATTTTATGATTCTTTCTATGACACAATCACTGGTTCATATTCCTTTTATAACTGTGTTTTCTAACATAGGGATTTAACGGTAAACAATACAAGGGAAGGAACTAACACTTGCTGAGTACTTACTATAGGGTATACATCATGCCAGGTACTTTATATGCACTATATCTCATCTAATCCTCTACGGGGTGGACATTACATACCAATTTTAGATATGAGGAACAGAGTGTCAGGGAGATCCAAGTCACACTGCTGTTAAGTATCAGAACCAGGAATCAAATCCACATTTTTTTAATTGTTTCCTTATTATACTCTGTGCAGGTCTTCAAAACCGGTTCTAAGTGGTTCAGTCATGGCCAGTGGAAACCAGGGTAGCGTAAGCACTGCATAGCAACCATATCTCTTGCTCATGGGATTTTGACCCAAGTAGAAAATAGGCAGTGGCACCCTACCGTGCTGCTATGAATGTGTGTCGCTCTCCACAATCCTGTCAATAATCCAATCACCCCCATCAGGAAACTCTCAATGAACTCCATGAATTAAAGAAGGAAGTGGACTACAGGACTAATTGTCTACATGAACCACTGCCTCCTCCACCTTGAGACCAGAACTAGATGGTGCCTGGCTACCAGTACTGAACATTCTGATCAGGAACATAATAGATGAATCCTGATAAAAAGGGAGGAAAATGTGGAACAAAACTTCAAATTCTTAAAGAATCCAGACTTACTGGACCTATTGAGGCTGGAGGAATGCCCCAGACTATGGCCCTAAGTTGCTCGTCAAAACTGGAATTGAAACTATCCCTGAAGTTACGTATAAACTAAGTAACAGTTTAGCCCAAGTAATAAAGATTCCCATCCTTGAGTATCAGCTTTACTTAAAAAAAAAAAAAAAAAAAAAAATCTATATAAGACCAAAATCTATGTAAGAGTCAACAGGTATTTTAAAGCACAGATGAGAAGGCTGGGGTCAGGGAGACTAAATAAATGGAAGTGAAACAACTAGAACAGAAATAATGAGAATGTTGACACAATATGAAGAATTTAACCAATGTCACTGATCATTATGTTTAGAAACTGTGGAATGGGAGTAGGTTTTGCTGTATGTATTTTCACAAAATAAAAAAAAGAGAAAATTAATTTCCTTATGATTAACTATTTGGGGATGCAGGAAAAATAGGAAGTTAAAGAAACCTAAAGCAAATTTTAAATAGTCTTTAGCAAATGATGATCATGCAAAATAAATACTCAAAAACTTAATTAGGTTATAATGTGTTGGGTTAAGAGAAGAAAAAAATAGAATTTAATTTACATATATATTTTACCTACATATACAATGCCTACATGGAATATGCTGAATTTCAAATATCCTACACCAAGGTAATTTAACATTTATTGTCCCATTATCTCATCATATGCCCTGAATTTGTATTCAGAAAACATGGTCACCAAATATATACACGACAGTCTTTCATATCTCTGCCCTCCAATACAGTGGCCATTGGCCACGTGTGACTATTCAAATCTAAATTAACTAAAATTAAACATTCAGTTCCTCAGTCACACTAGCTATATTTCCAGTGCTCAATAACCACAGATGGCTAGTAACTACTGTATTAGACAGAAATTTCTACTAGGGAGGATAGTTCTAGACCATGCTGTACCAGATTAACCAGTAAACGTCATTGGTAAATCACCAAAGGAAATAATTTAGGAAAGATTTTTTTAATAACTTTACTGAGATATCATTCACATATTATACAATTTATCCATGTAACTGGTGTGTGTCAGAGGGAGAGGTGGTTAATGCAGAATAAAAACAAGGAGCTGGTCACACTGAGCGCCCTACAGAGGCAACAACCAGCTGATAGTAATGTTTCACTTCTTAACTAGCTGTGTCAGACAGATACAGGTTGAGTGCCACCCTTTTTCATGTAAAGGTTGTATAAACTTTAAAGTGAAAAGTGTAGCTAGTTATATCATCTTGGATGCATCAAGAGATAAGTCTTTAAAAAAAGGTTCCTACAATGAAAGAAGTAAGTATACTTTCATAGCAACTCTAGAATATTATGGAATTACAAAATCAAAAATATGGAGATTATATATAGCAACATAAATATATATGCTTGTATGGTAAGTAAAATAGGAGATTATAAAATCACATGTATACTGTGATTTCAGTCAAATGACAGCTACACGAAGATAAGGGATCATAAAAGAAAGACACCAGGCAATATATTTGGTTGAAGAATTATAAGCATTTAAAAGAACATAGTAGTACTGCTCAAATATTAAAAAGAAAGTAAATGGGTCCATAGTATTTTATTTAAAGAATGAAATCACGTACTGTTTTTTAACACCATTTGCATGTTGATTTAACCTCAATTTTATATACAGAACTTTATGTACGTTCTGTGCCATCTAGTTAATCGCTGCTCTAATAAAATAAAATGCCCCCTAGAAGGAACATTTTCATAGAACTGAAAAATTGAAAGAGTCTTTAAGAGTTCATCTGGTCTAGCTCTCTGCTTCCACCACTTTTAAAACTGAAAAACAGCAATTCAGAACAAATGTACACGTAGTACATTTTTTTGTTTGTGCACTAACCTTTATCTAGCACATAAACCAGGTGGTAATGTGCCAATGTATTTAAAGATGTCCTTATTATATAATTTGAACATGATCAGGTTGTAAGTAGAACTATAAAGGAGTACTTCAAGTACTGGTGAAAAATGACAAACCTTTTTGTTGTTGTTAGTTACTGATGAGTTGACTCTGAGTCATGACAACCCCAAGTGTGCAGAGTAGAACTGTGCTCCATAGGGTTTTCAAGGCTGTGGTCTTTTGGGAATAGATCACCAGGCCTTACTTCTAAGGCATCTCTGGATGGGTTTAAACCACCAACCTTTCTATTAGTAGTCCAGTGCTTAACCATTTGCACCACCCAGGGACTTGGAAAAACCTCAGTCATCACAAATAATGTTCCCCTTTAAAGTGATATACAACTTTCCCTGTGAATCAAAGCCCCTGGTTTCTTTAGTTCTTTCCTAAAATTGCATAGATACTCAAGGTTATTTTTGTTCAATTCTATAATCTTTTTACATAAGATATGTTAGAGTTAAGAGTATGCATAATTAAATGAGAAATACAGTGAAATCTGTGAAAGCCGGAACTCAGTGGGATGGCCTTGTTTTTCCAGGTCTTGCAAGTTTTCTGCCTTTGACAGGGTGGAGTCTTACCACTTTTCTATCACTCCCTATTAGTGGAAAATAGTTCAATTTTCCTTTTCTGACAGGTTTCTGCCTTATACAAGTTCCAGTTTTTGCAGGCCATACACAGACTTTTATTAAAACTATGTTTTGAGTGTTTTCCCTTAGAAAATAAATGAAAAAAATGAAACAAGTCTCAATGATGTATAACACCAAATTCAATGATGTAGATAAGTATTTCAAACTTCATTCCTACTATAAACTTGCACATTCTTATACAGTAAAACCTGCAAATTAAAATGATCAATAGAAAAGTGTTAAGACTGACTTGTCAAAGGCAGAAAATTTGTGAGACCCGGAAAAACAAGGCAGTCCTGTTGAGTTCCGGCTCTCACAGCTTTCACTATATATGTACTTACATATGTATAACATATAAATCTGTGTTTTATCACATTCAAATAGGTTCATGCTCACAATCATATTTCTTGAATCAATTAATTTCTATTTTCCTTATTTTTTAAATCATGTGAGTAGCTTCCAAAGCTATAGAAACTACACATGACTGAACCCTTAACAGGTTCAAACTGAAAAGGCTCTCATTTTAAACTAAGTCAAACATTTTGTTGGCGAGAATCCCTTAGTTAAGGTCCCAGCTAATCATAACTGACCATATGATCCTGCTCAAGTCACTGAAGCACTCATCTGATTTCAGTGTTTTCATCAGTAAAATGAAAGATGATACCAAGTATCTTCAGTCTAAAGACACCTGATTAGAAATTTCTGTCTCAGTCAGATAACTTACATCTCTCAATACAGGATCAGTTATTGAATTCAAGTTGACAGCTCCTTCGTAGGTCAGATAATAGAACACATTGAGAGACCGGACAGCCTCTGGTCCTTGCTGTTTGTAGCCAAAAATCAGATCAATCCACTGGTGAAGCTGGCAGGAAACAAATTCACTCTCCAAGGCCTGAAAACAGGATAGATCAGATTATTGCGCTGAATTCTATTTTTAAAAAAAACAGAGAAATGTAAAACAAGCAGTAGAGTTTAACACTAAATTTACTCTAAACAAAGACTGAAAAAAACAAAACCTATTCTGATGCCCTATTTACCACCAGAATCTGTTCGTTTGCTTATAATTAAAGACTCTAGCACTTCTCAGACTGAATTGTAACAGATTGCTTATATTTCAGCATTCAGCCACTGTACTGGAAGCACCGTGAGAGTCAGGCCTGGGTCTGTCTTGGTCACATTTGTAACTCAGGGCTTGACAGGGACTCAATTTACATTTCAAAGAAAGGAAGTCATGTAATGTGAAGGTTACTATGGGAAAGAAAGTGTATTACTCACTTGAAATATTTATAATTTTTCTAGAATGAAAATATTTTGTTTTCTATTGTAACAGTTGTAACCAAATTATTTGGGTATATTAATTGAGTTTGTATACCAACAAATTCGATTTTGGCAGGAGCAGATACTTACAATTACTGATTTACTATTACAGGTGGTAATATTATACCACACCAAATAGTCAATGCTATTAACATAATAATGCTATTATCCAATAAATAATGAATGAGTATAATCAAGTATTCCATAGTAATTCTGGGTACAAGATCCACTTCCTGAGAGTTTAGGCAAAATGGCGCTCTAGGCAGAAGCACCACGCCGTCCCTCCACAACAAAGATCCGAAAAACTAAGCCACACACAGAATACAACAATCCTAAAACCCTAAAACATCAAATGAAGAGATAAAGAACTCAGCCAAGCACCAAATGCAGTGAGAAAACTGAAGGAGAACGGAGAGCGAGGAGAGATTCATGCAGAGGTCCCCTACCAGCTAACGCAGCGCGGATCTACCATCTTGGACTCCTATTGGAGACCAGCAAACAGGGGGTACGAGAAAACAGCCTCACAGAGAGTCCAGCGGGAGACAAAACAGCCAGTAATTTGTGGTGTGCGCTTTCCCAGCCCCCACCCCTCTTCACCCTGGCTCGCCTCCTCTGCTTCCTGTGGCCACAGTCTCTTGACTGGGAGGCGCCGGCTGCGTGGATTCCACACCCCCAGGGCGGGCAGCTCTCTGGGTGCCATTTGTTGGCTGCTGGTGTTGGTTTTTCTTTTTTTCTTTTTCCCCGCTTCTTTGGATTTCTTGCTTGCCTCTCGCCGCCTCCCACTCCTTTCGCTTGAGTCCCTGGCTCCGAGCGCCACCTTTGCTTTATCCTGAGGGGCTGCGGAGCTCCATTTGAGTGTGGAGCTGCTTCCCGGTCTGGGCTACCGTGCTGGTGGGATCACGGGGCTTTTGTTCGTTTGTTCGTTTTGAATTGTTTGTTTTCTTTTCCTCCTCGAGTTGGGAGCCCCTTCTGGCCAGGCGGACCTGCGTGGCAAGGAACTTCCCTTGAGCTTCCACAGATGTACGGAGGGATCCCTGAGGACATTTCTTTTTTCGCTGTTTTTTTGGGGGGCCTTTCTTGTTCTTTTTTTGATTTGTTTTGTTTTCTTTTCCCTCCTTTTCCCCTTTTGTCTTTCTTCATTGCTCAGTTTCTTGTCTCTCTATATCTTCCTTCTCTTTCTAATCCCTGAATACCAGGTGTTGTATGCCTCTGCGGCTTCTGGCCAGGCTGTGCTGTGACACCTGAGAGCTACTTCCCCAGACCTCATAGCTGCATCGGTGGGATCCCTGGGAACTCTGCAGTTCTTTAACCTTTCTGATGTTTATTTGTTCATTCTTTTCTTTTCTTCTTCTTCCCCCTTCTGTTTTTCTCCATTTCATATTAACCTCATGTCTCCATTCGAAAGGCAAGCTCCCCTAGCATTATTTTTTGTTTGTTTCTTTGGTTTTTGGCTCCTGTTCCTCTCTCCTCTCTCCCATATCCATCTTCGCTCCACACAGAACCATCTCCCCGCTGCATCCTGCCTACCTCCACCGTGTGCTTGACATCACACCACCAAGCAGTGCAGGCACGGCCTACTGGAACCTGCCCAGCACTGATTACTGACCCGCCCTGGTGGCTGTAGTGAGTGCCACAAACAACCCATCCCAGGGGCTCCTCTTCAGCTAGACCTTCCCTGCTGTACCGTATCTGAGTGACTGAACCTGCCAGTTGCAGAAGGAGGCGAAAACTATTGAGTGCACAGATGAGAAAACAACAAAGAGCACACAGTCCGCCTGCTCAGACATAATCAAATTTTTTTTTTTTTAAAAAAGGGACGAAACAAACAAATCTACAATTAATAAACGAGAGAAATAACTACTGAATGCCCCGAAAACAGCAGACAATATCAAAACATCTACAAAAACAGGACAGGATGGTTCCAGTAGGCGTCCAAATTAAAACACCAGATGACTCACCTGTGGAAGAAAACGCACTAGAAGTACCTGATAGGGAATTCAAATCTCTAATACTTGGAATTTTCAAAGAGCTAAGGCAAAAAGCTGACAAACATGAGGAAAAACTAAACAAATTCATGGAAAATACAGACAAAAAATTAGAAGAATTCAGGAAGATGATGCAGGAACAAAATGCCAAAATAAATTCACAACTAGAAATTATACAAAAACAACAATTGGAAATCCAAAAGATAAACAACAAGATTTCAGAAATGGATGATGTCATAGAAGGGCTGAGAAGCAGATTTGAAACTGTGGAAGACAGGATCAGTGGAACTGAAGACAAACACTTGGATACAACTCTGTTTCAGGAAAACTCAGAAAAAAGAACAAAGAAAAATGAAGAGACCCTGAGAGTTATGTGGGACACAATTAAGAGGAAAAATTTACAAGTGATTGGCATTCCAGAACAGGAGGAGAAAACAGAAAACACAGCAAGGATCACTGAGGAACTGCTGACAGAAAACTTCCCCAATATCATGAAAGATGTAAAGCTGGCCATCCAAGAAGCTCAACGAACCCCATACAGAAGAGACCCCAAACGAAAAACACCAAGGTATATCATATTCACACTCGCCAAAACCAAAGACAAACAAAGATCCTGAGAGCAGCTCATGAAAAACAAGAAGTCACATACAGAGGAGAAATGGTAAGACTAAGCTCAGATTATTCGGCAGAAAGCATGCAGGCAAGAAGGCAATGGGATGACATATATAAAATCTTGAAAGAAAAAAATTGTCAGCCAAGAATAATATATCCTCCAAAACTCTTGTTCAAATTTGATGGTAAAATTAGGTCATTTCCAGATAAACAGAAACTAAGGGAATATGTAAAAGTCAAACAAAACTTACAAGAATTATTAAAGGGAGTTCTTCGACCTCAGGACAAACAGCTTCAGCCCACAGGCAGAACCTAGAATGCAGGATCGTACGAGCCAGATATCAGCCTAGGAAATGAACTCTCGAGGACTATCCAAAACCAAAAGAAATACAACAGGGAATCAGAGCCGTCAATGGATGGATGACAACAACATCAAAACAATGAAAGAGGGAATAAATGGCATAGGTATAGAACATTCTAATGGAGAGGAAGGCAAGGCGATACCAAGTAATGGTAGACTGCTTCAAACTTAGAAAGATAAGGGTAAAATTCATGATAACCACAAAGAAAGTTAACAAACCAACTCATAAAAATAAAGATGAAAAACATAAAGTCTTGGCAAAAACAAAACCTACAAAAACAAAAGAAATGAAAAAAAAATCCACTAACAAAAGTAACTCAGCACAATAGAGTAAGAAGAACAAAGAAAACTACAGCACCACAAAAAAAAAAAAAAAAAAAAAAAAAAACACTATAAAATGACAGCAACAAACTCACATCTATCAATAATTACACTGAATGTAAAAGACCCAATGCACCCATGAAGAGATGGAGAGTCACAGAACGGTAAGAAAACAGGATCCATCAATATGCTGTCTACAAGAGACACACCTTAGAAACAAAGATGTGAATTTATTAAAAGTTAAAGGTTGGAAAAAAATATATCAAGCTAACAACTACCAAAAAAGAGCAGGAGTGGCAATTCTAATCTCAGATAAAACAGACTTTAAAACAAAATCTACCATAAAAGACAAAGAAGGACACTATAAAATGATTAAGGGGATAATCCATCATGAAGACATAACAATAATAAACATCTATGCACCCAATGACAGGACTCCAAAATACATAAAACAAACTCTAACAAAAAGAGAAATTGAAAGTTCCACAATAATAGTAGGAGACTTCAACACACCACTCTCAGTAAAGTACAGAACAACTAAGAAGAAACTCAGCAAAGTTACAGAAGACCGAAAGGGCACAATCAGCCAACTGGACCTCATAGACATATATAGAACACTTCATCCAACCACTGCAAAGTACACATTCTTTTCCAATGCACATGGAACGTTCTCCAGAACAGACCACATCTTAGGCCACAGAGCAATCCTCAACAAGATCCAAAACGTTGAGATAATTCAAAGTATCTTCTCTGACAACAATGCAATCAAGGTAGAAATTAACGATAGAAAGAGCAAGGGAAAAAAATCAACTACATGGAAACTGAATAATACCCTGCTTACACATCACTGGGTAACAGAAGAAATCAGATGGAATCAAAAAATTCCTAGAATCAAATGAGAATGAAAACACATCATACCAAAACCTTTGGGACACAGCAAAGGCAGTCCTCAGAGGACAATTTATAGCAATAGATGTATATACCAAAGAATAAGAAAGGGACAAAATCAAAACATTAACTACAGAACTCAAACAAATAGAAAGAGAACAGCAAAAAAAGCCCACAACCACCGGAAGAAAGGAAACAGTAAAGATCAGAGCAGAAATAAATGAAATACAGAGCAGAAAAACAATAGAAATAAATGAAATAGAGAACAGAAAAACAATAGAAAGAATCAACAAAACTAAAAGTGCATTCTTTGAAAGCATCAACAAAATCGACAAACCACTGGCCAGACTGACAAAAGAAAAACAGGAGAGGACACAAATAACCCAAATAAGAAATGAAATGGGGGACATTACAACAGGCCCAACTGAAATAAAAAGGATTATAACAGAATATTATGAAAAAGTATACTCCAACAAATTTGAAAACCTAGAGGAAACGAATAAATTTCTAGAAATACACGGCCTACCCAAACTACAACAAAGTGATGTTGAAAATCTGAACAGACCCATAACATGAGAAGAGATTGAAAACGTAATAAAAAAAAACTCCCAACCAAAAAAAGCCCTGGCCCAGATGGCTTCACTGGAGAATTCTACAAAACATTTACAGAAGAGCTTGTACCAGTTCTACTCAAGCTATTTCAGAGCATAGAAGAGGAAGCAACACATCCAAATTCATTCTATGAAGCCAGCATAGCGCTGATACCAAAACCAGGCAAAGATGCCACAAAAAAAGAAAATTACAGACCAATATCTCTCATGAATATAGATACAAAAATTCTGAACAAATTCTAGCCAATACAATTCAGCATCATACCAAAAAAAATAATACACCACGACCAAGTAGGATTCATACCAGGTGTGCAAGGATGGTTCAACATTAGAAAATTAATCAACGTAATCCACCACATAAATAAAAGGAAAGAAAAGAATCACATGATCATCTCAATTGAGGCAGAAAAGGCATCTGACAAAGTCCAACACCCATTCCTCATAAAAACTCTCAATAAAATCAGTATAGAAGGGAAATTTCTCAACATAATAAAGGGCATCTATGCAAAACCAACAGCCAACATCATTCTTAATGGAGAGAGGCTGAAAACATTCCCCTTGAAAACAGGAACAAGACAAGGATGCCCTTTATCACCACTCCTATTTAACATTGTGCTGGAAGTGCTAGCTAGAGCAATAAGGCAAGAAAAATAAATAAAGGGCATCCAAATTGGTAATGAAGAAGTTAAACTGTCCCTGTTTGCAGATGATCTGATACTATACATAGAAACCCTAAAGACTCCACGAGAAATCTACTGGAACTAACAGAAAGATTCAGCAGAGTAGCAGGATACAAGATAAACATTCAAAAATCAGTTGGATTCCTATACACCAGTAAGGAGAACGATAAAAAGGAAATCAGGAAATCAATACCATTTTCAATAGCCCCTGAAAAGATAACATACTTAGGAATAAATCTGACCAGGGATGTAAAAGACCTATACAAAGAAAACTCCAAAACACTACTGCATGAAACCCAAAGGGAGCTACATAAATGGAAAAACATACCATGCTCATGGATAGGCAGACTCAACATTGTGAAAAGGACAATTCTACCCAAAGCAATCTACAAATACAACACAATCCCGATCCAAATACCAACAACATTCTTCAAAGAGATGGAAAAACTAATCATTAACTTTATATGGAAAGGGAAGAAGCCCTGAATAAGTAAAGCACTACTGAAGAAGAAGAATAAAGTTGGAGGACTCACACTACCTGACTTCAGAACCTACTATACAGCTACAATAGTCAAAACAGCCTGGTACTGGTACAACAACAGATACATTGACCAATGGAATGGAATTGAGAACTCAGATGTAAATCCACCCACCTGTGGTCACCTGATCTTCGACAAGGGTCCAAAGTCCATCAAATGGGGAAAAGACAGTCTTTTTAACAAATGGTGCTGGCAAAACTGGATATCCATTTGTAAAAAAATGAAAACAGGACCCATACCTCACACCATATACAAAAACTACTTCAAAATGGATCAAAGACCTGAATATAAAGTCTAAAACTATAAAGTTCATAGAAGAAAAAATAGGACCAACACTTTAGGCCTTAATAAATGGCACTAACAGGATACAAACCATAACCATCAACGCACAAACCCCATTAGATAAGCTAGATAACTGGGATCTTCTAAAAATGAAACACCTATGCTCTTCAAAAGACTTCACAAAAAGAGTAAAAAGAGAACCTACAGACTGGGAAAACATTTTTGGACAGTACAAGTCAGACAAAGGTCTAATCTCCATAATCTACAAGAAAATACAACACCTCTACAACAAAAAGACAAAAAAATGTATTAAAAAATGGGCAAAGGAAATGAACAGACACTTCACCAAAGAAGACATTCAAACGGCCAACAGACACATGAGGAAATGCTCGCGATCACTAGCCATTAGAGAAATGCAAATTAAAACCAAAATGAGATACCATCTCACGCAGGCATTACTGGCATGAATCAAAAACACTGGAAATAACAAATGTTGGAGGGGCTGCAGGGAGATGGGAACTCTTATGCACTGCTGGTGAGAATGCAAAATGATACAACCATTTTGGAAAATGATATGGCGTTTCCTCAGAAAGCTAGAAATACACATACCATTCGATCCAGCAATCCCACTCCTAGGAATACATCCTAGAGAAATAAGAGTCGTCACTTGAATAGACATATGCACACCTATGTTCATGGCAGCAATATTCACAATAGCAAAACGAGGAAACAACCTAGATGCCCATCAACAGATGTATGGATAAACAAACTATGGTACATACACACAATGGAGTACTATGCAACTAGAAAGAACAACAATGAATCTGTGAACCATCTCATAACATGGATGAAACTGGAGGACATTATGCTGAGTGAAATAAGTCAATCACAAAAGGACAAATATTGTATGAGACCTCTATTATAAAAACCCATGGAAAAGTTCACACAAAATGTAACAATCTTTGTTGGTTACCAGGAATGGGAGGGGTCGGGGGGAAATACTAAACAGGCAATAGATAAGTGGTATCTTTGGTGACGGGTGAGACAGCACACAATACAGGGGAAACTAGCACAACCTGTAGAAGGAAAGGTCATGGAAGCCCCATAGACACATCCAAACTCCCTGAGGGACTTAATTGCTGGGCGGAGGGCTGTGGGGACCATGGTCTCAGGGAACATCTAGCTCAATTGGCATGGCACAGCTTATAAAGGCAATGCTCTACATTCTACCTTGGTGAGTAGTGTCTGGGGTCTTAAAAGCCTCTGAGCGGCCATCTAAGATACTCCACTGGTCTCATCCCTTCAGCAGCAAGGAGAATGAAGAGAATGGGATACAAGGAAAAGATTAGTCCAAAGGACTAATTGTCCACAGCTACCAAGGCCTCCACCGGACTGAGTCCAGTACAGCTAGATGGTGCCCGGCTACCACCACTGACTGCTCTGACCAGGATCACAACAGAGGGTTCTGGACAGAGCTGGAGAAGGATGTAGAGCATAATTCTAACTCACACACACACAAAAAAGACCAGATTTACTGGCCTAAAGGAGACTGGAGAAACCTCGAGAGTATGGCCTCCAGACACCCTTTAGCTCAGTGGTGAAGTTACCTCCGAGGTTCAGTGTTCAGCCTGGGAGTAGACAGCCCCGTAAAACCAAATGAGACTAACGAGGTACAGGAGTCCAGTGACAAGGGCCAGAAGGCAGAAGGGGACAAGGAAGCTGTTGATAGGGAACCCAAGGTTGAGTAAGGATATTGTTGATGTGTTGTGAGATTGTTAACCATTGTCATAGGGCAACATTTGTAGTAACTGTTAAATGAGAAACTATTTTGTTCTGTAAGCCTTCATCTTAAGCGAGAGTAACAGCACAATTCGAAGAGCGTAGTTAATGTCACTGAACTGTGTATGTAGAAATTTTTGAAATGGTGTATCTTTGGCTATGTATATTTTCACCGAAAAAAAAAAAAAAAAAGGTTGAGAATTTAGAGGGTTAATATGTTGTGGGGTTGTTAACCAATGTCATAAAACAACATGTGTACTATTTTTTCATAAGAAACTATTTGTTCTCTAAGCCTTCACCTAAAGTACAATAAAATATTTTTAAAAAAGATCCACTTCCTATCTTTTGTTACATTCGTAGTTACTAGCATGTGCCTAGTAGCTCAGCAAACCGAAAAAACCAAACCTACTGCCGTCAAGTCAATTCCAACTCATAGCGACCCCACAGGGTTTCCAAGGTTGTAAATCTCTATAGCAGCATACTACCACATCTTTCTCTATTGGTAGGTACCAATATATCTTTCTAAATTAAAGAAAGTTATAAATTCTGAAGAGTTTAAAAACTGGAGACTTGTTTTTTTAGGAAGGTATTCATATTTATACTAAGTAATGTCCATAATTGCTACAATCTAGAGGTTTAGTATTATGGACCAATTTACCAGTAACTAATGTTATTCAAGTCACAGATTTCTCGGACTCAAACTCTGAAGGTTAATTAAAAATATACAAACTTATACTTGGTAATACATCTCATTGAAATTAATTGTTTCTGCAGTAATAAGTGTATGGCTGTGATATATTTGTGCCATTGCTTGCTCTTATGCTGTCAATATTATAATAAGAAATCTCTTATTTTTAAAACAAAATTAACTTCTGTAGCAAGCAACCATTAAGATACTGGGCATCAGTGTGAATATGTCAGTTCATGTCATTACTTTTAGGTCCCTAGGGTATACACCCAGGAGTAGAATTGCTAGCTCATATGGCAGTTCTAACTTTAGAGGAAGTGATATACTGTTTTCCACAATGGTTGTACCATTTTACGTTCCCACCAGTAGTGCATAAGGGTCCCAATATCCCCACATCCTCGCCAACACCTGTTTTGTTTTTTCTTCTTTTTTTAATCATTGTCATTTTAGCAGGGGTGAAGTGGTATCTTATTGTAGTTTTCATTTGCATCTCTCTAATGGCTAATGACAATCAGCATCTTGTCATGTGTTTGTTGGTTGCCTGAATATCCTCTTTGGTGAAGTTACTGTTCATGTCCTTTGCCCATTTTTGATTGGGTTATTTGTCTTTTTGTTGTTAAGTCGTAGAAGTTTTATATATGTTTTGGATATTAGACCCTTATTGGATATATTGTTCCCAAAGATTTTTTCCCAGTCCATAGATTGTCTTTTTATTCTTTTGATGAAGTTTTTGATGAACTTAACTATTTAATTTTTATGAGGTCCCAGTTATCTATTTTGCCTTCTCCTGCCCATGCATTTGTAGCTGTTTGATAATCTATCATTAAAAAAAGTAGTTTGCCCCTATGTTTTTTTCCAGGAATTTTATAGTTTTAGCTTTAATGTTTAGGTCCTTGATCCATTTTGAACTACTTTTTGTGAATCGTATTGAGGTATGGGTCCTGCTTCATTTTTATGTATGTGGAAATTCAATGCTGGCAACACAATCTGCTGAAGAGACTGTTCCTTTCCCATCAAATGGACTTAGCATCCTTGTTGAAAATGCTCTGATAGCGTAGCGGTTAAGATTTTGACTGCTAACCTAAAGGTCGGCAGTTCGAATCCACCAGCTGCTCCTTGGAAACTCCAGGGGACAGTTCCACTCTGCCCTATAGGGTTGCTGTAAGTCAGAATCTGATCAATGGCAATGAGTTTTATTTGTTTTAATAGATACACGAATTTATTTCTGGGCTCTCAACTCTATTCCATTGGTCCATGTGTCTATCATTGAACCAGTACTAGGCTGTTTTGATTATAGTAGCTATATGGTATGTTTTGAAATTGGGAAGTGTAAGGCCTCCTACTTTGTTCTTCTTCAAAACTGTTTTGGCTATTTGGGGCCTCTTTCCTTTCCATAGAAAGTGGAGGATTAATTTTTCCATTTCAGTGAAGAATACTGTTGGAATTTTGATCAGGACTGCAATGAATCACTTTGGGTAGTACCAGCATTTTCACAATATTAAGTTTTCCAATCCATGAGCATGTCTTTCCATTTATTTAGGTCTATTTTAGTCTCCTGCAGCAATGTTTCATCCGTTGTATAAGTCCTTTATATTTCTGGTTAGGTTTATTCCCAGGTATTTCATTTTTCTAGCCACTGTTGTAAATAGTATTGCTTCCTTGCAGCACAGTTCACAACAGCAAAAAGGTGGAACCAACCCAAGTGCCCAACAACAAATGAATGGATAAACAAAATATGGTATATACATACAATGGGATACTACTCAGTCTTAAAGAAAAATAAAGTCCCCTTACCTGCTACAACATGGATGAACCTCAAACATATTATGCTGAGAGAAGTAAGTCAATCACAAAAGGACAGTATTGTATGGTATCAGTTATATAAAAAGCTGGACAATGAATAAGGAAGATTGAAGAAGAATAGACACCTTTGAATTGTGGTGTTGGCAAAGAATATTGAATATACCATGGACTGCCAAAAGAATGAAACAAATCTGTCACGGAAGAAGTATAACCAGAATGCTACTTAGAAGCAAGGATGGCAAGACTACGTCTTACATACTTGGACATGTTATCAGGAGAGATCAGTCCTTGGAGAAGGATATCATGCTTAGTAAAGCAGAAGGTCAGCGGAAAAGAGGAAGACCCTCAATGAGATAGACTGACACAGTGGCTCCAACAGTGGGCTCAAACATAACAACAATTGTGAGCATGGTGCAGGACCGGGCAGAGTTTCGTTCTGTAGTACATAGGATCGCTGTGAGTTGGAACCGACTCAATGGCACCTAACAACAACTTATATAAAATGACAAGAATAGGTAATTACATAGAGACCTATGGTTACAAGTGGTTACCAGGGCAGGAGCGGGTTGGGAGAGGGGAAATCACTCTCTGGAAAGTAGTGAAGTTTTGTTTATGTGATGGGAAAACTGGCATCAACTAAGCATAACTATTATACAGCTTCCTTGGTGGCATAATGGGTAACAGCTCGGTTGCTAACCAAAAGGTCAGCAGTTTGAATCCACTAGCCGCTCCCTGGAAACTCTATTGGGGAAGTTCTACTCTGTCCTATAGGGTCACTATGAGTTGGAATCCACTCGATGACAACGGGTTTGGTTTGGTTTTGGTATTGACTAATGTAACTGCTATCACTAAGATACAAACCAGAAAAAAAAAGTAGAAGAGGGTTGCAAATAAAATGTTTTATATATTTAACAACTACAACAGCAACCAAAAAAAAGAAAAGGCTGCACCTGTTGATACTACTTAGATACAACTAAATACCTCATTGGATTAGTTTTCTTGGTTCGAAGGTTCAGGGTCATGGCTTCAGGATCTAGCTGGTCAATTGGCCTAAAATTGTTTTTAGAGTTTCTGTTCTACCTCCTAGTTCAAGGAGTAGTGTCTGGGATCTCAAAAGCTTGTAAGTAGCCACTCTAGATACAATTGGTATCTATTTGCCTAGAATAGAAGAAAAAAAGGAGAACCAGAAATTGGAGAGGAAACGGACTGCAGGTTTAATTGCCTCCATGAATTACTACCTCCTCTGTCATGAAACCAGAAGAAATGAATAATGCCCAGCTATCAGTACTGAACATTTTGATCAAGGACCCAATAGATGGATCCTAAGAAAAAGGAGAAAAATTAGGGACCAGAACTTCAAATTCATATGGAAACTAGACTTACTGGATCCATTGAGACCAGGGAGAGTGGGGGAACCCCTGAATCTATTGCCCAGAAATAATCTTTAAACCTCGAACCAAAATTATCCCATGAAGCCATCATTAAACTAAACAACATTTTAGCTCAATTATTAAAGAATGTCTGCCTTGAGCACTGTGCTCTTCTAAAGAATTATCTATATGAGTTCTAACTGATAACAGTTAACCTAAAGCACAGATGAGAATTTTAAGGGGCAAAGAGTCTGAATTAATGGTGATGTAACAATATGAGCTGAGATAGTGAGAAAGGTGACACATTGTGATGTAACCAAAGTCAATAAACTGCAAATGCAGAAACTGTGGACAAATGTATGTTTGGTTGTATATATTGCCATAAAAATAAGTAAAAAAAAAAAAAAAAAAAAAAAGTTCTAGACCATCTTTTGACAAAAGCCATTCCAATTAGTATACAGGTATACATGTGTGTAAATATATGCTTTATTAAAATGAGTGCCTATGAATAAGGAAGACATTTATGGCAAAATACAAATAATAAAATATTTAACTAATAATGTTTAATATGGCTTCACAATATATCACAACCTATAAAATGTAAAAAATAATCATGTAACTAAAACTCCAGGCAATTCTCATATTCCAAAGTATACGTGAAATTAAATATGCCTAAAAAATCTAATTTAACTAGTTTCAATTCTGAAAGTTATCGTTTTACACATCTCTTATAAAACTATATTTACAAATTTAGTGAACAGCTAAGAGAGCAGAAAACTGCTTGATATTTTATTTGAAATAAGAAGAGAAGGACTTGTAATAACTTTAAGTAAATTTCTATTTTAAGTACATAAATTCAAAATTAATGTAAAAATCCAGGAACTACTAATACAAGTTGCACACAAAAATGATACGTCTGTTTCATTAACTTGGGTCTAGGATGGGGGTAGGGGAAACACGTTTAAAGTGACACATAAAAACAGCAATTGTCTTAATTTGTGTGCAGTGCACTCCACACAAAAGCCTTAAATACGTTCAAATTAGAGCAAGCTGCTTGATTGTCACTGCAGTCTCATGCCACATTAATGCATGACAAACATTAAACCATACACTTAAATGGCAATTTATATCATTAAAATGTTTACTGCCAGATTTGCTCATCACTCATTTAAATGTGACTTTCTGACAGCTAATTTTCTCCAATTCACTTAATTAGAACTTTCAATCAGAGAGGGATGTATATGTATTTTCTAGTTTACATTCTTTTTGGTTGTTGTTCAAAATCTGAGTTAATAAACTGCTGAAAAGATTAGTATGTAATTTCTCTGAGTCTACAAAAAAGTGTGGCTATACGAAGTATACTCAACAGTATGTAGTCTTAGAGAATCTCCACTTATTTATGTAAATAATACTCTAGCCAGTAGTTTAAATAAAAAACGTTTAGTTCATACACACACGGTATTGAAACGATAAAAAAACTGCATCCAAGCTAATTAAAAATTAATGATTTCAAAATTGTTTAATAAGATAAAACAGCCAGGAGTCTCCTGAGCGTCCATGGTGTTGTGATTTGAGACTATAAAATTCTAGAATGTTCAGCAAATGACGAAGTACAAATGAATTATCTCAATATTAAAGCTCTAAAAACTAGGACAATTTTAGTATGTCATCAAATAAAGAATTGCGAGGTTTTTTTTTTTTTTAAAAAAATAGGTGATTACTTCTTTATACACATTCAAAATGGTGAAGTTGGTCTAATTTAGATGCTTTACTTCTTGACAGTGCATCAGAATTTTCAGCAAAAATGCTGAAATGAAAGGTACTGTATGGTCACTTTATGCCCTAAACATACATGCAGAGATGACCACAATGCCATGGCTGAGCCTTTCCTTTACACTGTCATGCTGGTCAATCCTGATTGGTTGACCAGTAATTCATGCATTATTGGCAATACCTTTTCTATATAGGTTGATAAATATGTTTTCTTCATGAATAGACTCTAAATAATTTTTTTTTAAACTAAATAAAATATCTCATTAGTCATCTTTAAGAATCTTTTGGGATATACAAAGCTTTAAAAAGGGACTCAAAAGAACAAGTGCTATGGATATATGAGAATTTCAAAAGATTTTGAAATCATTTCCGTACAGTCAGTTCAGCATTTTAACATCCTTTTGATATCAGAGAATGACAACTGCCTAACCAAAAGTATACAATAGTAAACAAATGCAGTCACTGAAGACTTGGGGTGGGGTTGGGGGGGCAAGGAGAAAGGACAAATGGAAGAAAATTGGGGGAAAAAATAAATAAAAAATAATTCAAAACTAAATTCTGAAATTATGTCTTAAAACTTTGTTTTTGCGATTCAAAAACATAAATCAAAAACCAATATTAAAATATTCATTATTCTTTAAAATTCCTTTTTTATATATTAAGGTTTAAAAAATATTCCTTATATAAAATACTTTAGATCTACATTTTTAGTCATAAAAAAATACAAACCAGCCGGTAGAATGCTAAGCATCTGTGATTTTTCAAAGCCTTTAGGATAGACAGTCCTCATTAAGACTGGAGTTAAATATGGTTTGCAGCTAGGGGATAGTAACATTCTGCCCATGCTGCTCTCAAACCTAACCAATCAATTGTTAGTACTCCCCTAGCAGGCTGGATATATAATTTACACCCAGTGCATGCTCTGAATGAAACCTGTAAAAAACAAAATCCACTAAAATGTCCAACACAATAAAATAATATTCAATTCATCTGAGTTATTAGAAAATAAATCAGTGACTAATGTCCAATTGTTAAGGATCAAATAAGACGATGAAAAGACTATCATATGAAGCCTCACACAAATTGTCAATCCAGTCCAGGGGGACTCATATTAGTTTTGACAAACTGTCTTGGGGCTGATATCTGTTTTTTTAATGAGATCTATTAGGCAGAGACTAAAACACTTGAGATACGCTAAAAAAGTATGGTATACAGATGTCAAATACACTTATTAGTAACTTTCATTTGTTTGGTCCACATGCAGAACATCAACAAATTAAAGCTTTATTATTATAAAGATAATAGTAAATTATTCATAAATAACTCCTATGTCAGAAATAATTATATATAAGTATGTGTCTAATAATAAATCTCACTGAAAGAATGCAATCTATGATTTCCTGAAACTAACTCATTAATGAAATAAATTATCTATTGATAAAAATATTATAAAAATTATTCTTATTTTCTATACCAGAGTCAAATAATATAACTCATGTAGAAATAGTTTGCTTTTTGTTTTACCAAGAAATTCTAAGCTATTGGCAGAATAAATACTCTAAAATAAAAGGTAGTACTTTTACTCATGCATTTGGTTAATCTGTAAAATACATGCATACATAATGTACCTACATGTATGTATATATGTATATGTATACATATATGTATGCACATACATGATGTAAAACTTACATTATTATAAAATCAAAAGAAGTTATTAAATAACTGTTTACCTTAGGACTTCTCCAGGAAACCTTACTTGTATATTATTTGTTTCTCAATATTTGTAATTCCCCGATTAATGCAAACATGTAATTATATTTTTGCTAAATTCTATCATATCATTCCATTTAAAAGAGCAACTAAATATAAGCTATTAATGTTCATGGACAAATGACTTTTAAAAAAATGAAGTAAAAATTACAAAATATTACTTACAAACTTTTAAGTACACAAATAATCACATAACCAGAAAGGAATATAGGCCTGTGCAGTCCATATCTGCACGCCTATAGCACTATTTCCACATCCACTCTCAGGCTTCTTGGTGGACTTACTTCAGTTCCAAGATACAAAATGCCATAGCAATGAGTTTCAGATAAGGAAAAAAAAGAAAGAAAAAAATCACTGATTAATGCCCCTGATTCCATTTAATTATAGAATTGTAGAATTTTTAAATCATACTTTAAGTCTCCATGAAAAAAAGAATAAAACAAATTAGTTTTGTACATTTCTAATTGTACTTATAATCAAGAGTCTTGACTTGTAACATAGTAAGATATTTCAAAGGAATTAATTTTTGGATTGGCAAGAATGTACTATACACGATTATGAACTAGGAATTTTAAGTATTTTTCATTTTGTCGTTGTTGTTAGGTGCCGTCAAGTCAGTTCCAACTCATAGCAACCCTACAGGCAACAGAACGAAACACTGCCTGGTCTTTCCCCATTCTCACGATCGTTGCCATGCTTGACCCATTGTTACAGCCATTGTGCCAATCCATCTCCTTGAGGGTTTTCCTCTTTTTCACTGACCCTCTACTTTATCAAGTATGATGGCTTTTTCCAGGGAGTACCCCTTCCTGATAACATGTCCAAAGTACATGAGACAAAGCCTCGCCATCCTCGCTTCTGAGGAGCATTCTGGCTGCACTTCTTCCAAGACAGATTTGCTTGTTCTTCTGGTAGTCCATGGTATATTCAATATTCTTTGCCAACACCATAATTTAAATGCATCAATTCTTCTTCAGTCTTCCTTATTCATTGTCCAGCTTTTGCATGCATGTGAGGCAACTGAAAATACCATGGCTTGAGTCAGGCGCACCTTAGTCCTCAAAGTGACATCTTTGCTTTTTAACACTTTAAAGAAGTCTTTTGCAACAGATATGCCCGATGGAATATGTCGTTTAATTTCTTGACTGCTGCTTCTGCTTCCGTGGACGTTGATTATGGATCCAAGGAAAACGAAATCCTTGACAACTTCAATATTTTCTCTGTTTATCATGATCTTGCTTGTTGGTTCAGTTGTGAGGATTTTTGTTTCCTTTATGTTGAAGTAAATCCTTACTGAAGGCTGTACTCTTTCATCTTCATCAGTAAGTGCTTCAAGTTCTCTTAGCTTTCAGCAAGCAAGGGTGTTTCATCTGCATATCACAGGTTGTTAATGAGTCTTCCTCCAGTCTTGATGTAAATACTTGCACAATTATTTAAGATTATTTTAAAACCTGTACAATTATCCTCCTTTTCTAGAGATAATTTTTTAAATGTTAAAATATTCCTGTATGCTGACATTTTATCTATTTTCTTTAGAACTACAGAACACTGAAACATTTACTTAACATTTAAATAATTTTTTCATTTTAAATACATGTAATATAGCCTTCTTCCTGCACACACACACACACAAACACACACACACACACATTTAAAATGAACTGGTCTGTTATGTTTGCATGTGCTGGATTTCAAACACTAGTGGTAATGTTTCCTTAACATTGATATATGACCTTTGTAATTTACATTTAAGAAAGCTGCTTTTTTCAGCCTAATTAGAACTGTTTCAAATTTTCCTGCTAAATATATGATATAAAGTCCTTTCAACTTTTTTATTCTAGGGTTTCTTTCCATGTCAACTTTGTTACAATCAAAATATGCTTTGAATTAAATGATTTTGATTGAATATGTGGATCACATTTCACTTCCAAGATTTAAAGTCCAAAAAAGGAAAAGTTTAGCCTGTTCAAACAAAGCAAGAGCAGCCACTTTGCGGAAAGCTATTCACATTTAAGAAGACTGACAAATTGTTTGTGTGCACTATTAGGTCTAGTTTCTGCAATAGTTGCCAGATTTCCTGTCCCCCTAATAAGATACATTAACTCCTTAAATGCTGGCTCTGAAATTGTGGTGAAGTCAACCAACTTCAGTGAATTTTTAATTTACCTGTATTTTCCTTCTTTGAAATAAATTTAAAGAAAAATTTCTGTTAATTATGAATTTTCCAGCAACATAGTTCCCAGAAAAAGCAATCTTTTTTTTATACTGAACAGATACAAATTCAGTATGCAAATTGTTTTCCAAATGTGACTTGGCAGAAGTGACATGTATACATCAATCTTTTCTCTTGAAATGCATTAATTTCACCCTATTTTATGATTACTCTTTCAGGTGAAACATGACAGTGAAAACATTTAAATATTTCATGAACTATAATCTATTAATATAAGTTTAAGATTCTCCCTTACTGATTATAAATACAATGCTTCATAAGCTCAGATATTTAGTATAAATATATATAAAATATGAAACAAGTTTTGTACTGTTGACAAAGGAAAGTTTAACTTTTAGGGCCTTAAAAATATGTGTGAAGCTGTGACATTAAGTCACGAATGCCAAAGGAATTCAAGGAAGTTCAAGGATTTAGATTAAGAGAAAAAAAAAAAAAAATGTGGGATGCTAAGGATAAAACTTCATCTGACAGTTTAAAAAAATAAAGTTAGTCAACAACATATTGAGTCGAGGTCGAAAAACAGATAGAGAAATCACTGAAAGGAATTCTGTACTTCTAAACTGCCCTTGAACTGCTGGGCTGAAGAGAGATTTTGGAGCCAGCAGCACGCTGTTCATTTCTACATTTGTATTATTTCTAAAGAAAAGTGTGAGTTAGTATCAAGCACCCGTGCATCTTTTGGCAGGAGAATCACTCTGTCTACGATTGTGATTGTGTAGTTTTAAATGGACTAGTCAACCAACCAGCTGTTATATATTTTACACACTGAAGGTCATGTCTCCTTTGAAATTCATAGTTTTAATCTTAACTGAAGTCTATATTGCTGTGTGCCAAGATCAAAAGGATTAGGCAAACTTGTACAATTATCCTCCTTTTCAAGAGATGATTTTTTTTAAATGTTAAAATACTCCTATATGCTGACATTTTATCCAACTATTTTCTTTAGAACCACAGAACACTGAAACATTTAATTAACATTTCAACCTTACCTCACTCTTAATCTAAAATCTAGGAATTCTTAGTATACAGATACATTAAAGTAGTTATACAATAACACACATAGGGACACGAAGCTTTTTTTAAAAATTCTAGTTCAGTAAGAACGGATGGGGAACAACTGCAATTAAGGGATAGATATACCCGTGTATTTCTTTCTTTGCCTGCGATGTGCCTTTGTTCAGAAATAGATTACAGAGCTTACAATAATGCCTACACAGCAAGATAAACATAAGTGAGGTAATGCAAAAATAAAGAAGGAGTTAGTACATAAAAACCATGCCCTGAAATCCTGTGGACTTGCTAGAGGCAAGCCATGTATCTGGTGCTAAGCTTTCTAGCAGGCAACATAAAGAAAGAAACACGAACACTTACAAGAGTCAAAATGACTATAATGTAAAAGCAAACCAGATGGCCCAGAAAAAAACATTATTTCTATTCCTGAGATAAGAAATTCCTCCCTTGGCAATATGATGGAATCCAGGTATGTGACTCTCTGTGGGACTGACTTAATCCTGGGATAGTTTAAAGGAGAGACAAATGGAGAGGCTACGTACTCCGCAGGCAATCCTGTATAAATATTATTTTTCTTAGGTAAAGCTTTGAATGGTAGGTTCTAGATTATGTTCCATGACAAGTGCCTGGAATGTAGCCATTTTATTTTGTCTGTTCAATGCAGAGCCACATGCTTCAACAGCTAAACTGAGTCTCAGGACTAACAACCTTTTAAAAATGTGAAGAGCATGCAGAGAAAGACACAAGCTTATCTGGAAGGCAAGCCTACCTTCACCTGGAAGAACTAACAGCATCTCTTATGATGGGTCCAACATTCTCCTAAGAAAGTAATTTTGGGTATACTTTCTCACAGAGGTAAGTACGCCATGAAAGCCTCCAAATACCACACATAATGCTCCAATACTTACAGACTTTAAAAAGTGTAAAACAAGTGTATTAAATGCTCAACTCTTCATCCCTAGAATTAGAAAACTGATTTTGAGCGTTGTAACTTGCTGTTATGCTCTCCAAGGTAAACTAGTTAAAAAAACGTAGACGTAAATAATAATATATTAATCTAAAATTTTTAATTATCCACCTAGGTAAAGGAAATAAAAAAAAAAAAAAAACAGGTTTGCTCTTCAACAACCATCAAAAAATATATTAATTTGCTGTAAGAACTCCTGGGGTTTTCATTTTATAGCTGTCTACAAATGGAAAGAAAATGAAACCAAAAAAAATTTAATCCCTTCCCATTTGCTTATCCACATAGATCTGAGAAATACTAGCAGTCTTTTGCCTTTGAAGATGGCCAGAACAGAATCCCTACTTATTGCCAGATGTAGTGTAATCCAGTTGGGACTCCAGAAAAAAACAAGGAGCTGTCTTCATGGCACCAATGATTCCCCGGACTGACTGCCATAAACTTATATTGGCAAATCAAAATCATTGGCAAAACAGAACACTTACTGTACCACCACTCCAGAAATAGCCAATAAAGAAAATCTGAGCTAAAGAATGCAAATGCAAAAACTGCTGAATATTTTTTAAACCTTTTGTGAACCAATTATTTTCTACTTTGAATTTTTTGTTGATACCATGTGTTTTCATTAATGGAAGCATGCTGAATCACTGAATGTGTCTGAATTTTTTGCATGGATTTGTTTTTTCTTGCCTCCTCCCACAAGCCTACCCTAAGTGTTTAGTGATACACATGAAGTACCACTAATTATACCCAGAGCCCCTGCTGGGGTTTACTGGCACATATTAACAAACAAAAATTTTCAAAATTTCTATTTTTCCTACCAAAAATCAAGACACCTCATACAATACCCTGTAAAAACAATAATTTGAGGCACACCCATTTCTTCAGATTTAAACAGTCATAATGGCCCCAGACTTGCAGCCACACGCACAGTTAATGGTGCAGCGGCTTCCCAATAAACCTTCAGAGGCAGAAAAAGTACTTAATCCCCAGAGGTACCCATGAGCACGAAAGGGTTAAAGCATTGATAAGTTCTGCCAAAGAATCAAATTACATCTGCACTTAATTTGTGTATGCAACTGTACATACATACATTATGTAGGAATAAAAGTCTTTTTCATTCTGTGACTTTTGGTTAATACAATCAGTTCTCTCATCCATATTTATTCAACAAACATTCATTGAGAATTAACTCTGGGTCCTGTTTTGAGCTGGATTCTGAGAACACTGAGATGACATGTCTCTTCAGAGACAGGGCAAGCAGGCAAAACGTCAGCTCTATGACTACTACAATAGTCAAGGTGAGAACTTAGAGCCTCAAATAAGACAGTAGCAGCGGAATGAAGAAGAAAGGAAAGATTTCAGAAAGATTTAATATATAAATTATTATTTATACCAACTGATTACCAATGTGAGGGGTGAAGAAAAGGGAGTTCAGGATGACACCCAGGTTTCTAGCTTGGACCCTAATCACAGTGGAGAAGAAAGAGTTTATATGGTAAAAGATAAACTCAGTTTTGGACTTAGTATTGATATTCTGGACTTTCTTTTATAGATCTGTAATTTTATAGATTAACCCTAAGCCTTTGTTTTAGACCTAAGGGCGAGAATTATGACAAAAATGTGTATATTTTTAAAATATTAAAATATGTTAATGATCAATAAGGGGATGTAAGAGCCAAGAGCCAAAAAACTTCTGGGTGACAAAACAACCAACAAGACCTTATACCAGTGTTGTCCAACAGAACTAAAATGTAAGCTGCATATGTAATTTAAAAAATTCTAGTGGACACATCTTAAAAAGCAAAATGAAATAGGTGAAATCAATTTCAGTAATATTTTATTTAACCCAAAATATAAAAATACCATCACTTAATATAAACATTATTAATGAGATTTTTTTTTTTTTATGGTATCAAGTCTTCAAAACCTGGTACACATTTTACACTTACAAAGTACAGCACGTCTCAGTTCAGACTAGCTACAATTTAAGTGATTGACAGATTCATCTGACCAGTGGTTACCATATTGAACAATGCAACTTTGTTGACATCCAAATACTAAATCTGCATTCAGAATCTTATGGCATTGTGATATAAGATAGACTGCAGGGGTTAACAATATTCAACACTTTTTCAATATAGCTTCTCCCACTGAAAAGGCAGACAAATCTTACAGGGCACAAAGCATCTGCCAGACTACAAAATGACCTTCAACGCAGTTTTGAAGAGGTCATTGCAATTCTCAGTACCATGAAGAATATCTACACCTTAAAGCATGACAACAGAAATGTAATACCTTCAAGTGTGAAACAGACACGATGTTCTGCAATGCATCCTCTTCAGCCACTTACAGATCTCTGAGGGAATGTGGTAGCATTTGAAAGATGAAACTAGGACTACCCTCTTCAACAATCAACGTAAAAGGGTTAGCTCTAGCAACTACTGTGTCATCTGTTAACTCTCTCAATCCTTAAAAGTCCTTGGGTAGAATTCTTACATATGGGCTAATGAGCTCTGTCAGCTACATACTTTAAGAACTACTTATATAGCTACTGATTACAATTTTGTATAGGGGACACAATCTTTGGTGAAAGTTAGATACATGAAATCTGTAGGCAATGTGGATATATTCACAAATCTCATAAAAAGCACCTCATTTTAGTAGCAGAGGGAACTAGCTTTTGTTTGCCCATTTGCAGAAATTTCTTAACATCTGTAGTAACACCCTATGGTTCCCTGAATCACAAGAAATTGAGGGTCTCATTAGTAAATTTGTTATTTACCTCCTCTTTCACTTTTTAACTAATATCTTTTCTTTCTGCTCTAAGTATGCCACTGAAAACGTTTTTGCTAAGATCACCATGTCCGTTAGAATACAATGGATGCTTAACTTTCCTCACTTCGCCTCTCTGCATTATGGGGTTTATGTTTCTGTCTAGCTCTCGATTCTCTCTAGTTTCCTTAAAAGCCTTTTTCTGGGTCCTCCTTCTACATTTCTGATTCTCCTCTCTTTTTTCAGTGTAGGGTCTTTTTCCTCTCTCTACCTCTTAAAGGTTAATGCTTCTACAAACGGTTCCCTGGCTTTCTGTTTCTGATACAGCTCAGGCTAGAAGAGCCAGACTTCAAATACATCAACTAACAATTATTGCCCTCTACAGAGTTTCAAGACCAAAAATTCAACTGTCTACTAGACATCTTTTGGTGTACTTCAAGTAACTCAAACTTAATATATCAAAAACTGAATACTTTTTTCCTCTTAAACTTGCTTCTTTTCTTACTTTTCTCTAATTAGGAGCTCGGTTCTTCACCCATTCAGCCAATCCAGAAGTGGTCATCATCCTCACTTCTCCTTTCTCCTTTCCCCACAAAACCTCATCTAATCAGACAATAAAAGCAAAAAACAACAACAACAACAAAAAAAAAACAACCCAAATTTGTTGCTGCTGAGTCGATTCCAACACATAGCGACCCACACGGACAGAAAAGAACCACCCCATAGGGTTTCCAAGGAGTGGCTGGTGTATTCGAATTGCCAACCTTTTGGTTAGCAGCTGAGTTCTTAACCACTGCACCTCCTAAATATCTTTCATATCTAGTCTTTCTTTTCCATTCCACTGTGACTATTTTTGGTTTCATGTGTCATTACTTTTTGGTTCAACTACCCTAAGAGTATCCAAACTGTTCTCTTTACCTCTAAAATCTCCCCCTTTAACCTTTCTTCATACTAATCACTATCTAAAACCTGACCAAGGCACTAAACCAAACCAAACCTACTGCCGGCAAGTCGATTTTGACTCACTATGAGTAGAACTACCCCATAGGGTTTCCAAGGCTGTATCTTTACGGGAGCAGACTTCCACATCTTTCCCTCAAGGAGCGGCTGGTGGATTTGAACTGCTGACCTTTCAGAAACACTTCAATGGTTCTCCTTTTCCTAAAACAGTGGGTTTAAAGCGCACCAAAATCACCCAGAGGGCTTCTTAAAACACTGATTGTCGAGCTCTGATCCCAGAGTTTTTGATTCAGTAGATCTGGGATGAAGCCCGGGGATCTGACTTTTTAACAAGTTCTCTAGTGGTGCTGATGTCGCTCAACTAGGAACCACCCTTTGAGAGTCCCTACCCCAAAGGAAAAAGTTCCTATTATTTACAAGGCATTAAAGAACCTTCATACAACTGGCCCCAGCATTATCTTTCTGTATGTACCACCTACTCTTTTCTCACACATATACTGTACTCTACCTTATGAATTAAGTTTAACTCATGTGCTGAGATACCTCAGCATCTTTGTTTCCAATTGCTTCTTTTATCTATAATGCCTTTTCCACCATCTTGCCCCTTCCTGGTAAACCCCTACTCATTCTTAAAGACTAAGATCAAATGTGGCTTCCTACGTCAAGCCGCTCCTAATGTTCCCAGGCAGCAAAACAAGACATTTCCTATTCTGTTCTCACAGTACTTTCATATATACAGTCATATGTGTGTGTGTGTGTGTGTGTGTGTGTGTGTGTGTGTGTGTGTGTATATATATATATATATATATATATATATATATAAAATAATGAAATAATGTCATGGCAACCTGTGCTTCTCCTTCATGGTACATATACCAAGTATTATATTATTTGTTTTACAGTGAAACCTGTGAGAGCCAGAACTCAATGGAACTGCCTTGTTTTTCCAGGTCTCACAAGTTTTTCGCCTTTGACCACTTTTCTCTTTCTCCTTTCAGTAGAAAATATTTGAGTTTTCCTTCTGTGACAGGTTTCTGCCTTACAGGGGTCTGGCTTTCACAGATTTTACTGTATCACATCATATATTATCACAAGTTATATATTTGTTTAGTTTTTTATTTATTGTCATATCCCTCACTAAACAGTAAGTTCCAAAAGGGCAGGTACTACATTGTCTTTCTCACTGGTCTATTCCCAATGACTAGTATGTAGTAGTCATTCACAAAACATTTGTTGAATGAATAAATGAATATATCACTTAATCTATTTCTCTAGTTACTGTCATATCTGTTTGCTCCTCATAATGACAGTCCCAAAGGACTGGTGTCACATTCTTCCAATTTTGCGATCACAGGCCCAATTACCCAGTAGACCTAATGTCTGTTGAGCAAATGAATAGCATTTAAGAGATTCTTCTGGTTTAGCATGACGCACTGTCTATGCTGAGGAACTATGATCTTAAAGCATTGTATAAGGAGCACAGAAATGATCACAGACACTTTATCCAGTCGATATAGCGCTAGTCGGCAGGGTTTTGGAAACGTGAAGAATTTCTGATCACTAGTGATTGCAAATGAGATGTCTGCAGTTTGTTAACCATATAATCAAATTTAGGGTAGCATGATTACATGCAAAGAAGACAAAGTAAACTGGATATTTAAGTATCATCATTTCAAGGTTTTATTTTCTTTTCACAATTGCAGGAGGATGGATGTAAATGATGTTAACAATAAAGCTGACAAAGGCTCTAGATAGAAGGAAAACCCACCTGAAGGTAACTTGAAAAAAATTCACTGACTAACTAAACAATAAGAATGTAATAACAATAACAGAAGCAGTTAACATATAGTGACTGCTTGCCATTGCCAAGCTTTATGCTAAATGTTTTTCGTGGATTATTTCATTTAGTCCTCACAATAATCCTATGAGATAAACACTACTTTAAAAAACATTTTCTTTACAAATGAGCTAAGAACGTTGTGTTCAGTGCCGTCAAGTCGGTTCTGACTCATAGTGACCCTATGTACAACAGAAAGAAACACTACCGTGTCCTATGCCATCCTCACAATCGTTGTTATCCTTGAGCCCATTGTTGCAGCCACTGTGTCAATCGATGTCACTGATGGTCTTCCTTTTTTTTCCTGACTCTCTTACCTTACCAAGCATGATGTCCTTCTCCAGAGACTGGTCCCTCCTGATAACACGTCCAAAGAATGTGAGACAAAGTCTTATCATCTTCTCTTCCAAGGAGCATTCTGGCTGTACTTCTTCTAAGACAGACTTGTTCATTCTTCTGACAGTCTGTAGTATATTCAATATTCTTTGCTAACACCATAATTCAAAGGCATCAATTTCTTTGGTCTTACTTATCCATTGTCCAGCTTTTGCATGCATATGAGGCAACTGAAAATACCATGACTTGGGCCAGGCACACCTTAGTCCTCAAAGTGACATTGTTGCTTTTTATCACTTTAAAGAAGTCTTTTCAGCATATTTGCCCAACGCAATAAGTTGTTTGACTTCTTGACTGCTGCTTCCATGGACATTGATTGTGGATTCAAGTAAAATGAAATCCTTGACAACTTCAATATTTTCTCTGTTTATCATGATCTTGCTTATTGGTCCACTTGTGAAGATTCTTGTTTTCTTTATGTTGAGGTATAATACATACTGAAGGCTGTGGTCTTTGATCTTCTTCAGTAAGTGCTTCAAGTCCTTTTCACTTTCAACAAGCAAGGCTGAGTTACCTGCATATCACAGGTTGTTAATGAGTCTTCCTCCAATCCTGATGCCCTGTTCTCCTTCACATAGTCCAGCTTCTCAGATTGTTTGCTCAGTATACAGACTAAATACATATGGTGAAAGGATACAACCCTGAAGCAGATCTTTCTTGACTTTAAATCACACAGTATCTCCTTGTTCTGTTAGAAGGATTGCCTCTTGGTCTATGTAAAGGTTCTGCATGAGCACCGTTAACTGTTCTGGAATTCCATTCTTCGCAATGTTATCCATAATTTGTTATGGCTCACACAGTCGAATGTCTTTGCACAGTCAATAAAACACAGGTGAACATTTTTCTGGTATTCTCATTTCAGCCAAGATCCATCTGACATCAGCAATGATTATCCCTGGTTCCACATCCTCTTCTGAATCCACTTTGAATTTCTGGCAGTTCCCTGTACTGCTGCAACCATGTTTTAATTATCTTCAGCAAAATTTTACTTGCATGTAATATTAATGATATTGTTCCATAATTTCTGCATTCCTTTCTTTGGAATGGGCACAAATATGGATTTCTTCGAGTCTGGTGGCCAGGTAGCTGTCTTCCCCATTTCTTGGCATAGACGAGTGAGTGCTTGCAGCACTGCAGCCATTTCTTGAAACATTTCAATTGGTATTCTGTCAATTCCTAGAACCTAGTTTTTTGCCAATGCCTTCAGTGTAGCTTGGACTTCTTCCTTCAGTAGCATCAGTTCTTCATCATATGCTACCTCCTGAAATGTATGAACATCGACCGATTCTTTTTGGTACACTGACTCTGTATTCCTTCCATCTTCTTTTGATACTTTCTGTATCTTTCAATATTTTCCGTGTAGAATCATGCAATATCGCAACTCGAGGCTTAAATTTTTTCTTCAGTTCTTTCAGCTTGAGAAATGCCAAGTTTTCTTCCCTTTTGGTTTTCTATCTCCAGGTCTTTTTACATTTCATTATAATACTTTACTCTGTCTTCTCAAGCCACCCTCTGAAATCTTCTGTTCAGCGATTTCATCGTTTCTTCCTTTTGCTTTAGCTACTCTACATTCAAGACCAAGTTTCAGAGTCTCTTCTGACATCCATTTTGATCTCTTCTTTCTTTGCCTTTTTAATGATCTCTTGCTTTCTTCATGTATGATGTCCTTGATGTCACTGCACAACTCGACTGGTCTTTGGTCATTAGTATTCAATGCATCAAATCTATTCTTGACGTGGTCTCTAAATTCAGGTGGGATATACTCAATGATTATATTTTGGCTCTCGTGGTCTTCCTCTAGTTTTCTTCAGCTTCAACTTGAACTTGTGTATGAGAAATTGATGGTCTATTCTACAGTCAGTCCCCGACCTTGTTCTGACTGATGATATTGAGCTTCTCCACTGTCTCTTTCCACAGATGTAGTCGATTTGATTTCTGTTATTCCATGGGGCAAGGTCCATGTGTATAGTCACTGTTTATGTTGCTGAAAAAAAGTATTTGCAATGAAGAAGTCATTGGTCTTGAAAATTCTATTTTGAGATCTCCAGCAATGTTTCTATCACTGAGGCTGTGTTTTCCAACTACAGATCCTTCTCTTTGTTTCCAACTTTCGCATTCCAATCACCAGTAATTATCAATGCATCTTGAGTACAATGTTTGATCAATTTCAGACTGTAGAAGTTGGTAAAAATCTTCAATTTTTCATCTTTGGCATTAATGGTTGGTGCGTAAATTTGAATAATAGTTGTATTTACTGATTTTCCTTGTAGGCATATGGATATTATCACTGACAGTGTTGTACTTCAGGATAGATCTTGAAATGTTCTTTTTGACAATGAATGTGATACCATTCCTCTTTAATCTGTCATTCTCAGCATAGTAGGTCGCATGATTTTCGATTCAAAAGGTCCAATCCCAGTTCAATTCAGCTCACCAACGCCTAGGATATCTATTTTCAAGCATTCCATTTTTATTTTTGACAACTTTCAATTTTCCTAGATTCATACTTTGTACATTTCGCATTCCAATTATCAGTGGATGTTTGCAGCTGTTTCTTCTCATTCTGAGTTGTGCCACATCGGCAAATGAAGGTCCCGACAGCTTTACTCCATCCATATCATTAAGGTCGAATCTACTTTAGGAGGCATCTCTTCACCAGTTGTCTTTTGAGTGTCTTCCTACCTGAGAGGCTCATCTTTTGGCACTATATCAGACCGTGTTCCCCTGCTGTCCATAAGGTTTTCACTGGCCAATTTTTTCAGAAATAGACCACCACTTAAAAACTTGCAAGCGGCCATCTAAGATGCATCAATTGGTCCCAACCCATCTGGAGCAAAGGAGAATGAAGAACACTAAAGACACAAGGAAAATATTAGCCCAAGAGACAGAAAGGGCCACATAAACCAGAGACCCCATCAGCCTGAGACCAGAAGAACTAGATGGCCTGGCTACCACCAATGACCACCCTGACAGGGAACACAACAGAGAGTCCCTGACAGAGCAGGAGAAAAGTAGGGCATAGAACTCAAATTCATGTAAAAAGATCAGACTTAATGGTCTGACTGAGACTGGAGGAACCCAGAAGACATGGCCACCGGACTCTCTGTTAACCCAGAACTAAAACCATTCCTGAAGCCGACTCTTCAGACAAAGATTAGACTGAACTATAAAACATAAAATAATACTCATGAAGACTGTGCTTCTTAGTTCAAGTACATACACAAGACTAAATGGGCAGCTCCTGTCTGGAAGCGGGATGAGAATGCAGAAAGGGACAGAAGCTGATTGAATGGACATGGGAAAGGTGGAAAGGAGGAGTGTGCTGTCACATTATAGGGACTGCAGCTACGGTCACATAACAATATGTGTATAAATTTTTATACGAGAAATTAACTTGAAATGTAAACTTCCACCTAAAGCACACTTTCTAAAAAAATGGCAAAAAAAAAAGCAGACCACCAAGGTCCTTCTTCATAGTCTGTCTTAGTCTGGAAGCTCCACTGAAATCTATCCATCATGGGTGACCCTGTTAGTATTTGAAATATTGGTGGCATAGCTTCCAGCATCACAGCAACACACAAACCACCACCATATGATAAACTGACAGACTAGTGGTGGGAGCTAAGAATACTTGAGTAAATTGCCCAATGTCACACAGCTAGCTAATGTCAGAGTTGCCACATGAACCCAGATCTGTCTCTCTCCGCCACACATCATCTTGAAAAATTCTAAAGCAGACGGGTATACGTCAAAGCTGTATTACGAAAGTTCTAAAAATATGAAAGCATTTCATACTAAGAATTATTTTTAAATGGTTTTACATATATCATTTAGAAACACTAGTAATAAGTATTGTTGAATGCATACTAAATCTAATGTGCCATTTACAGGTTTAATCGTTCTTTCAACTTGTTCTCACTTTTACACATGCCTTTTTAAAAATAATACTTTCTCCTTGTATTATGGTTTTTTATCTTTCTCTCTTCCTCACTAGATGTGAATTCTTAGAAGGTAGAGATTATATCTGCATCCTTGGAACTGAGCACAATATATTTAACATAGTAGACATTCAATAAACATTAATTGAGCTGAATATAAATTTATAAGCCTCATTTTAAATTAACTATATTCATCAGATTTCAAAAATAAAAACTAAAAAAAAAAGATCAGCCTTCAGAGCAAGACAGAGAACACCAACAATGTATCTGTTAGTTGCCAAGTGCAAAGGCTCTTGATAAAGAAGCTATTAACCCATGAAACAACAAATTATTTGGGGAAAATAATTCACAATAAGTTCATTCTGCTAATTTACGAACATCAATGGACATTAACAACTTCTAAAAATTTAATCTCACGTATTTTGTTATCATATTTGTTTTGACACATGGACTACTTGATTTTCTTAAATCAAACTACTATGCAAAAAAGAACTAAAATAATTTATCTTCTACTTCAGCATTTTCATTTAAATACCAAATCGGATATATGGCTTTTTGGGGGGCGGGGGGGGGGGGGAAGGGGAATGAAATGTCTTAAATACTTTTGTAATACACTTCTGTGCAAACTCTCTACTCAGGTCACTGATTACAAGTTTTTCTTTTTTTTTAAGCAGTATAGCACAAATTTTATTTGCTTTTGTGATTCTAGCATCTTTTAAGTGTGCCATGTGACATCTGCTTTTAAATTAAAATATTATTATTGATAATAAACAACTATGTCAAGCAAATAATTCTGCTTCAAGGTATTTTTAAGCTTTTCATATAACCTCTGTGATAACTGGTAAGGCACATGAGAGTTTTGTAAGTGCAAAGCTGGAAGCATTAGCTTTATTAGCTTAGGAAAATTGGATCAAGGACATAAATGAATAATTCCAGAGGAGCACCATTTTCCGCCTTTGTTATTCCAAAAATAACTTTTTGGTAGGCTACCTACCACCACAGTTAAACACAACTGAAAGGATGTAGTTATAAGTTCAGAATCTATCAAATACGTTAGTAGCAATTTAAGCTTTCACAATTTTCTTATATATGTAGGTGAAAAGACAATCAGCAAGGCAAGAGTTAATCCTGTTTTAGAGCCTCAGCGTTGGGGGGGGGGGGGGGGGCTAGGTTGAGAGATGCAGAGTTAATCGGGGAGCAAATCCAAAGCCAGGCATGGATAGGCCTCACTAATGAGCCTCAAGTGCCCTGCAGTGGTTTTCAAACTTAACTGGCTTCAAACGATGCCACCCTGTGACAGAATGCAGCTAGCCGTAAAAGGAAGGTGATTAGAATAAATGACTGGAGTAATTAACTCTGATGTGAAACCACCTGATTGGAAAAGAGAAGCCAAGAGCTATTTAGCTGATGGTCCTCCAGTAGAAAAAGGAAGTTTTCCCTTTCTCTTGTGTGGGTGTTCAGTTAGAACTCAACTCTTTCAAGTAGGTATTTGGTAGCACTAATGAAAAGCAGCTTTCATTCAAGGGCCTCTCAAGGGCCTTCCCATTCATTTTGAAAGGGGAAGAAAATAAAAGCTTCAAAGTAGAACTAATTTACTTTACTCCCCTACCTCTTAGTGAATTTTGCATTAGTGAAGTCTGCATTTAACAATTTCCTTCCAAATTAATGTCATTAAATACCACGAATTTTTACTTATGAAATAGGCAGATATTGACAGTAACTTAACTTCTTTCTTTAAAAAAAATTAACATAGAAAATCTAAACTAATAATAATTAACTGTTGATCATCTGTGTCAATACTTCCTTTATAAGTGCCAGGAGGAACATTCTTCCTATAGTGAGAGACTCCTGAGAAGGGAGAAGGGTACAAAGTACGAATAGGGTATGTTTGTTTTTGAAGAGAAAACAAAGAAAGAAAAATGTTGAGGCAAAGAAAGGAAAATTTTGAGGTGAAGAAAGAAAGAGTATATATTTTTGCCAAAAGACAGCTTTCTTACAGTGCAAATTGAGCCAAAGAATCCGCCACACACTCTTGTCTGCTTTATTTTACAAAGAGGGGAATTACAAAGACTGGGGGCATTACTACCTGCTGTTTTACAAGTAATCATCAATTCATTGGGCCAATGTTGTTCTGTACCTGCTGAGTTAATGTTCCTCGAAGCCCTCCCCTCCCCCAAAAAACAGGTTCAAGAGCTGCCCAGTAACAACTAGTGTAGTAGCACATGGAACTGAGCAAATGTTTATCCCTAAACTTGGATTTATTTGACAGCTTTACACCTTTGGGCATGATATAATTAAATGTTTTGACAGCTAAACAAAAACTGTATAAATTTAAAAGCTATTAGGAGCTCAGCATCTACAATCAAAATGCAGTAATTTGCTTATAATGTACCCTAAACCGCTTTTAACTCTGCATTCCAATAAAAAGCACAAAGAGAGGGGTAAATGTCTATCCAAACGTTTTAGCTAATTCTTTCACATTCTTCTATTAATAATATTCTCCTTATAAATATTAATAATGCATTTAATATCAACAAAGGGAACATAAGTATATTTAAGGTAATTTACATAACCCACAAACCCTATCTCTGGGTATTTTCTGTAACTTTAAAAATAACAATATTAAAAAGGCACAGATTAAGAAATAGTATATTTATTAAAAAGGCCACCATGTGCTATCTAAAATGATTTAAAACAACACATGGAGAATGGTCCTTCAAACTCAGCCATTAATGGCTCCGTAGGTTCTTCCTCATTCTCCAAAGGTGCCAGGTTCCAAATTTCCACAATACTCTGTATTATTGTGGTCCTCTGAGACCTCACTTCTTGTGGAAGGCAGGACTCACAATACCTACAAACCACTGCTTACCTTCAGAGAAACCCACTCTTCATTATCTGAACAAATGTCCCCCTTCAGTAGTACTACTCAAACACATAGATAAAAACCTTAGACACCTCTCTGAAAATGAAAACACCAAAAATGTAAGGCAAAACTGTCCATTAAACTATTCTTTCTTTCTCCCTCCCCCTGGCCTCCGTGAAAGGCTGATTTATATCAACAATTTGGCATCACATTATCATTCTGGATAGCAAGCTTACAGTCTAACAAAAAAGCTAAAGTTTAAACAATATCTAAGTCAGAACCATTAATGAAGCATTTAGACTCTTTAAAGATTCACTTTTTGTTATGTAATGACCTTCAAAGATACTATAGCCCCACTAAAGGTAACAATGATCAGTTGTTTATTTAAAAAAAAACCAAAACAGATCACTGGAATGTTTGGAAGCCAGTTCACTTCTCATGTGATGTTTATATTTCACTTTATCATCCTTCTTGGAAAGACAGCCCTAAAAGAAGAGACTAGTGAGAGCCAAATTCTGTTTAACTTATACATGCTGATGTCAAGTAATTTAAAAAGACATATTCTAAAAAGAGCTTCTTATGTACACATCTAAAAACATTACTGCATTATCTAATTGTTCTCTTCCTCTCACTCATGTTAACAGAATGGATGTCTTCTTGTGTCCCTTATTTGGATCCACTGGCACTTAGCCTGAAAACAGATTACACTTCTGCAAGTATTCAAATCAGATAGTGTATGGATCAGGGGGATAAGGGACTGGGACTAAGAAGCTGATAGGTCCAATCCAATTGCTTTTTTTTTTCTCCTTTTTTTTAACACTAGTTAAAAGGCTCAACTTTCCTAGTAGATGGATAGCTGCTTGAAGCCATAGTGAATTTCAGGCCCGAGGGTTAAGCATCACTAAGTGTAAAATAAGAAATTAAAAACCATGCAGCGTTTTTTGAAAAGCAAGCTCTACTGTTATCTCTGGAATTTTCTCCCAAGCCTAACACACCCATTCTTCAAGTTTTTAAATTAGCATTTTCTTGATGTTCTAGAAGTTATCAACTGAAGATTACTGTCTTATTTATCTAGTGCTGCTATAACAGAAATACTGCAAGTGGATGGCTTTAACAAACAGAAATTTATTTTCTCACAGTTTAGAAGGCTAGAAGTCCAAATTCAGGGTGCCAGCTCTAGGGGAAAGCTTTCTCTCTATGTTGGCTCTGGGGGGAAGGTCCTTGTCTCTTCAGCTTCTACTTCCTGGTTCCTTGGAGATCGCCATGTGTCTTGGCATCTATCTTACCCCATGTCTTCTCTGCTGGCTTGTTTAATCTCTTCTATATTTCAAAAAGACTGACTCAAGATAACCCTACACTATCCTATCTCATTAACATAACAAAGACAACCCATTCCCAAATTGGATTATAACCACAGGCAAAGAAATTAGGATTTACAACACATATTTTTAGGGGACATAATTCAATCCATAACAATTATTAGACAAGCCATTAGGTCTTATTTCCTTCCTCCAGTTGTCCTTAAATATTTTTGTTTTGTTTTGTTTTTGTTGCTCTGTTTTGTTTTTTAATTGGGATATCTAAGAGTTGCAGGTGTACAGTCGGGCTACTAGAAATAATATTTAAATCCCACAAAAGTAGGCAATGACAACTAAACCACGGCTGCCACATGGCTGACAGTCCACTGTAAGATGCCATCTATTGTAACCGGATTTTAGAGACATCAAAATATTTAAAAAAAAAAAAAAAAAGTGCCTTAGAATTGATGAAATACAGCATAAGGATGTATTTACCTCTGATATTAAGCCATTCCTAGATAGCTAGTCCACCCTCATAAGCTAATACAACCATTACCGCCCCACCCCCCCAAAAAAGAATCTTCCATGTCTTACTTTCAATCTATGTTCTAAGTCTTTTGCATCAACCTGTCTTGCTTTCTCATTACCTGCTCCCACTCTCCTTGGCTTCTTTCCTTTTGACAGCCTTGCACCTGTCCCTTAGAACTGTCACTTAGTGCTCTCCTAGTGATTTTCCACTTCTAGCTTCTCTTGGTTAACTATGACACCTCTATCTTAATACCTCCATTATGATAACTCCATCTTAAAATTTACCAAGTACATAAAAAATGGTGTTCACATGCCTGCCTCTTTCTCCATTAACCTATAAGTTACTTAGACACATGAGCTACAGCTTATTTGTCTTTGGATCCCATGCCTAAGACAGACAATGGCACATATCAGGTGCTTCGATTGCTACTTTCTGAAATGAAAGGAATGTGAAGCCCTACTCAAAAGATTCTCATAGCCTTCATTTCTGCCATGTGTGCCCCGGTCCACGAAATGAGAAGCATTAACAAATATTTAACTTATACTTTTCATATTACTTACATGAACACATTCTAGTATGAATATAAGCTATCTCCTATCATAAACACCTCCCAAAAAAACCCATGGCCGTCGAGTTGATTCTGACTCACAGTGACCCTACAGGACAGAGCAGAACTGCCCCATAGGGTTTCCAAGGAGTGGCTGCTGGATTCAAACTGCCAGCATTTGGTTAGCAGCTGTAGCTCTTAACCACTGTGCCACCAGGGCTCCATCTCCTATCACAGTAGGTTGAAAAGAATGAGCAGACAAGCCACTGATTTATCTAATATTTACTACATTATTATGTTTCTGGCACAGTGCTGGGTGCAGTGCGGCAAAGATAAATAAGGCATTCTGTACCTGCCCTGAAGGAACTCCCAGTTGAAATGAAAAAAGAATGTATAAAGTTACTGAGAGAGCAGATAGCTGAGAGCACAAAGCAAGCTTAAGTAGGGTTATAACCTTTCATATAAATACATAATTCATATTAAAGAAATCTTTTATACATTTGTGAGGTGAAAATATGACTTGCATTAATTAACATTCAAGATACCATAAAGCTTAAAACTTAAAATAATACCTGCATTCTAATACTAACAATGTTTTATCAAATTATATTTAAGCAAATTATGAATTGCTTTTTTGAAGCATATACAACCTTCCTCAGTTATTACAGACTTTGGTTCTATTCCCTGTCATCATTCTTGATGGCTTCAGCTCTTGAAGTCTTCCTTCTCTATTCACTTTAGCTACTTGAGGCACTAATACAGCTCGGACTCAATAATGCAAGAGATTCAAATTCAAATATTGCTGTATACCATAACCTCTTATTCTGCCAGTTAATTTTTCAGTCAAACATTCTTTTTATCCTCACATCTGAATTAAATTACAAAGATAACATGACAACAAAAACAGCCAATAAGTGTTGGCTTAGTATTTGAGTACCGTGCTAATTTACATAAATTATATCAATTAATTCTTAAGCAACCCATCTTGAACCCAAAGATGGAAGTCACATATTACAAATGGCAGATTCACTTTCCAGTTTTAGGCTCCTTTTCTCTGTACTGTTACATGAGACAAAAATAGAAGACCCCAAATAATATTACTATTAACAAATTAAAAATAAATGAGATGCGTGAGAGAGAAATAAATTCAGTGGCTTAAATATGGCAGAACAGTTTCATCTGTACCGTAACTTATACACCCAGTGTATCAGTCAAGATCCTACCAGGAAACAAAAGGCACAATTAGATGGGATTCTGAAGATTATTTAATGAAGGTTCTGTTGGAAAATAGGAAACAACAAGCTATTTTGAGAAACCTGCCAACTTATAACAATGACAGGGCATTACAATCCATAGGCCTGAAAGGGTAAAGGGAGGAACAGTGTATGGTAAGTACAGGTAAGGATAAACCCTGGGTGTTTTTTTCTAGTTGCAGTCACCTAAAAGTTTGGTTTTAATGTCCACGTAGAAACAGTAAATGAGACCTTGGCTCCTCTCTGGGGCCGGCTGGGCAGGAGGGAGTTGGCAATGAGATTTCCCCATAAATAAAACTCGAAAACTCAAAGAACCATTCCCTCAGGCAAAAGGGGGTCCAGAATAAAAATAAAAAATCTATATCAGCAGAAGGTTATAAGAAAAAGCTTATCTGTCTCAGGGTAGGAAAAGTCTTCCCTAGAAATTCTTAACCACAGGCCTGCCCCTTACATAAATTAGTATTTAAAAGTATCATCATGTGGTCTGACATTTACATACAAACTAAACTGTGATACATAGAAGAGGCAAAAGCAAAACACTCAGGATAGACAAAGCATCTATCAAGGATTCTAGCAGTTACAGCTCTCCTAAAGATGAATACACAATCCAAAATTACCAAATATATGAGGAACCAATCTATCATAAGTAAGAGTCATCAGACAGTACAAACAGAACTAAATCTAACAGTAACAATGAATTGTTGTTGTTATTAGGTACTGTTGAGTCAATTCCAATTCATATGACCATACAGGACACAGCAGAACTGCCCATAGGGTTTCCAAGGCTGTAATTTTTACAGAAGTAGACTGCCACATCTTTCTCCCCTGGAACAGCTGGTGGGCTTGAACCACTGACCTTTCAGTTAGTAGCTGAGCACTTAACCACTGTGCCACCAGGGCTCCTTGTAATATTGAATAGGGCTCCTAAAATAAATGTTTTAAATTGTTAAAAATATACAAGGAATTGAGGATATAAGAAAACCAAAAAACCAAACCTGTTGCCATCGAGTTGATTCTGAATCATAAGGAAGCATCATTTTTTAAAAAGTTGTTTTGAAAAAGAACCAAACAGAATTTCTAGAAATGAAAAATATAGTCACTAAATTTATAGCAGACTGCTTAAACAGTGGATTTAAAATAACTGAAGAGATAATAGGGATCTAAAAAATACAAGGAAATTGCTAAAATGGAGCAGAGAGAAATAATAAGATGAAAAACACAGAGACTTAACAGCACGGAAGAGAAGATGAGATATAAATCTAAAAGGAATTATAGCAAGAATGAAGTTGAGAGAATAGGGGAGAGACACTATCAAAGTGATAAGGCCTGAAAATTTTCCAGAATTTATTTTAGATACAAATCCTTAGATTTGGGATAAAAAATGGTCCAAGCAGAATATAAAAAAATCCACACCTAGCCACATTATAATACAACTGAAAAATAGTAGGCAATTAGAAAAATGTTAAAGCAACCAGAGCAACCTAAAAAAGAAAAACTGGTAACAGATTTCTCAACAGCAACAACGTTAAGTCAGAAGCTAAAGTAATGTCTTCTAAATGCTAGGAGAGAAAATAATAATAGTCAACCTATTAGCTAAAGAGTTAAGGGTAAACTAAATACAGTTTCAGATAAAAACAAAACAAACAAACAAAAAACCACCATGTAGAACAAAGTATGTCTGCAAGACTCACACTGCCTATGGGCTACCAGTTTGCAACTTCTGTTTTACATCCATAACTTAAATTGCCTGGCTTCCTCCAACTGCCTATTGTACCAACATTTGAAACTCAATCTATCCAAGATAAACATGACTGTTTATTTCTAAAACGTGCTTCTCCCGACTTTCCCATTTCTGTTAAATTCACTACTATCTTCCCGTCACCTAGAGTCAAAACTTTAAAATCCCATTTAATTTCTATTCAGTTATAAAATCCTACAAATTCTATCTCCATATTGCTCTTCCTTTTGTGCCATCCATTGCTATTGCCACCATTCTGCTTCAGGCTTATATTATCTGGAACACTTGAAAAAGACTCCTAAATTAATTTCACAACTACCAACTATCCCCACTCCATTCAATCCTACATATGTTATCGGAATGAAATTCCTAAATTGGAAACTTAAACCATTCTTCTCCACAAAATTTTTGTATGTTTCTGTTTGCCCAGAGTAAGTCCAACTACTTAAGTCCCTCCAAATATCTGACCTCAAACTATCTTTATGGTCTTAAATCTCAACTACTCTCTTTTATGGAAGAGTAAAACTGGATCACTGCTTCTCAAAATAACTTTCTTTCTCTCTTCTGTATTTTTGCTTATGTTCTTTCCTCTGCTGGAATTCAATTAAAATAATATTTGAACATATATCTGCTTAAGGTCACCTATGTGTAAGACACCTGTGCTCAGCTGCAGGGACGGGAGGCAGGGGAGACAAAAAATTATTCACTTATTCATACCCAGTTCTTGGTCTCAGTCTCATGAGGCAATGCCCTCAACTACCTCTTCTTTCATTCTCTGCCCTATTTTATACCACTTACACACACCTCCACCTGTCAACTAAAGTCTTCAAGCAGAAGCCAGATAATCACCCCTAAGGGAAATGTAAAGTGACTTACTGCATTTCATGGACAGCAGACCAAAATAACTATGGTACTCCAGGTTCTTTCAAACTAATGATCCTTTCATTATAATGGTGACCCTAAGGTATGAAAGAAGCTGCATTACTAAAGAAATACAACATCATTATCATTACACCATTCTTAATAAAGTAGTAAATATGTGATGTCTGATTAACTTCCTGTTGACCATAAAATTAAACAAAATACTCCACTTCCTATGAATATCTCTATATCTGTATATTATGATTTTATTCTAACTAAATATATTTGTGTATAAACTACTCATACAGTAGTTCTAAATTAGTCAGGAAATTCTATTTAAAAAGATGGTTTTGGGATGAGTTTTGAAGTACAGAACATATATGATTCAATGAAATAAATGGCAGATTCTTCCAGTTTGATGGCACAGCATAAAAGATGCATTAAAATGAAAGAGTCATTTTGCTCCTCTCCAAAGTGAACAATTAAGGAATAGTTAAACAATAAAAAAAGCAAAGATTAGGAACAGGAAAAGAAATCAAAGATTGTCCAATCTTTGGCTAGTTATTCAAAGTCAACTAGAAATTTTACCACTGTAATCTTGAGATTTTTGATTGTTAGATTTTTTGGGAGAATTGGTTTTGTTTTTGTTTTGGTGCTGTCTGTTAGATCAGGGGTTGGCAAAGTTTTTCTAGAAAGGGAGAGAGAGTAATTATTTTAGGCTTGGCCAAATGATCACTGTGGCAACTACTCAACTCTGCTGTTGTAGTCCAAATGCAGCAATAGATAATATGTAAACAAATAAGCATGGTGGCTGTGTCCCAATAAAAGTTTATTTAGTACAAACGGGCAGCAGGCTGGATTTGGCCCATGGGCCAGTTTGCTGGCCCCTGCTTTAGATTCACAAAAACAACTTTAAAACAGATTCACTGAATTCCAATCTTTTCTTTGCTGAAAGAGGCTGACGAAAAGTAGAACCTAAACCACCAAGAACTCAAAGTCCAATAGATGGCCCTAATGACTCATGAGACTTGGCTTCTATCTGGTCCCTGTTGGCATTTCCTTCTCCCTACATCTGCTTGGAAAACACAACACTGGCACTGTCCTAGTTATCTAGTGCTGCTGTAACAGAAATACCACAAGTGGATGGCTTTAACAAACCAAAATTTATTCTCTTACAGTCTAGTAGGCTAGAAGTCTGAATTCAGGGCGCCATCTAAAGGGGAAGGCTTTCTCTCTCTGTCAGTTCTGGAGGAAGGTCCTTGTCATCAATCTTCCCCTGGTCCAGGAGCTTCTCAGTGCAGGGACCCTGGGTTCAAAGGACCCTGAGTTCCCAGCACTACTTTCTTGGTGGTTTGAGGTCCCCTAGTCTCTCTGCTTACTTCTCTTTTATACCTCAAAAGAGACTGATTTAAGACACAACCTAATCTTGTAGACTGAGTCCTGACTCATTAACATAACTGCCTCTAATCCTGCCTCATTAACATCACAGAGGCAGGATTTACAACACATAGGAAAATTATATCAGATGACAAAATGGTGGACAATCACACAATACTGGGAATCATGGCCTACCCAAATTGATACACATTTCTGGGGACACAATTCAATCCATAACAGGCATCTAAGACTGTCTCAGAAGACTTTCAATCTGAAGGAGAGCAGTTTCTTCCTCCGTGGAACCAGAAACTCCGTCTACAATCATCCTTGATGAGTTAGGATCTCTCAAAAGATTCAAAAGTTTCCTACCAGAACAGCTGTGACACTGAGCAAGTACCTTTTCTCACTAACCTTCAATTTCCTTTCCCTTAAAATAGTGCTAATATCTACATTGGGAGACTAAACTGGGATAATATAGGAAAGAATGCCTAAAACAATGTCTGGCACAAAGGAGGTGCTCAACAAATGACAGTTCTCCTCTGGTTTACCACTTCCTGTCCTTACACAGGAAATCTAATAGTACGTCATATTTAGCACAACTGTGATTATTTGTAACTAAGAAATGTAACTGACAACCAAACCAAAACCAAAGCCATTTGCTGTTGAGTCAATTCCAACTCATAGCGACCCTCCAGGACAGAGTAGAACTGCTCTGTAGGGTTTTCAAGGAGCGGCTGGTGGATTTGAATTGCTGACCTTTTGATTAGCAGCTGAGCTCTTAACCACTGTGCCACCAGGGCTCCTAACTGACAACAGTAGGTGTATTTACATTCCCTGGGAAACACATTGCAAAAGAAAAACCCAACAAATAGGTACACAGCAATGGATTTTATTTCTCATCCTTCTCCCTGCCTTAAAAGTGATCACTTGTTCTAACTTCTGTAACAAAGCCAAGGAACAAAGAAAGAAACAATTTTAAACCAAAGGCAGACAAAAGATCTAGGGTTTTAGGTATAAATCCATGTATATAGTTATATATGAAATACATTAGATTAAGAATCATTTAAAAATGATTCAGGAAGCTGAGGTTTGGAAATATTAATGAATCGTAAAGACCAAGTTACGAGCCTTAAAAAAGAAATAAGTGCAAAAACCCAAAATGGAAAAGAATACCACATTGTTTTAAAAAGACATATTATGTTTTCTTTTTTATGTTCTGACAGTTTGCCACACAAGGTAAATTGAATGTATGACTTATACTGTGGTTGTTACAGAATCATCTGTATATGAAGTTCATATACTATGTCAGTTCCAGACCCAGTAAAGTTGATAGGATAAACTGCATGCCAAATCCCAGGTTGGAAACAAAAGCAACAGCTCTTTGCTGACCTGTTAGAATACAGTTTTCACTTCTTTCAACAAATTTAATGAGACCATTGAATTTATTATAAAACCACCAAACTAACACTTATTCTATCTACAACAAAGGATTATACTAAAGTTCAAATCAGATGTGTAAAAGATGCTGTCTTAGTTATCTATGCTCCTATGACAGAAATACCACAAGTGGATGGCTTTAACAAGTAGACATTTATTTTCTAACAGTTTAGGAGGCTAGAAGTCTGAATTCAGGGTGCCAGCTCCAGGGGAAGGCTTTCTCTCTCTGTTGACTCAGGAGGAAAGTCCTTTTCTCTTCTGAGCTTCAGTTACTGGGTGATCTTCATGTGGCTTGGCATGTCTCTTCCCCCATCTCTGCTTCTTTGCTTACTTGTTTAATCTCTTTTATATTTCAAAACAGATTGACTCAAGACACACCTCATACTAATCCTGCCTCATTAACATAACAAAGACTACTCACTCTCAAATGGAATTATAACCACAGGCATAGAGGTTAGGATTTACAACACTTTATTTTGGGGGGACACAAGTCAATCCATAACAGATGCTTTATAAAGTACTATAACATGTATTAGAAAGAAAAGGCAATGGACTTGGATTCTGGAAATGTGATTTGAAGTTTTTGCTATTTATTAGTTGTTTAGGAGACCTGGTGGTGCAGTGGTTAAGTGCTCGGCTGCTAACCGAAAGGCTGGTGGTTCAAACTCACCATCCTCCACAGGAGAAAGATGTGGCTGTCTGCTTCCGTAAAGATTACAGCCTTGGAAACCCTATTGGCAGTTCTACTCTGTCCTACAGGGTCACTATAAGTCTAGATAAACTTTTTTTTAGTTGTTTGACTTGTCTATCAGACTTTCTCAGCTTCTAGAAAATTTGGAATCCCTTTTTTAACCACAAGGACATTATCAGACTCAAATGGCTAACGTATGAAAGCAATTTATAAAATGTTAAATACTGTATAAATTTAAGTTATTATTATTATGCACTTTTTGGCCATCATTTCTAAACCACCATACCTGAAATACTATAATTAATAATATAAAAAACCCAAACCAAACCCGTTGCCATCGAGTCGATTTCGACTCTTAGCGACCCTATAGGATAGAGTGGAACTGCCCCATAGAGTTTCCAAGGAGCGCCAACCTTTTGGTTAGCAGCCACGGCCCTTAACCACTACACCACCAAGGTTTCCAATTAATAATACAGTAGGAATAGAATCTGTTCAGGAACTGCAGTTTTGGGTGGTTAATTAAAGTTGTTGTTGAGTGTCATTATAGACTTTTAAGCAGAAACGATGCTAGCTTTAGTAAAAATGCTTTAAACACTTTAGTGTGAAGTGTTGGTCTGACTACAGTCCACCAATATAGAAACAACAGAGCAACTATATTAGTTCATGCAATGTTCTGCACATGGAATCAGGATCCATGATTAACCACTTAGGGTAACACTCATAAACTATATAGTATGCAGTAAACATGTCTACCAAGTAAATTAAAAGACCCCTGTACTATGCAACAGCTGAAAGAAAGTAGGACTTGATTAAAAATCCTTAGAAACAAAAGATTGTTTTAATTTTAGAAGTGGGAAAAGAGAAAAGTCATATTCCTTAATGAAGCAAACAGTACTGGAGTCCGTATAAAACCTTCTGCTTTCCATAAGACACATGTCCATTTAGGAGATCTTAGGTCACATTTGATAATATAATGCATTGTAAACAACATAACTGAATGTTCACAATTATAAACCAATGCCCCATTTATAGGCGGTTGGATATATCATGTGTGTTTTAAATTTCAGTTCTACACCAATTTAAGAGCACCTTATCCTTGTTAGTGCCCTACATGCGTACCAGGTGGAACCTGTTTACTTCACAATAACCTGACTTAAAAAATTCTAAACCTAAATCTTGATAAATTTCCCAGATCTTGTCATCCTTCTGGAGAGCATTCAAAATCATGCCAATCATTAGAACAAGACATTTGACTATTAGCATGATCACTCACTTCTTATGTATAAATGACTGATACTAGGTTGACCATCTCCACCGTTTAGTTTCTGTACTTCACTGAACACTGATCCTCTCAGCAAGGCAGGGAATATTATGAATTTTTTTTTATTTACTGCCCTCTGCTTGACTGGATGGCAATCTCCAAAAGGCACACAATAACAACTGCTGTTTTTCATAAATTGGTCAGTCTTTCTTTCACAGTCTCTATTTCTTCTGTGCCTGAGTAAATCGTCATGTTTCCAGATGAACATAAAAAGCACTTTTATTGATGGTTTTTATTATTTTTTAAAGTGCTATAATTTGAAAGATCTTAATTGTCTATAGGATGTAAATGGATGTAAACTCCTCAGATCAATTTTCTAAAAAGGAAGCCCAGATGAAAACAAGTTCAAGATGTGGAATGCTGGGAAACATCAGGAGCAGATAAGGCAACTTATGTGCGACCATCAGAGACGGGAAGGGTGATTTTGAGAAAAGGTGCTGGGCTGCCCTACAGACAGGGAAGGAAGAGCAAAAGCAGATCTGGTAAATAGAATTCATACTCATAATCCAAACGTAGGTTTAATATATATGTAATGTAGGAAAAAACTTGCCACATCCAGAGATGAAAACAATAGCACAAACTGAATGTCTTCAAATAGAATGACAATAATGTTACAAATTGACTAGTATGTACCTTAGGAATCACTCAGGAAACAAAAAATATGCTCAATTCAGAATATAAATTCATTAAAATAATTTCCTAGCTATCCTTATTTTATTAAGTATACACTAATAATTTCTTATATATTCTTCTCATTAACTGATTCATTAATAAAAGCCACTAATAATAAGTTACTACATTAAAATAAATATTGGATCAAAATTCATCATTAAATGCCTATACATAAAATTCCACAATTAGAAACATCATCAGTACTTAAAACTTTAAATATCAGGTTTGTATTTGAAAAACAAAGGTTGTTGGTTGGTTAAAAGTGACAGAAGATGGCAAGAATGAGTCTCAATTTACAGGTTCAATCCCATAGAGCCCTGTAAGCCTCACACTGAGAAAACTACATTACGCTGTCATCAATAGGTCCTTGAATTCAGCGAATATAGAGTCACATATCTATGATATAGTTGAAAAGCGAACTAGACTGGAGATAGTTCAAACAAACAAACAAAATCAAGACAATAACAACAAAAAAATAATCATCATTACTGGAAAGATAACTCATAGCTTATGTCCTGATGATAAATGAGTAGTGCCATTTTCTTTGTGAATAACATCTTCAGTTAACATAACCACTATCTCTGGGAAGATATACTGGACTTAGTTTTGTTTTCTAACACTACCATGTATCATTGGGTATTATATTGCTAAGGTAGTATTCATGAAGTCAAGTAGAAAGTAAACTGCAAAATCCATACACAAGAAAATAACAACAAAAAAATAAAGGATCACAACTCCTCCTTTCCTCAACGACTTGGGTTCAATGCCAGTGTCAGAGCTACAAGGATCACTATTCTAAATAATATTTCCAAAGTACTTGTGAACTAACCCTCAGCAGAGATAGAATTTTTCTTTCTCTTAATCATTACTTTCCTCTTGAAATAAATGCAAATTTAAAATATTCCAACTAAGGCAGGAGATTTGAAGTCCATCCATATCAGGATAACCCAGGGAGTTTGTTTAGAAACGACTCCAGAGCCTACTCCACAAACCTCCAGAATCTATTTTAGTAAGTATGGTGTGGGATCCTGGAATCCGCATTTTTAGCAAACTCTTAAACATTAAAAGTTTGACACCTACTGACAAAAAAAAATTTTTGCCTTTTATATAGGATGCACACATTAACAATATAAAAGGAAAATAAGATATCTTTTCATTGTTTTCTACTTGTTCATTTACCCTAATTAAGTACTTTTTTTTCTTTTTGAACACAGAACTTCATTCTACTCTTCAAGAAAACAGCTCTATAAATTTAATTTAAGTGCTCTTAATCGGACAGACTCTCCCTAAGATACCTTCTTTGGCATACGATTTATGCCTAGTTCTAAAGCTCCTAAATTCTTCTAACACAACTTAAATTCTTTCATACAGTGTTTGAATAAAAAACGACAGTGAGGTGTGGGTTCTTTTTTTTTAATGAGATGTAACTCACATATCATAAAATTCATCCTTTTAAGTGTACAACTCAGTGTTTTAGTACATTCACTAAATTGTGTAATCATTACCATTATCTAATTCCAGAGCGTTTTCATCACCCCAAAAAACATCTCATACCCATTAGCAGTCAACTCCCCATTTCTTACATCCCTATCCCCTGGCAACCATTAATCTACTTTGTGTCTCTGTGGATTTGTCTATTTGGATATTTCACATAAATTGAGTCATACAATATGTGGCATTTGTGTCTGGATTCTTTCACTCACTGTAATGTTTTCAAGGTTCATCCATATTGTAGCATGTATCAGTGCATCATTCTTTTTTACAGCTGAATAATATTCGTGTTGGACTGCTAACCTAAAGGTTGGTGGTTTGAACCACTCAGTGGCACCATGGAAGAAAGTACTGGAGAGCTGCTTTCAAAAAGATTACAGCTAAGAAAAGAGTTCTACTGAGATCTATGGAGCAGTTCTACTCTGTAACATATGGGGTTGCCATGAGTCGGAGTTGACTCAATGGCAACAAGTTTTTGGTATGAATGTACCATATTTTTTTAATCCATTCATCAGCTGATGGACATTTCGATTGTTTCCACTTTTTGATCATTATGGATAGTGCTGCTGTGACTATTTGTGTACAAGTTTTTGTGTGGACATATGTTTTCAATTCTCTTGGGTATATATCTAAGAGTGGAATTGCTGAGTCATATGGAACTCTATGTTTAACTTTTTTGAGGAACTGACAAACAGTTTTACAAAGAGGGTGCGCCCATTTTACATTCCCACCAGCAATATATGAGGGTTCCAATCTCTCCACATCCTTACACCTGTCTTTAACTATCCTTTGGATTATAACCATCCTAGTTGATATGAGGAAACCCTAGTGGTATAGTGGTTAAGAGTTTGGCAGCTAACCAAAACGTTGGCAGTTCGAATTCACCAGGCACTCCTTGGAAGCCCTATGGGGCAGTTCTACTCTGTCCTATAGGGTTGCTATGAGTATCTCGTTGTGGTTTTGTTTGCCTTTTCCTATGACTAACGATGATGACATACTTTCATGTGCTTTTTGGCCTTCTGTATATCTTCTTTGGAGAAATATCTATTCAAATGCTTTGCTAAGCTTTTAAATTTTTAATTTAACTTGACAGCAGCTAACAACAACAAGAACCCTACTTTAACCTTTTCAGGTTTATGGAAATTTATGTCTGTTTTTAGCTATATTAAAAAAAAAGAAAACTTAATAACTCATTTCATAATTAGCATTTCTTACGGATGATTACGTGAAGATCATTAAGGAGTCTTGCATGCAGAAATCTGATAGTATCACTCCAAGTGGTACTAAAAAAATACATTGTTCTTCAAAAACATATAATACTAAATATCACCAAAAGAAAAAAAATTACTTAAAATACAGGAAATCCCTGGATACAAATGAGTTCTGTTCCTAAGTCCGTCTTTAAGTCAAATTTGTACATAAATCGGAACAGTCAGGTACGGTTCGCATCTAACATTAGTTATTCAATGTTTTATAGTGTGCCTTTCTATGCCTATGGAAACACTGGTGGTGTAGTGGATAAGAACTACAGCTGCGAAGCAAAAGGTCGGCAGTTTGAATCCACAGACGCTCCCTGGAAACCCTATGGGGCAATTCCACTCTGTCCTTTAGGGTTGCTATGAGTCGGAATTGACTGGATGGCAACGGGTTTGGTTTGGTTTGTTTTTTCTATGCATAAAAAACATTAAAGAAATACTTCCAGATACACTAAATATCTTTAACATTATAATACAGTAATAATAATAGTAATAATAATAATAATGTTTTGATGAGTGTCATAAAGTAGTGCCCATTTGTTATAACAAACCACTGTATGTACCTTGAATTTTTAATAGGCTTTACAGGTTCATAACTATGGGCTGTACCTAAATGGGACGTTTGCAACCCAGGGACTGCCTGTAATTATCATTTTTTTTGGTGAATTTTCTACAGGTAACTGTTTAAAACTTCTTTTAGAGGACATGAGGCACCTAGGTAATTTATGGACCACCACTCCTTTGTCAGGAGCCCCTGGATGGCACAAATGGTTAAGTGCTGGGCTAGTAACCAAAAGGTTGGCTATTCAAACCCACCCAGGGGCATCTTGGAAAAAAGACCTGGTAATCTGCTTTCAAAAGGTCACAGCCATGAAAACCCTATGGAGCACAATTCTACTCTGAAACACACAGGGTCACCATGAGTCAGAACAGACTCCACAGCAACTGGTTTTTGGTTTTTACCCCTCTGTCAGTTTGTTGTATTGTGGTGGCTTGAGTGTTGCTGTGATACTGGAAGCTATGCCAACGATATTTCAAATACCAGCAGGGTCGGTCACACATGGTAGACAGGTTTGAGTGGCACTTCCAGACTAAGACCGACTAGGAAGAAAGGCTGGCGATCTACTTCTGAAAATTAGCCAGTAAAAATCCTGTGGATCATAACATAATATTGTTCTATACAGTGCTGGAAGATGAGCCCCCTAGGTTGTAAGGCACTCAGAATGCAAGGATGGCAAGAGTTCAACTTGCTTACTTTGGACACATTATCAGGAATACAACAGCTGCAACAATGGACTCAGACATACCAACGATCATGAAGATGATGCAGGTTTGGGCAAAATTTCATTCTATTATACATGAGGTCGCCATGAGTCGGAGATGACTCGATGGCAACTAACAACAACAATTTATGGAAGTCTGTCATGCAGGTATCATACAACTCTTGAATGACAGAAGTATACCAGGGCAATGTACATGAACAAAATGTATATGAAAGACCAAGAGCATCAATGTTGTGATGCTTGCAACACAGAGCAAAATGGAGTTAGCAATAGTCAATTAACCGAGGGTAGAGATCTTAGAAGTAAAGTTAGAGGTAGACACCATCAAAAAGAATTTCCAAATTCTAAGATTACGAATAGCTACCTATCTGCCTCAAGGGTAGTAGAAGGGGATGGGGACATTATAGTCTGGCAGGGGTAATAAGTATAGTTTTAAAAACCACATTCAATTTATTTTAGTAATGTATCAATTGCTTATTGTTTCCTTAATACAAACATTAAAGACCAGTGTGCAGGTTATAAAACACTGACACAAAGACTTCATTTCTAAAGAGCTTTCACCTCAGAATATTCGCTTAGGAATGTTGTAAGTAGATGCTCCTTTCCGTTCCTGTCCTTCCGCTTTCCCTTATTCTCTGCAAAGATATAAGAGTTACTGAGACTCCTAGCTATGGATCCAAAATGGTGTACAACTTCTTAAGAGATGATGCCTCCTTTAAACATAAACCTAACATTAAACCTCACAAACTAAACAAAAACACACTCGGAATTATGTTGAGAAAGACATTGTGTAACTTTAAAGTACAGAAAGGTAAAACAATATATATTTTAGTTAAATAGGGTTATAGAAAAAGATTACACTATTCGATTTACAAAACACAAACTTTACCTAAAATTTTTTCAGAGGAAAGTGTTACAATATAGAGGGGTGAGAACAAGGGCTTTAAATGACTCATTCAGATCTATTACTATCAATATGATTTTTTCATGTTTTTCTTTTGCAAACATTTGAAATTGTCCCATAGACTTCATCAGCAGTTAATGACTAAGGCCTGCGAAGCACTGTACTATTATTCTTGATCCTTAAATTAATAGATATATATATATATTATTTTCTAATCCTTGAGTCTAAAAGCTGTTTACTAACTACCACTTACAATATGAAAAGCTAACATACGTAAAATATTTAAAAGGGAGTTGTTTAAAAAATAACTCAAATTGCATATTCAGATCATTCTAGATAAAATTCATATCAAAGTGGTCTTTCTTTTCCTTGAAAATATTTGCCAGAAATACTTCAGCTTTTCCCATATATTAGACATTATCTGAAACAAGCAGGCCTATGTAAATACAAAATCTACAACACTGCATACGAACGCAAAAAAAACAAAATGTAAACCTATTATATGGAATCTGCATTATACCCAGACATAGAGAAGCAAACTAAAGTATAAAAAACAATTTTTTGAGTCGATCAAGTTAAAATAGAGTAAACTTGTTTAACTTTTTATTTTACTTTTGTTTTATTTTCCACTATAAATATTTGCCTAACTCTGTGTCATCTACTGCACTAAAAGCATAAAGAAAAAAAAAATCATTAGGAAGATTAAAAAGAGAGTAAAAGAAAAATAAGAGAGTCAAGTAATGGATAAGGAGGAGAAAGAAAAAAGGAAGATGGACAGACAGAGGAAGGAGGGAAGAGGGGGTAAATTGGCTTAGTCAAGCTCTCTCGGGACAGTGTGCTGAGTTACCCGACCAGAAATGAGGGGTTGAAAGCTACTACTGATAACTGGTGGAGGCTGAAAGTGCTGCTTAAGTGCTTGGTGTCTGTTGAAAAAGAGGGAGGAGAGGTTTGAGACTGAAGATGCCAAGTGCATTCCCAGCCAGCAGAGTAAAAAGAAAGCATTAACGGTAGCCTCAGGGGAAGCTAAGCATTCTATTCCATAAGCCAGAGGGCAAATGTGGCAACAGCAGTGAGTAGCAGCTGGATAAGGGAATAAAGAAATAAAGAAACCACAGGAAAATTAGCAGCTTTAAATATATAAGGCCTTGTCTTAATACTTAAGAGGAACCAATTGTCTAGAAATAATGCTGTCGTCTTTCTGCTGCTGGTGGGCTACTAATCAACAATGGGGAGGCAATAGGTTGAAATTTACATTGCAAAATTATATTAAAAACCAATTTAACTCTGTGAACATTGGCACTGCTGAAAAGATACACCTAAGATACTCTAAATATTCTCAATATTTAACTTTCTAATAATCAAAATCAGCAAGCTAAATAATACTGAAAATATTTAAAATAAAGTAAAATACTTAAAATGTCTTTTTCTAATACTGAATTTCATTAATGTTTTATAAGCATTATTATTTCATAGAACACAGTCTAACAAGCTAAAAAAAAGTACACAAATTGTTATGGATTGAATTGTGTCCCCCCAAAATATATGTTGTAAATCCTAACCTCTATGCCTGTGGTTATATTCCCATTTGAGAAAGGGCTGTCTTTGTTATGTTAATGAGAGAAGATTAGTGTAGGGTGTCTCTTGAGTCAATCTCTTTTGAGATATAAAAGAGATTAAACAAGAAAGTGAGCAGAGCAGAGACAGGGTAAGATAGATGCCAAGACAACATAGAGATCTCCAAGGAACCTGGAAGCAGAAACTGAAGAGAAAAGGACCTTCTTCCAGAGCCGACAGAGAGAGAAAGCCTTCCTCTGTAACTGGTGATCTAAATTCAGAATTCTAGTCTCCTAAACTGTAAGAAAATAATTTTCTGTTTGTTAAAGCCATTCACCTGTGGTATTTTTGATATAACATCACTAGAACATTAAGACAGAATTTGGTACTGGAACAGTAGGGTGCTGCACTAACAGACCCCTAAAATGTAAGAGTGGTTTTGGAATTGGGTAATGGGTAGAGTGTGGAGGAGTTTTAAGGTCACTATGAGTCAGAACTGACTCAATGGCAATGGGGTTGGTTTTTTTTCTTTTTTCTTTTTTTTTAATAGTAAAAGCCTAGATTGCCTTGAAGAGACTGTTGGTAGAATTATGGACATCAAAGAATTCTGGTAAGGGCTCAGAAGGAAGTGAAGAGAGCTACAGATAAAGCCTCTATTGTCTTAGAGAACACATATGACACCAGCAACAGAATGTTGCTAGGAATACAATGTTAAATGTGCTTCTGGTAAAGGCTTTAAAAGAAAACAATGAACATGTGATAGGACAATGCTGAAAGGCTGACTTTTTTATGCAGTAGCAAAGAACTTGTCTGAATTATGTTCAAATGTTTGGTGGAAGGTAGAATTTGTAAATGATGAACTTGAATATTTAGCTGATGAGATTTCTAAGCAAGATCTTACAGGGGCTGTGTGGTCTTGCAAGGAAAAAGGTGGACTTAAAAATGAACGATGCACAATGAAAACAGAACTTAAAGATATGAAAAATTCTGTTGTACAAACTAAGGACATGTGTCCTAGAATGCTCACCAAGAATATGGCTACATGGCTACATGATTTTTTGTTAAAGAAATTAAGTAAGTGATTGATGGATCTAACCAAATACCACAGGAGAAAACCCATCAACTAAGATTGAAGGGACAGAGAAAGAACAAAAGGAAAGAACACTGTATGCCTCCTGAAACTCTACACATAGGAAACAGACCAAAGGAACTACATCTGTTGTCCTCTAAGAAAAGAAAAGGACCATCCCTGGAGCAGCTAAGAGATTGGGAGAACTGCTGGAAGGAGCACAGGAAGCAGGGCCTTCTTGGTTTCAAAAGGTGGGGCCATGTCTCCTGGATCTCAAGGGGTGAGGTCACAGCATTCTAGGTTTCAAAGAGACAGATCTTCACCAACTTAGTTCTGGAGTGTGGGGTTGTCATTAAGGTCTGCCAGCAGGATGGGGCAACCACCCAAAGCTGAGAGTGCTGGGCTATCATGCCCAAGAAGCAGAAAAATGGAGCCTGTGAGGCCAAGGAGGTGGGGTCACTACTCGTATGGACTAGGAGAATGGGGCCACCCGAAGCATGGTGAGCAGAGTAGCCATCCCAGTGGACCCAGAAGGCGGAGCTGAAGCCCAGGGCCGAGAGGCCTCCAGCCCAAATTCAGATGGCACAGACAACACCCAGAGTCTTGAAGGCAGGGCATTGCCTAGATGGTCTCAGAGAACAAAGCGTTATTTTCAAGCCTTCAGAGTGAATGCAGCTTGTACTGCTGGGTCTTGGACTTGTTTGGTGTCCATTGTCCCTTCTTTCCCTCCACTTTCTCCCATTTGTAATAGAAATGTCTACTTTATGCCTGTTCTGCCATTGTACTTTGGAAAACAGATAACTTGTAGTCTAGATTTCACAGGTTCATAGATGAAGAATTTTGCACCTGGATGGAATATGTCTGAAGTCTTACCCATATTTGATTTAGGTGATAAAGAAGATGAAATTTTGAACTGGAGCTGATTTAAGACTTCTCAGATGATGTGATGGGATGAATGTGTTTTACGTATGGGAAGGACATGAATTTTGGAGGGCCAAAGGGTGGAATGTTACAGCTGAACTGTGGCCTTGAAAATATGCCAATGGTTATAATCCAATTTGGGAATAGGTAGTCTTTGTTATGTTAATGTGGCGGGATTTGTGTAGGATGTTTCTTGAGTAAATCTTTTTTGAGATGTAAAAGAGATTAAACAAACAGGAGAGTAGAGCAGAGATGGGGTAAGACAGATGCCAAGACATATGGACATGTCCAAGGAACTAGGAGGCAGAAGCTGAAGAGTTAAGGACCTTCCTCCAGAGCCGACAGAGAGAACAAGACTTCCCCCAGAGCCAGCACTTGGGATTTCTAGACTCCTAAACTATCAGAAAATAAATGTGTTTGTTAAAGCCATCCACTTGTGGTATTTCTGTTATAGTAGCACTAGATAACTAAGACATATTTCAGTATTTCCTATAGTACATATTAGTAAGCCTACGATATTCAAGGAAAGTGGAGAACTGAAAATCTCTAAAGGAAATTCCTAACTGATATTCTCTAATATTACTCTCATTCATATTCTGCCTCAAAAAGAAAAGGTCTAAGTAATGTCAGATATATTATATTCTAGGCATTAGTGAGCTGAAATGGACTGGTACTGGCCATTTTGAATAGGACAATCATATTGTCTACAATGCTGGCAATCACAAACTGAAGAGGAATGGCTTCACATTCATTGTCAAAAAGAACATTTCAAGATCTATCCTGAAGTATAACACTGTCAGAGATAGGATAATATCCACATGTCTACAAGGAACACCAGTTAATACAACTATTATTCAAATTTATGCACCAACCACTAATGCCAAAGGTGAAGAAACTGAAGATTTTCACCAACTTTTGGAGTTTAAAATTGATCAAACATGCACTCAAGATTCATTGATAATTACTGGTGATTGGAATGCGAAAGTTTGAAACAAAAAAGAAAGATCAGTAATTGGGAAATACAGCTTTGGTGACAGAAACAATGCTGGAGACAGCATGACAGAATTTTGCAAGACCAACCAAGTACTTATTGGAAATACCATTTTTCAACAACATAAATGACACATGGGACTCATGAGATGGAGTAAGGAATAAAATAGAGTACATCTGTGGAAAGAGACGATGGAGAAGCTCAATTATCATCCATTGGAATAAGGCTAGAGGCCAATTGTGAAACAGATCATCAATTGCTCATAGGTAAGTTCAAGTTGAAGCCGAAGAAAATTAATGCTGGATGCAATGCTGGAAGCACTCACTTGTCTGTGCCAAGAAATCTGGAAGACAGCTACATGGCCAACCAACTGGAAGTGACTCATCTTTGTGCCCAGTCCAAATAAAGATGATCCAACAGAATGTGGAAATTATCAAACAGTATCATTAATATCATACACAAGTAAAATTCTGCTGAAGATAATTAAAAAATGGTTGCAGCAATACATCGACAGGGAACAGCCAGAAAGTCAAGCCAGGTTCAGCAGAGGACACGGAATGAGGGATATCACTGCTCACATCAGACAGATCTTGGCTGAAAGCAGAGAATACCAGAAAGATATTTACCTGTGTTTTATTGACTATCCAAAGGCTTTCAACTGTGTGGATCATGAAAAATTAAGGATAACACCGTGAAAAATGGGAATTCCAGAACACTTCATTGTGCTCATATGGAACATGTTCATAGACCAAGAGGCAATCGTTCTAACAGAACAAGGGGAGACTGCGCGGTTTAAAATCAGAAAAGGTGCGCATCGGGGTCGTATCCTTTCGTCATACTTATTCAATCTGTATGCTGAGCAATAATCCGAGAAGCTGGACCATATGAAGAAGAACACAGCATCAGGATTGGAGGAAGACTCATTAACAACCTGCAATATGCAGATGACACAATCTTGCTTGCTGAAAGTGAAGAAGACTTGAAGCACTTTTTGATGAAGATCAAAGACTACAGCCTTCAGTATGGACTACGAAAGAAAACAAAAATCCTTATAACTGAACCAATAAGCAACATCACGATAAATGGAGAAAATACCGAAGTTTCCAAGGATTTCACTTTACTTGGATCCACAATCCATGCCCATGGAAGCAGTAGTTAAGAAATCAAAGGACATATCATATTGGGAAAATCTTCTGCAAAAGATCTCTTTAAAGTGTTAAAAAGCAAAGAGTCACTTTGAGAACTAAGGTGCACCTGACCAGCCACGGTATTTTCAATTGCCTCATATGCATGCAAAATCTGGACAACAAATAAGGAAGACCAAAGAAGAACTGATAGACTTGAATTACGGTGTTGGCGAAGAATACTGAATATTTACCATGGACTGTCAGAAGAACGAACAAATCTGTCTTAGAAGAAATACAGCCAGAATGCTCCTTAGACGCGAGGATGGCAAGACTTTGTCTCACATACTTTGGACATGTTATTAGGAGGGACTCGTCCCTGGAGAAGGACATCACGCTTGGTAAAGTAGAGGGTCAGTGAAAAAGAGAAAGACTCTCAATGAGACGTACTGACACAGTGGCTGCAACAACGGGCTCAAACATAGCGGCAAGGATTGTGAACACGGTGCCAGACCAAGCAGTGTTTATTCTTTTGTACACAGGGTCGCTATGAGTCTGAACTATGGCGATGTCACCTAACAACAACAGTGTCAGAGAGCAAGCTATACTATCCTTCTATGGTTTTTAGAACCGCAACGAGAGTACTTCTTTTAAATAAGTAACTACTCTAATATTTTAATAGAATACCCAAACAAAAGATTTACCGACTACAACATTGTTCAAATTACTAGGCTTGATGTTTTTGATAAACTGCAATTTGTAATTTATTCATTAAATCCCCTTGGACTGTGAGTACCATATTTTTATGCAAATAACGCACATCTTTTGTGTTTTTTTGCTGGCTGTGCCCACCCCCTCGAGGTATTTTCATAAGCTATGCTAAATTTTTTTTAAAGCAACAGGATTGGCATGGCAGCGCTTATGAGGTTGCCTTACAAGGGGAAGGCACGGCTGGGAAACAAATGTAGAAAGCACATATTATTTGCATAAAGATACACTAAGTCAATTCTCTCTTTTCTTTCTGGATGAAGCCAATTCAAGACCACAGTTATTAAAAAAAGAAAAAGACTCCAATCCTAGAAGAATTTCAAACATTTAAGGAAATCAAACCAAAAAGCAAGAAACATCAATAATTAAAAACAGTTTTATAATGGTATTAAGTTGCATGATGCATAGAATAATTTCTATAGGAATTCAGGGAGTAGGGAGGGATCTGAGTCTGGGAAAAGCTTCCTGGAAAAAAAAAAAGAAAAAAAAAACCCGTTGCCACTGAGTCGATTTGGACTCACAGAGACCCTACAGGACAGAGTACAACTGCCCCATAGAATTTCCAAGGAGCAGCTGGATTCAAACTACCAACCTTTTGGTTAACAGCCATAGCACTTAACCACTACATCACCAGGGCTCCTGGAGTTATGGCTTCCTGGAGTTAGTAAAATTTAAGACAGCCCATATTTGGGTAAAAATTATTTTAAAGGGAAAGATATGAAAAGAATAAGTTAAGATTCAGAAGTTATAAAGCAACTGTATTATGTAGAGTAACCTTTCAGAAACTAGATTTTACAGCTATTGCAATTAGATTATAAAAGGTATTGAGAGTTAAGAGAGTCATGAACTAAAGCAGAACAGAAGAATGGGGTTGCCACTAAAACTTTCCAGACAAAGGAGTGATATGATTTTTTAAAAGGTTGTTCCTGTTGCTGTTGAGTCAATTCCGACTCATTGTGACCCCTACAGGACAGAGTAGAACTTCACTATAGGGTTCCTAAGGAGCAGCTGGTGGATTTGAACCGCTGACCTTTTGGTTGGCAGCCGAGCTCTTAACCACTGTGCCACCAGGGATCCATAAATGGGAAGAATAAATGAGGTTATATTAAAAACAAAAAAAAACCGTTGCCGTCAAGTCGATTCCAACTCAGCAAATTTATGACTTAAACTGGTTCATGTACATCACAGTAGAGTAGAAGTATAAAGTTCAAGAAGATACCAACTTTGTCTTTAATCATTGTATCTCAAGAGCTGCATTGTCCAATATAGTAGCCACTAGCCAAATGTAGGTATTTAAATTTAAATTAATTAAAATTTAAAATTCAGTTCCTCACTAACTAGCCACATTTCAAGTGCTGAATAGCCACATGTGGCTAGCTCCTACCATATTGGACAGCACAGATTTCCAACACTATAGAAAATTTCAGTGAACAACATTTCTCTAGTGCCTTGAAAGGTACCTATGTGACATCATAATTGTTGAATGAGTAAAGAATGTAAAGAGCTATTAGCATTCATGGTTCAAGAAGATTAATGTTACAAGCAGGAAAACTAATAATATCTTCAATTTATACTTTTGTCAAAGATACAAAAGATTCTCTTTCTCAAGATTCCCTTATTCACCTTTATAATGGCAATTAAGTTTAATGCTAGGAAATTTTCAATTAGGAAATTTCTGTAAGAGATTAAGATTGACACAATTCAGATCTTTGTTTCTTATAATCTGAATCTGAAGAGGAACTGAAACTCTGGAGAGAAACAAAGAACATGTCTAATAGTCTTATTCTCAGGTACAAACAGTCTTACTCAAGCCATTGTTAATGGCAGGATCAATAATCAATGGATTTACCAACAAGTTCCTATAGCACAGAGAGTCAGTGTTGTTGGCAGTAAATGTGGGACAAAAATCTGTTGTGAGACTGGACTTTTGGTCTAGATTTTTTTATTGTTTGTTTTTGTTTTTGCCAATGGATAAGGATGGATGGAATATCTGCAACAAAACTCAGACAAGGTTCTGTACCATTACCTGGTATTCTGATTGGCAATTCTACCTTATACTTTGATATTTCAACTTACTTCATTAGTGTATAATAATTTGTTTGATTATCATACAAATTAAATAAAAAAAGTCTTCCTTCTATAAAGGGTTAAGATCTTTCTGCAACCCTTACATAAAATAGAATTATAGGCCTTAGGTGCAAAACTGCTCATTTTCTTATAAAAGCAGAACCAGAGAATACACTTTTCCTTAACTTGCCTAAGTCATCCATTTTCTTGATAAATCTAAACCACAGGATGTACTTTTTTCCTGGACTGACTTACACTTCGGCCATCTTTTCTGAGAACTGATAATGGTTAACTAGTCTCTTGAATATGCTTCCTATACTTTAACCCATTGCCAATGAGTCGATTCTGACTCATAGCAACTCTATAGGACAAAGTAGAACTGCCCCATAGGGTTTCCAAGGACCAGCTGGTGGATTCTAACTGCTGACCTTTTGGTTAGCAGCCGTACGCTAAACCACTGCAACACCAGCACTCTAGTTCCATTTGTTAGGTAATCTTTTCTAAGAACTGAGAATGGTAACTACCATATTTCTAATGCAAATAATGTGCACATTATAAGACTTTTTTTTTTTTTTTTGTCAAGCACGCTACTCCTTCATGCCTTATCTTCCTAGGCGTGCTATATGCGTTTTATCTGTGAGCACATTATTTACATGGGCACGCTATTTGTGAAAAGGATGGTAATCTTCCAGAGGCTCTACCTTACTTCTCACACCATATCCTCTGCCACATCTCCACACCACATTTTCTTGCCACTGATTTGACGGCAACGGGTGTTTTGTTTATTTTTTCCTATGTGCCAAGCACTGTGCTCAATTCTGGGAATATACAAAATGAATATGATACAATCCCTACTCTGCAGTTCACCACCTAATAAGAGAAATAATCACTAAAGAATGTGATAAATCAGAGCATAGATGACAGAGCAACTTGGCTGCTAACCAAAAGGTTGGCGGTTCGAGTCCACCCAGAGGCGTCTTGGAGGAAAGGCCTGGCAATCTACTTCAGAAAAATCAGCCACTGAAAACCCTACAGAGCACATGGAGCACAGTTCTACTCCGACACACATGGGGTCTCCGTGAATTGGAATTGACTCAACAGCAACTTTTTTTTTTTTTTTTTTGCCCCCATTCCCACTTCTTTAGTTCAGGCTCTCAGAATTTCATATTTCAGTTCACAGCCTTCTAACTGGCTTCTTTACTCTCAGTTTCTTCTCCTTTCAACCAATTGTCACCTGAGTGATGTAAGAAACCTGAAATAAGAATCTAATTGTTACTCTTCTTTTTTAAAAAAAAAAACTGAGCTGTCCTCCTATTCCTTAGAGGTTAAAGTGCAAAATCCTTAACATGTCCTTTCCAGCCTTATTCCTCATCACTTCATCCATCCTTCACCATTCACCCAGTAGACCTTGTATACTCTATTCCCTCTTTGAAATGTTCATCTTTGGATAACACACTTGTCTTCTAATACATAGCTCAAGTATCTTCATTCTCTGAATGAAGTTAGCTGCTCTGTCCTCTATGTTCCAATTTATCACATTCGATAGTGATAATTTCTCTTATTAGATGGTGAACATCTCCAGAGTATAGATTGTATCCTATTCATTTTGTATCTTCCCAGAATTGAACACAGTGCTTGGCACATTGTAGGCACCAATAAATGTTTGCTAAATAAAACACTGAACTTTTAGAAGTGATGAAAGATGTGCTGAAAAAAAAAAATTTTTTTTTTTAATTGCTTTTTTTCTGCTTGCAAGTCATGCATTATAGTAACATCTTTTTCTCCTACCTCTACAACTCCAGACCCTGAATTCATAATTTATTTCTTTATGGCATCATCGATCTCAAGTTGTCTATAACCACTAATTTTTTTGGGGTTAGAATGCAGATTCTATCAACGAGTGCTAGATTATGAACATTTAATTCATGAATTGCAGACACTTTTACGTAAAGAGGAGGCCGAACACATTTTCACAGAAGTAATAAATAACTTGAGATGCCCTTGTAAGAAACTCAGCAATAGGGCTCATGTATTAATTTTCCCTACTGAATGCACTTCCACATCAAAAAAGTGTTACCTATCATTACTTTGTTTCCACAGTAGATAAGATTTAATCTTCTTTTACATAACAATTCCCTTGCCTCAGTGACGATGTGATCATTCACTATTACACCTATTTAAATCTTTTTGCTTAAAACCTATTGCTGTTATTCAATACTCATTATCTACTTGCTGCCAGGCCACGGTCACAAGTCAGCTAACACTGACTATCTGGGACTAGCCTCCAAATATTCAGGTTCATGCATGTATCATACAATTTTAAAAAAATTACTGCGGTAGGTTATATGGAAGTGGAAAACACATGATCAAATTCATTACATATGCTAATTATGTCACTTAAATTTACCTGAATTAGAGTCACAGATCTATCAATGAAATTCCCCGAAATATTACTACGTTTAAACCACTATTTATAAGTCACAATAGGGGAAAAATAAGTATAAAAGGCAGTAAATATAATAAATGGCAGAGCAAAGAAAACCATGTTGTTAGGTGCCATCGAGTTGGTTCCAACTCATAGTGACCCCACGTACAACAGAATAAACATTGCCTGGTCCTGTGTCATCCTCACAGTTGTTGCTATGTTTCAGCCCACTGTTGCAGCCACTGTGTCACACCATTTTATTGAGAGTCTCCCTCTTTTTCGCTGACCCTCTACTTTCCCAAGCATGATGTCCTTCCCCAGCGACCAGTCCCTCCTAATAACATGTCCAAAGTATGTGCGATGAAGTCTCGCCATCCTCACTTCTAAGGAACATTCTGGCTGTATTTCTCCAAGACAGATTTGTTCGTTCTTTTGGCAGTCCATGGCATATTCAATATTCTTTGCCAACACCATAATTCAAAGGCATCAATTCTTCTTTTGTCTTCCTTATTCATTGTCCAGCTTTTGTATGCACATGAGGTGAATAAAAATACCATCAGGTGACCTTAGTCCTCAAAGTGACATCTTTGCTATTGAACACTCCAAAGCAGTCTTTTCAGCAGATTTGCCAATGTAATACACTGTTTGATTTCCTGACTGCTGCTTTCATGGGCATTGACTGTGGATCCAAGTAAAAAGAAATCCTTGACAACGTCTATCTTTTCTCCATTTATCATCATGTTCTTTATTGGTCGTGAGGATTTTTGTTTTCTTTATGCTGAGGTGTAACCCATACTGTACTTCAAGTCCTCTTCCCTTTCAGTAAGCAAGGTTGTGTCATCTGCATATTACAGGTTGTTAATGAGTCTTTCACCAATCCTGACGCTGCACTCTTTTTCACATAGTTCAGCTTCTCAGGTTATTTGCTTAGCATACAGCATTCAACTTGTGAATCATAACAAATTATGGATAACACTACAAAGAATGGAATTCCAGAACACTTAATTATGCTCATGCAGAACCTGTACACAGACCAAGAGGCAGTCATTCAACTAGAACAAACGGATACTGTATGGTTTTATTTTAAAGGGAGTCATAAGAGTACAAAATACAATTGGAGTTTCATAGAGGGGAAAAAGACCCAGTAGTCAAGGCAATTGAACCGACATATTAGAAGGTCTGAAGTTAGATTTAAATTTACGTTGTTTGGTTGGATGTTGGGGTAGAATAAGAATCAACAGGTAGGTAGAAGTTACAGGGAACAGATTTCACTTAGTGTAAGAGCGGTTTGAAAACAGAATACAGGAAACAGAAAATTCCTGTGATAACATACTACAGACATGGTTTCTATGTGCAGCAGAGGTTCAGTGTGAGATTAGTAGACAGTGGTTCCATAAGAAGGAATTCCATCTGAGACCACAGGATACCTGAATAGACACTATTATACACTTACAGTCATGGCTCAAATGTGGAGAATACATGACTGCAATGACTGGAAGATAAATGTATCAGCAACGTATTGGATGCATAAGAAAGGGGTAAGAGTAGGAGGAAGTTATTGCCATAGCCCAAATAAGAGGTAAGAAAGGCTACGTGGTGAAAGTAAGCCAAGAGAGTCAAGAAGGCACATTCTAATTATCTCAATTTGTCCCTTACTATTATCTATTCCTGTATTTGTAGGATCAAATACAATTTCTGAAGTACACATAATAGAAATATCATTTATTATATTCTTTTAACTAAACATATTTTGAAATCCATGTTAAAAATATAATTTCAACTACAACATGTTCAAAACTGAATTTATCTTCTACAGTAAACTATTCCTTCCTTTTCCTGTTGCGTGCTGGCTGTCTACGAGATAAAAAAGTTCCAACTCCTCTGCAAGTTATAAAGGCCTTCTCATAAACGTAGCCACAACCTACCTCTCAAGCCTCATCCTTTGTTATTCTTCACAAAGAAACCTATGCTATAGCCATACAGAAAATCCTATTATTTCCTAATAATTTCATACCTTTTCTGGACTGTAAGCTTATTCATTTTATACAACACTTGTCAAATATCAGTGCTTGGAAAAGATTTGAGAGGGAACATTTTTAATCAATCTCTACTTAGTAAATAAACAATCTTTTATTCTATTAGTAGCTGATTTCTTTAGAATGATTGAAACAAAAATTTTCCCTCACTATCTTTCCCTGTAGACTACTAAACTTTTTTTCTAATGTATAGTAAGCCACGATTCCATCTGCCACACACAATCTGCTATTTTCATTATTAAAAATAACAGCCACCCATTAAAGAAAATTTAAGAAGCAAAGAAAGAATAGTGTATAAAAAATTACCAAAGCTTCAACTATTAAGACTTTGGTGTATTTCCTTATAATATTTTTATTATGCTTAGATATCGTACACATACGCACACACTTGTATAGCCTGCATTTTTATATCCTGAATTTTCTTTTTCTCTAATTTTGAAATTAATAAATGAATTTTGAGATTTTAATTTTTTTCTGGTGAAATTTGATAGATAAAAGTATTTTTATTCTCATTAAAAGAAATTATATATTTTAATTAAACATGATGTAAAATGTATTCTGAATATATAGGTATGATCTCATTTGTACAACTAAAATTCACTTAAAATATACATAATAGTATAATTTCATAGCAGGCAGTATAGTATAGAATTTAACAACACAGACTCTGGAGCTAGACTTTTTGTTTGAGAATCCCAGCTCAATATTTATTACTCTGATGACCTTGGCAAGGTACATCAGTTCTCTATGCCTCAGTGTTCAAATCTATAGGTTGGGGAAATTAACAGCACTTACCTCATAGGACTATTTCAAGGATTAAATGAATTAAATCTATAACCTGCTTATATCAATGTCTGGTGCATACTAAATGGTCAATGAATGCTACTTATTATTATTATTATACTTCTAAAAATCTAAGCTTTATTTTTAAAAATTCCTACTAAAGAAAGTAAAATTAAATTCTATTTATGCAAAATTTATTATTATACAAGAGGCATTAAAAAAAAACTAGAAATGATGTTAGAATACATTTTAGCAGCTTCTATAGCACAAGAAAGAAGAAAGATGTAGAAGAGGAAAATAGGAGAACATAAGATGTTCACCAGGGAATTTTTCTCCGCAGGCATTCCTTTGCTAGGATAGAAATATACAAGATGGTGAAAAGAACAGCCCTAAATAAGCATGGGACTAACAAAGTATAAATGGATGGAAGATTTCATTTAGGAAGAAAAAAATCACAAATTTACTATACAGAAAGTAAGCCTGACCTATGGGAAATGCAGTAAAACACTTAACACAGAATAATGCTGTTGAACCCAGAAGAAAACAAGCCAATTGACAGGTAAGTTTGATAAGCCCATAAAAAAGGAAAAGTAGATGCTGGTGCATAAACAACAGTCCTTAGTTTTGCTCTCAATGTTTCTACTATACTGTCCAGAACAATAATTTTACTTTTATTGGAAAATATTGTGATTGGTACAAAACATAGTTTACAGGCAAAAATTATTTTAAACTTTTGAATAATTAAAAATATTATATTTTCTAAGTAATAAGAGGAAAATGTTAATCGGAGGCATTCATCCTGGATGAAATTTTACACCTAATCATTAGGAGTAGTTCTTCAATACTACTTTTGAAAACTCCAATTTATACTACTAGATATAAATACATCCCCAACAATTAAAATGTAGAACCTTAAACTGCAAAGAAAACATGGTTGCAGAATTCTTGTTAACTTTAATAAATTCTTTATCATTTGTTTACAACATGCCCTATAATTGCTATGCATATATTTTTGGCATCAATCACATATTTAGTCCGAAATTATCTCTACTGAACTACCTCTATTTTATTGAAATTCTATACCCATCCTTCATGGATTATTTTGTGTCCCTTACTTCATGAATCTCACTACATTATATGATCTTTGCACCAACGGACTGGTACTCAGGTATGACACACGGAGATGTCAAAGGCTAAATTCCTCTCTCCTGTGACCATGGCAGGAACTGCTAACCATTCATGGAATATTCTAGGTAGACACTACCAATTGAGCAGAGCTGGTTCTCAAGTTGTTGGTTCTGAAGCCCACGTTCTACTGTTGTCCTAAAACATTTTTGTTCTCTCTCATATTCTATGAAAACTCATTTACTTTTCATTTATTCTTTCAGCAAACATCTCCATAGTACCTACTATGTGTCAGATATTATGCTAGGCCTGGGAAGACAAAGGAAAATAAGAGATGATCCTCACATGGATCAAAGCCTACTGAAGGAAACAGGTAAGTGTAAATGCCAAAAGTATGCATGTGTAACTAAAAGAGCTCACAGGAGGAGCATCTAAGGCAGACTCTGTTCGTATGTTTGGCAGTGGGGGAGTGTTGGAGAGTAAATGACGGTGTACTTAAAGGCTTTCCAAGGGAATCTTGAAACAAGCAGAAGTCAGTCAAGTAAAAGGTGAGGGGGCAAGGGAAAGAAGTATGTGTATGTTGAGGGAGCAATGTGGAATTTCTGTAGGCAAAGGAAATAGCATCTTTAAATGAGAGCAAACATAGCACATTTAGGGAAGTGTAACTTGACGAGAATGGCTGGGCTGTATTCAGCAAGTTGGAGAAGCAGGCAGAAAGATTGGCAAAGACCTTGTGTAGCATACTGGGAACCACTAAGGTATTTTAAGCAGTATTTGTGAGAGCCCTCAATTTAGGGTGCATTCAGTTTATGAATATCCTTATATAGCTTAAAGAAAAATAGTTATTTTATATGGTTTCCTAGAGTGCTAAATAGAATGGTCTCAGAATGATGCAGAAACATCTACAAGTGATCTGCTGATGAGATCACTTTAAATTTCTTCAAGGAATCTGGACTACAACTTAAAGTCAATAGACGTTCTCTGATTAGGCACTGTATACAGTCTCTACTCTACTTCTAAAAGATTTGAATGAGAGTCAATTATATATAATTCTCTGATGTACAGTGTAACTAAATAGGTGTAATACAGTTTAGTGAAAATTAAAATGAGAGGATATCATCAAAAGACTGTTTCAAAGAATGTTTTGAAAAGACAAGCTATTTATTAAGTAGGGTTATAGGAAAAGTGACTTGTAAGAACTTGCAATTAAAAGCTATGACACACCCTAGACTGGATCTTGTATTGTACAGTAAAAATTCTATAAAACGCATTATTACGTCGACTAACAAAATTAGTATGTGGAGAGTAGATGAGATAAAAGTATTACATCAATGTAAATTTATGAAATTGGTAACTTTACTGTGTTTACATAAGAAAATATTCCCATTCTTAGGAGATACACACTGAAATACTTAGGGATTAAAAACCATGAAGTATGTAACTTACCCTCAAATGTTTAAATAAAAATACTTTTACATCTGTATACACTTACAGACATACACACAAATACAGAGAGAGAAGGAAGGAGGGAGAGGAGGAGGAAGCACTTATGAAAAAAAGGGTAAAATGTTAATAATAGTGAATCTGGGTAAAGGGTATATAGGTGTTCTGTATGCTATTTTTATTCTTGCTTTTGCACCTTTTTGTAAGTTTTAACTCATTCCCACATAAAATGTAAAAACGACAACAACCAAAAAAGAACTTATTTTAAAATAATGCCTAAGATTACTGTTGGAAAAACAATACAACAGGACACAAATATGTGAAAGAAAAATGCCAACAGTTAAAAGGAAAGAGGTGGTAAGGGGGAGAAGAAAAGAAAAAAATCAGAAATTGATCTAAGCTACAGACATTCTAAAATGCTTCAGAGAAATGTGAGATGTACATTTCCATGAAAAATGAAGATCAGGTACTCTACACATTTAACTGCATATATTACTTAATATTATAAAAATAATATAAACTCTGGGTGGCACAAATGGTTGATCACTTGACTACTAGTCGAAAGGCTGGCAGTTTGGACCCACCCAGAAGTGCCTCAGAAGATAGGCCTGGCGATCTTCCAAAAGGTCACAGCCTTGAAAACCCAATGGAGCAGTTCTACTCTGCACACGAGTCAGAATCGATTTGACAGCAACTAACAACAACAATACGAACTAAATTTACTTTCGCTTAAAAATAAGGACATCAGAATATCTACTTTTATACAAACTATCCTAACAGTTAATTGGAGGAATATCTGCTGGTGGAGAGAAACACGGCCTACCTTTTTATATTGACACAATACTCACAAACCATTCATTGTTTCCTAGCCATGCAAGTACCTTGATATCTATCTCAAAGCTTCTTCCTTTTCTAAAAATAATTCTAAAATACAAAGTGAAAGGAATCCACCAGACCATAAAAAATAAGTCATGTTAGAAAAGTATGCAGAAATCATCTTCCTCTCTTTTCTCGGGAAAAGGTCACTCTCTGGTTACCATAACCAGGGAAATTTGCCAGTATATACAAAACTCTTAGCTGGAAAAAAAAACAACTTGCTGGATATACACCAGTTAAACCAGCAAATCAAACAGACATAAACACCACAGTAAGTAGTCATTTAGCGAGTAACCCTGTGTGAAGAGCTGCAAGACAGCATCCAGGAGCAGAACAAAACCCACGGCGGAGATGCTGCTTTTCAAACATACTGCCACTGAAGATGACATGGCCTAATGCCAGAAACAATGATGGCAAGGGACTAGAGGCAGCTTCTTGCCAGCACTACAGGGCACCACCCAGAGCAATGGAGGTGGCGAGGGGAACTGGGTGAGCAAATGCTCCTCTGTGAATTCAACTTTCAATCCCATATTGAGAACCCATTAGTCTCACTTCTCCTTGCCACCATTATCATTAGCCCCTGGCAGAAACCATGACTTCCAGCTGTAACTGGCAGCAAGCTACTATAACAATTTACATAAAAATTAGAAACAAAAAACTAAATAGTGGACTTCTAGCTCTCTTTTTCTATTATAAAAAGTATCTCTCCTCCCAATCTTCTTTGATAAAAATTTTATAATTTATACCTATATATGTGTATATATTTTTACTTCTCACCTCTAAAAAACTCAAACTGCTCCAGACAAGCTCTAAGTTATCATCAAGGAGGTTTTGTTTGCTTATTTCTTTTTCCTAAGTCAGTGCATCAAGCTACTTCAAGAACTTAGAGTAAGATACTAAATTATTAAAAATTACTATGAAATGAATTAGATCAGCTATCTGCAACATTATATCCCAAGTAATAATTTGGGATGAACATCCAAATTCCAATCATGGTAACTAGGGTGAAGTTTCACAAAAGTATGACACTATTAACGTGTTTAAGGATGCAGCGCCCTGTTTGAAGAAACGTTTAACAGGAGAAGGAGAGTGATCAGCATAGAGATTATAAAAGGCAAGCACAGAAAGTAAGAATTTGACAGTGTGTTCTCAAAATACTCAGAAAAAAAAGTGATCCACTACATAAATACGTATATTCTGATGTTGGTGGCAGGCATTCTATCTCTGTACTGGAGGTAGAGGCATTAGGCTAACACAGCCATCAAGGTCCTCTGGAATTTACACACCATCCCATGAGGGAGGAGACCCTGTCTGTTTAGGTTGCCTCTGTATCCCAGAATTTAAAACAGCACCTGGCACACAATAGGCTACCGATAAATACTGTTAAATGATTAAGATTACCAACTCTCTTTTATTCTAAATCAAAGTTAACCATAAAATGATTTTTGCTTGTATCTGGATTCCCATACAGTTTTGGCTGAGAGAGAAAGCAGAGATACTCTGGGTTGCTTGACAGTTAAATTCCTCATGAAAAATCATTTTGCTTTATATGTTACCCATTGCAAGTTTCTTTAGTGTGAGTTAATAACTAAAATATTCATCAACACTTGGGACATGAAAAAATTTGTTTCTAGTGTTAAAAAAGGAGCTCTAGTGGCACAATGGTTAAGTGCTTGGCTGCTAACCAAAAGGCTGGCGGCTCAAACCCACCTAGTGGCTCTGTGGGAGAAAAGACCTGGCAATCTGCTCCCGGAAAGATTACAGCCTAGGGAACCCTGTGGGGCAGTTCTAGTCTGTCATACAGGGTCACTATGAGTAGAAATGAACTGGAGGGCACCTAACAACAACAATATTAAAAGGCTGCCATCATCGGGCTGCTTCTATGCTTTTCTGTTTTTACTTGACTTTTTTTATTTTATACTTGCATCTTTTTTTCTCTTATATTAAAAATCTTCATCTTAATGATATTAATATAATTACTTATGTGCTTAATCTATAATACATCCATAATAATTTCAAAAGACCTATATCAATATTACTACAAAAATAAGACCGGTAAAAAAAATTAAGATTTCTTATGGTACTTTTGTCCTCTGAGCCTATGTTACTGGGGATCTAGTCAAAATACTGCGTTTTAAAATTACTTAATTACTTTCTCTATGTGGTTATGCCACCAACTTGATATATGCTGGAGTCACTTATTTCAATATCTTTTCAATTTTAGGGACTGAGTGTTTTCCTTATTTAATTTTTTAAATTACACAAAACTATGTATATATACTAACTATACACACACATACATACATAAAAATAACTACATAGAATTATTTACATTTAATAGCTTCAAAGCCAAAAATACAAAAGAAAATAGATTCCAGAGGCCTTCCTTCGATCACTGTCTCCTACTTCTCCATATAGAAAACTATATGTTTTTTGGTTATTCCTTCTGTTGTTTCTTCAAGAAGATAAATGTATATAAATAAACTAAATAAATAAATGTGTGTATGTATATGTATATATGTATATTCATGTTTCCCTTTGCCTTTCTTAATCTAAGAATAGCATATTAAATTACTGTTGTGCACCTTGCTTTTCCCACTTAATACCAATCCCCTGTTAATGGGTATCTGAGTTGTTTCCAGTCTTTTGTTATTATAAATAACTGTCACCAACAAACTTCTGAACAGATCATTTCTTACTTCAACCAGTGTATCACTGAGAAAGATGCCTTAAAGCTGAGTGAGAGGGTAGATAAATATGTAATTTTGCTAGATATTGCCAAATTTCCCCTCACAGAAGTGTGCCATTTTGCATTCCTGTCAGCAACATAAGAGAATAAATGCCTGTTTTCCCACAGCCTCATCAACAGAATATCTGAGTGAATTTTGGATTTTTGTCAATCTGAAAGTTAAAAATGGAATTGTCAGTGCAATTTGTATGTTTTTATTATGAGTGAGGTTGATTACTTTTTCATATGTTTAAGGGACACTGGCATTTATTCTGTGAATTATTGTCCATTTTTCTATTAGATTGCCAGGTTTATTTGTTTTTAATTTTTATGAGTTCTTTATAAATGAGGTACACTAGCCCTTTGTCTATTCCAAATTCCAAATATTTTTTATTCAGTTTGTCATTTGTCTTTTCACTTTGCATCTGATGTATTTTGTCATGTGAAAGTTATCTATTTATGTAATTTAAGCGATCAGTCCTTTCTTTGACTACTTTTGGATTCTGAGTCACAGCTGAGAAAAAATTTTCCACTCCCAGGTTATACAGAAATTTACTAATGTTTTCTTCTAGACTTGTCTGGTTTCATTTCTGCACATTTACATACCTGATCCAAGGTTTACGGTATTAAAAGCAGATCTAATGTTACCTTTTTTTATACGGCTAGCCAAAATCATTTATTATAAAGTCCATCTTTTTCCCCACTGATTTGAGATAACAATAAGATTTTGTATTTCCCTCTCTCCAATCAACACTGAACCACTGCAATACTACAGAGTAGGCACTCAACAAATATTTGTTGAATAAACAAACAAATAAATGTGCATTATTAATTAATTGCACTTCCAGGTATACTGATGCAGACTGTGTTTTCTATGTACCTATCTTTGAGAGATATTACTGTAAAGGGTAGAGTTTACATCTGAAACCACAATTATATATGCAAAAAAAAAGTCCAACAAGTAAGGAGAATAATGACCTATGACTGACATGTGTATAAAAACAGGGGATGGGTTATGGGAAGCCATAGGATAAGATGCAGGTTTACTGAAAGGTTTCAAGGAAGAAGAAAGTTTTGAGGGGATGGATTTTTTGCTTTATTTTGTTTTTTTAAGTGGCTAATAGTAAGAATGGCAAGGTTACAAGCCTTAGGGCAGAGCTTCATTAATAAAGGAATAGAGGAGGCTTCCATTGCGATGAGTGGGAATAATATGAGGCACTGTGGTGAGCAAGAACAGCATGTGGAGTGACTGCAGTTAGAAAGCTAGAAGCACTGTTACAGGTTCCAGTGCCCAAGAGATGAAGGAACCCGGCATTCTCCCACACAACTTTCCAGCTCTATCACTTAGGCTGAAGTCTATATGGGAGTAATTACTATTAGACAATATTTCTCAGTATTATGCAGATGGGACATCCATGGGAAGGAACTTTCTATTATTCTTTCAGAGATTTTATAAATTGTTTTTATTAGCATGTTATATTAATATTTTAGTGAAATATTAAGCAATACTGTTGGCAGGAAATCACAGAAAGATACTGCAGAATAAACACAGAATTTGGATATTTTCCACCACGAATGTAGCATAGTTTAGGAATAGTATCATTTTATGTTGCTTGCATACAGCACAATAATATGGCACTAAACAAAATGTCGCGTATGTCTCATTTATCCAGAGTTCAAATTTCATTTATGAAGAGAATCTAGAACACAGTCGAACTCAAAGTGACAGAAGGCCATAAGGAAAACAAATACAAACCTTATGAACTTAAAAGATGGAAGACACTGACTCATCCCTCAGGCGTGCCATATATGCATAAAATAACAGCAGATGAAAAGAAGATGGAGACCTGACAGAGAAAAGTAACAGCTGGCACTGGAGAGAACTCTAAAATGCGGACAGAAAAGCTAAAAAGACAGCAGAGGAACGTGGGCCATTTTAGCTGAGGAACAAAAAGCTCTGTATATTGCAGTAACTTTTAAGAGTTTCCCAAGGAAAATGGTGAAAAGCATTGGTATTTGAAAGTATAAACTAAAATTCTATGTAACTTTTCAATGTATGGGGATTATCCCATTCCTAGATGATACTGAATACTGGAGGCACAGTTTATAAATTTTAGAAGGTTTCTATTAAGGTAAAAGTAATAAATAATAATTAATAGATTTTTTCCCTTCTCTTAACTTCTTTAAAAGATATGAGATTATGTAAAGCAACAGTTGAAATACTGTATTAGTGATTTATAACATATGCAGATGCAAAATGGCAATAATAATATAGAAAAGGGAGGGAATGGAGCTGAATTGGAATAAAGTCACTATATGTTATTAGAATTAAGTCAGTATTAATCTGAAGTAAATTGTGATAGTTAAAATGCATATTGTAGTTCCTATGCAACCATGAGGAGACCCCCCTAAAAAATATATATATAGTAAAAAATTTTTCTAAATGAACTAAAATGGTAGATTAGAAAATATCTATTTATACACAAGAAGGTGATAAAGGAGGAACCGGAACAAAAAGACCAAAGGCTAAAGAACACCAATAGCAAAACGGCAGGCATAAATCTAACCATATCAATATTATCATTAAATGTGAATGGAGTAAACACTTCAGTCAAACAGAGACTGTCAGACTGGGTAAATAAACATGATCCAACTGTATACTATCTTACAAGAAACACACTTTAGATTCAAAGACAAAACAGGCTGAAAGAGAAAGAATGGGAAAAGATACACCATGCAAACATTAACCACAAGAAAGCTGAAGTGGCTATATTACAATCAGGCAAAACAGACTAAAAAGAGTTACTAGAAAACAAAGAGGGACAACTTATAATAAAAAAAAAAAATTACTTCATCAGGAAGATATAACAATTATAAACATATACACACTGTGGTATGTTGAAAAACAGCTCTACAAAGATATCAGGTCCCAATACCTGGAACCTATAAATGTTATCTTATCCACTGGATGTGGGTCTTTGCAAGGTGGTTAAATTAAGGATTTTGAGATGCAGAGATTATCCCGGATTATCAGGGTGGGCTTAAACACAATCATATGTATCCTTATAAGAGGGAGATTAGATTACAGACAGAAGAGGAGAGGTGATGTGAAGACAGAGGCAGAGATTGGAGTGACATGGCCTTAAGCAAAGGAATGCCAGCAGCCCCAAGCTGGAAGAGGCAAGGAATAGATTGTCCCTTAGATCCTACAGAGGGAGCCTGGCCCTGCTGACACCTTGATTTCAGCCCAGGAATACTGATTTCGGACTTGTGGCCTCCAGAACTGTGAGAGAACAAATTTCTGTTGTTTTAAGCCATTGAGTTGGTAGTAATTTGTTATAGCAGCTGTGATGGTTAAGATTGTGTGTCAACTTGGCTAGGCCATGATTCTCAGTGTTTTAATGTAATCACTCCCATAATTGAATATACTGTGAGTAGTCAATCAGATGAAAGGGAGTCTCCTTGGGGGTGTGGCCCGCATCTGAACATAAGCAGACGTTCTGGCTTTTTGCTCTCACTGGATCCTGCAGCTGCCTCCTATCGCCTCATTTCCAGTTCCTGGGACTTAAGCTGTCAGCTTATCTGCCGAACCTGGGATTTGTTGATCTGCACAGCCTGTGAGCAGAAGTCCTGCTCTGCGACCTGCCAATCTTGGGCTTGCCAGTTTCTGTGGCTGCATGACTTGGGAGAGGCCTCTACCCTGATCCAGGGACTTGGGATGTTCTAGCCTTTATAATCACGTGAGCTGTTTCCTTGATATAAATCTCTCTCTATATATATATTTATACACTTTACTGGTTTTTCTTCTCTAGAGAACCCAGCCTAAGACAGCGGCCACAGAAAACTAATACGCACAACTAACCACCAAAAACCCATTGCCATTGAGTCAATTCCAACCCATAGCGACCCTATAGGATAGAGCAGAACTGCCCAGTAGAGTTTTTGGCCTGGTGGACAGTGCCAAAAACCAAATGAAACAAACACTGACAGACTCAACAACAGTATTTGGAGACTTCAGTATCCTAGTGTCAAAAATGTATAGAACTAGACAAGAAAATCAATACAGACAGACAGTCTGAATATAGTAGACCAATTTGATCTAACTTACATCTATATAACATCCAACAAGAGCGGAACACCCATTCTTATCAAGAGCTTATTGAGAATTCTCCAGGATAGGCATATTCTAGGTAATAAAGCAAGTCTCAGTATATTTAAAACAACCGGAATCACACAAAGTATGTTTTCCGATGACAATAAAATTAAATTAGAAATAATTTCATTAGAAATTGGGGAAATCCACAAATATTTGCAAATTAAACAACACATTTCTGAATAACCCAGGGGTCAAAAAAAAAAAAAAAATCACAAGGCAAATTAGAAAATGTTATAAGCCAGACTGAAAACAAATAATACATAAAAATTTATTGGATACAGACAAAATAGTACATAGAGAATTTATAGCTATAAAAGTCAAAAGTAGAAAGAGCTTAATAAAAAACCTAATTTTATGATTTAAGAATCTAGGAAAAGAAGAGAAAACTAAACCCAAAACAAGCAGAAGTAAAGAAATAATGACTATTACAAAGAAAAATCAATGAAAGAAAAAAAACCCCGAAACACAATAGAAAAAAAATCAATGAAACCGAAAGTTGGTTCTTTGAAAAGATCAACAAAGTTGGCAAACCTTTAGTGAGGCTGACTGAGAAAAAAAAAATTACCAAAAGCAGGAATGAGCAAAGTAACATCATACAAACCTTACAGAAATTAAAATGATTATAAGGCATACTACGAACAACTTTATAACAATAAATTGGACAGACGACAGGAAAAATTCCTAGAAAGACACAAATTACTGAAACAGATTTTAGAAGACACAGAAAATCTACATAAATATAACAAGTAAAGAAATTGAATTGGTAATTAAAAATTTTCCTAGCCATGCCCAGATGGCTTCAGGGATGAATTCATCCAAACACTTAAAAAAAAAAATCAATCCTTAATAAACTACTTCAGAAAATAGAGGAGGAGCAAACACTTGCCACATTCCATTCTATAAGACCAGTATTATCCTGATTCTAAAGCTGCCAAAAATATCACAAGAAAATTACATACTAACGTTCCTCATGAATGCGAATGCAAAAATCCTCAAAAATATTCCTCAACAAAATATTAGCAAACAACAAAAAACAAATCCAGCAACATATCAAAAGAATTTACAGCAGCTAAGTGTGATATATTCAAGGAATGCAAGGTTGGTTTAACAACCAAAAATCAACGTAATCACATTTCACTTCTTGTGTCTTGTTTGAGAAATCTTTCTCTATTCCAAGATTACAAAGAAACTGCCTTGTATTATCTCCTCAAAGTTTATAGTTTTGCCTTCACATTTAAATCTTTGATATACTTTCATTTTGTTTGTGGTATAAGGTTTCAATTTCATTTTTTTCCCATACTGATAACCAATTATCCAGCATCATAAATTGACAAGTCCTTTCTTTCCCTACAGATCTGCAATGCCAGCTCTGTAACAGATGAAGTTTCTCTATCTGTACTGGTCTGTTTCTGGGTTCTCTGTACATATCCATTATTCTGTTTCTCCTAATTTGCCCTAATTACTATAGCTTTACAATAATTCTTAGTTCTTGAGTCCCTCTGAACCTGCTCTTGTTCTTAGAGAGTGCCTTGGCTATAAATGGTCTTTTGCTCTTTAGAGTCTGTCAAGTTCCAATAAAACAAAGCAAAACAGAAAACAAACCTGCTGGGAGTTGGATGGTTTTTTTAAATTGAATTTATATATCAATTTGGGAAGAATTAACAATCTATCAACATAGCGCATCTTTTTTCCACTTTTACATATCCCCTTTTTAAACTAACAATTTCACAATAAATTACATATCATGACTGATTATATAAAGGAAATCAAAACAATAGTAATTTTAGATTTTTTTCAAACTTCACACATCTGCCCCCACTCCCCAGGGACTTAAATCAGACTGCTGGTGTGTGTGTTGTGGAGGGTGCGTCCAGAGTTGAGAATAATTATTACAGACTGCAGCCCCTGTGTATGTTTTAATTACATTCCTGGTCATGTCATTATTACAATAGAAAATGAAAAGGCAACTGGCAAAGAAAACAATATGAAAGACAGCACGGCAGCTTTCGGCATTTCTATTTAAAAACAACAAAAACACCTAATCAGCACTTAAGAAAGAGGTTTTTAAATGCCATTTCTCCAGAAAACTGAAACAATAATGTGAATAATGGTTTAAAAAGTGTTTAACTCCTTTCAAATATCAATAAAACTCAACCTAACATTGTATCTGAACACTGTAATTTTGAACATAATATGTTATCACAATGATCTAATTGTTATATCATTGCAAATTCAGCTTTTCTCAAGCTGTGGGTCTTGGTATATATACACAAACACCTTTTCATCAGGGGACATGGAATTCTTAAGTCTCAACTATGCTGTCATCACTTGATAACTGTAAATTGTCCATTCAAACGGAAAAGAAAAGACTAACCGACTTCATTCAGATACAAAATCTATGAAGGTTTAAGTTGAACAGATTTAAATTTTAGCAATAGATAAGAAAAAGGTTGGTGAAATGAAATCTGAAAATCGTTTTCTCTCTCAGACAATAACATAAAAAGAAAGCACATCTTTTAGTGTGTCCATATGTCCTCGGAAGACAATGGAAAGCAGACAACATATTCACTGCATTTTTCTTTACCCGCTCAAGCAAGAGGAGACAGAAGCTCTAGAAGATACACAAAAGCAAAGTGATTCTGACTGGTAAACTCAGGACAATTCACCAATAGAAGGCTCCCTTTGCTAGATTCACACCACCTCTCAACCTTGAGGTGCTTTCTACTTCAATGAGTGGAGACATTGTCTGTCTTGATCACAGAGTCTAGCAGTGCTGGCACATAGATAGCATTCAACGAATACATGTTAAATGAATGAATTACTGTGATTATAATTTAAATAAATTATACTTCCTTCACCTAAAACAAAATGTTCTACTTCACCAACTTTTAGAAATAGTCCTATCATTATTGCCCATAACATGGTTTTCTTTGCATCTTCTTCATCTTAAAACTCAAGTATTATAAGAGGCATTATAATATAGGTCCATAACATTGATACATATATCATAAGAGGTAAATGCTGAGCATTCTGAATTCATACATATTTATATTTGGTGGAAGTTTGAAAGGCCTGTTCCTCATTTGTATTTTGAAGCAATATTTGGAATAAAAATAATATTAGAAAACACAGACCAATCTCTGGGATGTAGTTAAAACTGAGAGGTCTGCTTTCATTTTGCCCTGATTCTAACTGTTCAAAACAAAGAAAATTGAATGTATTTGCCTGAAAGACTAATCAGATTTAGATGAATTTTTATCCACTGCGCCACCAGAGCTTCTTCCTTCTAAAACATGTAGGGCATTTATCTTCTATACATAAGTTCACCTCTTAGCAAACTTATCAATCCTCCATACAGATCTTCATTACTGACAAAAAGCTCTGAGGATGAAAATGGCTTAGTAAGATAGTAGTTACAGTTCACTAACGCGAATGGAAAATGCAAGCAAGCATTACTGGTGCATCAGCAAAATCATGTTCCGAAAAATATACTATCCCCTTCAATTAACATTTGGGCTACCAAGTACTTTAAAAAGATGTGCTGGGTATCTTAAAATGAGTATGTCAGTTAATTAATTCTGTGATCCCCTGCTACCAACTGAATACTGTAAATCTGTTATGATTCACTGTCCTATAGATCATCTGTTCTTGGTCCTGGTTTGTTCCAGGAAGAGAAGCAGCTGCAACACTATATCCCTGCTCAACCTGAGGACCATCTGACTTTAATTGTAACACACAGCTTGATGTGGCTCTGGTTATGAGAAGCCAGAGTATCGTCTGTAATAATCTGGAAAAGCAGAAACCTGCCAACAGAGGGCTGAAAACAGGGACTTGGGCTGTCTGGCTGCCTGACGGGCTGCAGGAAATATGATTAATAGGTAAGGTATAATGATATCAGGAACCCGATTAGCACCACAAAAAGGTCACAGATCAAAGTAGTATGCATTTCATAAGCTACAATCATTGCATAAAATCTGAAGACTTGAAGAGGTAAACCAAAAAGAGGAGAGGATAAAACCCTTATGTGACAACATGCTAACAGATACAGAAATACCACACTAATAATTTAGTCACTTATACGAAGTTAACAGGAAATAATAAAATGAATCAATCTGGACTGGACTGTGGGAAAGCTCTGTTTATCATAGGTGGATAATAAATATTTTTAACGAATGACTTAGCTATTAAATTCTTTCACAAGGACACATGTAAGTAAAATCAAGTATCTTTTCTAATAATGAATTAAAATGATCAGAGATACAATATTCATTCAATTCTGAAAAACATTTGCATTTAATTTGCAGCAAATTTTCACACAATACTGTTTGGGGATGTTCGCTTATTCTGAGCCCAAACTATGAAGAAATCTGCAAAACGCACAGGATTGGGAATCACTGGAAAAATGTTAAATAAACTTAATAAGTTATAATCAAGGTGGAGTTAACATGGTAAAATACTATTTTGCATACAATTTCATACTCATATCTAAATTCAGTATGCAGGCAGCCAAAAACCAAACCTGACTGGAAAGCAGTTTGGCAAATTGCCACCATCTTTTCCCTGATGCCCTTGAGAAACCCATTCTAAACAGATACAGCTTTCCAAAGGTGAAGGCAGAGGGGGTAGAGGTGGGAAGTACTGTCAGGCAAGTGGTTTACATAAATTTATTTAAGTAAACCATCAAAAGATTAGTGAAAAGCTTTAAATATAATTTACAGGCAGTCCTCAGATTACAAATGAGTTCTGTTCCTAAGTCTGTCTTTCAATTGAATTTGTACGTAAATCGGGACAGTTAGGTAGGGTTCATATCTAACATCAGTTAGTTAAATGTTTGTCATAGTATATAGTGTGCTTTCTATGAAAAAAATAAAAAACATTAAAGAAACACTTCCAGGTACATTAAACCATCTTTAACATAATAATACAGTAATAACAATAATAATGTTTCGGTGCATGTCACAAAGTAGCTCCCATTTGTTATTAGGAACCACTGTATGTTCAGGCAGTCCCTGGATTACAAACAAGTTCCATTCCTAAATCTGTCCCTAAGTTGAATTTGTATATAAGTCAGAACAATTATATACAGTTTGTATCTAGCATCAGTTAGTCAAATAAAATAGTGCTGTTTGGTATTACAAGCTACTGTATATACCTCGAATTTTTACTATAACAGGCTTTACAGGGATTGGCTTGTAACTACAGTTAGTAGGTAAACTGGACGTTCATAACCCGGGGACTGCCTGTTTCAAATGTTTCTTCTTCTTAGATTTAAAGTGAAGTGCACACACTAACAAGCCTCTTTGGACTTTTGATAATAATATCTATGGTAATAATTAATACAGAGCCACTTCCTTTGAGATTTAAACTTTTAAGTCACATTTGGGAAAAAAGTATTACAATAATGAAAATATCAGAATGTGATTTTAATCTTTTTCTTAAAAATATATTCTTCAAAAATGGGTAAGATTCTTTACACTTTTCCTATATTATATAAATATTATTTAACATTTACCTAATATATGTTTGTAGCCCTGGTGGTGCAGTGGTTAAGAGCTCGGCTATTAACCAAAAGGTCAGGAGTTCAAATCCATCAGCTGTTCCTTGGAAACCCTATGAAGCACTTCTACTCTATCCTGTAGGGGCACTATGAGTCAGAATTACTCAATGGCAATGAGTATGGTTGTTGTTTTTTTTAAATATGTAACAAAAACTTTTATTTAACTAGTGATTCAAAAGACACCATTAAAAAATGAAAAGACAAGCCACAGACCAGGAGAAAAATATTTGCAAAACATCTGTTGGATAAAGGACTTTCATCAAGAATATATAAACATTTCTAACAACTCAATAAGAAAAAGACAAACAGCCCAATTAAAAAATGGGCAAAAGATTTGAATAGATACTTCATCAAATATATATATATATATATATAAATAGCAAATACACCTGTAAAAAGATGCTCAACATCATTAGTCATTTAAGAAAAACCTGTCGCTGTCGAGTTGATTCTGACTTACAGCGACCCAACAGGACAGAGTAGAACTGTCCCACAGGGTTTCTAAGGCTGTCATCTTTACAGGAGCAGATTGCCACATCTTTCTCCTGTGGAGTGGCCGGTGGGTTCAAACTGCCAACCTCTGGGTTAGCAGCTCAACTCTTAACCACTGCGTCACCAGGGGCTCCTTATCATTAGTCATCAGGGAGACGTAAATCAAAATCATGAGATACCTACTAGAATGGTTCAAATAAATAAGACTGACAATACCAAGTCTTGGCAAGGGGAAAAAACTGGAACCTCATCCATTGTTCATGGGAATGCAAAGAATCTACCCAAGAGACATAAAAACAAATGTCTGTACAAAGACGTATATGCAAATGTTCATAATAACCGCAAACTGAAAACAAGTGAAATGTCCATCAACTGGTAAACAGACAATATGTGGTATATCCATACAATGGAATACTATGCAGCAACACAAAGTAATGAACTACTGATAAATGCAACACAGACAAATCTCAAAAACATCATGCAATGTGAAAGAAGTTAGGCATAAAAGAGACTACATATTGCATGATTCCATTTATGTAAGATTTCTAGAAAAGGCAAAACTCTAGAGATAGAATCAGTAGTTGCCTGTGGCTGGGAGTGGGAGCAGAGATTGACCGCAAACAGGCACCAAGGAGACTTTTTAGAGTGATATAAGTGTTCTAACTGGTCTGTGGTGATGGTTACACAACTGTATCAATTTACTAAAGCTCAGTAAATCGTACATTTAAAAAGGTGTATATAAATTAAACCCCAATAAAGGTCTTTAAAAATGTAGACAATCAATGAAAGCAAATGAAAAAATTGTTGAATGAATGTACCTTCTATTCATTTCAATGCACCCTTGGGGGCAAACACCATGTAAATATACAGACACATTTAAAAGTCTGACATCTCCTTCAGTCTTTCTGGGCTACCCTTCATTCTGAGCTCTCACTTTAACCACAGTCACTTACTGAGAACTTTAAAAATTCTTGGAGTAAAGTGAAATGGAACATACCATAAGACTGTGAAACAATAGGAACCACATGCCTACTGTAAGTCGGACAATCCTCTAGGTATTTTATGTACATAATTGCAATTCCATACTCACATATTTCCAAATTACAAATGAGGAAAACAAGGCTTGGAGAGGTTAAACTGCCTATGGTCCCCCAGGAATATGATTGATCCAGGATTGGGAAACATGATCTAACTCCAAAACCTATGTTCTTTCCACTCCTTTGCACTGCTTCTAGTATATATAAAATGTAAAATGTCACTAATAATGAGACTGTAACAGGGTCTAGAAGATAAGAATAAATTAGCTTGAAAGGAATTTAAAACCAAAAGAAATGCCATTTAGGAAACCAATATGTAGCCATTTTCCTTGTTTCACTGTAAAATTTTTTTTAAAAAATTTATATTCCATCTTAAAAATGGAGTATAGTAAAATACACTTTTAAGTACTGAAAATAAAACTCCCCAATTCCAAATTTTTATGAAGCTTAAAAGGAAAAAGGAAAGTCATACTCTTCTTCACAGAATAATACAGACCCCAGGTAAGACAGGGCATTAAAAAGTCCACTAATGGTACTAAAGACTTGCTAGTAAGCGCTATCATCACTGTGGTTTTAAGGTTTTTGTTTTTTTAATTTTGTTTCTAAGTTTTCATATTCAAAATATTATGTGAAGATTTCCTTCAAAAGACAGGTACAGGATATAATTTGAAAATCTTGTTCCTGTTACCAAAATGTGCAATGGCCTTCCACACTGGAACACACAATTACTTTTCTTTCTTGGTAGGAGAAACCTATGTTTGAAAAAAGCATGGAATTCTAGTTTCACTTATAAGTGTCCCTTCTAACACTGAATTATCATGTATATATGAAAGTAACCTAAATTCTGCATAACACAATACAATAAACCATTACACCTTTCAATCCTATGAATTTTTATAATCAAAGTATATACAGAGATTCACAAAGCATTATGTCACTTTCAGTCACCCTATCAACTACAGCTTTGTCCAGAAGAGCAAGGGTTAATGATTATACACCAGCACATGAAAGATGCTTTGAGCACAGACTCATTGTTATGATAGATATGTAGATGATAACTATCTTACCATTCTGTTTATGTAAACAAATTCTTCTGAGGTTTTGGCCCAAGGAGGAAGTTCGACATCAGACACTACTGTCCCATCATCCATCACTCCAAGATTATAATTATTGAAGTTGACAAACATCTCAGGGAGATAATAAAATTCAGGGATCAATTCCTATATAAAAATAGAAGATGATATTATATTATAAATTGTGGGTTACTGAATAGATATTTTTAAAAAATTAGATCATTTCCTAAAGCAGAACAAAATGAACATACGGAATTTTTTTTTTCATATCACAGCTCTATCATACTATTTTTATTAAGATAGACCCTATGCAACCAAAACTAATCAATATATTACTGGTTGGTTATAGGGTCTCTTTCAGGACACAACTCATAACATCAAAATGCTTAAATAATTCAAGTAATACTGGAGGTTTGACAAGATATAAACAGAGATTACCATGTTGTAATAATAATGACATGGTAAACCAGACTTTTCATGAGGTATATGGACTTTTTGCCAGAAAAATACCAAAATCTCTATAATATAAGCTTTATTATGCCACTGCTTTGGTCCCTTCATCACTTAGGAAGATAATTCATTATATGTAACCATGGTTTAACAATACATTTTCCTCACATTTCAAAACATTCAAGTTTAGTTTTAAGGTACTAACTCTGAAAAGATTAAAATTTATAATTAGTCTAGAAAATGATCTGCATAAGGAACTGAGTAAATTAAATATATGACCTTAATAAGGACACCTTAAATACCCTTTAATAGCACATTTAATAAGCAGAAAAATGCAGATGGTTAGGCTTTTGTGTTCAATAAGCCCCATGTATAACTATTTCAGAGGCCCTGTAGATCAGACTCAAATCCAGTCTTGACATGGGTCAGTGGCTCACTAGTTTCTCAGATCCCCCCTCAGGGCCAGCTACAGCAGGCCCAGCTTTCTAAACAGTTGAGTAAAATAGGGAGGTCATCAGATTTTGGACAAGGTCAGTATGAACTCGCCAGAGGAAAGACAAAAAAGATCCAAAAGAATTAAGCTATTATCACCTCTATCATCCATGTGAAATGCTGCTTGACTTTAAATTGTACCTTCTTTGTTTACAATCACAATCATTAACTAAGCAGGGTAGAAATGAGCTTGTCCTCCAAATGCCTGACAACCACATGAACATTAGACTTGAAAAACAAACTGAACAAATTTATTTTAAAAAAGGAAGAATCCTGTTAAACGTTTGGCCATAAATAAAATTACACAGCGATCACACAAAAATATTAAGATTCTGATCTCCAAAAATGATGTATATAAATCTAATTGACAAAAGGGAATAAGATAGATGTGTGTTACTTTATTAAGCGAAAACCTATATCCATTTTGTTTGAGCTAACATTTATTCATTGGTATGAGCCAGGTACTAACATAAACCTTTAAAAAACCTTATCAAGTACAGCCAGAGGGCTCCTTACAAGTGAGGATGGCAAGACTTCTTCTCATATACTTTGGAGATGTTATCAGGAGGGACCAGTCCTTGGAGAACAGCACCAAGCTTGGTAAAGTAGAGGGTCAGTGAAAAAGAGGAAAACTTCAATGAGATGGACTGATACAGTGGCTGCAACAGTGGCTCAAACATAGCAGCAATTGTGAGGATGGCTCAAGACCGGGCAGAGTTTTGTTTTGTTGTATATAGGGTCACCGTGGGTCAGAACCGACTCTATGGCACCTAACAACAACAATCATAGTCATATTTAATTCTCACAACAACTTTATAAGGTAAACTATCATCTCCATTTTAAAAATGAACTAAGCTTCAAAGAGACTAAGTAATTTGACCAAGGTTACACAGCCAATATGTGATAAATTTGGGACCTGGACCAGGTTTTGTCTACCTCTAAAGTCTGTGCCCTTAATCATCAAATAAGCATGGGCTCTACTTATACAGTACACACAACTGTAAACATTTTAAATTAAATTTTTAACATATATTCCAGGTGATTTTTAAAAAAGAAAAAAAAAAACAAATTTTTAGTTCTGTCATAATAAGAAAACTGCTACTTCTGAAAGAAAAAAATATATATACATTATAAACACACACATATATGTATATAAACTAAAATCCATTGCTATCAAGTTGATTCCAACTCATAGCAACCCTATAGGACAGAGCAGAACTGCCTCATAGGGTTTCCGAGGAGTGGCTGGTGGATTCGAACTGCTGACCTTATGGTTAGCAGCTGAGCTCTTAACCACTATGCCACCAGGGCTCCATATATGTATACGGTAGTATTTATTATACGAATATAATTAATCCAAACAGAAGAATTTTAAAAATATGTTGTAATTATTATTTAGTCAAATATTCATAGCTTTACATTATTAATTTTATTGTACCTTTAAAAAAACTTAGGATTTTGAGGAATTTTACCAAAGCATCTTATTTTCATTCCAAATTCCTTGTGCTAATGAAGAGAACTGTTACATGGAGAGCTATTATTCTCCAGGTCTTGTTTTACAAGGTGGGAGGGTCATGCTTTCCTGGTTTATTCAAAACAAAAAGTAGCATTTGGGCTTAAGTAAATACTAATTCTTTTAATTTCAATAATATCGACACCTCCACCTCCACCCCCAAGAATAGCAACTTAAAAAGGATTCTTTGGGGGTGTGAAAAGAGAAAGTTTCCTCAATACCAATACACACACACACACGCACAAACACAAAAAATGGCTTTTTGCCTTTGCCAAAGAAATAAAAAAGACCAAAAATGAATTGAAATTGAAGGAGAGGAGAAAACAAGTTAGTACTCATATTTTATTTACTTCCTAACTTGCCTGTATTTCTATATTAGTCTCATCCCAATACAGCCAGGTTGAGAATCCACTGATATTACCAGTTGACCAGCTGCCATCTACTGGATTCCAACTTACGGCAACCCCATGTGTGCCAAGAGTAGAACTGTGCTTGATAGGGTTTTCAATGGCTGGTTTTCTGAAGTAGATTGCTAGGCCTTTCTTCTGAGGTGCCTCTGGATGGACTTAAACCTTCAACCTTTCGGTTAGCAGCTGAGCACGTTAACCATTTTTATCAGCCTGGGACTAGGTTAGGCTTAACCAGGGAATACCGATATTTGCCTAAAATTTTGTCACTCTGTCCCTTTGGTCAGAAATCTTTAATAGCTTACCATTATCTCAAGAGGAGTAAAGGTAGAATGGGGATAGAATGTTGGGAAAAGGGAAACAGGGCAGGAGGGGTTAGTGTTCTTCAGACTATTATCTAGTATTCTCTTTTTACATATTATATTACTGACTACAGCTTTCATATCAAGACTAAGACTCTTGACAGTGAGGTTACCCAGCAAAGGTTTCTTCATATTCAGTTGGTTAAATAAAATTGGCATATGTAAACATATGTAAAGTGATTAGCATAGGGAATGGTACAAAATGGTAGTAAAAAAGTATTCATACCTAGAGACAATGGAAGGAACCCTGGTGGTGCTGTGGTTAAGTGCACAGCTGCTAATCGAAAGGTTGACAGTTTAAACTCACCAGCTGCTCTATGGGAGAAAGATGTGGCAGTCAGCTTCCATAAAGATTTATACTCCTGGAAACCCTATGGGGTGGTTCTACTCTGGCCTATAGGGTTGCTTTATCTAGACCAAGCCTTGGAAGTAGGAATGGAATAACCGACTTTTCATAGAAACTGTCATAAAAATAAAGTCTTTCATCTCTCTAATATGTATCACCAAATGTATGCTTTTGTATATTTTCTTCTATTTGTCAATTTATTGAGGTTACTAAAGAAATTGACAAAAATATATTTGCTCAAAACAGAAATGCTCTCCATTGTTTCTTTTACAAGTTCTAAATTGAATTAACAAGAGAAATACATTGTTCCTGGCCCAGTTTAAACGAATTTACTATGAATTTAAAGTATTTTGCTACTTTTTCATTGACAGTTTACTCTAAATATAAATTCACTTAACTAGAAACTAGACAGAGTAAAAATACACATTAAAACAAACAAGACAATGTTAATAAATGAGATAAGGAAAGCAATTTTAAACGTTTAAATCTTACTAGATTATACCAAACTTTCAGCTATACAAACTTCTATCTGACTGTGTTATGGGCTGAATTGTGTCCCCTAAAACTGTGTGCCAACTTGGCTAGGCCATGATTCCCAGTACTGTTCGGTTGTCCTCCATTTTGTGATCTGATGGAATTACCCTGTGTTGTAAACCCTAACCTCTGTGCTGTTAACGAGGAAGGATTAGAGTCAGTTATGTTATTGAAGCAGGACAACCTACAAGATTAGGTTGTCTATCTCGAGTCAATCTCTTTTGAGATATAAAAGAGAGAAGCGAGCAGGGAGGAGAGGGACCTCCTATCACCAAGAAAGAAGAGTCAGGAGCAGAGTGGGTCCTTTGGACCCAGGGTCCCTGCACTGAGAAGCACCTAGGCCAGGGGAAGATTGATAACAAGGACCTTGCCCCAGAGCCAACAGAGAAAGAAAGCCTTCCCCTGGAGCTGGTGCCCTAAATTTGGACTTCCTGCTACCTAGACTGTGAGAGAAGAAACTTCTCTTTGTTAAAGAATTCTGTTATAGCAGCACTAGATAACTAAGACAGACTGTGAGAGAGGTAATAACTCATCAATTTCCATTTTATTATCATAGATTTTATTTGCTATTTCCTCCAACAGACAGATGTCCTGTAAATATTGTGCAATGGACATTATAAAAATATTTCAAATTAACTCTTAAAACTTTATTAATTAAAAAATAGGCAAAAAACTTAAACAGACATTTCTTCAAAGAAGGTATGCAAATGGACAGTAAGCACATGAAAAGCTGCTCAACATCACCCAAAACCTGTTGGAACGAGTTGGGAAACGCAATCAAAACAATGAGATATCATTTCACTCCCACTAGGATGGCTATTAGCATAAAAATGGAAAATAACAAATGTTGGTGAGGATGTGGGTAAATTAGAACTCTTACCCAGTATGGGATGTGGGAATGTAAAAATGTGCCCTCAATGTGGAAAACAAATTGGCAGTTCCTCAAAAAGTTAAATTGCCATATGACCCAGAAATTCAACTTCTGGGCATATACTCAAAAGAACTGAAAGCAGGACTCAAATATTTTTACGCAAATAACATGTACCTTCTACATTTGTTTGTCAACCACTCCTTCCTTCCCCTCTCCTGGTAAGGTATTTTTGTAAGTGTGCTATGCTATTTTTTTTTACAACAACATGTTGTAAAAAAGTGGCACTTAATACCATGTGGGGGAGGGAGCAGTTGGCAAACTAACGTGGAAGTTGTGCACTATTTGCATAAAAATACTGTACACCACTGTTCACTGCAGCATTATTTACCACAGCCAGAAGTTGGAAACAATCCAAGTATCCATGAACAGATGAATGGATAAACAAAACAAGGTATATACATTTACAATGGAATATTATTCAGCCATAAAAAAGGGATGAAGTTTTGTTACATACTAGGACATGGATGAACACTGAAAACATTATGCTAAGTGAAATAAGTGAGATACAAAAGGCCAAATATTGTATGAACCCACTTACATATCTAGAATAGGCAGATTCATACAGCCAGAAATAGATTAGTGGTTACCAAGGGCTGGGGGTGGGTGGGGGAGGAGTGAGAAGTTATTGCTTAATGGGTATAGAGTAACTGCTTGGGGTGAAAAAAAAAATTAAAACTCTATCAATAAAAAATTAAACTTAATATTTCACTTGAAATTTGTCAAGATATGAATTTGTATCTCACTCTATTTTTACTCCCCTCCCCACATTTCAAGAAAGGAGTTAGGCACTTCCTTCCTCAAAGACATTTTCAGGGTCTAGTGCAGAGGCCTCTTGAAAGACATTATTCCTTTCTGTCTTTTGTGAAGGTCTGAGCATACAGAGGAGATTACGTGAGGTGTCCAGCAGGAGGAATGTCAACAGGTAGTATTTTTTAAGAGTAGAAGCAGAATAGACAAAATAATTTCTCCAAGATGGAGGCAGGCAAGTTTCTGGAAATCTGTAGTAAGCTTTCTTTCAGCCTGGGGGAAGGGAGGGAGGTGATGAAGAGGTTAGGCTGGAACCTCAGAAATGAAGATGAGGGTCACTGCATGCCCATAGTGTGCCTCTGTATGAGTTAGAAAAAGGTACCCTTTCTGGGATGATGCAGCCCTGAGGGAACTCTGTTTGGGAAGTGGAATACAGGCTGGATTTCAGTTCTTATTCCTTCCCTCAGTCAAGTGCCCTTACGTAGAGAACAACTGTACATGGTGATCCCATGCATAAGCTAACCACTGGCACCAGGGCTTTGGCATCAGCAAATATTTCTTATTCCAAGCTTGGTATAACAAGCTGAGCTGCCTGCCTTCAAAAGACCCTGTGGCATAACCAATGAGGATATGGCTGGTGACGAAGATGGAATGAAGATGTGAGGATTAATTTTCCAGGTACCATATAAGCCTGGACTCTCATTCAAGTCTTGGGAAGAGGAGGTCCCCAATCCTATCCCTTTAATGACTATCACTGAATCCCCCCCACCAGCATAATATGAGGAAGTTTGAATTCAGTTTGTGACATTTCTTGTACACTTGGTTAGTGGTAATGAATTTATTTCTATTTCAATAATGATAAAAAGTTATCACATTATATTAACTGATTAGGCTTCTAGGAAACAAAATGGTAGGAAGAATTCAGTATGGACAGAAATAGAATACGAATGTCCCCCTTTTATTGAAAAAATAAAATTTATAAGATATTCCTCTTATTTAACTGATTAGTTGATTAAAGCCTTAGGTAGACATGAAGAGTGATGTAACATATTATTATTACAAGAAGAACTGATTTAGTCCTTAGTCTTAGCAGAGAACTTGTTAGGCTTTGCGATATAAAGTGGGGATGGATGTTGTTTTATTTTTCCCCTACAGAACAGAGATCTAAACTGGTGAATAAGAGTAAAAGGATACTTTTATTAAGTGCAAACAGGTTGTAGGAACAAAGAGCACTCTAGCAGTTCAAAGGAAAAAATGATGTCTAAAAGTTGAAGTAGCCAGTGAAAGCTTTAGGAAAAAGAACCAATACATTTCTCTAATACAGCACTCATCCCACTATATGGGAATCGTCTGTTTGCTTGGATCTCTTTCTAAACTGAAATTGTCATTAGATTGAGGACTTTAGTAACTTGTCCATCACTACATCCCCAAAGCCTAGACATAACGTGTGACACATATTAGGCATTCACTAAAAATCTGTTAAATCAGTGATTGAAAATGGTAAACTCAAAGATTAATAAAGCAGAGAGAAAGATTAGAACCCTCCTGAAAAGGGTAATATCTTAAGAAAAGATGCAGAGATTGAAGTGTGCTTATCATTTGTTTCCAATGAGCAATGAAGAACAATTTAATTAATTTAGAGGGGACTATACACAAGGAGGGAGAGCCCTGGTGGTGCAGCGGTTAATAGCTCAGCTGCTAACCAAACGGCTGGCAGTTTAAATCCACCATAGTTGCTCCTTGGAAATCCTATGGGACAGTTCTACTATGTCCTATAGGGTTGCTGTGAGTTGGAATCGACTTGACAGCAACAGCTTTGGTTTTGGGTTTATATACAAGGCGGAGACCCTGGGTGCTGCAAACAGTTAATGCATCAGGCTGCTACCTGAAAGATTAGAGGTTTGAGCTCATTCAGAGGCGCCCAGAAGAAAGGTCTGAAGGTATATTTCCAAAAAGTCAGCCATTGAAAACCCTATGGAGCACAGTTCTACTCTGACACACGTGGGTCACCATGAGTGGGAATCAACTCAATGACAAGTGGTTGGATATACAAGGGACAGGACATAAATCTGGAGAAGGAGGTAGAGTCAAACTGTGGGAAGTCTTGAATGCCAGGCTATGATGGTTTAGCCTGCCTTTAACATAAGAAAAATATTTTTTTTCTATTAGGAAATTTTTTTAAAGAACATGAATTTAAAATAGTGTAAATGTTTCAAAGAAGTTAACACAGATGAGACAGAGTGTTCATACTGTAAAAAAGGACATCACCAATTAAGCACAACTAAATTAGAAGGGAGTGAGTATATATGCTTAAAACATATTACAATCTCATTATAAGGAAATGTGCATAAATAACTTTGTCGATTAGAGTTTAATATCATCTTCATATAAAATAAATAGGCTTAACCCAACTGAGGTACATCAATACATAACAAAAGAAATAAGTATATATACCCAAATATTACTGTGGTTGATAATAACAAATTAGAAAATAGAATTTCATCTTAATCCTAAAAGCATCTTCCCAAGAATCATGCTTTAATATAACACCAAATACTATGGATCAAAATTATCTCTTCTGACAGATGAAATTTAGTAAACAGAGTGAAAGATTATGTCTTTCTAATACTTTTAATGCACACTTACAAAGGGAAGTATGTTTTACATTCGTTAGACCAGAACATTCAGCTCTGGATAGAAAACACATGTTCACCAATTCTTAAAAACATCAGTGGGAAATGATAAGTAAACAACACTGACAGAAGACAGAGATATTTACAATTTACATTTTCTTCTGACTTGCTGACAATAATTTTAATCTCTATCAGTTATTAGGCAGATGGGTCTTAGAGGCAGGTAACATAGTCAAAAATGTAGTCTGTCATCTCCTAAAATAAAAATTTGAAAGGTTCAACCGGAGGTTATACTACAGTTCAGGATAAGCTCACTGCTTTGATCACAAATCCCGAGGCTTTCAAGGCCCAGTGACAAGGATTGGTTATGACCACACATATGCCTTAGTTTTTTTTGTTAAGGTATGAGCCCCACTGATATGAATGGTCTCTGCAGCCTGGCTGTATGCTTCTTCTAATAGTCAATTCTATCCACTGAACTAGAACCATCACTTTAGTAATATATGAGCAACCACGTCAAATACTAATCCATTAGCCCAGGAAAAAGATAATCAAAACAGAAATAAAATAAAGAAGCTAATTCAGGGCTAAAGTTAAACTTTTATTCTATTCTTACTAAAATATTAAATCCTGACAACTCACAAAAATAAGCACAATAGCGTGGTAACTAATTTAACGTGCACTACTACAGGGGCTTTCATTGGCAAAAGATGGGAAAGCAAACTCTTAGCTTTTATACACTAGAAAAATAATACATTTTATGAAGAAAAAAACCCTCCAAAATAATCTTTCTTAAGGAACAAAAAAGAGTTAATGAACATTATGAAAAATAATAATGATCAAGTTCTGATACATTTTAAATTTTAAGTATTTAGTTTGTTAACTCACAGATAAGAAAAACATTAAGACAAAATGACTACAGGTCAAGTACATTGAGTTGCACTTACAATAATCATTTTATACAGACTGTATATGTGAAAGTTTTTGAATTGATGTTTAAATTTAGTTTTTCCTTATTTAACAGACAAAATGATGGTTTTTTTTTCTTTGATAAAAAGAAGCAATTTTACAGCAATTTTAAAATTGGAGAAAGAAAGAAAAAAAGAATCTATAATCATTCCAGGCAGACCCAATAAATACTGTCTGTTTTGGGACATTAGAAAAATGTCACTTCAAATGTATTAAAATAAGGAAAAATCATGGGTTACAAGCCAATAGATAACAGTCTATTTCAATCTGATGTAGCAGAGAGAATAACTGGGTTTGAGTTCTGTCTGCTCAACTTACTGGCCACATGGCCTTAAATTAATTTAATTTCTGTGACCCTTACTCATCTCAATTACCTTTTCTAAATCACAGGGTTGTTGTGAGGCTCACATGAGATAATACAGAATTCTATATAATCAGAGGATCTTATTATTATTATTACTATTATTACTATGATCATTAACATGGCACCTGATAAAAACCTCAAATTACAGATTCAACTCACATAATGCTTAAAGCCAACAGGCCACTCACTGAATTATGCCCATTCATAAAAGCATTTAACAAAATTTACTTGGAAAAATAAAATGTGCCCACAAAAATATTGAGGACGTCAAAATTCCTACTAAATAACTATCATATTTAAAATGAATTCATTATTTTTTTATTAGTAATGACAGGTAGGGTTTAACATGTCTCACTTTATGATGAATACCCTCAATATTTTACAGTTCTCTTTTCTACTTTCCACACATTTTTCATTTCCATATTTGCACTGGGCATCTTCATTGAGCCTTTTGGTGTTCTAGGTACTAATCTTCAAGGAAATTATAATTTGGGAAGAGATAACAGACATTCATAACGCCCACCTTAAATCCTTTCTGGAGAAAGCTGTAGAACACAAACAAACTTACATATATATTTATATTCTGCTATGACTATGGGAGGAAAATAGTTAATATCAGTATCTAGGAACACATTAACAAACATTTTCTACATTTTTTTTAATTGAAGAAAGTGTCATAAGTCAAAAAACAAATCACACCTAACATGTATTGTTTTTATAATTAGGGAAGATTTGTGAACATTTTCCAAGTACTTTAAAAGTTCTTTTTTTTCAGCACTGTGTATAGACAGCAAAGAAAAATATTCAGTATTTCAAGTAATTTTTATGAAACAGCAAAAACAAACAGTTCATTGTAGGCATAAGAGTACAAACTTTAATATTAAAAAAAATTACTACCTGGGTTCATCCTTTAGCCTATTAATAAATGAAGAAGAAAAGAGCTAAAAAGATGTGGTTAAATTTACAAGTCTGTAAATTATGTATAAATTATGTATAAACACAAGGACAAACAGATACATACTTCACTTAGGGTATAAGGATGTTACATTGTTAAGAGAGATAAGACAGCTTGAGCTCACTCTGATATGGATATCAGCGCGACAGAGGAAGAGACAATGACAGAAAAAGAGGGGCTGGCAAAGAAAAAAATAAATGGAAGAGTGCATAAGCTAGAAATGTGCAAGGGCTGTATGGAAAAGAATAAGATTTTAATTTTACTTTTAGCATTTCAGAATTCTAAATTATTAAAAAAAAAATACAGCTGAAAATAAGAAGAATAAATAATGAAAATATTTTTACTAAGAAAATAAAATTACCAAATCATAAAATAAAGTTGTCTTTAAAAACAAACAAACAAAAAACCAAGTGGGTTAAGAAATATATTTCCAGCAATTATGTTCTACTAACTGTAGCCAAACACTTTCTTATAAATGGCCCTAATGCTGATCTATCAGCATCCATGGAATGTATTAACATTGTAGAAGACACGCTGATAGGGAAAAAAAGCAACCTAATTTATCTTCAGATTGTAGACTCCTGGGATTTCGGAGGTAATAGAGGGCAAGTCAAAGGTCTCATGTTTCACAAATCTCACAAGACACAAATAAAAGCATTCTATGATCACCCTCATTTTGTATTATTATTTCACATACATATGTGCACTCATAATTCTACAGCTAAAATAAATTCATTTTATATTACTGCATGGTCATTCATTTTAAAAAATAGTATTTAGAATCTCTTAGGGTTTAATTGCATTATATTTACTTAATTGAGAGAGATGTGTAATATACTTCACTTAACCTACTAATCTCATAACTTAATAGAAATTTTACATTAATCATTAACAACACACAATTAATTATAAGGTAGGATTTTTAATTGAATATCCAAGACATAACCTGTGAGGGGATGTCCATATAGGCTTGTTTTTGTAAAACTATAAACAGTAAGAACTTAATCTGTTTTACCTGTAAAAATATACAAAACTTAAATTATTAACTCTTGATCAGTAGATGACATTCAGCTACCAGATCTCTTAAGGACAGAAAAGACCTTCCTAAAGTATGAGATGTTAGTTGCCCTGTTCTATGTGGAGCACATATCCATTTGGGTTTTGATGCACCCTTCTGGCCGAGATGGCTATACACTCTCTTCTTTCTTCTCAGACTAACTCTATTTCTTCCAAGGCTCTTTCACTGACTCCTCTTCCTACTGGCATCTTTTACTTTCTTCATTCTTTCAACAAATACTTACTGAGTGCCAACTAAATGTAAAGCACTATTCTAAATGCTAAGATCACATACTAAACAAAGCAAAAAGTCTCCACCTTCAATTTACGGAGCTGTAGCAGTACTAGTGGTTAAGAGCTATGGCTGCTAACCAAAACGCTGGCAGTTCCAATCTACCAGCTGCTCCTTGGAACCCCTATGGGGCACTTCTACTCTGTCCTATAGGGTCGCTATGAGTTGGAATCAACTTGACAGCAATGGGTTTTTTTGTTTTGTTTTGTTTTTGTTTTTTTCGTGGCACAGTGGTTAAGAGTTTGACTGCTAACCCAAAAGCCAGCAGTTCAAAACCACCATGGGGCAGTTCTACTCTGTCCTATAGGGTTGCTGTGAGTTGGAATCAACTTGACAGCAACGGGTTTTTTTGTTTTGTTTTGTTTTTGTTTTTGTCATGGCACAGTGGTTAAGAGTTTGACTGCTAACCCAAAACCAGCAGTTCAAAACCACCATGGGGCAGTTCTACTCTGTCCTATAGGATTGCTGTGAGTTCGAATTGACTCAACAGCAACAGGTTTGGTTTGTTTGTTTGTTTTGAGTGAAGGAGAAATACAAAATAAAAAAGTGAATATATATGTCATGTCAAACACTGGCAGATGCTAGGTCGAAAAATTAAACAGGATAAGAATGATGGGGACCAGAAGTGGTGTTAATTTACAGAGGGTGTTCAGGGAAGGCTACTCTGAAGAGGTGACACCTGAGCAGAGATCTGAATGAAATAAGGGAGTGAACCAAGCAAATATCCGGGAAGAAAGTGGCTCAGGCAGACAGAATATTATATGTAAAATCACCAAAACAGGACTATGCTTGGTATTTTTGCAGAAGAACAAGAATAACAAAAAAAGACAAGTGAGGCTGCAGCAGAGTAAGAGAGAGGCAACCAGATAACACAGGACCACAGTAGCTACAGTAAGGACTTGCATTTTGTTCCACTTGACAGAAGAAGTCATTGGACAGATCTGCACACAGGAATATAACCTAATTTACTATATAAAAAGATCACTACTGCTACTGGTGGAAAAAACACCCAATGGAGGAAGAATTGCTTCATTACAATCACCCAGGCACCCTATATAAAGAATCATCTTTGTATCCTCCTGTCCCTTACAGTCAAGCAATTGCCAAATCCTGGAGAATTATTTTTTAAAAATGGTAAATACATATGTAACAAATCTTGCCATTTCAACATTCTTCACATGTACAATTCAGTGACATTAATTATGTTGTTTAACTATCAACATTACCCATTTCCAAACTTTCCCATCACCCTTTAGAGAAGTTCAGTGTCCCCCAAACAATGAGTCCCTGTTTTCCCCTCCCTCCCACCTACCCCTGATAACCACTAATAAACTTTCATCTCTACTGTTCTAGATATTTCATGTAAGTGGGGTCATGTAATATTTGCCCTTTAGTGTCTGACTTGGAGACCTGATGGTGCAGTGGTTAAGCATTTGGCTGCTAACCAAAAGGTCATCAATTTTAATCTACCAGTTGCTCCTTGGAAACCCTATCGGGCAGTTCTACTCTGTCCTATAGGGTCGCTATGAGTCACAACCAACTCAACAGCAGTGTTTTTTTTGTTGTTGTTGTTCTTTTTAGTATCTGACTTATTTGACTCAACGTTTATCCATGTTGTAGTATCTATCAGGACTTCATTTCTCTTTGTGGTAGAATAATGCTAGTTTAAATAAGTGTGTTTTGGGGATTTTATTTCACCTCTTATAGGAAGTTTTCTGCCAGAAGGCAGGGAGTTAAATCCCTATGCCCTAACTAAATGTGCTCTTTCTTCTGTTTTCTATACACAAATGCCCAATTACAATTTAAGTTCTCTATCTCTTTTATCACATAAGACTAATCAATCACCAAATCATAATAATTCTTACTTTCTAAGTATGTCTAAAATTCATCCACATCTCTCTAGCCCCATTTCCACTACTGACTTTAAGCCTTCACTGCCTCTTCTAATTACTTTAACAGCTTACCAACTGCTTCCACTTTTGCCCATAGTCTCATATGTATTCAAACCAAACACAGTCATGTCTTAAAACCACAAAATACGTTCCTGTCTCCCCACTCCCCTAAGGATGAAGTCAACCTCAACAAGCCTTTGTCTAGTAATAGGGACTGTTGTACTAAAGCCTGCTTTGCAAGGCCTCTCAGGATTGGCTATGGATTTCCTCTTTCCTCTCCCTCTCCTCAGATGCTGTACCTGCGAGCCCACAAAGCAATTACTATACTGCATTACAGGAAATTGTTTTAATGTCAGTATCTCCTCAAGTGTGAAAGTTCAATGAAGGTAAGGGCTGTGCTTATTTGGTGCTATATCACAATCAGAAACTCATAGTGTGTAACAGCAATTGAAATAAAATTTTTTTTTTTAATTACCGGAATACTCCTCCAAACTTTTACTATAATTTTACTTTTAGCATATGTTATTATTTTAGTAGGAGTCCCTGGGTGGGGCCAACAGTTAAGTGCTCAGTTACTAGCCCAAAAAAAAAAAAAAAGGTGTGTGGTTCAAACCTATCCAGAGGCACCTTGGAAGACAGGCCTGTCGATCTGCTTCTGAAAGGTGACAGCCTTGAAAACCCCATGAAGCAGTTCTACTCTGACACACATGGGGTTGCCATGGGTTAGAATCAACTCGATGGCAAATAACAACAACATTATTTTAGTAAGATATTGTCACACTAAATTCTGAGCTTCTGGAGAAGTATGGTTCTCCAGTAATTCCCATTTTAGATCCATTTACTACTGTCTCTACTTCAAAATAATAAATTGAGGTGTCATTTATGACACCTTCCACTCTCTAATCCTGTTAATCATTTCTACAGAAAGGAAGAAAAAGAGTTTAAGCTGCAACAAATCAGACTGTCCTTAACCATTAGATTAAATTTATTGATATTAAGGGTACCTGAAATGAGAAGGCTGCCTTTAGAGAGGGAGACAAAAAAAATCAGTAATAATGCACTGCCTAGAAACGCTCAGACATCTGCCTAATATTTAGATGTGACTGCCCAGTGAAATTCATCCTAGCCTTATAAGACTGATTTGTTCCATAAAATTTGGTCTTAATAATTCTGGGTTCAGGCTGAAGAAAGTAATCTATTTTGTGCCACCATTTCTAAATTTGAAAAATTTGTAAGATTTGAAACAGACTCTACTAGGAATTTACAAATATTATTTATTACAGTGATGGTTCTCCAACCCAATATTAGCACATTCTATTTCATTCCTGAAGACTACATATTATTGCTACTACCTCCCAGCTTATATTTAAATGAAGTGTACATCAGAAACACTGTGGATTAAGAAGAGTAAAGGCTTTCTTCTTTCCATAAGCAGAACGTTATCCTTTGATGTGATTCCAAAACAGTGTCCTAAGCCTGCAAAGATCAAGACAGCAGCCACTAGCCACAGTGAAACCTAACGAAGTCTCTTTCTTCACTGAAATAAAAAGAATTCACATCTCCATCTTTGTTTTATACAAATAACCTTTAGTAAAACTATTATCTGAAAATTGGCAGAATGCAAAAAATAGGGATTTGAAAATATTAAATTTAACAGTTCCATCTCAGCTAAAAAAAAAAGTTAAGTACTTGAAATGTTATCACATCATTTTTTTTTTTTTAATTTTATTTAAGGGAGTTCCAGCAAAATGGCGCTCTAGGCAGAAGCACCACGCCGTCCCTCCACAGCAAAGATCCAAAAAACTAAGCCGAACAATGAATACAACAATCCTGAAACCCTAAAATATCAAATGAAGAGATAAAGAACTCAGCCAAGCACCAAATGGAGTGAGAAAACTGAATGAGAATGGAAAGTGAGGACAGATTAATGCAGAGGTACCCTACCAGCTAACGCAGTGCAGATCCGCCATCTTGGATGCCTATCGGAGACCAGCAAACAGGGGGTATGAGAAAGCAGCTTCACAGACCTTCCAGCGGGAGACAAAACAACCGGTAATTGGCAATATACGCTTTCCCACCCCCCAACCTTCTTCACCCCGACTCAGCTTCCTCTGCTTCCCGCAGCCACAGTCTCTTGACTGGGAAACAGCGGCTGCTTGGATTCCACACACGCGAACGGGTGGCTCTCTGAGTGCCATTTCTTGGCTGCTGGTGTTGCTTTTTCTCCACTTCTTTTTATTTCTTCCTTGCCTCTCCCCACCTCCCCCCCCTTTCGCTCGAGTACCTCGCTCCGTGTGCCATCTTTTCTTCTTCCGGAGGGGCTGCAGAGCTCCGGTACTTTGTGATATAAGCTTTCCCACTCTCTACCCTTCTTCACCCACACTCGGCCCCCTCTGCTTCCCACGGACATAGTCTCTTGTCCAGAAACACCAGCCCGCACTAGTTGGATCTCTGAGTGTCATCCGTTGGCTGCTAGTGTTGCTTTTTTTTTTTTTTCCCCCCCCGCTTCATTTGATTTCTTATTTGCCTCTCACCAACTCCCCCTCCCTTCGCTCAGGTACCTGGCTCCATGCACCATCTTTGCTTCTTCCTGAGGGGCTGCGGAGCTCCGTTCGAGTGTGGAGCTGCTTCGCGGTTTGGGCTGCCGTGCTGGTGGGATTCCGGGGCTTTTCATAGTTTGTTTGTTTTAAATTGTTTGTTTGTTTTCTTTTCCTTTTCTGGAGTTGGGAGCCCTTTCTGGCCAGGCTGAACTGCGTGGAAGGGAGACTCCCCTTCAGCTTCCACAGCTTCTGGGATCCAGAGGGATCCCAGAGGGCATTTCTTTATACATTGGGTTTTTTTTTTTCTTCCTGTTTCTTTGGGTGCCTTTTGTGTTTCTTTATTTGTTTTAATTTGTTTTGTTTTCTTTTTCCTGTTTTTCCCTTTTTATCTTTCTTCATTGCTCAGTTTCTCATCTCTTATATCTTCCTTCTCTTTCTGTTCCCTGAATACCTGGTGTTGTATACCTCTACGCCTTCTAGCCAGGCTGTACTGCAACACCTGAGAGCGACTTCCCCTGAACTCATAGCTGCACTGGTGGGATCCCTGGGAACTTTGTGGTTCTTTAACATTTCTGATTCTTATTTATTCATTCATTTCTTTTATTCCTCCTCCCCTTTCTGTTCTTCTCCATTTCATAGTATCTCATCTCTCCACTCCAACGGCAAGTGCCACTATCATTCATTTTTATTTGTTTGTATGTTTTGGGCTCCTGTTCCTCTCTCCTCTCCCCCATATCTATCTTAGTTCCACACATAACAATCTCCCCGCTGCACCCTGCCTGCCTGCACCGTGCGCTTGACATCACACCACCAAGCAGCACGGGCACAGCCTACTGGAACCTGCCCTGCACTGATTACCGACCCGCTCTGGTGGATGTAGTAAGTGACACAAACAACCCATCCCAGTAACTCCTCTTCAGCTAGAACTGCCCTGCCATACCATATCTGAGTGACTGACCATGCCAGTTGAAGAAGGAGGAGAAAAGTATTGTGCCCACAGACGAGCAAACAACAAAGAACACACAGTCTGCCTGCTCAGACACAGTCAAATATTTCTTTAAAAAAAGGGGATGAAACACACATCTACAATCAATAAACGAGAAAAATAACTACTGAATGCCCCGAAGACAGCAGACAATAACAAAACATTTACAAAAACAGGACAGGACAGTTCCAGTAGCCGTCCAAAATAAAACACCAGATGAATCTCCTGTGGAAGAAAATGCACTAGAACTACCTGATAGGGAATTCAAATCTCTAATACTCAGAATACTCCAAGAACTGACGCAAAAAGCTGACATACATGAGGAAAAAATAGACCAATTCATGGAAAATACAGACAAAAAATTGGAACAATTAAGGAAAATAATGCAAGAACAAAATGCCAAAATAAATTGACAACTAGAAATTATACAAAGACAACAATTAGAAATCCAAAAGATAAACAACAAGATTTCAGAAATGAACGATCTCACAGAAGGGCTGAGAAGCAGATTTGAAACGCTGGAAGACAGGATCAGTGGAATTGAAGACAAACACTTGGATACAACTCTGTTTCAGGAAAACTCAGAGAAAAGAACAAAGAAAAATGAAGAGACCCTGACAGTTATGTGGGACACAATCAAAAGCAAAAATTTGCAAGTGATTGGAGTTCCAGAACAGGGGGAGAAAACAGAAAACACATAGAGGATCACTGAAGAAATGCTGAAAGAAAACTTCCCCAACATCATGAAAGATGAAAAGCTGGCCATCCAAGAAGCTCAACGAACCCCATATAGAAGAGACCCCAAAAGAAAATCACCAAGGCATATCATATTTACACTCGCAAAAACCAAAGACAAACAAAGAATCCTGAGAGAAGCTTGTGAAAAACAAGAAGTCACATACAGAGGAGAAACAATAAGACGAAGCTCAGATTATTCGGCAGAAACCATGCAGGCAAGAAGCCAACGGGATGACATATATAAAATCTTGAAAGAAAAAAAATCGCCAGTCAGGAATAATATACCCTGCAAAACTCTCGTTCAAATTTGATGGTGAAATTAGGTCATTTCCAGATAAAAACAAGTTAAGAGAATATGTAAAACTCAAACGAAACTTCCAAGAATTATTAAAGCGAGTTCTTCGATCTGAGGACAAACGGCTTCAGCTCACAGGCAGAACCTAGGACGCAGGATCGTACCAGCCAGATACCAATCTAGGAAATGAACTCTTGAGGACTATCCAAAACCAAACGAAATACAAGAGGGAATCAGAGCAGTTAATCAATAATTGACATCAACAATAAAAGAGGGAATACACAGCATAGGTATAGAGCCTTCTAATGGAGAGGAAGGCAAGGCGATACCAAGTAATGGTAGACTGCTTCAAACTTAGAAAGATAAAGGTAAACTTTATGGTAACCACAAAGAAAGTTAACAAACATACTCATAAAACAAAAGAGGAAAAACATAAAGTCTCAGCAAAAACAAAACCTACAAAAACAAAAGAAATGAAAAAAAAATCCAAAAACAAAAGTAATTCAGCACAACAGATAAGAAGAAAAAAGAAAACGTCAGCACCACAAAAAAAGCACTGCAAAATGACAGCAACAAACCCAAATCGATCAATTACACTGAATATAAATGGACTCAATGCACCCATAATGAGACAGAGAGTGAAAGAATGGATAATAAAACAGGATCCATCAATATGCTGTTGATAGGAGACACACCTTAGAAACAAAGATGTGAATTTATTAAAAGTCAAAGGTTGGAAAAATATATATCAAGCTAACAACTACCAAAAAAGAGCAGGAGTGGCAATTCTAAACTCAGATAAAATAGATTATAAAACAAAATCTACCATAAAAGATAAAGAAGGACACTATATAATGATTAAGCGGACGATCCATCATGAAGACATACCCATAATAAACATCTACGCACCCAATGACAGGGCTCCAAAATACAGAAAACAAACTCTAACAACACTGAAAAGAGAAATTGACAGTTCCACAATAATAGTAGGAGACTTCAACACACCACTCTCAGTAAAGGACAGAACAACTATGAAGAAACTCAGCAAAGATACAGAAGACCTAAAGGGCACAATCAGCCAACTTGACCTCATAGACATATATAGAACAATCCATCCAACCGCTGCAAAGTACACATTCTTTTCCAATGCACATGGAACGTTCTCCAGAATAGACCACAGCTTAGGATACAGAGCAATCCTCAACAAGATTCAAAACGTTGAGATAATTCAAAGTATCTTCTCTGACCACAATGCCATCAAGGTAGAAATTAACAATAGAAAGAGCAAGGAAAAAAAATCAACTACATGCAAACTGAATAATAAAATGCTTACACATCACTGGGTAATAGAAGAAATCAGATGGAATCAAAAAATTCCTAGAATCAAATGAGAATGAAAACACATCATACCAAAACCTTTGGGACATAGCAAAGGCAGTCCTCAGAGGACAATTTATAGCAATAGATGTACATACCAAAGAATCAGAAAGGGAAAAAATCAAAACATTAAGTACAGAACTCAAACAAATAGAAAGAGAACAGCAAAAAAAAAGCCCACAACCACCGGAAGAAAGGAAATAGTAAAGATCACAGCAGAAATAAATGAAATAGAGAACAGAAAAACAATAGAAAGAATCAACAAAACCAAAAGTTGGTTCTTTGAAAGAATCAACAAAATCGACAAACCACTGGCCAGACTGACAAAAGAAAAACAGGAAAGGACACAAATAACCCAAATAAGAAATGAAATGGCGGACATTACAACAGACCCAACTGAAATAAAAAGGATTATAACAGAATATTATGAAAAACTATACTCCAATAAATTTGAAAACCTAGAGGAAATGGATAAATTTCTAGAAACACACAGCCTACCCAGACTACAACAAAGTGATGTTGAAAATCTGAACAGACCCATAACAAGAGAAGAGATTGAAAAGGTAATAAAAAAAACTCCCAACCAAAAAAAGCCCTGGCCCAGATGGCTTCACTGGAGAATTCTACAAAACATTTACATAAGAGCTTGTACCAGGACTACTCAAGCTATTTCAGAGCATAGAAGAGGAAGCAACACTTCCACAGTCATTCTATGAAGCCAGCATAACGCTGATACCAAAACCAGGAAAAGATGTCACAAAAAAAGAAAATTACAGAACAATATCTCTCATGAATATAGATGCAAAAATTCACAACAAATTCTAGCCAATACAATTCAGCATCATATCAAAAAAAATAATACACCACGACCAAGTAGGATTCATACCAGGTATGCAAGGATGGTTCAACATTAGAAAATCAATCATCATAATCCACCACATAAATAAAGGGAAAGAAAAGAATCACATGATCATCTCAATTGACGCAGAAAAGGCATTTGACAAAGTCCAACACCCATTCCTCATAAAAACTCTCAATAAAATCGGTATAGAAGGGAAATTTCTCAACATAATAAAGGGCATTTATGCAAAACCAACGGCCAACATCATTCTTAATGGAGAGAGGCTGAAAACATTCCCCTTGAAAACCAGAACAAAACAAGGATGCCCTTTATCACCACTCCTATTTTAACATTGTGCTGGAAGTTCTAGCTAGAGCAATAAGGCAAGAAAAAGAAATAAAGGGCATCCAAATTGGTAATGAAGAAGTTAAACTGTCCCTATTTGCAGATGATATATACTTAGGAATAAATCTGACTAGGGATGTAAAAGACCTGTACAAATAAAACTACAAAACACTACTGCAAGAAACCCAGAAGGATCTACATAAATGGAAAAACATACCATGCTCATGGATAGGCAGACTCAACATTGTGAAAATGACAATTCTACCCAAAGCAATATACAAATACAACGCAATCCCAATCCAAATACCAACAACATTCTTCAAATAGATGGAAAAACTAATCATTCACTTTATATGGAAAGGGAAGAAGCCCCGAATAAGTAAAGCACTACTGAAGAAGAAGAATAAAGTTGGAGGACTCACACTACCTGACTTCAGAACCTACTATACAGCTATAGTAGTCAAAACAGCCTGGTACTGGTACAACGACAGATACATTGACCAATGGAACAGAACTGAGAATCCAGATGTAAATCCATCCACCTACGGTCATCTAACATTCAACAAGGGCCCAAAGTCCATCAAAAGGGGAAAAGACAGTCTTTTTAACAAATGGTGCTAGAAAAACTGAATATCCATCTGTAAAAAAATGAAACAGGACCCACCATATACAAAAACTACTTCAAAATGGATCAAAGACCTGAATATAAAGCCTAAAACTATAAAGTTCATAGAAGAAAAAATAGGACCAACACTTCAGGCCTTAATACATGGCATTAACAGGATACATACCATAACCATCAATGCACAAAACCCAATAGATAAGCTAGATAACTGGGATCTTCTAAAAATCAAACACCTATGCTCTTCAAAAGACTTCACCAAAAGAGTCAAAAGAGAACCTACAGACTGGGAAAAAAATTTTGGACAGTAGAAGTCAGACAAAGGTCTAATAAGCTACAAGAAAATCCAATACCTCTACAACAAAAAGACATATAATCCTATTAAAAAATGGGCAAAGGAAATGAACAGACATTTCACCAAAGAAGACATTCAAGCGGCCAACAGACACATGAGGAAATGCTTGCGTTCACTAGCCATTAGAGAAATGCAAATTAAAACCACAATGAGATATTATCTCACCCCGGCATTACTGGCACAAAACAAAAACACTGGAAATAACAAATGTTGGAGGGGCTGCAGGGAGATCAGAACACTTACACACTGCTGGTGGGAATGCAAAATGCTACAACCATTTTGGAAAATGATATGGCTCTTCCTCAGAAAGCTAGAAATAGACATACCATACGATCCAGCAATCCCACTCCTAGGAATATATCCTAGAGAAATAAGAGTCATCACTCGAATAGACATATGCACACCTATGTTCACGGCAGCATTGTTCACAATAGCAAAATGATGGAAACAACCTAGATGCCCATCAACAGATGAATGGATAAACAAACTATGGTACATACACACAATGGAGTACCATGCAACGAGAAAGAACAACGATGAATCTGTGAACCATCTCATAACATGGATGAAACTGGAGTAGAGTATGCTGAGTGAAATAAGTCAATCACAAAGGGACAAATATTGTATGAGACCTCTATTGTAAAAACCCATGAAAAAGTTCACACACAAAATGTAACAATCTTTGTTGGTTACCAGGGATGGGTGGGGTGGGGGTGGGGGAATATTAAATAGACAATAGATAAGTGTTGTCTTGGGTGAAGGGTGAGACACAATACAGGAGAAACTAGCACAACTTGTACAAGGAAAGGTCATGGAAATCCCATAGACACATCCAAACTCCCTGAGGGACTGAAGTGCTGGGCGGAGGGCTCTGGGGACCAAGGTCTCGGGGAACATCTAGCTCAATTGGCATAACACAGCTTATAAAGACAATGCTCCACATTCTACCTTTGTGAGTAGTGTCTGGTGTCTTAAAAGCCTCTGAGCGGCCGTCTAAGATACTCCACTGGTCTCATCCCTTCGGGAGCAAGGGAGAATGAAGAGAACAGGATACAAGGAAAAGATTAGTCCGAGGGACTAACTGTGCACAGCTACAAGGCCTCCACCGGACTGAGTCCAGTACAGCTAGATGGTGCCTGGCTACCACCACTGACTGCTCTGGCCAGGATCACAACAGAGGGTTCTGGACAGAGCTGGAGAAGGATGTAGAGCATAATTCTAACTCACAAAAAAAAAAGACCAGATTTACTGGCCTAAAGGAGACTGGAGAAACCCTGAGTTTATGGCCCCCAAACACCCTTTTACCTCAGTGGTGAAGTTACCTCCAAGGTTCACTGTTCAGCCTGGGAGTGGATAGCCCCGTAAAACCAAATGAGACTAACGAGGTACAGGAGTCCAATGACAAGGGCCAGAAGGCAGAAGGGGACTAGGAAGCTGATAATAGGGAACCCAAGGTTGAGTAAGGATATTGTTGATGTGTTGTGAGATTGTTAACCATCGTCATAGGGCAACATTTGTACTAACTGTTAAATGAGAAACTAGTTTGTTCTGTAAGCCTTCATCTTAAGTGAGAACAACAGCATAATTGGAAGAGTGTAGTCAATGTCACTGAACTGTGTATGTAGAAATTTTTGAAACGGTGTATCTTTGGCTATGTGTATTTTCACCAAAAAAAAAAAGGTTGAGAAGTTAGAGGGTTGATATGTTGTGGGGTTGTTAACCAATGTAATAAAACAACATGTGTACTTCTGTTTCACGATAAACTATTTGTTCTGTAAGCCTTCACCTGAAGTACAATAAAAAAAAATTTTTTTATTTAAGTAAGTCTTCTATCCATCTTACAACGTATCATTTTTGTAAAACAGCATGAAAATTAAATTAGAGAATATAAACTATATTAATCAGGCAAGGTATACTTTAGAATCCACTGAACAAAATAATTTCAACCACCCAATCCCATGTTTCACTCTCCCTTAAACCCTGGTGGCATACTGGTTAAGAGCTACAGCTTCTAACCAAAAGGTTGGCAGTTCGAATCTCCCAGGTGCTCCTTGGAAACCCTATGGGGCAGTTCTACTTTGCCCTGTAGGGTCGCTATGAGTCAGATTCATCTTGACAGCAATGGGTTTGTTTGTTTTTTTTCAATACTGTTTAAAATTTTCCCTAGTATTTCTCAAAACTCTAACAAGACAATACAAATAAATATAATACCCGTCTGAAATATAATGTTATATCTGAAATAAATGTTTATGTTCTTATAATACCTAAATGTGCTTTCTAAAATGGTAAAATGCAACACTTTAAAATCAGGCATAACAAAAAAAGATATGATCAAATCCCCTCTCAGTTTCAAGAGTAACTGTAAGCAGGTTCTTTAATTAGCCTGTGTAACTATATATTACATACCTTTCAAAGTACTTGAAAGCCACTGAGTTGCAAGTCGCAACTTAGCTGGTTACCAATACAGAAAATAGGGGTAATTTATCAGCGACCTACCCACCCCACAGATATTTCTTGGAATAAAAAAAGAGAATATTTATATTGATCATTTAAAGGCGGTTAAGCACTTGACTACTAGCCGAAAGGTTGGCAGTTCAAACCCACCCAGAGGTGCCTTGGGAGACATGCCTAGTGATCTGCCTCTGAAAGGTCACAGCCTTCACACATGGGGTCACCATGAGTTGGAACTGACTCGATGGAAACTAATAACAGAAGCAGAGTAGATTTCAGCAAAATTAATCCTGCACAAAATTTCTATGCCTCTGAACATAATGTAACAGAATATACGAATACAGTTATGTTTCTGACAGGGCACCAATTACCATCACGCTTGAAATTTAAAATTTTTATTTTTTAAACTTTTCCCTTAACCTTGTACTCTATTTCTCCATACAGACACACTACATAACACTGCTAGAGAACTAGAAATTACAGTAGCACAATAGCAAGAACTGAAATTCTAGTCTTTGTCTAGCAAGAGGGACTGCTGTATTAAAGCCTGCTGGGGCATTCAAAGGAAAGTGAGATGGATTTGAGTCATTATTTGCTAAGAAACAAGACTAATGAGAGAAATAAGGAAGGAGAAAGATAAAGATGTTCGTGTGGGTTTATTTTTTTACAGGTAGGGTATTTTACGGCAAATATTTGGGAAAATGGAACCAGACAACTGCTAATTACAGACTCTTGGGAGAAAAAGGCTGAAATTAAGAAAAAGAAAACTATGAGGATCTAGTCTCCTGTCTATCAAAACATTAAGGAGGAATGTCTATTATTAATAGTTTAGAAAGTGAAGACATTCACTATCTCTATTACAGAGCAGGAAAAATAACCCTCAAATTCATGACCTGGTTTTTGTTTGCACTTCTAGTACCAAACTTAATTCAGTTTAAGGTTATAACTTGGTCATGAGATACTTCACAAATGAAGGAATATGAAAGTAAAAAACCATAAATTTTACAAGTCTCCAATTTGATAATGAGAAGTCAGGTTTATCAATGTTTTCGTGTGTCCGTATCTCTTATTACTGTCCAAAAGAGTTAAAGAATTAAATAGCTTTGAGATTAGAGGTAGAATTCAAGGCCAATGATTAAATATGCTAGCTATTCTTATTTACTTTTAACTAATTATCCATTTCAAAATTATCTACTGATGATTCTTAAAAAGTATGACATACAATTTCAAGAGTACTTCAGAGTACATTATTTGTGAGATCAAGAAGTCCTGATAGATGCCCCAATATAAAAGATTGCTTTTTTGGATATGATGGAATCTTTTTCAATAAAATATCTTTGATATAAGCAATGTTGTACTATACTATAAGTAAAGTATATGAATACATTTTGTAGACTGTAAAGTATCACACATTCAAGGTATGAAATCACCTTGCAGAAGGCAATTTGGTCTTTGTTCTCAGCAATTTTCTAGCCATATCAACACCTGAAGTGAATGATGGGGGCTTACGAGACTGACAGGGACCACTTGGGGCCTGTTGCTAACTAAGCCTCATGGGGTATGATGTAATCTATCATGGCCATGTGGCGAGGCCGACAAGAGCCCTGAACACTGAGGCTCAGAGGAGCTTCCTTGTTGTTGACCATGGACTGGAGAGGGTAGTGTGTCCCTCTTTAGGACATGGACGCTCCACACTGTGACCCTTCTCAGACCTTACTCTGAGTCTCTTCATTGTATCCTTTTTGGTTGAAATAAAGCTGTAATCATAAGTATGGTATAATTCTGTGAGTCGTTCAAGTGAATTAATAAACCCACAGGGGCAGTGAGAGTCAGCAGGAGCTGGCATCTGCCTGTCTGGCAATCTGAAAGAGGTATCATTCTAATGAGTGAGCTCTGACCTAGTTCTGGGTGACAAGGGTCTGAGAAATGATGCACAAGCAACTGGTCTGAAAGAAGGTGTCCATCTAACTTGTGAGCCCTAACCTAGCTCTGGGTGGTTAGGGTTGGAGAGAGAGTGTGCCACTTGAGGGGTTGGTGAAGAGAATGGAGAAGTGGGAAGATGAGACTGGATCCATTACCATACTTTGGGAGCTCAATTCATGATGATGCAGTTAGCAATGAAGGTGGGATTTGCCCACTTTACCGCTTGGTTAGTGCAGCACATAAATGAAAGATGCAATTATCATTATATTGGATTTTTTAAAAAGTACTCTATAGTTCCTTAAAAAGGAAACAAACCAAACCCACTGCCATCGAGTCGATTTCGACTCATAGCAACCCTATAGGACAGAGTAGAACTGTCCCATAGGGTTTTCAAGGAGTGGCTGGTGGATTCGAGCTGTCGACCTTTTGGTTAGCAGCCATGCTTTTAACCACTGCACCACCAGGCTCCTATAGCTCCTTACACATTAGTAATTTAACAGTTCCTCCTTTGAAGTCTAAAATCTCCCATATGGCACTTATTATTTTCTCCCATGTTATAGTTATTTACGTATAAGTCATATTTCTTTATGAGACCAAAAAGAGCTTCACAATCACAGGTATATTTCATTATACTAAATAGCATCTAACAGTACCTTGCAGTATTTTATGTCAAGAAAATAAAATACTGTATTTTTGAAGGTAGAAATAAAAGTCTAGTAAAGATGATATTAGCTACTATGCAAAATTTTTTGGCCTTTTACAGTAATGAACATGCATACAGACAGAAGTAGAACTTTATTTTTCCTCAGCAAATGCAATTCTATACCAAAGAAAGTCAGAGACACATTTAGGACCAGCAGCAGGTAAAAGATAATTACCTTAAGAATGAAGATGTGGAATTTCTAAATATATACAGGTTTGAGATTTTTCTGACTATATTAATTTTATTCATTAAATTTAGAATGCCACTGAGTATGCTGCCTTACATGGAGGACATCTATATTACCTTTAAAAAAAAAAAAAAAAAAAAGATTCCAAGAAGGAAGTAAAAAACCATTCTACAACTAAAAAGGAGACAGAGAAAGAGAGAAATTCTGTATAGTGGTTTTTGGCCATTTAATTAAGGTATCATCCTCTGAGACTTACCTTTAGTAAATAGGGCTGCATTGCAGGAGACATATTTTCAACAGGTAATTCAACAAGGAATACACTGGCAATAATAATTGTAAAATGAAACATTTCTGTACCTTGATATCAGATGTGTCACGCTGACTGTTTCTCCAAGCTCTGGAAATTGATGAAAAAGTTCTATCTGCATGATCAAATTTCCCTCCTTGCAAATTTAGGAAATAAGTTGTAAAGGGTTCCTAAAAAACAAGCAATTAAAAAAACCCATATGTTCCCTCATGTATAAAAATATGGTTTTTAATAAGTCTTTACTTCTAAATAGTTTAATGAATAACATGTTTTAACCAGAAATATATACTAGGAATAGAATAGGAATTATATCTAAATGATTACAATAATGTTCTTATATTATTTTTTTAATTTCAGAAGTATTTATATTTCCAATATTTATGTTTTCTTCAGACTTTCTTCCTTTCCAAGAAAAATTTATTAGTAACATTCAGACATAAATTAGATTATATTTTCTTCACAGTACAGGGAAATAGTCCACCATGTAATTTTCCTATTGTTATGGCTCAATATTTAATTTATGATTAAGAAAAGAAAAATGTTTGGAAGATTTGAAACCTCCTCTTAGTTAAAGAACACTTAAGCACATATTAGTGGATAATTGCTTGAAATTAGCTAAGCACTATAAATTACTTTCAGGATTTATGTCTGCCTGTACCCTTCTAACAAGCTTTAATTAATGATGTGCTGCTAATTCTTTCCCAAAGAAATTACTTTCTAGTAAACAAATCACCTTTCAATTTTACAGAAACATTTCTTGTTTAACCAATATATTATCGATACATGGCAGCCTCAGACCTATAGACATACCTTATTCCATTTGTTGCAATTAAAGTTCCCAAAATATATGAATATATGTCTGTGATAATGAAATCTTACTTAGTTCTTATTTTAATACACTACATTTGACAATCACCTATGTAACAATTTAGAATCTTGTAAGATATCTACCATTTGAAGAGGCAAATTTAAGAAAACAATTCACACAATTCCAGGTGAAACATTTTAAATGCAACTTTATACTAATATGCTATAAAATATATAGAAAATGGGATATAATTAAAACCTCAGTCATATAAAAAATTTTTTTTAGTTTTCAAAAAAGATGCTGATGATTTTTAATCATTACATGTTCTCCACAACATTGTATTTATTTAGTCATGGTTTATTATTCAAATTGAACTTACTATTCTTAACAGCCACGCAAGAACAAAACTCGCAGTTGAGTAATGAGTACCATAGTGGAACTTCGGAACGTGGTCGTCTTCCCATGATTCATAACGTTCTGCAAAGAATGCTGCTCTTTTTGGATTCAAAGCTCCGACTGGCTGGCAGTGGGGTAAATGGGAAAAGAAAAAACCAGCACATGTAAATGTAATCATCCTTCATCTTTTCCTCCCTTTAAATGTTACCTTATTAACAGGCATGCTAGTATATTAACATATATTAAATAAACACATACTATTTAAGTTAAAACACAATGTTATATTCTGAGAGAAGATGGGACAACAAATGTATCTTTCAAAGCAGGTTGAACATATGCAGATAAGTGACAGAGAAATCTGTCATTTCTCAGAAAGTTTAATTTCTGTTTAATCAGTCCATAACAAGTATTTTCATAAAGACAATTACATGAAGTGAATGTACACTGGAAAGCACCTAGAAAGTCCTATTTAGTTCACTAGAAGAAACAACCAGAAACAGAATTTTGAAGCTGGAGGACTGACTTAGCATAGGTTCTGAGAAGATGGAACAAACTTAGGGAAGGAATGAGAAGGAATGCGAGCAGGAAGTTGTATAAAAAAGAAATTAAGATGTAACTAGAAATTTTACTATTATTAGAAATTCTACTGGTAGAATTCTATGAAACTAGGATAAAAATATGCCTGCATGAAGTATCAAAAAACACAAAATGAACAGTAAACAGATTTTGAGTTTATATTGAAAAACATTACAGATGTGGTTCAAAGAGTAGTATAGCAAAGTGGTAAAGAACCTGGGCTCACTAGGATTGTTAACAGTACGCCGTCAGAAGGTTGCTTTGGAAGACAAAATGAGTACGAACTTGTAAAATTCTACAAACCAAGCCTGCCATATGTCAAACATTCAGTGAATTCTAACTACTATTTTTAACATGATCTTTTAGAATTGGGTAAGACTTGAATAAAACAATGTCTGTAAACCCTCAAGCACATTGTTTGGCATAGAATAAGAGCTCAATAAATGTTTCTTGGTATCATTATTGTTGCTGCTGCTGCTTTTATTCAGGGAGTACGTGAGTTCAATTAAATAGTTTGTAAATTTTTGTATGATTATGTATAAGTACACTTTCTTAAGGAAGACATACAGGGTTTTTTTTAAGATTCTCAAAGAGTCTAGGGCTCAAATAACATGAAGAACAACTCTTAAAACATTCTGATTTCTAGGAAATCTCTATTCCTTATTCAAAATCTAAGTACCAATTCAGTGAAAAAAATATATGACATGTAAGATTACTTCCCTTAATAAGATTTAGAACAACAGCCTTTTGCTCCACCTCTTTTATAAAGAACTATGAGTTAATCACTCTTTATAAGAGAAAAAATATCAGGGGGAAAGAAAATATCACTCTTAAGGTGGAAATTGCAAACTAAATAAATTTTTTAATTGATTAAAAAATTAACATATTCTAACATATTCTACTGAAAACGAAGAAATGTTCAGACCAGTTTTTAAACTACTTTTCATACAAAATATGTGATCTTAAGTAACACTTTAAATTGATCATTCTGGCCATCTTTCTTAATTGTTAAATATTTTTTCGAAACTACTATTTACCTTTGATACTATTCTCTTTCAGTAGCTTGGCTCCAATAACCTTATTTTATTTTAAGCCATTTTTACTTTACAAGTAGATTTTTCAAAATCTTTGGTTGATTACTATTTTAAACCAGTGCCACAGTATACTGATTTAAAAATGCCATTTTTAAAGCTTCAGTTTTTTTGTACAAAAGAATTATATTCAATTGACTAAATTTATGCCAGTTAAGAAGAGAACTGACTCCAAGAAGCAATTTGGAATGCCTTTAAATATATTTTAGTTGTTGTTGCTAAAGACTGAGCCATGCAAAAGGAAAGAAGGAAGAAATAAAATCATTGGAAGACAAATTATATTAATTAAAAATAGAATCAATGCTCCTTTTGTATGGTTCTGCAGCATATTAAGTATTCACTTTATCTGCTCCTATTTTTATTATTTTCCAAATGAGTACCCCCCCAAAATCAATAGTTATAAAATCACGTTTCTTGAATATAATGCTAAAACCAATTAGGATTGATTTCACTAGCGTCTGAAAAAATGGCATCTTGCAGAGATCCATATAGGTAGAATCACAGTATTGATTCTGGCTGTTATTGTTACAGTTGGTTTCTGAAGCCTGCTACAGGACAGCCATCAAGACATGCCACAGTAATTTGCAAGCATATAAAAAAGAAGTCCCCAAATAAAAGAAGGTTTTTGAAAAAAAAAAAAAAAAAAAAAAAACAAGAAGACTAGTGGAGCTGTGCAGTGACAATGATACACTATCAGCTTACTCAGAGAAGTTACAGTGGGAATACACACATTGAATTATACATTATGCGAAAGCACTGATTTATTGTGGTAATAACATCCACCTCATTAAAAGATTCTGCTTTGCTGCAGTTGGAGGGCTACATATTGTTTACTGCTATAAATTAATGGCAGTGCAAAGAAGGCTGTGGAACCGTCCTAACAATAGATCTGTAATGACACTGCTGTATATCATAGCTTCCTCAGTAGCTTCATAACAAAATGGAGACAATGTATTGAGCTAATACATTCTACCATGCTGGCCCGTATTTTTCTGACAACTGCTTTAAGAGAGGAGCTGAATCCAACTATGTTGTAATGCTGCAAAACATTTAACTAAGCAAGAGTCCATCACATATCAAAGTGCATCATCGCATTTTTAAAACGTTGTCTAAATCAGCATTTCAGGATGTTTATTCATCTCTGCAAAAGAACTAAAAGTAAATGCTGATGGCTCCTCTTACTTAATACAGCATATTACGAGAAACAATTGCAAGACAGTTCAGGGAGATTCTTAGCACTATCATCCTACACAGAGCTCTTTGTACAATTTAACCGTAGAAGCTTGACAGAGGCTCTTTTTTTTTTTTTTTTTTTTTTTTTTTTTTAAATCAGCAGATTGATTAAAGGATGAAGAGAAACAAAATACTGGTCATTACAAAACAGTCATAACTTATTGAGAAAAAATCAATGGAATAGGAATATTGATTAGAGAGTGTAAAAATAGCTAATTCAAGTTCACAACCAGACAAACATAGATAGCCCTGGAATATGGAAAAATAATTTTAAACACTACAAAAATCTAACAAATAAAATCAGTAAGATTTTTTCAATCTACCAAAAAGCAAAAAAAGAAACCTGAGTCACAACTGCATGAAAAATTGGTTAAAATAATTAGAACAGAATGATTTAAAAACTTAGAGTCCCGGGACTACCAACAGAAGTAGTACTTAAAAAATAAAGAAACTTAAAATAAGAACTTGGATCAAAGTAGGAGGAGACAAATTAAAGAAAACAAAAATATGAAAACTCTGGAAAATGGTATTAATAGCAAAAAAAGTTATTGTGCATAGGATATTTTAATAATCTCACAAATAGCAAGATTAACAATTGTGGTAGAGAGATATGAGTTCTGCTTAAGAGGTAAGAAAGATGTATTTCAGAACAGGATATGCAAAATAAAACTTTTTAAATCAGTTTCTTAAGAGCATTACAATAAAAATACATTTTTTTCCTATTGTCTTCTCTGAGAATTAATTTTGTTAACTACTAGAGAAACAAAAATATTGCATGTAAAGTGCCCAGCTCAATGCCTGGCAAACAGTAAGTCATTAGTAACAATAATAATTACTATTCAGGTTATTTTATCAAGAATCTTTTTAAAAGAGCAAGCAAATAAGCATGATGGAATTAGTATAGTCTATTAGGGAAGAATGTAAGTAAACATCACAATCTTTTAGTGGCAAAGTAGGTCATAAAAATATAACTACTGTACATTGTCTGTAAGGAGGCTAATAGTACAAAGTAGTAGTCCCAATCAACTGAATTATTCTACGTCAAAAATATAACTAAAAGCAGTTACTTTTAAAAAATCCAGGGGCCTCCAAATTTTACTACAAAAAGCACATGAAATGCCAAATAAGTAACAATCCTGTTCTGCTATATTAATTTGAAAAAAATTGGTTTTGGATTTACATATCCCTTTAAAGAATATTTCACTTAATTACAGGTAAAATCTGTAAAAAGAAATGGCTTTTATAATATTGATACTAATTCTAAGTTTTCTCTTTTTAAAAACTTTAAAAACATTTACCTGAAATTATCTATTCAAGAATTAAGAATAATAACTCAAGCTTAAATTTTGCAATTTGTAAAACATTATTATACATTCTCATAATAAATACATGAGATAAAACAAAACAAAAAAACCAAACCCATTGCTGTAGAGTCAATTCTGACTCATAGTGACCCTACAGGACAGTAGAACTGCCCCATTCCAAGGGCCGCCTGGTAGATTCAAACTGCCGACCTTTTGGTTAGCAGGTGTAGCTCTTAACCACTATGCCACCAGGGTTTCCAATGTGAGACAGATAACTCTATTTAAAGATGAAAAAATGAAGTATTGTTAAGTAACCTTGCTCAAAATCAATATAAACCTAGGAGACACAAACTCCACCTTTGGACCGTATTATCCATCAAAAACTATCGTATAACGAATTGCTTTTCTAATTTCTACAATTTCCTGCAAACTCCATTTTTTTAAATATTACCTTTATTCAACAGATTGATTTTTTAAAAGGCTAATACATGTAAAGAGCTTAGAAGAGCTCCTGGCACAAGGAAAGTACTCAGTAAGTGTTGTTAGGTGCCATGGAGTTGAATTCAACTCCTAGTGACCCCTGTGACAGAAGAGAACTGCCCCAATGGGTTTTCTTCGGTCAGCAGCCAAGAGTTTTAACCCTTGCACCACCAGGGAGTCTTTCAATAACTGCAGCTGCTATTAATGTTATTACCACATCACCATAATTCCTTCTTTACTATTGGAATTTATATATGAACTGTTACAATTTGTGACAATCTTTCAGAATTAAGGTTAAAAACTGCTGGGTCATGCTAAAAATTACTGAGGGTTAGAAAGTTAAAGGACATCAGCAAGTAATCTCAAAAATTATACAAAGCAGAGATTTGATTGAGTTAACAAACTTCTCTTTTCAAATCCAAAAGTCTCAAAAGAAAGTTTTTCACACCTTTATGTAAATGGCTTTCTTTCCCTAATATCTGGGAGTGAGGAGCAGAAGAGAAGATGGTTAAAGAAAAAGATAATTCTGGAGCATAAGACTCAGAAATAGGATCCTTGGAAAGGCTGTAGGGTTGCATTTCATGAAGATACATTTTGTGGGTATACAGAAGAATGGAGAAGAGATTCCAAAAGCAAAAAAAGGTTCAGGAAAAGAAGACAAAAAAGCATGACTACTTTACAACTCTGTTTAAGATCTTGATGCCTGGGTGAAAATCATCTGCCAATGTCATCTTCATGTGGTATAACTGGGAAACTGGAATCATACTTTAATTCCATGATTATTGATAAAATCTGTCCTAAACGAAAAACCAAACCCGTTGCCGTCGAGTCGATTCTGACTCAAAGCAACCCTACAGTACAGAGTAGAACTGCCCCACAGGTTTCCAAAGAGCGTCTGGTAGAGTCGAACTGCTGACCTTCTGGTTAGCAGCTGAGCTTTTAACCACTGGGCCTACAAATCCGTCCTACAGCATTTAAAAGATTGTGTGCATACAGAGGGGTATAAGCTTATTTTATTCTTCTCTGGAAGTAGGGTCAAGCCCACCCATTGCCACTGAGTCGATTCCAACTCACAGCAGGGACCCATAGGGTTTCCAAGGAGTCAATCTTTTGGTTAGCAGCCGAGCTCTTAACCACTGAAAGTAAGGTAGGCATATAGGTATTAAACGAGAGACACTGCACAGTGAGGGCTAAACACTAGCAAGGAAAACATAACAAGATGGTTGAACTCAATGCTCTTTTAAGGTTTATGCTATAAAAATATCAGGTTAAAGGAAAGAATATTGTTAATTAAGCGTATGGAATCTGATGTACATTAACAGATTAAGCAAAGCACGTCAAATTCAAAGGATGAGAGGGGATGAATTATTAGGAAATGTTACATTATAAAAGATGGTCATTCTTGGTTTGGTTTGGAAAGCTTCCAGGAAATAACTATGGGATGTAGATCAAGGGGATCACTCTATCCGATGACAATATTACTACTTACTGGATGTTAATACAAGCGAAGATTTTAAAAGTCTTACATGAATTCTCTCATTATCTTCACAACAACCTATACTGTACAAATCTGTTACCATCTCCAATTTACTGGGGGAAAAATGAGTATGGGTGAAGTTAAGTCATTATCAATGGTGAAGCTAAGTCATTATCAATGCCACATACCCAGAGGCAGAAGCAGGACTCAAAGCCAACTCTAGCAAGTCCTAGAATGATTTTGGTTGTAGGATGAATTATGTGGATTAATGAAACTACTGGTATTGAACTTGCAAGGCTATCAGAATCCTTTCACAGCGGCTTTGTATTAAGTGCCCTCTTGAAAAATGTTATTTAAGTTTTAATCCCTAGCTATATAATGCCTGTGGACATCACCTTAGAAGAAGCTCTACAAATGGGGGAAAAATAGATGCATATTTTTTCTTGGGCACACCCAAAAGGTGCTTGACAAAAATGGCTTTTAAAAGAAAAAAATTTTTTAAAAAAGATAAGTATTGTCATCAAAGTTTATTGCCATACTATCCTCTCAACTTTTATATTTGTATGTCCATATCCATGAAACCAAAGGACAGCCTGGGATTCTGTGTGTTGCTGAATCTTTTTAAAGAAGCCAATGAATTTTATTTCCTGAGTCTCCACCACTAGCCCTTCTCCCTGAAGCTCCCCCGATCCAGTGAAGAAAATAAACTAACAGCCCGTCGTTTAAGTAACACTTGCACTGTTAGGGGCGCAGCAACTATTTTGTTTCAGTTGTAGCAGCCCTTTCATCTAAATGGCAAGTATAACAAACAGCCTGATCAGCATTTTTACTCAACCTTGGCTTTTAGCGTTTTTCGTCATATGCTATATGAGGCTGAAATGGTTTAGCGCTTATCTTCATACCGTCTAGATATTATTTAACACTGTCAAGAAAAAAATTTCATCCACACACTTACTGTGGCTTTTAGAGTTAACAAATAAGCACTTTTATTTTCAAGTACCAGAGCAGTTTTTAATCCCTTGAAAACACACTTTCTTGCAAGCGGCATTAAACATACACCCACTATACCATTTCAATTTAACAAATACATCTTGGGGAAAAGAAGGTATTCCATTTTATTTATTGTGCCTATGTAGAATTTAAATCACTTCAAATTGCTCACATTGACAGATTCAGTAGCAATGCCTTCATACATCTGTGTTATTCTGCTATGGTTAGTATTAAGTGATTTTTACTGCAGGTTTTTATCTGAGTTTGAGTAAATCATGAAAATAATCTGATAATCCAACGCCAGCACTGAGTTTAATGTCTGAAAGAAACCAAGAAACAGTCCTAATAAAGAAAAGCTGATAAAAAAACATTTTAAGTAATTATGAAAATGATAAACACAGAAGAGGCCCCAATGCTGATATAACAAAACTCATCCATTTGCAGATAGGTATATCTACTCACGTAAAGAACTAGTTAAGACAATTAAAATCAAATACATCACCTAAAGGTTTTGGAAATGAGTTATCAGTAATCAAATATCAAAAAAGACTTGCGGGACACTCAGCCTCTGAAACTCAAACTCCTTTATGTTTTGAAAGTCAGAGGAACACAACAAAAATAGCTCCAGTTTGGGAGACTATATTCTGTTTAGCTCAAAACTAAGCTGGGAAACTGTACACTTATTCTGTTTAGTTTAAACCTAAGCTGATAGTCCTCTCAATTTCAATGATTACATATCACTTACAACAATATATAATTATAAAAGAGGACTCAAGATCTGTAAGGATGAACAAAATAGTTATTTTATATTCTATTTGGACTAATTAACTGATTTTTGGAAAAGTTATTAAATCATAATCTAAAACATAAAATGGGTCAAAATACATAATAAAAGCTTAAAAGGTCAATATAAAGGCAAGAATCTAAATTGTAAGCCATTTAAAACCATTAATGAACTTCACATATCAAACAAAGAGATAAAATATTGCTGTGTAGCTATAACTGGAGGTACGTGGTAGTTCTCAGGAGCAATGGGGCAACAGGAATCAATTTACAGAGATAATCTCCAATAATTCAGCAGTTGTAATAGAAGGGACTCCAGTAATTCTCATAGCTCAAGAGGAGCCACGGGTCATTCATAGAGCTATTAAATGTTGATAAAACTTTTAGAGTTGATTTCTAGCAATGTGAGCCCTGACAGGTAAAAGACCAACAGTTTAACACAGTCATATTGCCAGATAAAGTACACTCTTGGCAAACAAGGGTCAATGATACTCAACCTCTAAGACAATCTCCAAGGAGAAGCATTTATACCAAAAAGAGGTGCACTGCTAAAATAGTCCACCCCTGTAGTAGTCCCCAATGATGCTCTCAAGGTAATCCTGAAAGACAGTGGACATGTGAAATACTCTGATCAGGCAAAGCTGGGGCAGCAGAGCTGCTGGGGAAATAGTAAAAAAAATAAATGTCCATTAGATTCACAGGTACTATCTATAATTTCCCTTACTTTCTTTATGTAAGAGGGTACTTTAGGATGGTCATCAATATAAACAGCACATATTGTACCCCTTTTATACATGAAAATTTTATTATACTTTTCCTCTACTATATCAGTTATATTTGGTGAAGATGATTAAACTTAGTCATCTGATTGGAGGATACTGCTAATTAATATTTAGGAGAGACTGGATATCAGCCTGTGAGTTCAGATTTAGAAAAGGTGGCCCTAAACACTGCATGCATATAGCTGGACACTACTTTGGGCTTGTCTCTGCAATATAAAATAAAAAGAAATAAAACGCATAAGATTCAAAAACACAAAACAAATCCTTTGTTCAGTTTATACATTTCTAACTTCCCAATATAACTGGAAAAAAAAAAAAATGCCCTCATGGAATAACACAAAAAATACCAAGAGGCAATAAAATTAAGTTTTGAGTTAAAAAGAAGAGGCAACAAACTATTCCACCCAATATATCACCTGGGAGATGGGCTCAGATTGAGGAACAATTATGTTCAACTCCATAAAGTGTTGTTAACAGTTTCTTCTTTATGCAGTTATATAAATTGCTATGTCCACTCAGAAACAAACAAATCTTGTTTTTTAATATTCTTAGCTATGTTTTGGAGCCCTGATGGCACAGCAGTAAAGAGCTTGGCTGCTAACCAAAAGGTTGGCAGTTTGAATCCACCAGGTGCTCCTTAGAAACCCTATGGGGCAGCAGTTCTACTCTGTCCTGTAAGACTGCCGTGAGTTGGAATGGACTGGACAACAACGGGTATGGTTTGGTTTTTTATCTATACTTTAGCTTTTCTTCTTTTTTATTACCATAAACTTTAACTGAGAAAATTAAAAAATATAGAGTATTTCTTTATGTTTCAGTTTCTAACCAGTATTGAGCCTACAATCAATTATAAAATAGACTAAAATGTCTTATAAGTTAGCTTAGCCTGGTAATAGATGGCATCATTACGGTCCCATCATCCACAAACCTTCTCCCAAATGGACCACCTCTTTAAAATGGATTTCAAACTTGCCATAATTTAAGAAGCTCATTATTTTAAAAAAAAAAAAAAAAAATCATTTTAAAATATATGGATGTCAAAAAATGAACTAGAGAATTCACACAAAAAAAATAAAAAACACTCTAAAGAGCTTACATTCAAAAAGGGTAAATCTGGAGGAAAATAGGTGAGTTCCGGCAAAATGACGCTCTAGGCAGAAGCACCACACTGTCCCTCCACAGCAAAGATCTGAAACACTAAGCCAAACAGAGAAAATAGCAATCCTAAAATCTTAAAACATCAAATGAAGAGATAAAGAACTCAGCCAAGCACCAAATGGAGTGAGAAAACTGACAGAGAATGGAGAGCGAGGAGACATTCATGCAGAGGTCCCCTATCAGCCAACACAGGGCGGATCCGCCATCTTGAACTCCTATCGGAGACCAGCAAATAGGGTGTACAAGAAAGCAGCTTCACGGAGCTTCCAAAAGGAGATAAAACAACCAGTAATTTGCGATATACACTTTCACACACGCCACCCTTCTTCACCCCTGCTCGGCCTCCACTGCTTCCCACGGCCACACTCTGTCCAGGAAGCACCGGCTGCTTGGATTTCACCCACCCACACCGGCCAGCTCTCTGAGTGCCATTTGTTCACTGCTGGTATTGCTTTTTTCCACTTCTTTTGATTTCTTCATTGCCTCTCACCACCTCCCCCTCCTTTCGCTCAAATACCTAGCTCTGTGCGCCATATTTGCTTCTTCCTAAGGGGCTGTGGAGCTCTGGTAACTTGCGATATACGCTTTCCCAACCCCCACCCTTCATCACCCCCACTCGGCCTCCTCTGCTTCCTGCAGCCAGTCTCTTCTCTGGGAAGCACCGGCTGCTTGGATTCCACCCACCCGCACTGGCTGGCTCTCTGAATGCCATTTGTTTGTGGCTGGTGTTGCTTTTTACCACTTCTTTTGATTTCTTCATTGCCTCTCACCACCTCCCCCTCCTTTCGCTCAAATACCTGGCTTCGTGCGCCATCTTTGCTTCTTCCTGAGGGGCTGTGGAGCTCCGGTAACTTGCAAAATATTCTTTCCCAACCCCCACCCTTCTTCACCCCCACTCGGCCTCCTCTGCTTCCTGTGGCCACAGTCTCTTCTCTGGGAAGCACCGGCTGCTTGGATTCCACCAACCTGCACTGGCTGGCTCTCTGAATGCCATTTGTTGGCTGCTCATGTTGCTTTATTTCCGCTTCTTTTCATTTCTTCCTTATCTCTCATCACCTCCCCCTCCTTTAGCTCAAATACCTGGCTCCGTGCGCCATCTTTGCTTCTTCCTGGGTGGCTGCGGAGCTCCATTAAAGTGTGGAACTTCTTCCTGGTCTGGGCTGCAATGCTGGTGGGATCTCGGGGGCTTTTGTTTATTTGTTTGTTTTGAACTGTTTGCTTTCTTTTCCTTTTCTTGAGTTGGGATCCCATTCTGGCCGGGCAATGCTGTGCGGCTTGGAACCTATACCCTCGGCTTACGCAGAAGAGCAGAGACACCCTTGAGGGCATTTCTTTTTTTGTGGAATTTTTTTTTTTTTTGGCTGTTTTTTGGGGGGCTTTTCTAGCTTTTCTTTTCTTTCCCCTCTATTTCCCTTTTTATCTTTCTTCATTACTCAGTTTCTCATCTCTCTCCACACATTCCTTCTCTACCTGTTCCCTGAATACCCGATGCTGAATACCTCTACGCCTTCCAGCCAGGCTATACTGCAATACCTGAGAACAACGTCCCCAGAACTCATAGTCGCATGGGTGGGATGCCTGGGAGCTTTGCTGTTCTTTTTCCTTTCTCATTTTTATTTATTCATTCTTATCTTATCTTTTTCTTTTCTTTTCTTCTTCTTCCCCTTTTTGTTTTTCTCTATTTCATAGTCTCCCATCTCTCCACTCCAACGGGAAGCTCCCCTACAACTCTTTTTTGTTTGTTTGTATGTTGTTGGCTCCTGTTCCTCTCTCCTCTATCCCATATCAATCTTAGCTCCACACATAACAATCTCCCCGCTACATCCTGCCTACCTACACTGTCCGCTAAACATCACACCATCAAGCAGCACAGGCACTGCCTACTGGAACCTGCACTGCACTGACTACCTACCCACCCTGGTCGCTGTAGTAAGTGCCCAAAAGAACCCATCCCATTAACTCCTCTTCAGCTAGACCTGCCCTACTGTACCATATCTGAGGGACTAACCCTATGAATTGGAAAAGGAGGTGGAAAATATCGTGCCCACAGACAAGCAAACAACAAACAACAAATAGCCCGCCTACTCAGACATAGCCAAATTAAAAAAACAATGAAACAAACAAATCTACAATCAATAAATGAAAAAAATAACTACTGAATGCCCCGAAGACAACAGACACGATCAAAACAATTACAAAAACAGGACAGGACGGTTCCAGTAGGCATCCAAAATAAAACACCAGACAACTTTCCAGTGGGAGAAAAGGCACTAGAACTACCTGATAGGGAATTCAAATCTCTAATACTTAGAACTACCCAAGAGATGAAGCAAAAATCAGGACAAAATGAGGGCAGAATAGACAAATTCATGGAAAATACAGACAAAAAATTGGAAGAATTCAGGAAAATAATGGAGAAACAAAATGCCAAAATAAATTAGCAACTAGATATTATACAAAAACAACAACTAGAAATCCAAAAGATAAATAACAAGATTTCAGAAATGGATAGTGTCACAGAAGGGCTGAGGAACAGATCTGAAACAGTGGAAGACAGGATCAGTGGAACTGAAGACAAACACTTGGATACAACTCTGTTTCAGGAAAACACAGAAAAAAGAACAAAGAAAAATGAAGAAACCCTGAGAATTATGTGGGATACAATCAAAAGCAAGAATTTCTGAGTGATTGGAGTTCCAGAACAGGGGGAGAAAACAAAAAACAAAGAGAAAATCACCAAAGAACTGCTGACAGGAAACTTACCCAACATCACGAAAGATGAAAAGCTGGTCATCCAAGAAGATCAACGCACCCCATGTAGGAGAGACCCCAAAAGAAAATCACCAATGCGTATCATAATCACACTCGCCAAAACCAAAGACAAACAAAGAATCCTGAGAGCAGCTCATGAAAAACAGTAAGTCACATACGAAGAAAAACAATAAGATTAAGCTCAGATTATTCGGAAGAAACCATGCAGGCAAGAAGGCAATGGGATGACATATATAAAACCTTGAAAGAAAAAAATTGCCAGCCAAGAATAACATATCCTACAAAACTCTTGGTCAATATGATGATGAAATTAGGACATTTCCACATAAACAGAAATAAAGGAAATATGTAAAAACCAAACCAAACTTACAAGAATTATTAAAGGGAGTTCCTCAATCTGAGAAAAAAACAACTTCAGCTTACAGACAGAATCTAGGATGCATGATCGTACAAGCCAGATACCAATCTAGGAAATGAACTCTCAAGGACTATACAAAACCAAAAGAAATACAACAGGGAATCAGAGCAGTTAATCAATAAATGACAAAAACATCAGAACAATATAACAGGGAATAAACGGTGTAAATATAGAACCTTCCAACGGAGAGGAAGGCAAGGTGATACAAGCAATAATAGACTGCTACAAACTTAGAAAAATAAAGGTAAATTTCATGGTAACCACAAAGAAAATTAACAAACCAACTCATAAAAATAAAGACGAAAAACATAAAGTCTCAGCAAAAACGAACGAAATGAAAAAAAAAAAAAAATCCACAAACAAAAGTAACTCAGCACAGGAGAGTAAGATGAACAAAGAAAACGTCTGCACCACAAAAAAAAAAAAAAAAAAAAAAACTACAAAACGACAGCAATAAGCTATCAATAATTACACTGACTGTAAACGGACTCAATGCACCCATAAAGAGACGGGAAATGACAGAATGGATAAGAAAATAGGATCCATCAATATGCTATCTACAAGAGACACACCTTAGAAACAAATATGTGACTTCATTAAAAGTCAAAGGTGGGAAAAAATATATCAAGCTAACAACAACCAAAAAAGAGCAGGAGTAGAAATACTAATCTCAGATAAAACAGACTTTAAAACAAAATCCACCATAAAAGACAAAGAAGGACACTATATAATGATTAAGGGGATAAGCCATCATGAAGACATAAATATACTAAATATCTACGCACCCAATGACAGGGCTCCAAAATACAGAAAACAAACTCTAACAACACTGAAAAGAAAAACTGACATTTCCACAATAATAGTAGGAGACCTCCACACACCACTCTCAGTAAAGGGCAGAACAACTAAAAAGAAACTCACCAAAGATACAGAAGACTTAAAGGGCACAATCAGCCAACGTGACCTCATAGACATATATAGAACCCTCCATCCAACAGCTGCAAAGTACCATTGATTTCCAATGCACATGGAACATTCTCCAGAATAGACCATATCTTAGGCCACAGAACAATCCTCAGCAAGATCCAAAAAGTTGAGATAATTCAAAGTATCTTCTCTGACCACAATGCCATCAAGGTAGAAATTAACAACAGAAAGAGCAAGGGAAAAAAGTCCATTACATGCAAACTGAATAATACTCTGCTTACACATCACTGGGTAATAGAAGAAATCAATGACTGAATCAAAAAATTCCTATAATCAAATAAGAATGAAAACACATAATACCAAAACCTTTGGGACACAGCAAAGGAAGTCCTCAGAGGAAAATTTATAGTTATAGATGCACACATCAAAAAAGAAGAAAGGGACAAAATCAAAACATTAACTACACAACTCAAACAAACAGAAAGAGAACAGCAAAAAAAGCCCACAGCAACTGGAAGAAAGAAAATAATAAACATCAGAGAAGAAATAAATGAAATAGAGAACACAAAAACAATAGAAAGAATCAATAAGACCAAAAGTTGGTTCTTTGAAAGAATCAACAAAATCAACAAACCACTGGCCAGACTGACAAAAGAAAAACAGGAGAAGACGCAAATAACCCAAATAAGAAATGAAATGGGGGACATTACAACAGGCCCAACAGAAATAAAAAGGATTATAACAGAATATTATGAAAAACTATACTCAAACAAATTTGAAACCCAGGAGGAAATGGATAAATTTCTAGACATACACGGCCTACCCAAACTACAACAAAGTGATGTTGAAAATCTGAACAGACCCATAACAAGAGATTGAAAAGGTAATGAAAAAAACTCCCAACAATAAAAATCCCTGGCTCAGATGGCTCCAGTGGAGTATTCTATAAAACATTCACAGAAGAGCTTGTACCAGTACTACTCAAGCTACTTCAGAGCATAGAAAACGAAGCAACACTTTCAAATTCATTCTACGAAGCCAGCATAATGCTGATACCAAAACCAGGCAAAGACGTCACAAAAAAAAGGAAATTACAGACCAATATCTCTCATGAATATAGATGGAAAAATTCTCAACAAAATTCTAGCCAATACAATTCAGCATCATATCAAAAAAATAATACACCATGACTAAGTAGGATTCATATCAGGTATGCAAGGATGGTTCAACATTAGAAAATCAATCATCATAATCCACCACATAGATAAAAGGAAAGAAAAGAATCACACAATCATCTCAACTGACACAGAAAAGGCATTCGACAAAGTCCAACACACATTCCTGATAAAAACTCTCAATCAAATAGGTATATAAGGGAAATTTTTCAACATAATAAAGGGCATCTATGCAAAACCAATGGCCAACATCATTCTTAATGGAGAGAGGCTGAAAACATTCCTCTTGAGAACAGGAACTAGACAAGGATGCCCTTTATCACCACTCCTATTTAACATTGTGCTGGAAGTTCTAGCTAGAGCAATAAGGCAAGAAAAAGAAATAAAGGGCATCCAAATTGGTAATGAAAAAGTTAAACTGTCCCTGTTTGCAGATGATATGATACCATACACAGAAAACCCTAAAGACTACATGAGAAATCTACTGTAACTAATAGAAAGACTCAGCAGAGTATTAAGATACAAGATAAACATTCAAAAATCGGTTAGATTCCTATACACCAATAAGGAGAACGATGAAAAGGAAATCAGGAAAAAAATACCATTTATAATAGCCCCTAAGAAAATAAAATACGTAGGAATAAATCTAACCAGGGATGTAAAAGACCTGTACAAAGGAAACTACAAAACACTACTGCAAGAAACCCAAAGGAATCTACATAAATGGAAAAACATACCATGCTCACGGATAGGTAGACTCAACATTGTGAAAATGACAATTCTACCCAAAGCAATGTACAAATACAGTGCAATCCTAATCCAAATACCAACAATATTCTTCAAATAAATGGAAAAACTAACCATTAACTTTATATGGAAAGGAAAGAAGTCTCAAACATGTAAAGCATTACTGAGTAAGAAGAATAAAGTTGGAGGACTCACACTACCTGACCTCAGAATCTACTATACAGATACAGCAGTCAAAACAGCCTGGTGCTGGTACAACGACAGATACATTGACCAATGGAACAGAATTGAGAACCTACATGTAAATCCATCCACCTACGGTCAACTGATTTTCAACAAAATCCCAAAGTCCATCAGATGGGGAAAAGACATTCTTTTTAACAAATGGTGCTGGCAAAACTGGATATCCATCTGCAAAAAAATGAAACAGGATCCATACCTCACCCATACACAAAAACTACTTCAAAATAAATCAAAGACCTGAATATAAAGCCTAAAACTATAAAGTTCATAGAAGAAAAAATAGGACCAACACTTCAAGCCTTAATACACAGCATTAACAGGATACATACCATAACCATCAACACACAGAACCCAACAGATAAGCTCGATAACTGGGATCTTCTAAAAATCAAACACCTATGCTCTTCAAAAGACTTCACCAAAAGAGTCAAAAGAGAACCTACAGACTGGGAAAAAAGTTTTAGACAGTACAAGTCAGACAAAGGTCTAATCTCCATAAGCTACAAGAAAACCCAATACCTCTACAACAAAAAGACAAATAATCCTATTAAAAAATGGGCAAAGGAAATGAACAGACACTTCAGCAAAGAAGACATTCAAGCGTCCAACAGACACATGAGGAAATGCTCACAATCACTAGCCATTAGAGAAATGCAAATTAAAACCACAATGATATACCATCTCACCCCTACATTACTGGCATGAATCCAAAACACTGGAAACAACAAATGTTGGTGGGGCTGCGGGGAGATCGGAACTCTAATGCACTGCTGGTGGGAATGCAAAATGATACAACCATTCTGGAAAATGATATGGCACTTCTTCAGAAAGCTAGAAATAGACATAACATTCGATCCAGCAATCCCACTCCTAGGACTATATCCTAGAGAAATAAGACTCGTCACTCAAATAGACATATGCACACCTATGTTCATGGCAGCATTGTTCACAATAGCAAAACGATGGAAACAACCTAGATGCCCATCAACAGATGAATGGATAAACAAACTACGGTACATACCAACAATGGAGTACCATGCAACAAGAAAGAACGATGAATCTGTGAACCATCTCATAACATGGATGAAACAGGAGGACACTATGCTGAGTGAAATAAGTCAATCACAAAAGGACAGATATTGTATGAGACCTCCATTGTAAAAACCCATGAAAAAGTTCACACACAAAATGTAACAATCTTTGTTGGTTACCAGGGATGGGAGGGGTGGGGAGTGGAAATACTAAATAGGCAATAGATAAGTGGTGTCTTGCGTGAAGGGTGAGACAGTACATAATACTGGGGAAACCAGTACACAATACTGGGGAAACCAGCACAACTTGTACAAGGAAAGGTCATGGAAGCTCCACAGACACATCGAAATTCCCTGAGGGACTGAATTGCTGGGCAGAGGGCTGTGGGGACCATGGTCTCAGGGAACATCTAGCTCAATTGGCATAATACAGTTTATAAAGGCAATGTTCTACATTCTACCTTGGTGAGTAGCATCTGGGGTCTGAAAAGCCTGTGAGCGGCCATCTAAGATACTCCACTGGTCTCATCCCTTTGGGAGCAAGGGAGAATGAAGAGAACAGGATACAAGGAAAAGACTAGTCCAAAGGGCTAATGGACCACAGCTACCAAGGCCTCCACCGGACAGAGTCCAGTACAGCTAGATGGTGCCTGGCTACCACCACTGATTGCTCTAACGTGGATCACAACAGAGGGTTTCCGGAGAGAGCTGGAGAAGGATGTAGAACAAAATTCTAACTCACAAATAAAAGACCAGATTTACTGGCCTGAACGAGACTGGAAAACCCCAAGAGGATGGTCCCCAGACACCCTTTTAGCTCAGTGGTGAAGTCACTTCTGATGCTCACCGTTCAGCCGGGGAGTGGCCAGAGCCATAAAACCAAATAGGACTGATGAGGCACAGCAGTCCAGGTACAAGGTCTAGAAGGCAGAAGGGGACAAGAAAGCTGGTGATACGGAACCCAACGTTGAGTAAGGATAGTGTTGATGTGTTGTGAGGTTGTTAACCATTGTCATAGGGTAACATGTGTACCAACTATTTAATGAGAAACTATTTTGTTCTGTAAACCTTCATCTAAAGTGAGAACAGCAGCACAACTGGAAGAGCGTAGTCGATGTCACTGAACTGTGCATGTAGAAATTTTTGAAATGGTGTATCTTTGGCTATGTATATTTTCACAAAAAAAATACATCGTGAAGGGAAAGGGTTGACATGTCGTGGGGTTGTTAACCAGTGTCATAAAACAATATGTGTACTATTGTTTCATGAGAAACTATTTGTTTTGTAAACCTTCACCTGAAGTACAATAACAAAAAAACTATAAAAAAAAAAGAAAAAGGGTAAATTTAACTTCGTATCTAAAAATCTGAGTTGACCACTTACTATTAAAACGAATGAGGAATCCTCAGAGAAATAGTGGATTCCAATTCTGGGGCAAAGAATGTACAAAATGAGCCGGGGACATCTCGTGCCTGAAGGCAAAGTAGCTATCAAATATTGATAGGATTTTATCAAAGAGACACAGGTCCTTTCCTGAAGGGCCCCCACTGAACAAGTTGTGACAATTTCAGTATTACAAAGAATAATGGACTTATGCTTTCACATAGATTATAGAAAACTGAAAGGGAATATCGTTTCCATTGTAACAATAAGAAAAAGAAAGATGATTTATAAAATTATAACTTTTCTTCAAATCCTCAGAGAGCTGATGTATAAGGTAACCAAGTTAACTGAATTCCAAAAAGGACAAGACAGTTCCAGGAGAGATGGCACATACAAACTGTTATAATTTTGATGAGCAGGGGAGGAATAGGTGGCCAACACAAAAGTGGGTAAGAAGAATCAGCTAAAATTTTTTAACGAATTCTTAAATGCCAATTAATATGTGAATCTATATGAAAACACTGGTTTAGAAAAACTGTGTGACCCAGACACAAGGGAGTTAATACGCACTTTCAAATTCTTTTCTACGAGCCTACATGGGTGTCTTCTCAAGAGAAATAACATGAACAGGGCAAGACAGGAGACCAGAGAGGGCCTCTCTCAGGACGTAAGTGTGCAGAAGGTGATATGCTGTTACTGGGGAAAAGCACAAAACACTGTGCACTCTTCCTCATCCTCTTCTTATATGAATAAAAATCCTGAAGCTGATGGAAGAGGTATTCCAAACTTTTTCATCTCAGGGCCCAGGCAAGTAACAACTGCACATGTGTAAAGGGTAGATGCAAAACTAATCTCCCTCTGCAGAGGGGTAGGAAACCCTCTGTACTACCACTCCCAGGAAAACATCCACAGGTGTCTGCGGTAGAGTAGAAGTAAAAGCCTTTGGACTGGGAGAGGGGTCAGGAAACCTCTTGGGTTCAGGATCCTGCAGTGATATAATGAAGTCTGCTACCACTGGGAGAGGGAAAGGAAATTCTCTCCTGTCTATGACCTACCACAGATGCAAGACACAGTTTAGATGCCATGAGAGAAGAGAGTACAAGCAGCAACACTAAGAAGGCCCACTCCTGAGGACCAGTCAAATAGGGTCTGCCTAGGACTGAGGCTGGACCAAGAGAACTGAGAATCCTGCTGCACCGCCACAAGCTTGGCATTCAGTAACCAGTAATCTACTTCTGAGGAATCTACTTCTAAGGAAAAGACAAGATTGTAGAGGAGAATATCCTCTGTGGCATAGGCACACAGAACTGCTAAAAGTAGAAGGTGAAGCAGAAAAAACAAGAAAAAAAAAACTTTCAGCACCCCAGGGCCTAAACTAAGCACATAAGGACACTCAACTGCTGAAGGAATATGACACCTGTGGTACACCAAAGGTAACAATGGCAACAAACCCAAGCCCAGCTTAATTACTGACTAGACTGACTGCACTCCCCATACAAACTGCTTTACAGAAGAAGAGGAACCCGCATTTCTGTGCAGAAAATACTATTCACACTCTAGTTTCTACTGTTCTCAAACTAATGTCTGGCATTCAACCAAAAATTATGACACACACAAAAAAAAAAAAACTAAGAAAAAATGACCCATTGTAAAGAGAAAGCAATCAACAGAACCAGGTTCAGAGATAAGACAGATGTTGAAACTATCAGGCAGGGTCTTTAAAATAACTTACCTAGTGGAAAGAGTGAAAAACATACCTAAAGAGAGAATTTCAGCAAAGCTGGAAACTGTAAAAAAGAATGGGAGATAAACGCTAGAAATAAAAAAATATCAGAGATAAAGAAATCTTTTAATGAGCTTCTGAGCAGACTGGACATAGCTAAGGAAAGAATCAGTGAACATGACAATAGTTTAACAGAAGTATCTAAAATGAAGAAGATGAACAAGTAAAATAAACAAACAGGATCGAGCACCCAAGAGCTATGGGACAGTACCAAAGAGTCTAATATAGGTGCAACTGGAGTCACAGGAGGACAGAGACAAAAGAACAAAAGAAATATTTAAAGACATAATGGCTGAGAATTTTCCAAAATTAATGCAAGACAACAAACCACAGACACGAGAAACTGAAAATTCAAAGGGGAAAAACAAAACTAATGAACACTAAGAGAGATCACAGTCAAATGGCTGAGAACCAAAGATAAAGAAAAAATCAGGAAGGCAATGAGAAAAAAAAGAAACATTACATATGAAGAAAAAATGATAATAGTGCAGACTTTTCACAAGTAACCATGTCAAGCCAGGCAACAGCAGAATATCATCTTTAAAGTATAGAAAGAAAAAAAAAAGTCAACCTAGAATTCTATATCCAGTGAAAATATTGTTTAAAAAATTATGAAATAAACACTTTTTCAGATTAAAATAAAGCTGAAAGAATTCATTCTCAGAAGATATGCACTACAAGAAATACTAATGAATGTATTTAGTATGATTTCAGAATGAAATGCAAATCTACACAAAGAAATAAAGAGTATCAGAAATGGTACCACTTAGGGTAAACATAATTTTTTTATTTGTTAATGGTTTAAAAGATGACTGTCTAAAGCAAAAACAGTAACAATGTACTCAGTTGATAACATATTTAGCTGTAAAATATGACAAAAATAGCCCAAAAGGTTAGGAAGGAGGGAATAGAGGTATACTGTTGTAAGATTCAAATACTATACATGAAGTAGTATACTATTATTTGAAGGTATACTGTCATAAATTAAATATGTATATTCAAAACCATAAAGAAACTACTAATTTTTTTAAGAAGTATAACTAATACGCCAATAGTAGAGATAAACAGAATCATAAAAACACTCACTAAATTTAAAAGATGGCAGATAAAGGTAGAAAAAAATGTATAAAGAACTAATGTGAGGAATAAAAAACAGACAGCAAGAAAGTAGATTTAAACCAACCATATCATTAAAGGTACATGGTCTCAACACATCAATCAAAACAGAGAGACTGTCAGATTATATATAAAAGTAAGACTTTATGCTGTCCACAATAAAGAAATTTTAAATATAAAGTCAGAGCCATTTAAAAAACTGATGGAAAAAAGATACTGCAAGTAACAATCAAAAGAAAGCTGCTGTGGCTGCTATATATTACTATCAGGAAAAAGCACACTTTAGAACATGGACTATTAACAGGTATAAAGAGGGACCTTACATAATGGTTAAAAAAAAAAAAAAACCATTCATCAAGAAAATATAAAAACCAAAAAACCAACCAAACCTGTTGCCATCGAGTCAGTTCTGACTCAGTGTCCCTATAGTACAGCAAAGAACTGCCCCATAGGGTTTCTAAGAAGCACATACATTTTTTTGAATCCACCTGGTGGATTCAAACTGCCGACCTTTTGGTTAGCAGCCGTAACTCTTAACCACTATGCCACCAGGGTTTCCAAGAAAACATAACAATCCTAAATATATAATATATATACCCCCCAAAAAGTGTATGTACCTAAAAACAAATATAAAAAAACATAAAAACAAAAAGTGATAAAACTGAAAACAGATATAGACAAACCCAACTTATAGTTGGAGACTTCAACACTCTTCTCAGTAATTAATAGAACAACAGAAAATCAGTAAGGATCGACCAACCTGATTATCAACTAACTTTACCAAACAAGAGATTTCTTTTCAGGTACTCATGAACACTGACCAAAATTGATCATGCTTTGAGCCATAAAAGAAATTCTGACTAATTTTAAAGAACTAATATCATACAGTGTATGTTCTCTGATCATAATGGAATTAAACTGGAAATCAACAACAGAAAAATACCTGACAAATCCCCAAATATTTCTAAATTAAGCAACGCACTTCTAAGTAATCCATAGTCAAAGAGAATGTCACAATGGTAATTAGAATGTATTTTGAATGAAATGAAAACACAATATATCAAAATTTGTTGAACACAGCTAAATCAGTACTTAGAGAAAAATTTGTAACATTACATCTCATATTAGAGAGGAAGAAAGATCTCAAATCAATAATCTAAGCCTTCACCTTAAAATACTAAAATAAAAAAAAGGAAGATAAATTAAATCCAAAGCAAGTAGAAAAAAAGTAAGCAGTAAAATCTCTAGCCAGAATGACCAAGGAAAAAGAAGTGGGGAGGAGAGACAAATTACCAATATCAAGAATAAAAGAGGGTACAACTTAGATGAAATAAACAAACTGTGAAAGATACAGACTGCCAAAGCTCATTAAAGAACAATGAGATAACCTAAATAGCTCTATACCTATTTATGAGATAGATACTGAATTTATACTTTAAAAAATCTTCCCAGAAATAGAACTTCTGGCCCAACTGGATTCAATGATGAATTCCACCAAGCATTTAAGGATGAAATAATAACTATTCTATACAATCTTTTCCAGAAAATAGAAAAGAAGGAATTAACTTTCAAACTCGTCTTATCAGGCTAGTATTACCTTGATGTCAAAACCAAAGGCATTACAGACCAATGTCCTTTATGAACATAAATGCAAAAATTCTTAACAAAATATTAGCAAATCAAAACCAGCCATTTATAAAAAGGACAGTACATCATGGCCAAGTGTTATTTATCCCAGGATAAACACTCAAGACTTAACACCCAAAAATCAACCAATGTAATTTACTATATTAACAGACTAAAAACAAAAACAAAAAAAAGTCATTATCATCATAAAAAGCACTTGATAAAATTCAATTTCCAATTATGATGAACAATTTCAACAAAATAAGAATAATATTCTTAACCTGATAAAGGGCATCTAAAAAAAAAAATACCTATAACTAATATCACACTTAATGGTGAAAGACAATGCTTTCCCCCTAGGACCAGAGAAAAAGCACTCTCAGCACTTCTAGTTAACATTATAGTGCAATAATAGTGCAAGAAAAACAAAAGCTACCAACTCTAATATTAATTCTTCAAAACTTACTTAGATTTTTATTAAAATGTTAATTACAGTCACCGCCAACAACCTTTTTCAATTATTTATTGAATGACAGTTGACATTTTATCATTTTTATTAACTGGACGAAGATATGGATGAATAGAAGCTAACATTTGAAAGGGAGAATGACATGTTCATCCATGTGAGAAAATCCTGAAAGCCTATAAAAGGCTGCTAGTACTAATAACTGAGTTTAGCAAGACGGCAGAATATAAGGGCAATATACAAAACTCAATCGTATTCTTGGCAATAAACAACTGGAATTGAAGTTTTTTTATAAGAGCATTAAAAACCATGAAATTTTTAGGAAGAAATTAAAATATGTGTAAGATTTATAAGCTAAAAGCTACAAAATATTGGAGAGAAACGAAAGAAGACCTAAATAAACGGAGAATATAGCATATTCACGGATTGGAAAATTCAGTATTATTAATATATAACTTTTACCAAAAATGGTCTAAAAAGAGTTAATGCAATCCCAATCAAAATTCCAGAGGGCTTTTTTCAAAAAGGAACTGACAAATTAATACTAAAACTTATATGAAAAACAAATGACTTAGAATAGCTAAAACAATTTTGAAAAAGAAAAACATAGTTGGAGGAGACACACAACCTGATACTATGACTTACTATAATAAAGTTACAGTAATCAAGACAGTCTAGTACTGGTATAAGACTAGATATATTGATCAGTGGAACAAAAGAGTCTAGAAACAGACCCACACATACATGGTCAACTGATTTCCAACAAAGGTGCCAAGATAATCTTTTCAACAGATGGTGCTGGAACAATTGGACTTCCATGTGCAAAAAATGAAAAACCTTTACCTTGCACCTATGACGCATTCTAGATAAAATGTCTAACTTGAATCCATCAATCCTTTAGAGGAGTACTTCCAGTTTGAGGGAAACACATAGGATAGAAGGAAAAGAAAACCATCAGAAACATTTAGAAGTGGGGATCTTCTTCAGGATAACGGACTTGTTTTTTTTCCCCCAATAAGTCAGGAATATTTTTTTAAAAGGTAGGTAAAAAAAGGCTGTGCTAGACTAAGGGGAAATTAAGATTATAACAACCAGATGCAATGTGTAGTCCTAGACTGGATCCCGGTTTGGATAAATCAAGGGTACAGAACATTTTGGGAGAAACGGGGAAAATATGAATATGGATGAGTACTAGAAAAAATGAAAATATATATTGACTTGAAAGGGTGGAGACCACTAACAAAAATAAAGGTAGGTTACAAAGTACATACGATTTCATTTTGGTAAAAAATAAACATTTGTGTATCTATGTATACTGTGCATATATGTATGGAAAAATATTTGGAAGCATATAAGCTAAGGTGTTAATCATTACTATCTTTAACTGGCAGGAATATGGTGTGTTTAAACTTTTTTGCTTATCTGTATATTCTAGCTTTCATAAATGTTCACATACTACTTTTTTTAATAATAAAAATAAGTGAACACTTTAAAACTTTTTATTGTTTTCAGAATCTACCCTTTTCCACTTTCAAAATTTTGGTTCATGTTATAAATCGTGTACTCATATTAAAGGTAAAAAAAAAAAATCCTCTTCTGAAAGTGGGACAGTCTTAAAATAAGCCACATAAAAATACACTGTTTTCTGATTAATCTATGAATGGTTGCTATTTAACATACATTTAAGTCTAAAACTCTGAAAGTAGGGACTGTTTCTTTCATCTTTATTTCTGCCACTTCCTCAGAATAATGTACACAAAATGTTCCCAGGACATTTTATTTAACTGTCAATTATTTGAATAAGCACATGTATTTGATATAAACAGGATGTGTTTGGCTTTTGGACAAGAATAAAAGATAAGGTATTATATTATCCACTATGAAATGCATACTACTTATTCACATAAAATAAAATTTAAATATAATGGGAAATACAAGAATGAGAAACTGTATCAACACTTACTAATATATAAAGAAAGCTACAAATGTATACAGGTTTTTTAAATATCCGACTGAAAAAAAAAAAAAAACCCCAAACATGTTGCTGTCAAGTCGATTCTGGCTCATAGCGAACCTATAGGACAGAGCAGAATTGTCCCATAGGGTTTCCACCAAGGAGCAGCTGGTGGATTTGAACTACTGACTTTTTGGTTAGGAGCCATAGCACTTATCCACTGTGCTACTAAAGCCCCAATGTCCTACTACTATCTTTAAAAACAAAGTCAATTCTGATTCATGGCAACCCCACGTGTTGCAAAGTTTAATCTCTATAAAAAGAAACATTTTCCAGTCTGAAATCAGAAGTATAGCAATAATACTTATTAAACTAAAAATAAACCAACAACTCAACTTCTAGTTATTTTGAAAATAATTTTTATGTAGGTACATGTTTCCTACTCTTAATTTACCTGAGTTTGTACAATCAGCACTAAGCTAAGAAAATATGAAAGATTATGGGATAAAACTAGTAATGTCATATAAACAAAATAATTCATTTATAGATAATAATAAATGGTCACTCCACACTATAGTAAGTTAGGATAATTAGACAATAAATACTTAAGTTTGAGAAGGACTACTGACTGGCAGTGCGTTGCTAATGTATGTCAGAATTCTTCATCACCCTGACAGTAATATTAACCACAATCCATTTCAGTTGCTTCAGTTTACCATTTTCTAACTAATGTTAAAAAAACAATGTCATTGGCAGCTGCTTAAATTAAGTGTAGGGTTAATCTCTGCATTAGAGTTATTTAAAAACTTCTACTAGAAGGAAAACCAAACTGTTATACATATGGCTAATCCTTGATAGACGTAAATTTTAAAAAGTATTTTTTGCCCCCAAAACAACTTAAATAGATTAATTCCCCAATTTAAAAACAAAACCAGTAACTTTCTAAATGTAACACAACATCAACAAACATATATTTTAAAATATGTTTCTTTAAATATATATGTTCACATTTTACTGAACTTGGTATTAAATTCTGCAGAAGGAGTTGCATAGTCATATTTTAAACTAAACTCACCACACTGAACATGTAGTAATTTAAAGTTCAAAAAGGTCAACGTATGCATGAAAATTTTTTTTTAGAATTATATAATGTAAATAGCAATTTTCTACATAGATCTCAAAAAAATTAAGTGACTTTCTCAAGGTCCCTGTACTTAAAAATGGAAGCAGACTCACCAAGTCAACCTAAATCTAAAAATGTGCTGCTCTGGTCCTCTAACTTTATCTTTCTGTGCTGTCTTCCCCCTATTGTGGTGCTGGCTCTTTTTAGAAGACATCTACACTTATCATCCAACTCTTATTAACTTTTATAACTGCTCTTTTTTGTTATATATTATTCATTTTCCATAGCATCATTTTCTTGTTCTATTAATGGAACAATTTTCTGTTATTTCTCTGGGGTAGTAAGTAATTCTACTGTTCGCCACCACCCCCACCCCTTTCTGCTTTCTTTTTACTTTTCTATTTGTCTCAGCCTCTGTCATTTTTCACTTTAGAGACTGTCTTTCATGTTTGTTAATATTTGTCTGTGCCTTCATTTTAAGAATGAGGCACAAAAGGGCTGACTGAAGTATACCAACTACAAGAAGTGACCTGGCAGACAACTGTAAATCAGGTGTGCTCCAAATAGGATCCTTAACGTTCGTATTTTTTAGGCCTTTTTCCTTGAGCCATTCAGTATGTCCAAAGAGCAATGATAGAATCTTCTGTCTTCAGGGTGGGGCTGGTATAAGCCTGGCTGCCACAGTTCTGATAGCATGACAGCCAAGGGGTCTGGGTGCCTTCACCATTGAGTACTTAAAAGCTTTCAGTTAATCCTCCTGCTTTCCATCCCTTACCTTCAACCCTTCCTCTGCTGAGCTTGGTGTTTTCAAATCAGTAACTTCTCTGGTACAATTTCTCTAGAAAGTAAATCTTTTACTTTTTGCCAAGATAGGGAAAAGGGTAGTTGGGTTATGGAAAGAAGTGAATATAAACACAAGTATTTGATCTAAAATACTCCTTCTGGCTGTACCTGAGGTCACTTAGTTCACAGAAATGAACAAATTTGAGTTCAAATCCTAGTATAGCCACTTGGAAAATGTATAACCTTGGAAAATTCCTTAATTTCACTAACTCTTAGTTTCCTTATCTGTAACATAAAGATAATAGCACATTTCTCACAGTGTTGTTGAGAGCAGTAGACTTTATAAAAACTCTGTTTAGTGGAAGGCACTTACTATGGGTTCCCTCACAACCCTACAAATATATCCTGCACTTTCTGTATATCATTCTTGTACTGATTACACTGTAAGTGCTCCAAGGCTAGGAAACGTGATTTATATCACAATCCCCAAAATCACTGTGGCATATGACAGCATCTATGTTTGATGCAAAGATTAAAATATTTAAATGTATTTTGTCAGCCAAAACTTAATATTCAAAACTTAAGCATAGGGTAATTTTAAATTTCTTTCTCAGCATTTATATTTCATCTAAACACTTAAGATCCTTTATTTATTGTTGTAGCATCATAATTTTTTTAAACTTGAATTCATTTGGTTTTACTCAAGCCCAACAAATAGAAAAACAAAAAGCTGTAACACCTATCATGTTTAAACAATATTGTGTGCCACCCCCCTCCAAAAAAAAAAAGAGTGTTCTTTTCTCTCAGTGACATCTAGATGGTATATTGATTCCCGGTATATCTGCTGCAGAGCAGACTAAAAGGACTGGCATTCGTCAGAAACAGCACTTAAAACTTAAAGAGATAAAGAAGTGCTGTCTGATCAACAACAGTTAAATGTCGGTAGTCAATTCCAGGTCAAGATGTGTGCTGTATATTAAATGTGTGTGTTAGAGAGAAATATCTCACATATAAAAATACACATATAAATGATAAAGGATAAATGAGACAGAGAGAGAAAATTCCCTACTAAGTCATCAGACAAAAGAGAAAGAGAGAGAAAATAAAGGCAATTTGTACTAAGGACAAACAGTAGCAATTTAGCAAAGAATAAGCAAATTCAGCATAGCTTTGCCATTAAGTTCTCTTCAGTTATCTCAAAATTTACTCTTCAGAAATATTTGGATTCCTACTAGGGCAAGGGAAGCTGCTGGTTTAACAGGGTCTGAATGGTACAGCACTGTAACACAGGTTAAAATAAATAAACAAAAAAATACCAAATATGATTTGTTGGGTGGGACCTGGACCAAAATTTAAAATTCAGGCTGAAGAAGTATGACGATAGTAAAACTTCCTCAGATCCCTATTCTGCCAGGCAGGAATCAGGAGATCGTCGGGCAGGCTCCCTTTCCTCTACCATTTACTGCTGCTTCTGCACTCTGGGCGGAATACTGGCAAGCTCAAATTGTGGTTGTGCTCTAAAGCTGAAAGATGGAGGATTTTTGCTTTCCTTCCATCTCAAACTCTCTTAGTATTTTCTTGCATCTTAAGGATGTGAGTGCTAATCATTAAAAAAAAAAAAATGCTTCTTTTCATTTCTCTTTTTTTCCCAATCTTCAGTTTTTTGTTTTTTGTTTTTTACTAGACTACTATCCACCTGCTTTTTATTCTTTCACATCTCCAGAAACTAACAGTCCCTGGCTCATAAGAGGACTCAATAAACAACCAACAAAGGAAAGAAACAAACAAATGAGCAGCAACATCAGAGATTCTCCAACTTTAACAAGACATTCAGCTTTTTCTTAACCGTCTTAGTCAAAAAATCTTAGAACATAACCTGGGACAGAGAAAGCAATAGAGAAGCTTTCCTTTTTCAAGCAATAGAATGCTGGTTGTACTCTACCGTGTATTTCAAGACGAGAGATGAAAAGCAGCTGGATATAATAACATTAAAACAGACTCAGCTACTAGTGGCAAAAGCAGAAGGCAGTATAGGATATTGCAGTGTTTCCCTCTCCTTCTGTCTCTCACACATACACACCCCTAAAGCAGAAGATCTGCACGTGATGCACACTAACATTTCCTTTCTTTTTGTTATGCTATATTATTGTACTCCTTTTAAAAATGCTAACTGTGAACTGTGGTTTGAAAAACACTGGCTTAGTGTTCAAATTCTGATTCCACCCACTAGACATGTGACCTTGGGCAATTTGTTTAACCTCATGGTGTCTAAGAGTCTGCCTCTGTAAAAGACAATGATAATGTTACTTATCTTTTAGGGGTTTTGTACATGTAAAACACTTAGGCAAGAGCCTGGTATATAGCATGTCCTCAATAAATATTAGTTAATAAAGATAATAATAATAATAATAAAGTGGGAAGTTCCTACCTTCAGAAATGTATATCTGAGATAATGAGGATATTTATTTGGAAGTAAGAGATATCAACTGCATTTCAATCAAAGAACATACTAGTTTTTTAGAATACGTATCCAGATTACAGTACACATACACGTTGTATATATTATATATTCCAAAATAAATATGATCAAGTACAAGAGAAAAGATTGCCTCAGATTACCTTTGTTTTTCTCTCCTAGAAAATCAGTTTACACAATCACTCTCCAAGATAAAGAAAAAAAAAAAAAAAAAAAAACACACAGTTGCAAAGAAAGTCTCTGTAGTCTAGAAAGAAAGCTGTGGTATCGAAACAGCCATCATAGTTTGTTTTTGTGACATTTTGTAAATATACTCCTGCCCTAATCATAATTTCTTATAAAGAAAAGAAAAAAAGAAATGGTGATTCTTATCTCTTTGAAAAAGGTGTCAAAATATAAAATCAATGTATATTTATTAAATATGCATTTATGCCACTCCAAACTCTATGCCTGGTTAGATCTATCTTCCTATCAGTCAAAATTTAAAACTACTGATAAAACACCTGGGCAAGTGGGGGAAAAAAATCAGCTTTAAAACTGATCCCTATATTATGTTAAATGAGGACACTTTTCCAAATTAGATTTAATTTTCGTAAGATTTTCAGACTAAAGTAATTTTGATTTTCTCAACATATTGACTGTAATAATTTGTACATAATCAGTAAAGATCTAACTATTATAAGAAGATATTGTACATGGTATATAATTTTATACCTTCAACAATACATTTTTTTACATTGTCCCATCCAGCCTTTTTCTCAAAGAATGATAAAAAAATAAAGAAAGGGTGTTGGTTACATAAAATCAGCTTCAGAAAGAAAATTCCGTGTGAAGCATGGAAGAAATTACCAAATAAAATTATAGCTTTGCATCAAAGTCTGAAAACCAGCTTTGGGGATATTAAATAGACATAAATATGTATAAATAATTCAATACATTTTTAAGCTAGTCAGGCTATATTATTTACTTAAGAATGAAGATAAGATCTAGTCATGTACTAAATTAAGCTTTGCATACAATATTTCCTAGGATTTCAAAAATTTATTTAAACAAATAGTAGTGTTTGCCAAATGTATGGCATGGAAGAAATTTTAATACAATTCTATTATAATCATTATGCATACAGATGCAGCTCATTTTATGTATGCAATGCATTTTTGAAAATGTGTATACAAAACACATATTTGAAAACTGAATCACACTGTAAACATTACATCAGATCTTCTCACTAAAAAAGAATGAGCTACTTTTACAAAGGGAACAATCACTACTATTTTATATCTGTAAAGAACAATTTTCAAATATATGATATGCTTGATTATTTCAGTTAAAATAACACTAATTTCAAACTCACCTATTTTAATCAATATTTAATTAAAAAAAAAAATAGTAAGGTAGAAGTCCATCTTCCTGAACTTGAATGACTGGTAGCATTGAAACCGCTGTTGCTTTATAGGAGAGGAGATACTAGTTATAAGACATGTAGTTAAATGTTGGAGCCCACCACTTCTTCCCAGCCATGCGGATTATCCAACTATTCACTATTCAATTGTCTGTCCTTTAGTTCTTCTGGGAGGTGACTTAAAGAGACTTCAGATACTTATTAACTTTTGTAATTCAATTGGAAATTTGATACCTACCGGGTATCTGATATTAATAAATTATTAAGAAACAATTGTTAATTTTAGGTTTGGTAATGGTATTATGGAGCCTTGGTGGTGCTTTGGTTAAGAGCTTGGCTGCTAACCAAAAGGACGGCAGTTCGAATCCACCAACCAATCCTTAGAAACCCTATGGGGCAGTTCTACTCTGTCCTACAGGGTCACTATTAGCTGAAAGTGACTCAACGGCAATGGGTTAACGGTATTATGTTTATGTTTAAAAAGAGACCTTATTTTTTAGAAGTACATATTAAAATACTAATAGATGAAACAATCTGATTTGCTTCAAAGTAATATGGGGGAGGGGAAAACAGTAAAAATGAAAAAAGAGTGATCATGAGTTGATAATTGTTGAAGCAGGGTGATTGGTGCTTGGGAATTTATTATACTATTCTGTCTACATTTGTATATGTTTGAATATAAACCTGAAGGAAAAAAAAGAAATATAATCTTATTTTATATTCCAAAATGGTGATTCAAGATAATGTATTTATTGATAGTCCAAAACAAAAAAGGAAAGTTCTTGAAAAATATCCAAGATAAGGGAAAAATACTTATAGTTAAAAATTAGTATATATACTATGGCCCAATCAATAAAAAGAAGATAGGAATAAATAAAACAAAATGTAATTATTCCTTATTGCTTATATGGTAAATTAAGAGTAATTTAATTTTTTTTATTTGCATGCTTTTATATTTTTAAAACTTAATACAATAATATTTTATAACTTGAAAAATGTCATATATGTTTTATTATTTAATTCATTTAACACATATATTGAGTGACAGGCTGTGTGGGAAATAATGGTGAACAAGAACTCTATCACTATGAAGCTTACTGGGGGAGACAAGAAGAACCAAACCAAGTAGGTAGAAGAAAATGTAAAAGCAGTTTAAATAGCTCCCGTGAAAGAAACAAGAAGTCCCTGGGTGGTGCAAACAGTTAAGCACTAGACTACTAACCAAAAGGTTGGTGGTTCGAATCTATCCAGAGGCACCTTGGAAGAAAGTTCTGTTGATCTACTTCAGAAAGATCATAGCCAATAAAAACATTATGGCATGCAGCTCTATTCTGAAACACATGGGGTCACCATGATTCAGAATCAACTTGATGGTAACCAGTTTGGTTTTTGGTTTGGTATGAAAGAAAAAGGGGGTAAATTATCAGAGAAGGTAGTCTGTAATGGTCTCTATGAGGAGGAGAAAAAGTCTACTGTTCACAAATTAGGGACAGAACATTAAAGGCAGAGACAGCAAAGCTCTGAATCAGGAAACATTTATTCTTCATTCAGTAAGTCAAGAAGGGTTTAAACACTGGAGTCATCTAATTCAAAATTTGATTTCAAAAGGATCCATTTTGCTTCACTGAGGAATGGATCAGAGATGGACAAAAGGTAACAGGAAGACCAGTTACGAGAACTGAAGATGGGTAGGCTTACTTGTCTTCATGTAGGAGTACTGGGAAGTTCCCATGACTTTCATCATATGTTTCATCAACTATTAACACCCTTAGAAAAAGCTGATATTGAAGGATAATGTCTTCTTGAAGATATATGGAAAAGTGAATATAACATCATTACTATTTTTAATCATCATCATGTTAATCATGTATATTAACATTTTCACTATTTTAAATTTAAGAACACTGAAAAAATATTTAAGATATATTAATATATTAAAAAGATAAAAAGTAAAATGAAAATAACTAAAGATTACCAAATTTATTTTTATATATAAGATAATTATATTTGATACTATGCAATGATAAAGAACAACGATGAATCTGTGAAATGAAGGCATCTTGCTGAGTGAATTTAGTCAGTCACAAAATGACAAATATTGTATAAGACCGCTAGTATAAGAACTCAAGGAAAAGTTTAAACACAGAAGACAATATTCTTTGATGGTTATGGGGGTAGGGAGGGAGGGAGAGGGGTATTCACTAACTAGATAACAGACAAGAATTACCTTAGGTGAAGGGAAGGACAACACACACTACAGGGCAAGTCAGCACTACTGGACTAAACCAAAAGCTAAGAAGTTTCCTGAATACAACCAAACACCTCAAGGGACAGAGTGGTAGGGGCAGGGGTCTGGGGACCATGGTTTCAGGGGATATCTAAGTCAACTGGCAATAAAAAAGGCTTAATAAGAAAATGTTCTGCATCCTACTTTGGTGAGTGGTGTCTGGGGTCTTAAAAGCTAATGAGCGGCCATCTTAGATACATCAATTGGTCCCAATCTACCTGGAGCAAAGGAGAATGAAGAACACCGAAGACACAAGGAAAATACTAGCCCAAGAGACATAAATAAAGGGCCACATAAACCAGAGACTCCATCAGCCTGAGACCAGAAGAACTAGATGGTGCCCGGATACCACCAATGACTACCCTGACAGGCAACACAATAGAAAGTCCCTGATGGAGCAGGAGAAAAGTGGGGTAGAGAACTCAAATTCTAGTAAAAAGACCAGACTTAATGGTTTGACTGAGACTGGAGGGACCCCAGAAGACATGGCCCCCGGACTCTCTGTTAGCCAAAAACTAAAACCATTCCCGAGGCCAAGTCTTCAGACAAAGATTAGACTGGACTATGGGACATAAAATGATACTCATGAAGAGTGTGCATCTTGGCTCAAGTAGATACATGAGGCTAAATGGGCAGCTCCTGTCCGGAGGCGAGATGAGAAGGCAGAGAGGGTCAGGAGCTGGTTGAATGGACACGGGAAATCCAGGTTAGAACGGAGGAGAGAAACTAGGGTCACATAACAATATGTGTATAAACTTTTGTATCAGAAACTAACTTGAATTGTAAACTTTCACTTAAAGCACAATGAAAAAAAAAAGAAATAGAGAAGTGGAGAGAGAAGCGGGGAAAGAGACAGAGATTGAGATGGAGGGAAGAGAGACAGATTATGAAATGAAGAGTAAGACACTAAAAGGTCAACAAACACTCTAAAGCAAAGATGAGAAGATAAGGGGGCAGGGAAACTAGAGTAATGGAAAGGGAATAACTGGAATGCAATTAAAGAGAATGTGAAAAATGAAACTAAGGTCACTGAACAATTTGTGTAGAAATTGTCAAACGGGAACCTAATTTGCTGTGTAAACGTTCACTGAAAACACAATACAATATTATTAAAAAGAAGGAAAAAAGCTAATTATATTTGAGATGATTACTACAAAATTACCTTGGACAAATCTCTGAAGTTGCTTGGCAAGGTAAGGTCTAGTTCTTCTGATTCATAATTAGTAATCACCCAGGGAAACACTGGATACTGATTTAAGTCATTGTAACTCCGCCCTAGTTGGGAAAAAAATAGTCAATCTTAATTTAGAATAATAAAATAATATGTTAAAAAGATTCAGGAATACAAATTTACTAAAAAATAACAATAAGAACAACTAACAATTACTGAGTGTCAGATACTGTTCTCAGTGGTTTCCATACATTCTCTCACTTAATCCTTACAATGTTGTTGTTGTTGCTAGTTGCCTTCCAGTTCACTCCAACTCATGGTGACGTTATGCACAATAGGACGGAACACTGTCAGGTTCTGTGCCATCCTCATAGTCTGGTATATTTGAGCCCATTGTTGCAGTTATTATGTCAATCCAGCTCATGGAGGGTTTCCCTCATTTTCGCTGACCCTCTCTATTTTGCAAAACATGATGTCCTATCTAACATCATGAAATTAGGATCATTCTCATTTTATAGGTGAAAAAATGAGACACAAATGGTTAAGTAACTTGCCCCAAATCACACATTTAGTAATGGTCAAACCCTATTCCATCCTGATAGTCTAGCCTCAAGTTTGTACTCATAAACTACACTTAATTGTTATTTATTACTTGAAAGCCTACCTAAATAAAATTCTTTCTTAAGACTTTAAAAAATAATTTGCAATTTTCATAGTTTTTTTCAAAGCCAGAATGGTTTCTCTGCCACCAAGTAACCAACCAACCAAATATAAGTGACACAACCTTTGTGGATGTTGTAGTCATCTGTAAGATAAAGGGTCGTACTAGTAACTCTAAAATTGCTGTGGTAGCACTCTAATTCTATGATACTCCAAATACAATGCACGACATTATCAATGTTGCTTTCTTTCACCCCCAAATGCTGCCACCAATTCTTCTGTATCTCTTCTAATGACATTAAGTGACACACTAAGATCTATTAAAAATAAGAATAAGGCAAAGGATGATGTAGTCCTACTTTATGTACAGCAATTTCCTGAGAATCACCACTATAGGGAGGCAGTACAGTGGTTGAGAACATTGTTTCTGGAGTCAAAATCCTGGTGTTTGAATGCGAGCACCACTGTTTACTAGTCTATAACCAGCTCCATTGTTTACTAGTCTATAACCTATTTTTAGCTATATTTAATGTGAACAGACTTCTATAGTTAAAATGTAAGCGACACAAGTATATTAATATTATTTGAATTCTATTCTTATTGTGTATTTTATCATCTCCATTCATTTTGCTTTCTTAAATATATAACGTCATATCATAATCTACAGCTGAATATTAAAGCAGTTCTCTACACAGACTCTTGGTATCTAAGCCTTCTTTATGATCTGATGCTTTTAACTTTTTTCTTTATTCTTCTTAGGGTTGAAGCTTATTGGGATAAAAGATTTACATCCCTCTTTGGTTAACCTGGAAATAGTCTGTTATGGATTGAAATGTGTATCCCCAAAATGTGTGTTACTGGGCTGGGCCATGATTCCCAGTATTGTGTGGCTGTCCACCATTTTGTGATGTGATGTGATTATCCTATGTGTTGTAAATCTTAACCTCTATGATGTTAATGAGGGAGGATTAGAGGCAGTTACATTAATGAGGCAGGACACAATCTACAGGATTAGGTTGTATCTTGGGTCAATTTCTTTTGAGATATAAAAGAGAGAAGCGAGCAGAGAGATATGAGGACTTCATACCACCAAGAAATAAAAGACAGGAGCAGAATGTGTCCTTTGGACCGAGGGTCCCTGCGCTGAGAAGCTCCTAGACCAGGGGAAGATTGATGACAAGGACCTTGAGCCAGAGCCAAGAGAGAAAGAAAGCCTTCCCCTAAAGCTAGTACCCTAAATTTGGACTTCTAGACTCCTAAACTGTGAGAGAGTAAACTTCTTCTTGTTAAAGTCATCCACTTGTGGTATTTCTGTTATAGCAGTACTACATAACAAAGACACAGTCTTAAAAAACATGAATAACAATGACAATTTTAATTCACAGATAATTATGTGGGCACTACATATTTCTGGCAATAATTTTAATTTTTCCCAGGAAAAAAAGTGATAAAAAGAGTTTTATTTGGTTCCCTCTACCCCCTCCTTTCCCTGTCCTTCTGAATGAGATTTTAGTAAATAGTAAAATCCTCATCTTGATCCTTCTGCTTAACTAATCTGAAAAAATCAAAAGTTTATTGTTCTACAAAAAAAGAGGATGAACCTGTGAAGTATCATTAGGCTTTTATAAATTAAGTTACACTCAATACATAGTTACTGAATTCCTATCAACTAACTGTTTTTTGGGAAAGGCATCACAATATCATGAGAACCTATATATGTCACAGATAATAGTGTAAAAGGGACCTTAACACCTGGCTTAGCCACACATGTTATAGAATATGTATAAAAACCATCTGAAACAAGTCATTGATACTTTTTTTAAAAAGAATATTCAGGGGATATATTTAAAAGACATTGTAGGCACAACAGAAGCTATTTGAAAGTAAACCATTTCATAAATGTTTAACTTTCATAGTCATTACCGTGCATTCAATCAATATGTATTAATTGATTCACCACATACAAATTGTACCTGTCTCTCACTACTACTTAAAAAATCCTTTTAGTCACTAGTTGTATAAGCCCCACTACAATTAACTATACAAACTGTCTTCATTCTTTTCTCTCAACCAACTGTGAGATGTGTTCTTCTTCACTGATAAAACTTGGATTTTTAATGTGAGCTTCTCAACTTCTTCTCTAACTCAGTATATTTGTAATTCTTCATAATATTCCCTCTCTTCCCCACTTCTTTAACAATATATACCTTTTTTGCTAAGAGTATTCCTTCACCTGAGCTCTTGAACCTATCTCCCTCATAACTTGAATTGTTACTCTCCCTCTATTATGGTCTCTCCTTCCTGCCTTAAACTACCCTGTCTTCACCATCACACTTAAAAAAATAATCTCTGTCTAATGCTCCCATTTCATCTCCAACCATCTAGTCCTTATAATCAACCTTCTTTCCTTACTTTTAAAATAAACATCTATAAAACAATCAACAAATCCCAAAATGCCAAACCCGAGCCTGTCCTGTAAACCAAAAAACCAAACCTGTTGACGTAGAGTCGATTCTAACCCATAGGAACCCTATAGGACAGAGTAGAACTGCCCCATAGAGTTTCCAAGGAGCACCTAGTGGATTCAAACTGCGGACCTTTTGGTTAGCAGCCGTAAATCTTAACCACTATGCCACCAGGGTTTCCACCTCCCCTTATCTCTCTAAAACGTTTGAAACAGGTGACCAACACTTTTCTCTCTCTCTTTCCCCATGCATCATGACATTTGGTTACCTTAGTTCTCCTACTACTGTTTCTGTAAGTCTAGGATCACTCATTCTCTTCTCTCCTTTACTACCTTTCTCTCTTTCCTCTTCTCATACACAAGAGTATTCCCCAAGATCTTATCTCACTGCTTTCTGTATTCTCTGCCTTGACAATCTTATCTCTATCTTGGTGATTTCCTCTCTATGCAGTTGGAATCCAATGTACTATCTAGAAGTTCTGAATGTCTTCTTTGATTCATACTTCCAACAAATCTTTTTCTGAAATCTTAACTTGGATGTCTTGTTAGCACAGTGAAATTACCATACAACTACCGTCTTTCCCTAGAGCAAATTTTCCTGACTTCATTTTCTGTTAATGGCACCGTCATTTTCCCAGCGATAAAGGCCATAAGCCTGGAAGTCTTTTCTGACATTTTTTCTCCACATTCAGTCAGCTGTGTGTCAAATGGTTTGTGCCTTATGAATTCTCACAGTAGTTGCTCTTTCTTTTTAATTCCCACTGTCTCTGCTCTAGTTCAGGCCTGCATTAAAAAGTTGCCTCCTAACTTTGCTCTCTGCCTAGTCTCCCTCCAGTCCAATTCACTTTACATACTGTCTCCAGGTTAATTTTCTATACAATTCTAATATCACTCATTTTGCTCAAAAACTTACAAAAGTTGCCCCAATGAAGTAACTGCTAACTCCTCAAACTGACAGCAAATATTCTACAGTATTGTCTGTAAACCACCTTTCTAGTTTTCTTATTATCTTTATCCTTATGTTATGGATTGTGCCCCCCAAAAGAACATGGTGAAGTCCTAACCTCTGTACCTGTGAATGTGACCCTGTTTGGAAATAGGGCTTATCTTTTGTTATGTTAATGAGGTCATATGAGTAGGGTAGGTCCTAAGTCTAATTCCTTCTGAGTGGTGTCTTATAAAAATGGAAAACAGACACAGGGGAAGACAGATGCTGTGTGAAGCTGGATCTACAAGCAGTCAAGGAATACTAAGGAACACCTAGAGTAACAGAAGCTAAAAGAGATAAAGACTTTCCCTTAGAGCTGAAGCCCTGAATTCAGACTTCTAGCTTCCTGAACTGTGAAAAAATAAATTTCTGTCCTTTAAAGCTACCTACTTTGTGATATTTTGTTATGGTAGCCTTAGGAAGCTAGCACAGCATACATACTTTACACACACACACACACACACACACACACACACACACACACACACACACACACACACACACACACACACACACACACACACACACACACACACACACACACACACACACACACACACACACACACACACACACACACACACACACAAGCTATACCATTAATTTATTGTTCTGTAAGCATACGCCATAGTTTCCTACATTTGGACGTTTACGTTTTCAGTTTTACATAGAATGATTTCTAATTTCCCAACTACTTCTGCTACTCAAAGTAATATATGTTCTTACACAAACATGAAATCCTTCCTAATTTTCTCCTCACTTCCACCAAGTGGATGAATATAAAATAATCCCCCTTTCTTCCTGTCCTTTTCATCCTCATCAAAACTAACCAAACTCACTGCCATACAGTTGATTCCGACTCACAGCGATCGTATAGGACTTGGTACTTCTTTTAGTGTTTTTATACCTATTTGCTCTAGAATCATATAAATACATCTGTACTCAAAATAACCTGTCTACCACAAATCAAAAGTAACAATGCATTTCTATTCTCAACTCTCTTTCAAAGCAAACAGTTTCAGTGGTTGAGTTTCAATGACATTACGTGATTCCAAACTGTTATGGATTGAATTGTGTCCCTCCAAAATGTGTGTTAAAATCCTAACCTCTATGCCTGTTGATGTAACCACATGTGGGAACAGGGTTTTCTTTGTTATATTAATGAGGCCATTTCCATGTAGAGTGTGTCCTAAATCTAATCACTTCTGAAATATAAAAAGAACAGCATAGACACTGAGTCAAGAAAGCACAAAACAGGCAGACACATGCCACAGGAAGGTCTACCAAGGAACCGAGGAACAGAAACTGAGAGAAAATAAATTTTTGTTCTTAAAGCCACTCATTTGTGGTATTTCTGTTAAAGCAGCAGTAGAAAACTAAGATACAGACCTTGTGTGGGGCCATTTGGTTTTCAAATTTCTAAATACTAGTCATAATACAAGTATTTCTTATTTTTTACCCACAGTTTTCCTTTTTCTGTGTTGCACTTCACTGTTTGATCATATAACACATTTCTAATTAAGTTATTAATAGGTTCTTCAGATTTTACATGGTTCTTCACTCCTGCTGTTCCATAAATAGTTGCAAATTCTTATTTTCTCATTTTTAGAAACACGTTTATATACGTGTTTTCAACTTCTCTCAAGCAGCTGTTTATATATAAAACTGGAAACTCTAATATCAAATTACTCTTTGTTAAAATTTTTTTTTTTAATGTTTTATTGGGTTTTTGTTTGTTTGCTTGCTTTAATAGTCTATACTGCTTTTTTTTTTTTTTTTAAGTGTGCCATACCAGGAAAGGTTTTACTTCCCAGTTGTTGTATGTTGTTGTGTGCTGCTGAGTTGATTCCAACTCATAGCAAATCTATAGGACAGAGTGAAACTGCCCGATAGGATTTCCAAGGCTGTAATCTTCACGGAAGCAGACTGTCACATCTTTCTCCTCAGGAGCGGCTGGTGGGTTCAAATCATCAACCTTTGCTTAGCAGCTGAGTGCTTAACCACAGTGCCACCAGGGCTCTTTTCAAATTACACTTGATACGGTATTTTAGTACTAATAATGTGAACAAAAATAAGCTACTTATATCAGTACTCAAAATAGTTTAATTAGTAATTTATTGTCTGAAACAAGTCAACTTGTAGGTTTAGATTACCTGCTATTGTGTTGAGAAACATCAAGTACTCAAAATTTGAAATCTCCCTGTGTTGCCATCGCTGGGTCATATTAGAAGCTTTAAAAAGCTGACGTGGACTAGCTAATGAGATACGCCTGCAAGAAAAAAGAATTCAGTGTAGTGTCAATTTAGGCCTAAGATTATATCACCATAATAAATCATGAGTATCTCTGCTTCTTCATTCATAATGAAATCTGTATAATTTTGAAAAGTTCTATCCATATTATGCTAATGATACTAGAAATGTTTCAATCTATAATTAATGGTTAGACAAATTATCTGGACTAGACACATGTCTATTACACATGTTCTACTTACTCAGGTAAGCTGTCCTTACAATGCCATTACAATACCTAGGTTCCATACAGGTTCTTATTTTCTGATTAATAACTCGTTGCTTAACTGATATAAAAAGAAGGAATTGTAGAACTGAAAAATACATATAAAAGATGTATTCACGTATCTTTCATTAACTTTAAGTCATCACTTAAAGGTAACATACCTGTACACCATAAACTTAAATATTACATTTGCACATCCTTTCTAACAAGAAGAAAGGGATTGCTAAACTATTATTCATGAGGTGGGATAAATGTAATAGAAACTATTGAGTTTTTTTCACACACCTTACTGGGATACCACATTTTCTGTGCTCTCTTTATGAAATGTACACACCAAAGAATACAACTGACCAATACTAAGTAGTAGTGGGAAACAGGCGGCAAGACTGTCACATTCATAGTCTAAAGCCTCAGAGAAGTATGCTGACACAGCTCCTCCTATCACCAAAGACAAGGTAACTGTTTTTTGTTTTTTTTAAATATTTTTTGAGGTATAATTTACACACTGTAAAATTCACCCCCTTTAAGAGTACCATGTGATGATATTTAAAAGTAATTTTATAGCGTCCTGCAGTTACCATAATCCAATTTTAGGATATTTCCATCACCCCAAAAACTTGCCTTGTGCCCGTTTCTAATTAATCCCTATTCTTATCCCCAGCTTTAGGCAACTAATCTGCTTTCTGGCTCTATAAATTTTCTCTTCTGGACATTTAATAAATGGAAAAACACATTATGTAGTCTTGTGCATCAGGCCTCTTAGAAACTAAGAATAATGTTTCTGAGGTTCATCAACGTGGTAGCATGTATCACTAGTTCCTTCTTTTTTATTGCTGATAGGACTCTGCTGCATGAATATATCACCTTTTGCTCATCCATTCACTGGTCAAGCAGTATTAAATTGTTTCCAGTTTGGGGCTACTATGAATAATGCTACTATAAACATTCATGTACATGTCTTTGTATAAACATATGTTTTCATTTCTCCTGGGTGGATTCCTAAGAGTAGAATTGCTGGAACTGTCAAATTGCTTTCCAAAGCTTTATCATTGTACATTCCAACCAGCAATGTATGACCTTCCGAATTTCCCAGTCTTGCCAATATCTGCTATTATAAGAACTTTTTATCATATTCATTCTAACCCACTGTCAGCAAGCTGATTCTGACTCATAGTGACCCTCCAGGACAGAGCTGCCCCACAGGGTTTCCAAGGAGCTGCTGGTGAATCTGAACAGCCAATCTTTTGGTTAGTAACTGAGCTCTTAACCACTGCACCACCAGGGCTCCTTAGCCATTCTAATGAGTATTAATGTATATTGTTTAGCATCTTCTCATGTGCTTATCAGTCTTTTGTATATCTTCTTTGGTGAAATGACTACTGGGATCCAATACCTAATTGGACTTGGGCATTATGCTTGGTTCTTTATATTACCTAACCTGCAAATCAGTATCATTTGTGTGGGGTCTGGACGAACAGGCTGCATTGGAAGCCATCCAGCAAGCTGTGGTGTGCTAACTCTGGGACCTACAACCCTAATAATTTGTGGTTGATGATTTTTGCCACTGGAAATTCTGGCAAAGAGATGCAACCTTTATCCACGGCTGCTCCTTAAGGTTTTAGACTCATCACCTCACTGACAGGGCTACCAGCTACTGGCCTGCTCTTATTAAAACTAAAGCTCTTATTAAAACTGAAGGCCGACCATAGACAACTATGACTCTCAGTCTGACATCTCCATTAAGGGTGGGTCAACTCAGTTTCAATGAACAATAAAGAAAGAGCCCAGCAAATCTTGTTAGTCAAATGGAAATAATGTGTTCAAGGGTATAGCTGGCTTGGTTTTAGTGTCATCTCAATGTTCTATGAAGAGGAGGTAGTTACCCCACTGGGGGAAAGCATTATTCCCCACTCCATTGCCTAAAGCATAGCCACTGGTTCAATGATGCCTTGTTTCACAGAGCTTCCCCTAAATTCTTGGGCCTAGTTGGCTGATGGTCCAGGTAAGATGAAATCACATCGGGTCTGATCGCCTGTTGCAACTATTCAGTCTCAGCACCAGATATGCGAAACCAAAAAGGGACAAGGTCACTCTACATAATGAGTAGATCTCCAGGCCATTCTCATTGCTCTGACCTTGATGAAGCTTGTTATCTTTTTACTGACTCTTGGTCTGTTCCAATGGCCTAAGTATTTGGTCTGTAACTTAGAAGACTATAGTCTGGAAGATTAAAGACATTTATCTTTGGGGTTATGAACTGTGAAAACAAATTAAGGCTACTGATCAGACAGTCTAGGTCACTCATGTAGATGCCCACGGTAAGGGCCTATTCTCTGAAACAATCTACTGGAATCAAGCATAGTGCACTGGCCCTGCCTGTTCCTTGAAGCTCAACCACATCGGGGCTATTAATGGTGCCTCACATCTGTTGACACTTTTTCAGGTTATGGTGTTATTGTTCCAATCTGATTAGCTGACTGTAGCCATACCATTGTGGCCTCTGAAACTAATCTGTGTCATGATTTTGGCTTTCCCAAATACTGACAGTATGATAATTGTGTGCCTTTTGTCACAAAAGCCACCCAGCATTGGAGTGAAGTCCAAATAGTTGATAGCCATTTCGCTATGCTTACCACACACAGGTATCCAGTATTGAAGAGGCTGGTTCAACCTCCTCAAAAAATGACTCAAAAAAGATTTCTGACTCTATCTCCCTCATCTCCTCCTGGTCCACACACCTTGGAATTAAGTTTGGTTATTGAATTCAGCCATCTTCCAAAACAAGATCATTTCCTCTCGACTTCCTCCTGGGTAATGATCACGATAAAAGGGGTGGGAGACCTATTCTCAAAATTTAGGATTCAAAAGGTCTTGGTGTACATAAAAATGACTGGAAAAAAGTTAAAGTTATAGGTACTGGGATGGGATCCATCACTTGCATGCTGGTGAAAGAAGAACAATAACCTTACACTCCGGAGGGGAGGGGGAGGAGGGTGTGTGTGGGGGTGGAGTGGGGGGGGAACAACCACTAATATGCTCTTTGTACCTAGATCCAGCACTGTTGCCTGAGTCAAATAGCTGCTGCAATCATTTGTAACTTCTATCTCTTTATTGGGATTGCCTATTTGTTTATTCAATGTTGTCATACTTTTTTTTTTTTTTTTTTAATTCTTTAAACATAGTTTCCTTTAGTTCTTTGACTATAACAGCTGCTTTGAAGTCTTTGTCTGCTAGAACCAACATCTGGGGACACTCACAGACAATTCCTATTGATCGCTTTTTTTCCGTTGAGTACAGATCACACTTTCCTGTCTCTTTGCATATATATATTTTACTGAAAACTGAACATTTAAAATAATATATTGTAGCAGCTCCAGATTCTGGTTTATCCCCCTGAATGTTGTTGTTGTTGTTGTTACTCTATTTCCTTGTTTAGTAATCTCTCTTGGCTAAATAATAGAAATCTGTCTTCCCCACAGTGTGAAGCTGCTGCTATCTCTGCTCAGACTGTTTATTCTTCTTTTTATTTTTATGCCTGGCTTCCTCAGATCACCCCTTTGTCTGTGTAGTTAGTCGTAAGCCAATAATTACACAGTAGCTGTACACAAGCATGTTAAGCCTGTAAGGCTTTCGCCAGTGGATCTGTATGTGCTTAGAAAAACATTCAAACTTCAAGCTATTTTCAAGTCTACTTCACCTTTTACTTTTCACTAGACCCTTTTGGGACTTCTCTGTATATGTGTGCAGTGTCAGGATCAGCCAGTAGTATATGAATAGTTTGGGCACTGTCTGGTCTCTACTGCATACACATGTGGCCCCAGATGGTGATATGTCCACCCAAACCACAACTGCAACCTCAGGCGAGGTGAACCTCCGTCCCTCCCCTCTCAACTACCACCAAGATCATCAATTCTATTTAGAACACTGATGGCATGGGCATTCCCCACTGCTCCAAATGGAGACACTTGCAACATGGGCACTGAAGTCACTGCTCTTCATGGGCTGCCCTGTCCTAGCAGAATCTCTGCATTGACAGAGCAGTGGGGGATGGGAGCAGCCCAGGCAAGAATGCCACAAACTCCTACTATTCTTAACCAAAGTTCAACAGTATTTCAAGAATAAATGCTTCTCAGATTATCGTATGACTTTGGTTGATTTCCAGGACACTTTCTGAAATAATTACTTTGGTAAATTTTATCCAACTTCTTGAAAAGTGGATTTGTTGCTGTTCTCATTTGGCCATAGCTGGAAGTCCTGCTTCAATGTGACTATTTTTACTACTTCATTTTCATTGTGTTCCAAAGTCATTCAGGACCATGAAATCATCAGAAACTGCCCCCCACCTCAAAATTAGTAATTCAATATCCCACTCTCCAACCATACCCTTCTAAGACTTCCAGCTTGGCTGCTCAAACCAATCTAAACTGGCTTTTGACTTCCCCACTTCATCAAAACTGCTCTTTTTTCAGTTCCACAAGGATTATAACGTTAAATGCAACGAACAATTTTCAGTCTATATCTTATTGAACTGTCATCAAGATATTATCTTCTTTAAATATCATTCCTTGGTATCACAATTCCCTGGATTTCCTCTCTAATTTTTGTCGATTCTGTTATTGTTTTCTGGTGAACGGAGTGTCTTTTTCCTTTAACTAACCTTTAACATGTTGAGGTTCCTCAGGATGCAGTTCTAGCTCCTCTTGCCATTCTACAGTCTCTCCCCAGATGAGTTCATTCCCTCTCATGACTTCAAATTATCAGTTATTAGGCCTTTCTTCTGAGTTCTAGATATATCTCCTTATGTCTAACTCCCTATTCAACATTTCAGTCTGGACATCTCTCAGGGACTTCAATGTCAATAGATTTAAAACTAAACTTCTATTCTGTCCATTCACCTTCTTTCCTTAACCCCAGCCGTGGGAATGGAGAACATGTACAAGTGCTCTTCCTCCACTGTTTCCAATCTCAGTAAATGCCACTGAGCAACTTCAGCTGAATTTTAGGGAGACATACTGAATACCTTCTTTTCTCATCATCCCCCCCAATTAACTAATCTTCAAGTTGTATAAATTCTATCTCCTAAAAAAATCTCTAACAAAGATGCATCTCTTTAATTCTATCATCATCATATATCACCTGGGTTTCTACCACAGACTCCTAACTTGTAATTCTACAAACAGTCCTACACCTGTCTGCATTTCAATCTAATCTACATGGCAACCAGCATAACCTTAATGTGTAAATTTGACCACATCTCTGCTCTGCTGAAAAGCCTTCCAAGACTGTCTAATGCTCTCAGGTTATAGATGAAAATCCTAAACACAACTTTGTACTGATCTGTATCTAGCCTTTCTCTTCTGCCTCATTTCATGACACCCTCATCCTAAGATCAGCGTTTCAAGACTTTTTAGAACACTGGAAGCTCTGTCTTGCTTCAGGGTCTTTGTATATGCTGTTCCTTTTTTCAAAGGTTGTTGTTGTTAGTTGCCATTGAGTCAACTCCAACTCACGGCACGATACGTGGTGACCTTATGTGTAACAGAACAAAACGTTGTACGGTCTTGTACCATCTCCATGTTCTTTGGTATGTTTGAGCCATCGTTGAGGCTACTGTGTCAACCCATTTCATTGAGGGTTTTCCCTTATTTTTGCTGAACCTCTATTTTACCAAAAATGATTCCTTCTCTAATGATTGGTCTTTTCTGATGACATGTCCAAAGCAATCAAGAGGAAGTCTCACCTTGCTTCTAATGAGCATGCCCGTTGTATTTCTTCTTCAAAGGTTAGCTGATTCTATTTATTCAAATCAAAATTTAAAAGTAAACACAAGAAGACATTCCTGACCACCTTATCCATGGAATCCCCTCTCCACTACACTGATCGCTATCATAATACCTTATTTATATCCTTCTTGTAACTTATTATGAACTATTTAATTTGTTTATATATTTATTTAAATATGCGTGGGCAGAGATGGTCTCTAACTTATAAATGCTGAATACATGGAAAATGCTAAAAATCTATTTAAGTGTCATGGATTGAATTATGTCCCCCCAAAAATGTGTGTATCAATTTGGCTGGGTCATGATTTCTGGTATTGTGTGATTTTCCTATGTGTTGTAAATCCTCCCTCTATGATGTTATGGCAGTTGTGTTATTAAGGCAGGACTCAATCTATAAGATTGGATTGTGTCCTAAGGCAATCTCTTGAGATATAAAAGAAAGAAGCCAGAAGACAGACAGGGGGACCTCACCAAGAAAGCAGTGCTGGGAGCAAAGCATGTCCTTTGGACCCAGGGTCCCTGCGCAAAGAAGCTCTTAGTCCGGGGGAAGACTGATGAGAAGGCAGACAGAGAGAGAAAGCCTTCCCCTGGGGCTGATGCCCTGAATTTGGACTTTTAGCCTACTTTACAATGAAGAAATAAATTTCTCTTTGTTAAAGCCATCCACTTGTGGTATTTCTGTTACAGTAGCACTAGATGACTAAGACAAGTAACTGATTTAATGAATTCAGACTTTTTCAGCTTTCACTGACCATGAAAAACATTATTACAAAAGAGTTCCTAGGTCTTTTAACACATTACTAGTAAAAAAAAAACCAACTTTTTGATTAAGATAGGGAAATCTACCATGTTATTCTTAACTGCTTTTTCTTAAACCTTGAAATTCCTCATTAAATTCTAAAATTATCTAATCAAAACCATAGAATGGTTACTTTGTTTTATCATAACCTAGGGTGGTTTTAAATATGCCCACAAATTCTTTGATACTCCTCTCTTTAAGAGGTGAAGCTTAGTTCCCCTCCCCTTAAGTCTGTTTATTTGCAATGAACAGAACATTCCAGAAATGATTGCGTGTGACTACCAAGGGGAGGTCATAAAAAGACACTGGAGCTTCGTCTCTCTTGGATCACTTCCTCTGGGGGAAGCCAGCTTAGATATCATGTTGATATTCAAGCAGCTGACAGGGAGGACAATTTGGTAAGGAAAGAAGGCGCACTGCCAAAGGGCATGGGAGTGACTCATCCTGGAAGGTCCTCCAGCCCCAGGCTGAGTGCAGCTCCTACCAGCATCATAACTATTCTCTGCTGATTCTATTTCAATTGCATTTATAATATTACCTTAAAAAAGTGAAATAAACACTACCCAAAAGCAGCTCAAATCAATACAAAATTAGGTATGCTAAAAGTAAACAGTAGGTTTCCACTTCTAATACATTTCAATCAATAGAAAAACGCAGTGTTCACTCTTTTCCCAGTCCTCAAATTAGTTACCTAAACTGTATTGATAGTGAATCCATACCTCTATGAAAGAAAACAATTAGTGATGGTGCTACTTAAAAATAACCAATAGACCAGCACACAGTAAATAGACACAGACTGCCACACTCTTCCAATTCCCTATTATCGTGAGTGATTTTGAACAATATAAATATTAGTTATTAAGCCCATATGTATATACAAAATTAATATTTGAATTCTGAACTCCCAGAGGTTACAGATAAAAATTTTAATCAAATACACTATAGTGACAGAATCCTTAATATGTAGATTTGATATTAATGTCAAGAAAAAAAATTACATGATACAATAAAGCATAATTTAACCATTTTAATCAAAATGATAAAAAATTTTGATCTGATTTTTCATACACGTTAAGTAGTAGTACATATGAAAATGGTAAGTAAAGAAAAATTTGTAAGAGAGTAAGTATGCTTAGAAAGCTTATTTTTTCAATGATCTTTATGGGCATGTAATTTAACAAAACATTTGTCAAACTGAAGTGTACAGTTTGATGAGGTCTGAATACATATAACCACCACCACAATCAAAATACACTCCAAAAAGTTCCCTTGAATCCTTTCACAGCTAATTCCTTTGTCCCAACTCCTGGCCCCTGGCAACCAATGATCTGCTTTCTATCACTATATACTTCTGCTTTTTCAGTAATTTCACATAAATAGAATGATATAAAATGTAGCCCATGGTGCCTAACTTCTTTTACTTAGCATAATGCTTTCTAGATTTAACCATGTTGTTGCATATATCAGTAGTTGATTCCTTTTTATTTCTGAATAGTAATTCATTGAATGTATGAACTGCAGTCTGTTTATCCACTCACCAGTTAAGGAACATCATGCTTTCGTTTTGTGATTACTATGAATGAAACTTTTAATATTTGCTTACAAGTGTATGTAAATGTGTACGTATGTTTTCATTATTCTAGGTAAACACTAAAGAGAGGGAATGCTAGGATGTACATTAAGTGTATGTTTAACTTTTTAACAAACTGGAAATTGTTTTTGAAGGCAACTATACTATTTGCATTTCTATCAGCATGGTACTAGAGTTCCTGATGCTGTGCATATCTTTTTCTGTTTTTAAAAATCAGGTTTATTGAAGCATAATTTAATAGAGTAAAATCCACCCTTTCTAGGTATACACTGAAATGAGTTTTGCTAAACATATATAGTTGTATAACGCTACAACAATGAAGATATAAAATATTTCTAGCACTGATCTTACTTCTGTTCCTATAGTTTTGCTTTTCCAAAATTCCATACAAATGGAATCATACAGTATATAGTCTTCTGAGCTGGCTTCATTAGCATAATGGTATCACTGGCTTCCTTGGCATAATGCTTTCCAAATCCATCCATGATGTTGCATGCATAAGTAGTCCATTCCATTTTATTGCCAAGAAGTATATTTCATTGTGTGGATGCATCACAATTTCTTTGTCCATTCACCAGATGATGGACGCTTGGCTGTTTCCAATTTTTGGTGATTATGAACATAGCTGCTATAAACATTCATAAACAGATCAGTTTACAAACATATTCTTTAAAAAACCTTCTAGGGTAAACGCCTTGAAGAGGTATTGGATGTACAGTAATTTTATATGAAACTTAAAAACTGTTCCCTTAATCTTCTCATCTGTCCAGGCCTTTTCTGCCTAGTTTATCTTAGACTGGAAGTTCCACTGAAACCTGTCCACCATGGGTGACCCTACTGATACTTGTTTGTGATACCACTGGCATAGCTTCCAGCATCATAGCAGCACACAAGCTACCACAGCACAACAAACTGACAGATGAGTGGTGAATTTTCCAGATACTCTTCTATAATTGATTTCTGGTTAATTTTATTGAGGTTAGAAAATGTACTCTGTATGATTTTAATCCATTTAAAATTTTTTTCTTCCAAATTTTATTTACTTTGTTGTTGTTGTTGAGAATACACACAGTACAACATACACCAATTCAACAGTTTCTACATGCACAATTTAGTGACACTGATTACAATCTTTGAGTTGTGAACATTCTTACCGTCCTTTTCTGGGTTGTTTCTCCCTCATTAACACAAACTCACTGCCACCTAAGGTTCCTATTTAATCTTCTGAGTTTCTATTGTCAACTTGATCTCATATAGATAGTTCTAAAAAGAGCCTAATCCTCAAGGCAGATCTTTTTCACTAGTTAAGCTAAACAATTGTTAGTTTTAAGATGGCTTCAGAGGATATTTTTGGTTTAAGGTTTAAAGATTATCTCAGGACAATAGTTTCAGGAGTTTGTCTACCCTCCATGGCTCCAGAAAGTTAAAGTCCATGAGAATTTAAAATTTTGTTATGCATTTCAACCCTTTTGATCAGGATTTTTTCTATGGAATCTTGGATCAAAATGTTCACTAATGGTAGCCAGGCACTATCCAGTTCCTCTGGTCTCATGGCAAAAGAAGCAGTTGTTCATGGAGGCAAATAGCCACATATTCCATATCTTCCTCCTATTCCTGACTCTCCTTCTTCCTCTGTTGCTCAAGGTGGATAGAGACCAATTGTTGAGCTTGGATGCCCACTTGCAAGCTTTTAAGACTCCTGGCATGATGCAATGAACTAGGAGGCAGAACAGAAGCACTAAACATATTATTAGGCCAATTAACTGGGATGTCCCATGAAACCATAACCCTAAACCTTCAAACCAAGAAACCAAATCCCATGAGATGTTTGACTGTATATAAGCAGTCTCAGCAGCTACTTTTTTTTTTTTTATCATTGTGTAAATATAGCCTTCACATTACTTTTGCCAAGTCAACTTTTTACAGGTTTAAAACTTATTGCCATAATTATAATAATCAGCTGTGCAACCCTACCCTTAATCAACGTGATTTTTCCATCAATGTTAACACCCATTTCCCCCTCTCTACCACCCCAGGTAACAACTAAAAAACTCTGATCTCTATACTTTTGCCTTTTCTTATTATTTAAGTGAGGTCATATGATATTTGTCCTTTGGTAATTGGCTTACTTTACTCTGCATAATGTCTTCAAGCTCCATCCATACTGTAGCACGTATCAAGACTTCATTTCTCCTACTGGCTAAGTAGTATTGCATTGTATGTCTAAGCCACATTTTGTTTATCCATTCATCTGTTTATGGGCATTTAGATTGCCTCCACCTTTTGGCTACTGTCAATAGTGCGGTAATGAACATTGGTGTATAGGTCTCTTTTTGGTGCGGTAATGAACATTGGTGTATAGGTCTCTTTTTGAGTCTCTGCTTTCACATCTCTTGGGTATATACCTAGGAGTGGAACTGCTGGGTCATATCATAGTTCTATTTTTAGTTTTTTTTAGGAACCACCAGGCCACGCTGTTTTCTACAATGGCTGTACCATTTTGCATTCCCACCAGCAATGGATAAGGGTTCCAATTTCCCCACATCCTCGTCCACATTTGCTATTTTTATTTTTATTTTTTAAATCTTAGCCATCCTAGTGGTAATGAAATAATATCTCACTGTGGTTTTGATTTGCAGCTCTCTGATGGCTAATGATGCTGAGCATATTTTCATGTGTTTGGTGGCCATTTGAAAGCCATCTTTGGTGAAACTGGTGAAATGTCTGTTCAAGTCCTTTGCCCATTTTATGACTGGGTTATTTGTCTTCTTCTTGTTAAGCTGTGGAAGTTTTATATATATTTTGGTGATAAGATTCCTGTTGCATATATGGTTTCTGAAGATATTCTCCCCGTCAGTAGCTTGTCTTTTCACTTTTTTGGTAAAGTCTTTTGATGAACAAAAAAGTTTAATTTATATAAGGTTCCATTTATTTATTTTGTCTTCTACTGTTGGTGCTTTTGTTATTATATTAGATAATTCTTCTGAATTTGTTTTTGTGTATGGTGTGAAGCATGGATCCTGTTTCATTTTTCTGCATGTGGAAATACAATTTTCCCAACACCATTTATTGAGGAAACTTTTCTTTCCCCATCAGATGGACTTAGCACCCTTGTCAAAAATCAGTTGACCACAGATGTGGGGGTTTACTTCTGAACTCTCAATTCTATTCCACTCATCTATGTGTCTACTATTATAACAATACCAGGTTGTTTGGATTACTGTAGCTGTACAGTATGTTTTAAAATCAAAATATGTCTTCCTACTTTGTTCTTCTGTTTCAACACTGTTTTAGGGGCCTCTTGCCATGACATATAAAGTTGAGCATTTGTTTTTCTATTTCTGTAAAAAAGGTTGTTGGAATTTTGATTGGAATTGTGTTCAATCTATAGATTGCTTTGGGTAGTATTGACATCTTAATAAGTCTTCCAATCCACAAACATGAAAATTTTTCCATTTATTTAAGTCTTCTTTAATCTCTTTCAGCAATGTTTTATACTTTTCACTATATAAGTCCTTCATATCCCTGGTTACATTTATTGCTAGGTATTTTATTCTCTTAGATGCTACTGTAAATGGAACTGTTTCCCTAATTTCCCTTTCAGATTTCTCACTGCTGGTGTATAGAAACCCAACTGATTTTTGTTTGTTGACCTTGTACCCTACCACTTTGCTAAATTCCTCTATCAGCTCTAGAAGTTTTCATGTAGACTCTGAGATTTTCTATATATCATATCATCTGCAAACAGGGATAATTTTACTTTTACTTTTCCAAACTGGGTATCTTTGATTTCTTTTTCTTGTCTTGTTGCTCTGGCTAGGACTTCTAATACAATATTTAATAGAAGTGATGAGAGTGGGCACTCTTGTCTTGTTCTCAATTTCAAGGGGAAAGTTCTCAGTCTTTCTTCATTAAGCGTAACGTTGGCTGTTGGCTTTTCATATACGCCCTGAATCACACTGCGGAATCTCCCTTCTATTCCAATCTTCTTTAGGGTTTCCATCAAGAAAGGGTGTTGGACTTCATCAGATGCTTTTTCTGCATCCACAGAGATGATCATGTGGTTCTTTTCCTTTGTTCTGTTGATGTGGTGTATTACATTGACTGATTTTCAAATGTTGAACCATCAGTACATTCCTAGAATAAATCTCAGTTAGTCATGGTGCATGATTCTTATAATATGATGTTGGATTCTGTATGCTAGTATTTTGTGGAGGATTTTTACATCTATACTCATAAGAGATATTGGCCTATAGTTTTCTTTTCTTGTGGTGTCTTGGTCTGGTTTAGTTATCAGGGTTATATTTGCCTCATAGAATGAATTAGGGAGTATTCCTTCCTTCTCTACTATTTCTAAGAGTTTAAACAGTATTGGCGGCAATTCTTCCCTAAACGTTTGGTAGAATTCCCTACTGAAACCATCTAGTCCAGGACTTTTTTTATTGGGAGGTTTTTGATAACTGATTGGATCTCTTCACTTCTTATGGGTCTATTGAAAGTTTCTACTTACTCGTCAGTCATTATGTGTAGGTTGAGTCCTTTTTAAGAATTTGACATTTCACAACTGGCATAACAAAGTTTATTAAGAAAATGTTCTGCATCCTACTTGGGTGCGTGGCATCTGGGGTCTTAAAAGCTAGCAAGTGACCATCTAAGATGCATCAATTGGTCCCAACTTATCTGGAGTAAAGGAGAATGAAGAACACCACTCACAAGGAATGTTATCAGCCCAAGAGACAGAAAGGGCCACATAAACCAGAGACTGCGTCAGCCTGAGACGAGAAGAACTAGATGGTCCTAGCTACCACCAGTGACCGCCCTGACAGGGAACACAACAGAGAGTCCCTGATGGAGCAGGAGAAAAGTGGGGTGCAAAACTCAAATTCTAGTAAAAAGACCAGACTTAATGGTCTGAATGAGACTGGAGAATCCCCAGAAAGCATGGCCCCCAGACTCTCTGTCAGCCCAGAACTAAAACCATTCCTGAGGCCAACTCTTCAGACAAAGATTAGACTGGACTACGGGACATAAATGATACTCGTGAAGAGTGTGCTTCTTAGCTCAAGTAGGTACTTGAGACTAAATTGGCAGCTTCTGTCTGGAGGTGAGATGAGAAGGCAGAGAGGGTCACAAGCTGGTTGAATAAACACGGGAAATCAAGGGTGGAAAGGAGGAGTGCGTTGTCACAGTACAGGGAGAGCAATTAGGGTCATATAACAATGTATGTACACATTTTTGTATGAAAGACTAACCTGAATTGTAAACTTGCATTTAAAGTACAACAAAAATAAAACGTTTAAAAAAAAGAATTTGACATTTCAATTTACGTTATCTAGTTTGTTGCCATATAGTTGTTCACAATATTCTGTCATAATTATCTTTATTTCTATCAGGTCTGTTTTTCATTTTGGTTATATGTATCTTTTCTTTGTCAGTTTAGCTAACCAAAAAAAATAACCAAACCCACGCCATTGAGTCGATTCCGACTCATAGTGACCCTATAAGACAGAGCAGAACTGCCCCACAGGGTTTACAAGGAGCAGCTGGTAGATTCGAACTCTCAACCAGTTGGTTAGCAGCCGAAATCTTAACCAGTGCACCACCAGTTTAGCTAAAGGTTTGTCAATTTTATTGATCTTTTCAAAGAACCAACTTCTGGTTCTATTTATTCTTTCTATTGTTTTTCTGTTTTAGATTTTACTTATTTATGCTCTTACTTCGTTATGTCCTTTCTCCTGGTAGGTTTAGACTTAGTTTGCACTTCTCTTTTCAGTTCCTGGAGTTGTCAAGTCAGTCTGTTAATTTCAGATCTTTGTTCTTTTTTAATGTAGGCATTTACTGCTTTAAGTTTCCCTCTGAGTACCACCTTCACTGCATCCTGTAAGTTTTAGTAAGTTGTGACTAAGAAATTTGTGATTTCTCTTTTGATTTCTTCCTTGACCCATTGGTAGTTTAATAGTGTGTTCTTTAATTCCCATCTGTTTGTGTATTTTCCAGGTTTTATTCTGTTGTTGATTTCTAGCTTCACTCAGCTGTGGTCAGAGGAAATATTTTGTGTGATTTCAATCTTCCTAAATTTATCAAGACTTGCTTTGTGACCTAAAATGTAGTCTATCAAATGTGGAAAATGATCCACGTGTACTGAAGTAGAATATATATCGTGTTGTTTTTGGGTGGAGTGTTCTACAGATGTCTGATAAGTCTAATGGTTTATAATGTCATTCAGGTCCTCTGTTTCCCTGTTGATCTTCTTTCTAGATGGTCTGTCCAATACTGAAAGTGGTGTATTAAAGTCTCCAAATATTACTGTAGTACTATCTATTTCTCCCTTCAATTCTATCAGTGTTCACTTTATATATTTAGGTGCCTCAAAGTTGGGTGCATACATATTTATAATTGTTAAATCTTCTAGAGTAATTGACCCTTTTATCACTATATAATGGTGTCCATCCTCATCTCTTCTGACAGATTTCTGACTTAAAATCTGCTTTGTCAGATATTAACATTACCACTCCTGTTCTCTTTTGGTTATTATTTGTTTGGAATATTTTTTTTCCATCCTTTCACTTCCAACCTATTTGTGTCCTTGGGTTGAAGGTGTGTCTCCTGTAAAAAGCATATAGTGGGATCAGGTTTTTTTTGTTTTAAATCCCTTCTTCCACTCTCTGCCTTTTAATTGGAGCATCTAATCCACTTACATTCAATGTAATTACTGACAGGTGACTTACTTCTGTCATTTTGTTATTTGTTTTTGATGTGTCTTAAGCTTTCTTTGTCTTTGTCCTTTAGCACTGTTTGCTTTTGTGTGTTGTTGGTTTACTGTAGCAAGCTTTTCTGGTTCCCCTCTCCTTTCCTTTTGTGTATGTTTTTTATACATTTCTTAGTGGTTACCATGAATATTACATTTAAGAGCTTGTATTTATAACATTCTAGGGTAAGTTGGTACCAACTTAACTTCAGTAACATACAAGAAATTCTGTAACTATACCACTCCTCTCCTCCCTACTTTTTTATCACTAATTACATCTTTTTATTTCATGTACCCTGTAACATCATTTAATCCTTCCCTTTTATGTATTTGTTATTAAAAAACATGAAGGACAAAACATTTAGAATTATCAAGTACCAGGACCTTATTACTAGCGCTTATACTTGTTGACACATTTTCCTTTAAGAAGGATCATTCTTTTTATGTATAGCTTTGAATTCCTTTCTAGTGTCTTTTCCCTTCCATCTACAGAACTCCCATTAGTATTTTCTGTAGGGCCCATATGGTGGATATGAACTCTCTCAGTTTCTGATTGTCTGGGAAAATTTTAATTTCATCCTCATTCTTGAAGGATAGTTTCGCTGAGTATAGTAATCTTGACTGACAGTTTTTTTTTCCAGCACTTTATCATTCTATTGCCATCTGGTCTCTGATGTTTCTTAGGAAAAATCAACAGTTAATCTTATTGAAGTCCTTTGTATGTGACTGTTTGCCTCTCTCTCTCTGCTTTCAGGAGTCTGTCTTTAATTTTTGAGAGCCTAACTACGCAGTGTCTTGATATAGATCTCTTTGGGTTTACCCTGGTTGTGGTTCTTTGAGCTTCCTGGATTTGTAGATTCATGTCCTTCATTATATTGAGGAAATTTTCTGTCATTATTTCTTCAGATATTCTTTCTGTCCCTTTCTCTCATCTCCTTCTGGAATTCCCATGATGGGTATATTTGGTCTCTTGTTGTTGTTCCATAATTCCATTAAACTGTGCTCAGCCTTCTTGAGCCTCTGTTATTGTTGCTCTTCAGGGTCTATAATTTTAACTACCTTATCTTCTAATACACTGACTCTTTTTTCTGCCTGATTAAATCTGCTGGTAACCCCTTCTATTTTGCTTCTCATTTCAGTTATTGTCCCTTTCCGATGCAATTTCTCTTTTTTTAGGTCCTCATTTTGTTCTTGCATTGTTTGCCTTCTTTCTTTTAGCTCTTCGTCTATGTTTTCCCTTAGTTCTTTAATTACGTTTACTGTTGTTAATTATATTCTTCCAGTTTTTCATTATTTGGTCATCCCTAGATGTGCTTTCATGCCCTTTGTCATGTTCATTTATATGTGCCATTGTTTTACCGTTGTGTGTCTTTTGATTTTTTTTCTTGGGGCATCTGAATTTTTGAAGGTGTTAATTTTCTAAGTTCTTCCCAGTATTTGGTGTTTTTGCCCGCACTACTCTCTGCAAGAAATTCAGATGGGTGGAGCGTTTGGCCTTTGCTTACCATTTCCTCTCCCTCTCTTTGGGTTAGCACCATCTTCTTCCTTGATTCAATTCAGATTTGAAAGTTCCACATTTCACTTTCCAACTTTCAATCTCTTCCAACGCAACAGAGAACACCCTGTGGTTAGTGTGTCCACCAGTGGGCACTGTCATTCAAGTGAGATATCGCGTACTACTCAATCTGTCCACCAGGAGGTGCATTTCCCTCTCTCTGGTTATTATTTCCTTCTCTCCTCTGTTCCTGCAATCACATTTTTATCTGAGAAATTCACACCCAGTGATTCCCCTTTGTGGCTGGGTGTTGCCCTCCAGTTTTGCCCGAAGTTTCCTTCTCTGTTCTATGGGGGCTGCTTACATCTGAGCTGGCATCCAGGGGAAACACAAGCAAACTTTCCTCCATTTCAAGAGGAGAAGGAGATGGCACTCCCCAGAAGGACCTTCGAGAGATGTGTCTTGTTGGTTTCAGAGCCCCAGTAGCCCTGTGGTGCTTGGAACCATCTCCACTTAGGTGACCCACCTCCTGACTTCACTGTAGGAAACCTGATGTAGGAGTTAGTATCAGTCCAGCAGCCAACAGGTACCAGTTAGGGGAGGACTAGTCACACTCCGAACAAACTCCCAGTGAGGTCTGCCTTGTTGCTATCAGAGCTCCAACTCTATCTAGTATGTTGGCTGTGGGTATAGCCTTCACTCAAGATGCCTGCTTCCTAGCACAGAGCAGCCTCAGTCACCAGTCCTCAGCACCAACCACAAGGTGGGGGGGGGGGGCATACATACCCAACTGATCTCAGGGAGGTCAGTCCTGTTGGTTTCAGAGGCCTGAGCTATGGAGTACACAGGGAGGCAGGTAGAGTGCTGACTATTAGAGCAGATCTGACCACTGTGGGGGCCGTCTGCAGGAGTTTGCAACAGCCTCGCAACCAACAATTACCTGGTGGGGGAGTGGGTGTCATGTTCTGGTCAGATCCCCATGGAGGTCTGCCTTGTTGCTATCAAAGTCCCCCAGGTAGATTATTGGCTGTGAGTGCAGCCTCCACTCAAGACTCCTGCTTCCTAAAACACAGCTGCCTCAGTCAGCAGTCCTTAGTGCCAAATGGAAGTGGGGGAAGGCTTGCCCTAACTGACTCCCATGGATGTTTGTCCTGTTGGTTTCAGAGGACAGAGCTATGGGGTGTGCAAAGCGGCAGGAAAAGTGCTATGGGAGGAGACTTCACTGCAGTGTCTTTCTGTAGAAATTTACAGCAAGCTTGCAGGTGACAATCTAGAGGTGGGGGAGGGGCTGTCACACTCCAAACGGACCTTGAGGGATATCTGCTTTGTTGCCATCAGAGCCATCCCTGTAGGATGCTGGCTGTGGGTGGAGCCTCTACTAAAGATGCTTACTTCTTAGCACACAGCAGCCTCAGTCAGCAGTCCTCAGCATCAACCAAAAGGGAGAGCAGACAGACCTGAACTGACTCCCTGGAAGGTTTGTCTTGTTGGTTTCAGAGGCCTGAGTTGTGGGGTGTTCAGGGAGGCTGGTAGAGTGTTTACAATGGGAGCAGATTCCGTTGCGTGAGCATTCTGTACCAATTCACAGTAGGCTTGCAGCCAACAGTGTCCAGGTGGGAGAGGTGCTGGCACACTCCAAATGGACCCCTGGAGAGGTCTGCCTTGTTGCTATCAGAGTCCCCGTGGAGTATATTGGCTATGGGTGTAGCCTCCACTAAAGATGCCTACTTCTTAGCACATAGCACCCTTGGAAACAGACCTCAGCACTGACTGAAATGGGGAGCAAACTGACCAGAACTGACTCTTTAGGAAGTCTGTCATGTGGACTTCAAAGTTCTGAGCTATGGGGTGTGTAGGGAGGCAAGTAGAGTGTTGACTATGAGAGGAGACTCCACTGCGCAGGCCTTCAGTAGCGATTTGCAGTAGATTTGCAACTCACAGCTGGGTGGGGGAGGTGCTGGCACACTCCAAATGGACCCCCAGGGAGATCTGCCTTATTGATTTTAGGGCAGAAACTACGGGTCCTGTCTCTTTGTACAGGAAGGGGCTGTGGTTGTTAGGGAAGTAGTCTCTTTTTCTGGGGCTACTACCCCAGTTCAAAGCAGCTGGTGGCCTGTGTGGCTGGGGGAGGTGCAGTGATGGGAATTAGAAGCGATTTTCCTACTGTATGTGATTCACTGTTGATTTGTTGATTCTTGCCTGTCTGCAGTTCCCCACTGCTTTCCTCTGCTCCCCAATTCAGAGTCCCTCAAAGCCGAGCAATCTCCTTGCTGTATTTCATGTTGTATTTGTGGGGAAGGGTTGGACCAATGGTTTGTTTACACTGACAACTTCCCAGAATTCCTCAGTCAATTTAAATTTAATGAGATTTATTTTGGGCCCAGAATCTGGTGAATAAGGTGAATGTCCTATGTACACTTAAAATAAACATATATTATAAAGTTGGCTGGGATGTTTCATGTATGTGAAACAGGTCAAGTTGGCTGATAATGTTGTTTCAGTTTCCTCTATCCTTACTGATTTCTGGTCTACCTGATCTCTCAACTACTGACAGAACAGTGTGAAGATGTCTCTATTTCATTCAGTTCTATCAGTTTTTGTTTCATGAATTTTGAAGCTCTGATATTAAGTGTATACATACTTACAATCATCTTGATGAACTGGCTACTCTGTCATGAAATGTCCCTCTTTTTCCTGACAGTATTTTTTGTTTGAAGTCTTCTTTGGTTTGGTAATAATACAGCCACTCTAGTTTTTTTTAAGTAGTATTTGCATGGTATATCTTCTTCCATCCTTTTACCTTTAATCTATCTACATCTTCATATTTAAAGTACGTTTCATGTAAGCAACATATAATCGACTCTTGCTTTTGCATCCAATTTGACTTTTTCTTTCTTTAAATTGTCATGTTTAGGCAACTAATATTTCAAGCCAGCATAATATTTTTATATTATTTTATAAATATAACATTGGATATAAAACTTGAAATAAAGAAGATACGGTGTATAATAATGTTTAACTTACCATTTTTTACAATAATGAGAAAAATGGACATAAAGGCAATCTTCATCAAATGTGGAAAATTACTTAATTCTAGTATAGTCTTAGTTCAGACTATTAGCAGCCAAAACCAAAAAAAATTTTTTTTTAATTTTTGTGAGCTCATAAAATACTCAGGAGGTCTACTAAGTGCAAATGACAGAATCCAAAACTCTGGTTGCATATGATCCTAATTGTGTTCGTAAAAAGGCTTAGAAAAAGAAATTCACCAATGTTTATGATGTAACAAATAACAATGGTTATTTCTGTGTAGTGGAATGATTTTTTTTAAAGCTTTTTATTGTAGTGTAACAGAAATGTACATATATAAGTGATTCAGCTCAATAAACTTTTTCAAAATAAAAAAACCTGACTAACCATCATCTCAGTCAAGAAACAGTTAATTAGCAGCATCCTGGAAGCTCTCTTATAACTCACTAAAAAACTACAATCCATTAAAGGTAGCTTGGTATCTTGATGTCTAACAACAGGGATTAGTTTCATTTGTTTTTGAATATTATGTAAGCAGAATTATTTGTGTCTGGTTTCCTTCACTTAATTCATCCATGTTGCTATACATTGCAATAGTTCATTTATTTTCATTATTGTATATCCCATTATATGATTATACCACAATTTATTTATCTATTCTCCTGCTGATTGACTTTCCAGTTTGACGGTATCATGAATAATGCTAATAGGAACATCCTTATACATGTCTTTTGGTGAACATATGTATGCATTTCTGTTGGCCTTATTCCCAGAAATAAAATTGCTGGATCATTGGGCATGCATATATTCAGCTGTATTTAGTTATTTCCAAAGAGTTTTCCAAAGTGGTTGTACCAATTTACATCCTCATTACTAGTGTATGAGAATTCAAGCTCCTCCACATCTGATATTGTCTCTCTTTTTCTCTTTTTTCATTTTCATTTTGGCCATTTGTGATGACAATGTAGTGGCATCATACCCTAAAATACATATATTTTTCAATGCCAAATATCAATAGCATAAACAAAGCTTTCATAAATTGAGTGAAAGGTCTATCTATCTATCATCAAAAAAAGATAATAAATTTCTCTACATACAAAACCAAACCAAACCCACTGGAGACAAGTCAATTCTGATTCACAGTGACCCTGTAGGGCAGAGTGGGACTGCCCCATAGGGTTCTTAAGGCTGTAATCTTTATAAAAGCAGGCTGCCACATCTTTCTCATGTGGAGTACCTGGTGGGTTTGAACCATTGACCTTTGGGTTAGCAGCTGAGTGCTTAAACACTGTGCCACCAGGGCTCCCTCTCAATATATAGCTTTCCTAAAATGTTAAAATTTAAAAATTTCATCGAAGGGATTGAAAATGCGTCTTGTAAAGTACCTCTATCTTGGCAGAGGGAGGGGCTAGGGAATCTTATTTAATGATTATTTAGTAAGCATATACTCTGTGTTGGACACTGTATGATGCACTAGGAAAAACTGAGGATATTACAATTCAGTGACTCAAAATAAAACATAGTACATTAATAATCATGACTTACTGTGAAACACATTATGAAACCAGATGAACATGCATTTCGAATCAAATTATAAGTATTAATACAGACTATTTTCCATATTTTTCTCATATAATACAGTACCTGGTTTGAGGCAACCCAAAACTGGTTCCAATACCAACACAAGGTAGACAGTTAACCACTTTCTTTACCGTTGCAGGGTCTGGGAAGTTGAACATTACAGCAACTATAAAAAATAATTTAAAAAAATTAGAACACGGTATGATTTCCTTTCTTGAAAACTGACTTCTTGGTCCAAAAACATATTTATGCTTAATTTAGATATCTATTAACTCCAATTCTCATTGTATTCCTTTTATTATACTGTATATCAAGTTTTAGTACTAATATGCCAGAGGTGATACACATTTCACTTATAAACTTCTTTATCATAGATAGTTCATTTCTCTAAATACTGTCAGGAGTTCTAACCACTACTGTTGCATTAATATGACATGAAGCTGAAATTATCTACCTACAACTTTTAGATAAATTTAATTTTGGCAAGACAAATATATTTCTATGAATTACTAGAAAGTACCTTTAAAAAAATTAAAGTTTATACAGGTAATAATCTAACATCAAAAAAGTCTACAGATACAGCTGTTCCAATGGTGAACAGTTATTAAAATATTCTCTTTATAATCTTTGTTTGCACTTATCATATCCTCACATAATAAAGAACAATATGTGAGTTGAAGGCAAATTTTTTCTCTATGGTTAATAATCAAAGTTAAGTGCTTTCCAATAATATTTTTTTCAATGATTAGTATTAAGGAGCACATGTCGCAATATGAAAACATATTCAGAATGACAATTTTTATCATAATTAAAAATAGCAAAATCATAAAGTCATTAATATCAGTAGATATTAGTCAGTCTTGAAATTTTAATTATATTTTAGCTTTTATATCAGAACATTATATAAGCTATAAATGCTCATTAGAAGAGATCCTTCCTCTCTACCTTGTCTGAGAAAAGATTTAAGGCCAAAAAAATCTCAAAATTTACCAATATTGATGTATCTTTTTAACACTGGTCTTACCAACATGTTTCGAGTAAAAAAAAAAAAAAAAAAAAAAAAAATTATTCATTAAGCACCTACGATGTATTTAGAAATGACATATACATACCTCACCTTTTAAGTAAGCCTTCCACTATTACAATTAATACGGAAAAAGGAAAAGAAAAACCTGTCACAGGTATGGCAGATGGCCAACATCATGAGGGAAAGAAAAAGAAAAAGATACATACAAAGCAAGGATGCATAAGAAATTTCAAAGAAGGAAAACAAATGAGGATGAGTAAGTAATAAATATTATAAGGTTGAAACTCCTTTAGGACAGCAAGAATGCAGACTGAACTAAAGTGTAAAACATTCACTAGGTTATTTTCTTGGAAGAATAATGTTTATACTAGGAAAAAGAGCTTTGTGTAGTGGAGAAGACTAAAATGAAAAGGGAAAAGCATCCTTCCCTAAAGAAATTTGTATTTCCTAAAGATACATTATTTGTAAAGGAGAAAAAAAATGTGCGTGGAATAAATGTTTTTATGTATAGATTTTAAAAATAATAACTTGTAGATTATAAAAAGAGCAAATAAGAAATCATGAACCTAATTATAGTCAATATGTACAAGAAGGCACTAAGCTTTATATGTCCTCCCATTGGTGCATGTATTTAAAGCCATATGCATATATTTAACACTGCACCAGTGGTGCAGTGGTTTAGAGCTCAGTTAGCAGTTCAAAATCCACCAGCCACTCCTTGAAAACCCTAAGAGGAAGTTCTACTCTGTCCCATAGGGTAGCCATGAGTCAGAATCAACTTGATGGCAACAAGTTTGTTTTTTTCTTGGAATGCTTCCACTCATACTCAATAATGCTTTTCCTTCAAATATACCTTGTATCCCGTCCTTGTCTTAATGGATTTCACTAAATTCCATTCTAAACCTACAAATTGAATTTTAGTTCCACTTTCAAGAATCGTGTAATACAAAGAAACTAGGGCAGTTCAGTACCATCTTCTGATGGTGCCTTTATAAACAGTAATGGATTAGACAAAAGATTAAATAAAGGCATGAATCATTTGATTCCCCTTTCCCCTCCTCAAATGCAGCTACCCTCCAGAAGGAGTTTAAGCATCAAAGCAATGTTGAGGGCATCAACACTGCAAAGCTGATTAAATAGTTATTTATCCCCCATGGAGCCCTGGTGGTACAGCAGTTAAGCATCTGGCTCTTAAACAAAAGTTTAGCAGTTCGAATCAACAAGGCGCTCCTTGGAAACTCTATGGGGCAGTTCTACTCTGTCCTATAGGGTCGCTATGAGTCGGAATCAACTCGATGGCAACACGTTTTTTATCCCTAAAATTTATAACGCCTTGGATCAATTTGTAATATGGTCAGAAAAAGAAGAGAACTATAAATGAGTCTAAGAATGAGCAAGGGGAAAAAAATCCCATGAAGATGCATGCGCTACAAAAATAGAGGTCAGTAGGGTAGAGGGTGTACTGCAAAATACTATCTAAATGGAAACAATATGGTATGTTCAAAAACGAAATCTTAACAAGGTAATTTCTACAGCATATTACCTCTGTTTGCCATAAAGATCTCTAGGGCTGTATTTTGCAAAAGGTAGCGACGAGAAAAGATTGATCGTATCTCTGTGAACAGCCATTTTCCATGCAGCCCTTCTGTGTATGCCAGGATCTAGTGAGGAAAAACAATCTCAAGTAAGTAATGATTTTAGAATTTCTGTTTTGTTTTGTTTTCCCCCCTCCAATTAAAACAGAAAAAAAAAATATATTAATAAAAATAAATTCTTTGAAAAAATTCAATAAATAGTTGCTGAAATAATTTGGAGAGAGATTTAAGAAAAGAGTTTGCAATATTAGGAAAAAGTCTTAAATGAAAAAACAATAAAATTATAAAACATCAATTTAAAAATACATATTTGGACTTTTTAAAGCAATGACACAACCTTTGCTTTTTTAGGAAACACTTATTGCATTCTTGATTAATTGATTTTTGAGTGATATTATGGAAAGTAAAGTTTTGGATAAGGAGGGCCACAAGGGAATGTTATACATGCTTATAAATCACATCTATAATTCAGTTTCACATAATATGCCTATGATGTACCCAGAAGTATGCTTTGCTTACTTTTAAAAAATTTAAGTTCATAACTAAAAAAAAAAAAAAATTACACTTCAAAGTTCACTGTTAAAGCAACAGTCACTCATTCAGAAAGCACAAAGGCTGACTGTATAAGAGGTTAAGTATCATTTTGTCAGCTAAGGCTAAACACAAACCTGCCAATAAACTCAGCATAGTCTCTCTATGGAGTAGGTGGTTGTCAGAGTAACTTGTTATAATTCTTGTCATCCCATGTGACAGACACAGATGCTTAGAATGCTTTGCCAATTCAAAGTAATCCTGTCTTTAACCCTAAACCACTTTGTTGCTGTTATTCAAGTTTTGTTTTTTTTTAAAAATTCATTTCAAAAGCTTAAATATGAAGATATAAAAGGAAAACCAGATTCAGCATTTCTCTACACCAGTACTTTACATAATATCAATAAAGAAAAGGAGATGCATTTGTTATCAGTACCTGAAGAAAATCCTTGAAGGCAATTTATGCTAAAAAATTAAGTTATATGTCTCAAAAGTAGCCACCATTAAAAAATGCAAACGAAACGACATTTGATTACGATATTGCATTAGGCAGAAAGATCAGGCACAAAGAGGAAAAATAATGAACAGTGAGAACTGATTTTATGCAAAGTTTACATTGTTCTTTATTTTTTTCCATTTTCCTGATCCTAAATGCAAATAAATCTACACTCCTCAATTCAAAACACATTTTTTTAAGAAAAAACTTCTTATTTAATTCAGTAAGTACAAAGCCGCCATTTTGATTTTTCTATAGAAATGACTATTTTTGGCAGTACAGGGCCCAGGAATTGAAAGAATGAGCACAACTCTAAGGCTCAGGGTTGTTTCAAAAATAAAAACTAAACTAAACAAAAAGTTCAAAGGACTAGTCATGAAGACTCATGCTTTCAGCTGTGAAAATTGTGATACAGAAATCCTAACTCAGTTATACAATCTACCTACATAACTAAGATCAAAGAAATGAATGAGAAAAGAGAGGACAAAACTATGGGTATCACTCAAAGGTTTTTTTAAAGCAGAGGTTTAAGAGCAGAGGTATTCTTTCTCTCACCACAACCACTGCTACCACCAGCAGATTAAGCCTTCAGAGTTCGCAGTAGCCTCCTACTTGGTCTCCCTACTACTCTTACCTGTAGGGTCTATTCTGCCCAGAGAAGTCAAAGAAAAAATTTTTTAAAAGACGAATCGGATCACATCAGTCCTATACTTAACACCATCCAGCAGTTTCACATTATACGTAATAAACTCTAAGCTCTTCATAATTCCATGTAAAGTTATATTTGGGACCATCTGATGAGCCTAACTCTTTCCTCCTCACTGCTTTTATACTTGTTATTCCCTCTGCCTGGAATGTTCTTCTCTCACATCTTCAACATTTAAAATACTAAATTTCACTAACTAGATTTTGTTTCATTATGTTATCTCCTCAGCGAAGCCACAGGATCTAAACCCCGCTTCCTCTACTACCATTCATCTTCCCCAACTCAACAGATTTTCTTCATAACACTTACCGTGATCTGAAATTATAATATTGGCTTACTTGTCTGTTCGCTCTATTCATCACCAGAATACTAGAATCTAAGTTGCTTTAGAGCAAAGACATTGAATCCAGTCTATTTCCATTGCCTAGAACAATGTCTAGGCAATGGCACACAACAACAAGAAGAACAATGTCTGGCACAAAGTAAATAGTTTTTGAATGATTAAATGAATCAACAAATGGTAACCCGGCTTCCATATACATGAACCAAATTCATTTTGTTTGTCTCATATGATGTTTTAACAAAATTTGAATTAGTTGAAAATACTGGCAAAAAATGGATATTTACATAAATACACACTTACGTATTTACATAATTATCAGGAAAGCTGGACTATATGGTAGCAAATCTTGACCCATATGCCACACGGTAACAACTGGCATGCACTCTCCATTTTGGCAGTCTCCACTTCACTGACTCACTATTATCTGCCTAGTTTCATTGGCATTTGAGCTTGCCACCTGGATTTCTCAAATGTTAGAGAATCCTATATATGTTCTGTAACACATATAAGTCCAATCTATCCAATTACTGATAAGGAAAATGAGGCCCAGACTAGTTAAATACTTAATACAAAATTCCTTGACAAATTAGTGGCAGTGTCTCAGCTACTCCCAGATTTCCCAATCCACAAGTCTAGAGCTTCCATTATATATATACTGCACTGCCAAATTTCCAAAAAGGGATTAATTTTTGTTAAACTAGAATCCAACTCATCAGGAACTTTAATCAACTATGCTTGCTTTCCTGCACGTAGGTTAGAGGTGACAGAGAAAAATCAGAAGAACAAAATAAAAGAATTTTTTTAAGCTCTGTGATATCCTAGGAATATCACACACTGGCCTGCAAATTCTGCCTTTTAGATCATAAAGCTATATAAGACAACCTGTTCTCATAATGGTGATGCCAATCACTGTAAGGTCATAATAATTTAACCAAATATTTAGTTATATTCTAGGATATTCCATTTATTAACAGAAATAAGAATTCTAAATAAATTTATAAAATTTTTAATGCCCTGAAAAAATTCTGTGATTAATCAGAAAATTCAATTTATATCCCATTTCTTTAAGCAGTATGGTTATTCAAAGATCTACCTGAAATACAGCAAGTAGCATGCTCCTTTAAAATGTGTTTACCAAATGTCAAGCACATTCAAAAGTACAAAAAGTAAGTGCATGTAACCACTACTCAACATTACCACATCCTAACATTTGCTATATTATTACATATATTTAAAAAATTAATAGATTATAAATAGTATTGAAACTCTCATATATAATCCTTCCTGATCTCATTTTCCTCCGTCAGAGCCAATCAATATCCTTGCTTTTGGATTTATAATTCCCATGTAAATTTTTACATTATTAGTACATTTATATCCATAATTAATATCTAGCATTGTTTTGTATGTTTTCAAACTTTATATAAATGGCAACATATTGAATGAATGGTAGTGCTTTCAGTGTTAAATATAATCAGGTATAGTGATTTTTTTAAAACTTAGAAAAGGAGAAACAGGAGGAGAGACAAAATTATTTAATACTGTCAAAGGAATAAAAAAACTAAAATCTTAGACAAACTAGTCTGATTTTTTAAAAGAAAAAATTAACAAGTAAAATTTTACAGCTATGGAAGAGATAGTTGGGGTTTGATATAAAATGAAGAATCCCTTAACTGACTAAATTACTAGCTAAAATGGATATAACAACGCTTCTTTAAAGTATTCATTAGGAAAAAGTGTCAGTACCGAGAAGCAGCTGAGGCCTAGCTAAACCAGAGATTCATTTCTTACTGGAATAGTACATGCCTGATCCAAGGCTTCACTTCAAAGTCTCTAGAGTTCAATTATAACTGGATTAGATACAAGCAGACCCCTCTTTGCGACTTTCTGTTCACTGAAACTTTACATACACTGACAGCACCCTAGACAGAGGTCTAGCCCTCCAATGAATCAGTTCCTACGGAAACCGTATCATTACCATTGCTCTGCAGTTATGACCACAAGTGTAGAATAGCTTGAAATAACTTGAAAGCTTAAGCTCACAGCACTCTCTTTGAATGTTTACCACCTAGCTTTATTGATACTGTTAGTATTATTAGTGAATTCAACTTTCTTCATTTTATATATATATATATATAAAATTTGTTTCAACAAGGTTGGTTTGTAAGTTTAACTTTACGTAAGGGAGATAGAAAGAAGAGAAGGAAACCTGTACGTAATTATATATACATACGTATATATGTATATGCATATATATATATATATATGCATATGTATATGTGTATATACTTCTTTACATTAAAAATATCAAATGTATCTTCTTTAACATTTTTATCTAGAAATTGTGCCTTCTGAAAAAGCCTGTATTATCTTCCATAAATAATGTGTGCATTTCTTTCTTCCATGCTTCAAACAGTACACTGTGGATATATAAGAAAACTTCTTTACCCTGTTGCATGTATTCCTGGCTTGAAAGTAAAGCATTTTCACTTTCTCTTTGGCACTCCATTTTGCAAAAATTATGTTTATCAAAATAAAACTTCTGTTATCTCTATCAAAGAACAAACATAAAAACCTGTATTCATTGCCTAATTAAATGGTACTCTTACTTATTAAATATCACACCTTTTTTTTTTTTTTTAGGTAGACATAAAATAATCTCTGAAAATAAAGCCATAGTTGTTTTAAGGAAAAAAAAAAAAAAAAAAAACGAAACAAAAAATGGGGCTTTGTTGCACAAACTACAAAAACTACCCTTAATACATTTTAAAAGGTTTACAATTTTTTGTCAAGAGAAAAACAAAAAACTCAAAAGTAATAACATGTTCACCTCAAAAATAAGAAGTATTTACAAGAGAGTCTGCATATATATACACATATATATATACATAAAATCAATAAAAGAATTCTTTAAAAGTACTATTCATAATATTTAAAACTAGCATAGCATATCCTAGTCCCAAACATTTGCCAATATTTGGAGAGGTTCTACTCTTTCAGATAATTCCACACTGACATCCGAAGAATTTGTAAATAAGAGTAAAATCATATATCAACAGTAGTATTTAAAATTTCACAACAAAACCAATTCCAAACTATCTGGATATATTTAACATCAATAAAAATGCTTTAAACTTAGAATGCAAAATATAGGCTAATCATGCTATCAATTAAGCAACAACATCAATAGGAAAAGTCTAGAAAATATTCCCTACAACTCATTTTCATGGAACATAATTATAAATTACAGTCAGAAGGCATAGACCTTAATATGGGAAAAACAACAAACAAATATATTTAAAATAAAAACACATGGAAATATTCTCTTATCAAATCACCACCAAATACATGTACAATAATGCTTTATTTACAATAACTACAACTTTAACTAGTTTAAGGTAATTTAAATGAAGTATTTTAAAGTTGTATCTCCATATTATTATCATGGTTTTTGGATTTTGATACATATAATTTGCTCTGAAACTTGATATATCAAACATAACAAACACTTGGTTTACTTTATAATAATGAATTCTACTTAAAGGATTTACTTCATCATCAGATCAAATGACTTTTAGTTTGAGGTTTTCAAAAATATATTCTTGAAGCAAAACTTGAAGAACTTTCCTTGAATTTGAAGATGGCATATAGTTGACTATGGTGGAAAATTTGGATGGTAACTTTGTTATTAAATCTATATCCCTGAACACTTAGAATGTCCCCTAACTTCAAAAAGAATACAACAATGATAACAATAAAACATATGAAAGTTATGAGTAGAAGAGAAAATTACCCTTTAAATTAATTATGAGTTGTTATTTAAAATCTTTTCATCTATACGGTGTATTTCCTCCTTCTGGTACTAGTACTATAATGTGGTACAGTGTTCTCCTTAGCATTTTCATGGGTGACTAATTCAATTAAATATATTCATTACTCTAATGTTCTACTTGGCAGTTTTAGTCAGAATGAGAAATTAAAAATATATAAATAAAATGCTATGTGACCTTTGTATTGATTGGGCTAAAATGGTTTTAGCCTGGGTGTGGATGATGGTGGAGTTGGGAGGGGTGAGAGGGGAGCATACAAACACAGACACTCTTATGTTTTCTCTTCCAATTACTGAGGGAGATGATAAAACCACAGTAAATGATGTATCAGCTCATTTTATCTTATCGCTTTGGGGCTAGGTGACAATGAAGTTCATATTTCACTGGCTCCCATTGAAGACTGTGAAAATTACTTGCCCTCATGACCTGAAATTTCACTAGAAGACGGAAATTTCTCTTCTGCAAAGTAATGCAATTTTTCAGATGTCAACCTTTAGCCCAGCTTTAAAAATTAATTTCATTTATATTAACCAATGATATTGATATTTTCACAGAACACTCTGATACATGAAGCACTGACTGGCAAATTGATGTTGCTTTAGATGAGTAAAACTATTTTACTTTAAGCTGCTATAGCAGACAGATTTACAGCAAACTGAAATTCCCATTTCATAATGTAATATTTGTGCTGGGGTGATGCACTTTTAAGCCCTTGGCCTGTAAATAATTTAGATTCTTTAGCTGGTTCTGTTTGATTTTCAATATTCTTCAGCTTAAAAATAATTTAAATTCTAAATGATATAAAGAGCATTTCTTAATGGACTAACGTTTAATGTATATCTTAATAAGTAAAAAATCAAATGTAGTATGAAGGAGCAAAACGAAGATATTTTTATTCATTATCCAACTCATTTTTAATTCATGTTTTTTTAACTGAAACTATATCTGCAATCTGACATTTCTGTGAAAGAACACAAGAATCAAAAACATACCACAAAAGAATATTAAAGAACAATATTAAGGAAAACAAATGTATTTTATTTAATTTTTGATAGCAACACATAAGGTAAGGAGCTAGGTGTGATACTTGCAGAGAAAGAGCAAAATCTGAATGAAAGTAGAGTTATTTGGGCTTCAAGGTTCCTTTTAAAATAAAAACATAACAAAACGGAAGCCACAATGTCAATTTTAACATGAAGAAAGCATGAAATGGTCCTATCTGATTTTAGCATAGGAAATAAAGAAATTACCTTGTATCTGTACAAAAGAGAAAAACTCCAATATAAAATTTTGTAGAAGAGTAAAAATGTTACTAAAGATACATAGTTTGGTACTCTAACCAGTTTTATTACCTTTATCCAGTAAAGAGTTTTTGCCTAATTCAAATAACAAGTTGAGACTACAATCATCACACCCAAGCCCTTCCACTGTATTAATAAGATAAGTATAAATATGCAAATAAATATACATACAATTTATGGTTTATTCAATACTTTTCAAAAACAGAAAGAGGCCAAGAAAGACATTTCTTTAATTTGGCTAGCTTCTGCCAAGAATGGTTTAACACTGCTCTGCCTAACTTTTCCATCCTCAAAACCACTTTTGCATTTTTCATGCTAACAGCATCCAAAGTGTTCTTTCTTCATTGATTCAAAAACATTTATACTTAATTCTTCCTATATATATGGTATGGAAAAAAAACATTAATTATGCTTGATCATTTTTCCTTTTAGACTGGAAAGACTCCTAGTCACTTCTCAAAGACCTGTGGGAGTCACTATAGTACTGAATTCAAGCTGTAAAATAGTTTGCCTATTATTGTACACAATGGTTCTGTAAAGTCATGTGTTTTCTATTCCTTAATGAGTTAAACTTAAACAAGGACTAATAAAAAACTATTTTTAAAGATGTTGAAATATTTTATAATATATACTTTTAAATCAACCAAGGGTCAGGATCATCTTTCTTAATGCCAATTCTTCCTTTACGAACTCAATCTCATTCTCAGATTGGCATCAAAGACCCTCGCTAGATATATGAACAAAATCTTCAAGTTGTATTAATAACAGCCGATAGCTAAGTTACTTAACCTCTTCATAGCAAACACACTATGATTTAGTCATTGAAGTTTCTCTGATGCCTAAATTATTTACATTAATTAATTAAAGGGAAAACCTTTAAGTTTCAAGAACCTGCTTTTGTTCTTCAAATATATAAAAACAAAGAAACAAACAAAAACAACACCCGTTGCCACTAAGTCAATTCCAACTCATAGCAAGCAACCCTACAGTGCAGAGTAGAACTGCCCCACAGGGTTTCAGAGGACCAGCTGACAGATTTGAACTGCCAACTTTTTGGTTAGCAACAAGCTCTTAACCACTGCACCACCAGGGCTCACTTCAAATATAACAGGGAAAGAAAGAAAAAAGCAAAACAGAAAGCAGAATAAAAAATTACATAGTACTTGATGCTAAAAGCCTAAAGTTCTCATTATACTTTTTTCCCAATCAGAGGGAAATACTTCTCTCTCTCTCTTTTTCTTTTTTTTAATTTCCTGTCCCCTATTAATTACTCAGGTTTAGTTGGAGTCAGTTAAAAATGAGCAGTACATTTTCCTATTTACTTCCATAATACAGCATGAAACTAAATATTGTGCTCAAATTCTACTTCAGATGTAGTCTTCAAAAAAAAAAAAAAAAAAAAAAAAAAAAAGCTTTCCTTAAAGGATCTATACTACACAGAACATAATGGCTACAATTTAAATAAAATTGTGGTGTTAACTTGACTTCACTGTGTAACTCCGAACCACTCTGCGCCCCACATCCACTAGACTGGAGTTCCTACTTGACTGAAGTTTTTTGAGGCTGCGTCTTAGTCATCTTTCTTCTCACAATACCTAGCACTGTGCCAAAAACACAGGAGACACTGACTGATGAAGGGAGGGTCACCCTAGCCTCACAAACTACCTACCTCCTAAGATTCTAGGAACACATTAACCCAAATATTGTAGAAAATAAGAATGGGCAGAAAATGAAATGGAAATCTATAACACAGCAAATTTAGAAGATCAAATTCAAGTGTCAGAGTACTTCCACACTGACAAACATGGAGGAAAAAGGAGTGGATTTATTCTTGAACCTAAACAATATTTAAAACGGACAAAATATAAGGGAAAAAATAATTTTCAAAACATTTTTTCAAAAAATTGCCATCAAGTACATTCCGATCCACAGCGACCATCGAGGACAGAGTAGAAATGCCCCACAGGGTTTCCAAAGCTGTAAATCTTTAAGAAGCAGACGGCTACATCTTTGTCTCACAGAGTGGCTGGTGGGTGTGAACTGCCTACCTTCTTGGTTAGCAACCAAGCACTTTAGCCACTGCTTCACCAGTGCTCCTTTAAGGACATTCACCAAAAAAAAAACCAAACCAATAACCATCGAGTCAATTTCAACTCATAGTGGCCCTATGGGGAAGAGCAGAACTGCCCCATAGGGTTTCCAAGGAGCGGCTGGTGGATCTGAACTGCCGACCTTTTGGTTAGCAGCCAAGCTCTTAACCACTGTGCCACCAGGACTACTTAAGGATATCAAAGATCAAGAAATAAAGGATAGTGATCCTTTGGAGATTGGAAACAAAGAGATGAGATCTACCATTATCCCACCTTCCTGCCTGGTGACAATTTCCAAGCCACAGACAGGAATAATCTAGTTAGAACCAGTAGTCTACTGGAGCAGAGGGGACAGAGCTGAAGCACAAGAAGATCAAGGAGGCTAAAGTTTGCAGGGCTGAGTAGCAGATCAGAGAGAGCTATAAAGAATCAGAGATATGCAGTCTTTGGTGAAATACTGATCACCTCATGTGTGTGAGAAAACAACCTGAGGTCAGGGAAAGAATTACATGAAAAAATAACAGGAAACGAGACCCAGAACACATACAACTTAAGTGAAACATCTATAATTCACTGGGCACTGGGTAATGTACTCAATGATTTTGTTGCTCTGGTCCTACATAAGAAATGAATCAAACTATTTCCAAGTAACTTAACTATATCCCAGAACAAAGCATAAGAATATTTACAGAAATACAAAAATATCCAGTAGAAAACAGGGTAAAATTCACCATGGCTGGCATCCAATTCAAAATTATCAGGTTTCAAAAAAAGCAGGAAAATATGACCCATAAGGAGAGAAACCAAACTGACCCAGAAATGACACAGATGACAGAGTAGTAGAAGAGAACACTGAAACAGACAAACTAGATTTTACAGCAAAAAAATTTGAAATATGAAGAGGGTCATTTTGTAATGGTAAACAAATAATTTTATCAAGAGGCCATAACTATCCTAAGTATTCATGCACCTAATGACAGTACTTTAAAATATGTGATGCAAAAACTGATAGAACAGAAAAGAAGAAACAGATAAATTAACATTATAAAAAAATTTCAACAGTTCTTTCTCAATAACTGATAAAACAAGTAAATAACAGATAAAATCAGAAAGAATATAGGAGATTTGAACAAGACCATCAACCAAATTGACCTAATTGACACTTATAGAAACATTCCATCCAACAGCAGCAGAGTACACATTTACAAAGGCAGCATATTCTGGGTCAAAAACCAAGTCACAATAAATTTAAAAGATTCAAATCATACAAAATATTTTCTTTGACTCTAATGGAATTAAATTAGAAATCAGTAACAGAAAGATATCTGGGAAATTCTCAAATACTTGGAAACTAAATAGCTCACTTCTAAATAATCCATGAGTCAAAGAAGAAACAAAAAGAAAATTAGAAAAGTATTTTAAATTGAATGAAAATACAATATATAATAATTTGTTAAATGCAGGTAAAGGGGTGCTTAGAGGACATTTAACAGCATTAAACACCTATATTAACAGGAAATGAGAAAGGTCTAAAATCAATGACCTTGGCTTCTACCATAAAAAAATTTTTTAAAAAGGCCAAAGGAAATAATAAAAATGAAAATCAATGAAATAGAAAACATAAAATCAGTAGAGAAAAATCAATGAAAGCAAAAGCTGGTTTTTTGAGATGAAAAACACTGATAAACCTCTGGCCAGACTGACCTGACAAAATAAAAGGGAAGACAAAAATTACCAATACCAGCAATGAAAAGAGAAATATCACTCAGATTTTATAGACATTAAAAGAATAAAAAGGTCATATTATAAACAATGTTATGTGACTAAATTGGACAATTTAGATGGAATGAACAAATTCTTGAAAGATATAAACTACAAAAGGTTACTGAAGAAGAAATAGATAACCTGAATAGCACCATAATCTATTGAAAAAATTGACTATGTAGTTAAAAATCTTCCCATAAAGTAAACTCCAGGCCCATATGGCTTCACTGGGGCATCCTACAAAACATTTAATGAAGAAGTAATACCAATCCAGAAAATTAAAGGGAAGGGAATATTTGCCAACTCATTCTATGAGGCCAGCATTACCTGTATACAAAAACCAAAGACATTATAACATAAGAAAATGCACAGGGTAGTCTATACTTAAATATTTATGTGATTTCTTTGCCTTGAGACACTATGGATATCCTACAAAACAGATACATTAAACATCTCCTTCTCGAGAAACTACCAAGAGAAGTTTTGCTACTCCTGCACTTTCACAAATTGCCCCTGAATACACCCACCCCTCCCGTACATTTCTCAAAATGTCTACCCTGTTTCCTTTTGTCAAGCATTCCAACTCGAATTTCTTTTTAATTTTAGTAGGGTAGCTGAATTCTTAAGCCTTCTCACTTTACACTGAGTGATTTTTGGCTGAATTCTTAGCCTTTTCTACACTGAGTAATTTCATCAGTAGCCACTGCTTCTATCAACAAACCCACAGAGGTGTAAGATCTAGCGATAACATAATGTAAGAGGTGATCATCTCTGCTTGGAGAAGACAGTTTTATGCCCCTATATCCAATCACCAGGGGCCCTCATGGCTCAGAGGTTAAGCGTTTAGCTATTAGTCAAAAGATCGGCAGCTCGAATCCACCAGTCATTCCTTAGAAGCCCTATGGAGCAGTTCTACTCTGTCCTACAGGGTCGTTATGAGTCGGAATCAATTTGACGGCAATGGTTTTTTTTTTTTTTTTTTTGGTTTATCCAATCACCTAGTAGACAGCTCTATCACAATGCCATCCAAATTTGAAAATTTAACACATCCAAAAACAAACTCATTCTTACCCGCTTAAGAGGCATCACTAGTCCAAGAGAGACTGTTACTGATAAACAGCCTCAAAAACCACATAAACCAAACAGAAACCTGAGTCATCCTAACGCACTACGTCCCATTCTTTTCAATTTCACTTGCCTCTCAATCAACAAGTTCAATAGATTCTATCTCCCTAAAAGCACTTACATCCTTCTCCTCTTCCTCAAATGTATTGAAACATACTTTAAAACAAGTCTTCATCATCTTTGAACATTTCCATACACATATCTCATGTTCCAATTACATCACACAACTTACACTCTTTTAAACATGCTATGCTCTTTCATGCTTACACACTTCCCAGTGTTTGGTCTGTCTGGAATGCAATGTCTTTAAACCTGTCTGATGAAAGAGGTTGCGGGGGTAGCTGTATTAGAGTACTAGCCCTACTGGCTCAACGGCTAAGTGCTTGGCTGCTAACCAATAGGATGTCGGTCCGAACCCATCCAGTAGCTCTGCGAGAGAAAAGACTTGGTGATCTGCTTCCATAAAGATTACCACCTAGAAAACCCTATGGGGCAGTTCTACTGTGTCACACGTGGTTGCTATAAGTCAGAATCAGCTCGATGGCGTGGAATAACAACAACAGATAATAATAGTAGCAGCTGCAATAAACACAATTTAATTAGTGCTCTTTATATACCAGGCTCTATGCTAAATGTTTTACTTCAATTAATTATTTCAATTAATCTCAACATGGCACTGTGAAATAGGTGTTAATTTTCACTGTTTCATAAATGAAGGAACAGTCTTTGAGAAGCTGAATGACTTACTCAGGATCACATAACTAGTAAGTGGTATAGCCGAGTCTAACAGACTTCTAACATTGTGTTCTAATCCACTACATAATACTCTCTCCACAGTGAACTTCTCATCCTTAAAGGTCAAAACAAGCACCACCTCTTCTGTAAAGCCTTGCCTGACTTCCCAAGCAGACACAACCATCCTCTGCTTTGTGTTATCATAGGCTTAGTACAAATTTTATTTACACATGTCTCCTACACTAGACCACTCGTCTGTTTGTCATAATGTAGGTGGCCTGCATGTTGTTCTGATGCTGGAAGCTATGCCACCAGTATTTCAAATACCAGCGGGGTAAACATGGTGGACATATTTCAGTGGAGCTTCCATGCTGAGACAGACAAGGAAGAAAGACCTGGCAATCTATACCTGAAAAAAATAGGCCAGTGAAAACCATATGAATAGCAATGAAACACTGTCTGATACAGTGCTAAAAGGTGAACCCCTTAGGTTGGAAGGCACTCAAAATACGACTGAGGAAGATCTGCTTCCTCAAAATAGAGTTGACATTAATGATACGAATGGAGTCAAGGCTTTGGGACCTTCATCTGCTGACGTGCATGACTCAAAATGAGAAGAAACAGCTGCTAACATCCATTAGTAATAGGAGTGTGGAATACACGACGTATGAGTCAAGGAAAGCTGGAAGCTGTCAAAAATGAAATGGAATGCTTAAAGATCTATATTCTAGGCATTAGTGAGCTGAAATGGACTGGGATTGGCCATTTTGAATAAGATAATCATATGGTATACTGTGCTAGGAATGGAACACTTCAACATCTATGCTGAAGTACAACGCTGTCATTGACAGGATAATACTCATACACCTACACGGAAGACCAGTTAACAGGACTACATTAAAATTTACATATAACCTATGAATGCCAAAGATGAAAAATTGAAGATTTTTATCATCTTCTGCAGTCTGAAATTGATCAAACATGTAATCAAGATGCACTGTTAATTACTGGTGACTACAATGTGTAAGTTGGAAATGAAGAAGAATCAATAGTTATGAAATATGGCCTCAGTGACAGAAATGACACTGGAGATCGCATGATAAAATTTTGCAAGACCAATGACTTATTAATTGGAAATACTATTTTTCAACAACATAAATAGTGACTGCATATGTGGACCTCACTGGACAGAATACACAGGAATCAAATTGACTACATCTATGGAAAAAGATGACAGAGAAGCTCGATATCATCAGTCAGAACAAGGCCAGGGGCCGACAGCAGAATAGACCATCAATTACTCATAATAAGATCAAGCTGAAGCTGAAGAAAAATTAAAACAAGACCACAAGAGCCAAAGTACAACCTTGAGTATATCCCACCTGAATGTAGAGACCAGTTGAAGAACAGACTTGATGCACTGAATACCAATGACCAGTTGAGTTCTGGAATGACATCAAGGATATTATACATTAAGAAACAAAAGGTCATTTAAAAGATAGAAAGTGAAAGACCAAAATGGATGTCAGAAGAGACTCTGAACATACTCTTGAACATACAGTAGCTACAGTGAATGGAAGAAATGATAAAGAACTGAACAGAAAATTTCGAAGAGCAGCTTGAGACAAAGCATTATAATGAAATGTGAAAAGACCTGGAGTTAGAAAACCAAAAGGGAAGAATATCCTTGACATTTCTCAAGGCGAAAAAACTGAAGAAAAAATTCAAGGCTTGAGTTGTAATACTGAAGGGTTCTATGGGTAAAATACTAAATGATGTGAGAAGCATCAAAAGATGGAAGGAATACACAGAGTCACTGTACCAAAAAAAAGTGGGTGATGTTCAATCATTTCAGGAGACAGCATATGATCAAGAACCAGTGGTACTGAAGGAAGAAGTCCAAGCTGCACTGAAGCCATTGGCAGAAAACAAGCCTCCAGGAATTGATGGAATACCGAGATTTTTCAATAAACTAACACAATGCAAGAAACACTTACTCGTCTATGCCAAGAAATTTGGAAGGCAACTACCAGGCCAAGTGACTAGAAGAGATCCTTATCTGTGTCCATTCCAAAGAAAGGTGACACAATAGAATGTGGAAATTATCTAAAAAAATCATTAATATTAAACACAAGTAAAATTTTGCTGAAGATAATTCAAAATAGTTGCAGCAGTATATCAACAGAGAATTACCAAAGATTCAAGCCAGATTCAGAAAAGGATGTGGAACGAGGAATATCACTGCTGATGTCAGATGCATTTTGGCTGAAAGCAGAGAGTACTAGAAAGATGCTTACCTGTGTTTTATTAACTATGCAAAGGCATTCGCCTGTGTGGATCATAACAAATTATGGATAACACCGCAAAGAAATGGGAATTCCAGAACATTTAACTGTGCTCATGCAGAACCTGTACACAGACCAAGAGGCAGCCATTCGAACATAACAAGAGGATACTGCCTGGCTTAAAATCAGGAAAGGTGTGCGTCAGGGTTGTATCCTTTCACCATACTTATTCAACTTTTATGATGAGCAAACAGTCCAAGAAGCTGGACTATATGAAGAAGTATGTGTTACTTATACACAGAAAGAACAAGTCATAAGGTACAATCATAGTGTTTCTGTTTTGGGTCTCACATTTCTCTAGGTATTGAGAGTGAGGCAATAATTGTGCTTTTGTTCCGGACACTGTTTTCAAGAATGTTTTACAGCAAATAGCCTTGGAAGAAAGGGACAATGGCTTCCTTTGAAGCAAACGTAGTCCCTGGATGGTAAAGGTTAATGTGCTCAGAGCCAGAGGCACCTCAGAAGAAAGACCTGGTGATCTACTTCCAGAAAAATAGTCACTGAAAACCCTATGGAGAACAGTCCTACTCTGACACATATGGGGTGACCATGAGTCAGAATTCACTTGAGGGCAACTGGTTTTGCAGGAAAAGGCAGGTTTTTTTATGGCTGAGTATAATAAATTACTTCTGCTGAGACAAAGGTCCTTACTGTCCATTGTAAAAACTGTGGGTTCCCTAAGGTTGGGGTTGCTCAGCTGTGATGTAAATCCACTGGGTGCAGTACCCATCTTGGCCACTATACATTGTCTCCTGGGACTTGAGGGGCAAGCAGATCAGACACTAACATGATGCATGTTGTGCTGTAAGAAGATCTATGTCTCTGACCCGTGAGTGTCATGTCTTTTGCCAGCATCCACGAAACTATGGCACGCTGTATTGTTAGCTTGCAAGTAGGATAAATTTCAGACTCTTCACAGTTTTTGACAATCTGGGATGACAACTATGTCATGCTTAATTAAACTGGCCACTCACTGGTGATAACAAGTGTCTCTTAGTTATCTAGTGCTGCTATAACAGAAATACCACAAATGGATGGCTAGAAGTCCAAACTCGGGGTACCAGCTCTAGGGGAAGGCTTCCTCTGTCAGTTCTGGGGAAAGGTCTTTGTCATCAATCTTCCCCTGGTCTAGAAGCTTCTTAGCACAGGAACTCTGTGTCCAAAGGACATGCTCTGCTCCCAGCACTGCTTCTTGGTGGCAGGAGGTCACCACGTCTCTCTGCTCACTTCTCTCTTTTATATCTCAAAAGACACTAAGACACAACCTAATCCTGTAGATTGAGTCCTGCCTCATTAACATAAATGCCTCTAATCCTGCCTCATTAACATCATAGAAGTAGGATTTACAACACACAGGAAAATCACATCAGATGACAAAATGGTGGACAACCACACAATACCGGGAATCATGGCCTAGCAAAGTTCACACACATTTTGGGGGGACACAATTCAATCTATAATACCCAGTATGGTCTCATTCTGGCCTCTGTGGGTTTTACCTGCATAATAATGCAGGTGAACTGTTTAGCAGGCTAATTGGTTAGCCATAGCTGTGGCCAGGAATACCTATCCCTGCATCTATCCAATAAAGCAAGCGTGCTTCATTGGTCAGGGACACCTTCCACGTGTGGAACCCTTTGCTCAAACATAAACTCACCTGATAACACCATAGCAGGAAAGGCTAATGAAGCAGAGAAAGAGATAGGACGTGTAAACAGTGCATAAACCAAGATTCAACTTGCATTCTATCTGTTAACTTATCCCATCTCTCTTTCCATTTTTCTCATTGTGTTTTTAAGTAGTTGTAATAAACATGTGATTCAAGGATCTTTATTTGATAGGTGAACCTTTCTGTTTTTTGATGTCTAGGGTGGTTTGCCTGCTAGTGTTACCTGAAGGCTACCACTGCATCAGGTAAATTCCCACAAAACAGGTTCACAGCTAAGCTATATCTAACCTTAAATTACAATTTAAAAAATAATCTAGGTCACAGGGGAAAAATGGGAAACTCCATAATTCATTTATAAGATAGCACAACTTTAATAATAAAAACTTAAAAAAGAGACTATCAAAAGGGAAAATTATACGTTTCATTATTGAATAAAGATTAAAAACTCCTATATAAAACATAAGCTAATAGAATCCAGCAATATATTTCTCATAGATTTGATTCTGTCCCCCCAAAATATCTGTCAGCTTGGCTAGGTCATGATTCCCAGTATTGTATGACTGTGTACCATTTTGTAATCTGATGTGATTTCCTTATGTGTTGTAAATTCTACCACTATGACGTAATGAGATGGATTAACAGCAGTTATACTGATGAGGTCTACAAGATTGGATAGTGTCTTAAGCCAATCTCTTTTGAGATATAAAAGAAGTTAAGCAGAGAGACAGGGAAACATCACACACCACCAAGAAAGCAGCAACGGGAGCAGAGTGCATCCTTTGGACCTGAGGTTCCTGTGCTGAGATGCTCCCAGATGAAGGGAAGACTGACAACAAGGACCTTCTTCCAGAGCCGACACAGAAAGCCTTCCCCTGGAGATGATACCCTGAATTTGAACTTGTAACCTACTAGACTGTGAAAGAATAAATTTCTCTTTGTTAAAGCCATCCACTCATGGTATTTCTGTTATATCAGCACTAGATGACTAAGACAGAATTTGGTAGTGAGGGTGGAATACTGCTCTAACAGATACCCAAAATGTGGACTGGTTTTGAAACTGAATGGAGACAAGACTCAGAAAGAAGTAAGGAGAACTGTTAACACTGGGGATGGTGCAGATGGTGAGAAGCAGCAGGAGAGGACCAGCAGCAGCAGAACCAGGAGTTCAGTGCCAAACAGCACTGGAATTGACCCATGGAGTGAGAAAGAGCTGAGTGCCTATGCGCAGGAGGCTTCCTGGCAGAGTAGGGCACCAACAGGCACTTATCACTGGAGCTAGGCTTGTCGACTCACAGAGCAAGAGAGCTGAGTGCCTTCCGGCCGAAGTTTACTGGCAGCATGGGGTGCCTCCAGGCACTTATCAGTGGAGCTACAGAGCTTTAGAACACTTGCCCCAGTAGGGCAGATGTGGGCATGAAGCCCAAGGAGCAGAGAGGCCAAGAAACCAGGAAACTGATCTGTCTGAGTCTCAAAGGTATGGCCTGGACCTCTGGAATTTCAAAGTGTGGAGCCATGGCCTCTGATGTTTCTAAAGGAGGACTAGGAGAATGGTGCGCCTAACGCCGAGGAGCAGTGCTGCCATCCCAGTGGGCCTGGAAGATGAAGATGAAACCCAGGGCTGAAGGGCCTCTACTCAGAATCCAGAGACTGTGGCCAATACCTAGAGTCTGGAGGGCAGGACTATTGTGTAGAAGGTCTCAGAAAACAAAGGATTATTTTCAAGCATTGACGGCTAATACAGTGTGTTCTGCTAACTTGCTTGGTGCCTGTTATGCCTTCTTTCCCTGCAATTTCTCCCATTTATAGTGGAAACATCTAGCTTGTGCCTGTTCTGCCATTGTAACTTTGGAAACAGATAACCTATAGTCTAGATTTCACAGATGAAGAGGAATTTTAGATTTTGGACTTGGAGTTAAGACTTTTGCTATGATATAATGAGATGAATATGTTTTTGCATATTGCAAGGACATGAATTTGGGGGGACCAAAGGGTGGAATGTCATGGATTAAATTATCTCCCCCAAAAATATCTGTCAATTTAGTAGATCATGATTACCAGTATTGTATGATTGTGTACCATTTTGTAATCTGATGTGATTTCCTTATGCATTCTAAACTTATGACGACATAGTAAGATGGATTAGCAGCAGTTATACTGATGAGGTCTACAAGATTGGACAGTGTCTTAAGCCAATCTCTTTTGAGATATAAAAGAAAGATACAAGCAGAGACACATGGGGACCTCATACCACCAAGAAAGTAGCACCGAGGGCAGAGTGCATCCTTTGGACCTGAGGTTCCCATGCTGAGATGCTCCAGGACCAAGGGAAGACTGATGACAAGGACCTTCCTCCAGAGCCAACAGAGACAGCCTTCCCCTGGAGTTGATACCCTGAATTTAGACTTGTAGACTACTAGACTGTGACAGAATAGATTTCTCTTTGTTAAAGCCATCTACTTGTGGTATTTCTGTTACGGTAGCACTAGGTGACTAAGATAATATTATAATAATAATATATAATTACAAAAGACATTATTTTTTTGATTGGAAGAATGGTTCAATATCAGGAAACCTACAACACAAATTTTGTATCAACATATTAAAAGGGAAAAATTACATAAACATTTAATAGATGTTGAAAAAGCATTTGATCAAATTCTGTAACCACTGCAAAAGAAATAAAAATGCTTAGTAAAATAAAATGGAAATAAATTACATAAAATAAAGGCTTTCCCCACCACTACCAAAATATACAACAAATATTAGCTATGTGACCTGGGCCTACCCATGTAGCCTTTGGACTAAATAACAGTACACATCTCATATACTTGCTATGAAAATTAAATTAATACAGGTACAGCTAGGAAAACTATACCTGGCACACAATAAGCACTATGTGTGTTAGCAATCATTATTACAATTATTATTACTATCACTATCCAAATGGCAAAACACTAAAATACTTCAATTAAAATTATGAACTAGACAAGGAACCATGATAATTACCATTATTATTAAATACAATCAGCAAACTTCACAATCACAAAATTGTAATAAATGAAATAATATGAGAAAATAAAAAAACCTGGTATAAACATTGAAAAAGGTACTAAACTCTTTTTATATAGCCATAATATTCTAATAAAAAATGGTAAAATAAACTTATTGTACAGTAGTTAAGAGCTTGCCTGTTAACCAAAAGTTGGCACTTCAAATCCACCAGCTCCTCCTTGGAAACACTATGGAGCAATTCTACTCTGTCCTATAGGGCTGCTATGAGTTGGAATCAACTTGACAGCAATGGGTTTTCTCCATTTTAGCAACTGGCACTTAGAGAAATGGGGAAAATATTTTACTCATAATAATAAGAAAAACTTCAACTATTTAGCAATAGTTTTACAAGAAAGGCACACAGAATCTGAAGGATAAAAACTATACAATATAATTAAAGGAACATAAAGCAAGATCTGAACAAAGCATCAATTGGTCCCAACTCACCTGGAGTAAAGGAGAATGAAGAACACCAAAGTCACAATGAAAGTATTAACTCAAGAGACAGAAACGGCCACATAAACCAGAGACTGCATCAGCCTGAGGCTGGAAGAACTAGATGGTGCCCGGCTACCACCAATGACTGCCCTGACAGGGAACACAACAGAGAGTCCCTGATGGAGCAGGAGAAAAGTGGGGTGCAGAACTCAAATTCTAGTAAGAAGACCAGACTTAATGGTCTGAGACTGGAGGATCCTCAGAAAGCATAGCCTCCGGACCCTCTATCAACTCAGAACTAAAACCATTCCCGAGCCAACTCTTCAGACAAAGATCAGACCGGACTATGGGGCATAAAATGATACTCATGAAGAGTGTCCTTCTTAGGTCAAGTAGATACATGAGACTAAATGGGCAGCTCCTGTCCAGAGGTGAGATGAGAAGGCAGGGAGGGGTCAGGAGCTGGTTGCATGGTCACGGGAAATCAGGGGTGGAAAGGAGGAGTGTGCTATCACAGCATAGGGAGAAGAATTAGGGTCACATAACAATGTACATATAAATTTTTGTATGAGACTAACTTGAATTGCAAACTTCCACTTAAAGTGCAATTTAAAAAAAGATCTGAACAAATGTTCATAAAACACTAACAAACCAAACCCATTGCCCTCGAGTTGATTCTGACTCATAGCAACCCTATAGGACAGAGTAGAACTGCTCCATAGAGTTTCCAAGGAGCAGCTGGTGGATTTGAATTGCTGGCCTTTTGGTTAGCAGCTCAGCTCTTAACCAGAATAGAAAGACTTAATATTATTAAAATGTAAATTTACTGAAAATAAATATATATGTTTAAAGTATTTACAATTAGACTCCTAATGGGGCTTTTTTTGTTGTTAAGATTTGATAAAATGGTAAAGTTTATGTGAAAGAATGCTGTTGTTAGTTGTTGTCAAGGCAGTTTTGACTCATAGCAACACCATGTGACAGAGTAGAACTGCCCATAGGATTTTCTAGGCTGAAATCTTTACAGGCGCAGATTGCCAGGTCTTTCCCTCAAAGAGGAGTTTGGTGGATTCAAACTGCCGACCTTTCAGTCAGCAGTCAAGTGCTTAACTGTTGTGCCACCAGGGCTCCTTCATATGAAAACAGCCAATAGAAGGGTGGAAAGAGAGAAAAGGGGAGAAGTATCCTATGTTAATCAACATACAGATGGAATAAAGACAAATGTAATGAATAAGTAAATAAAAATAAACATATAAATAATTTTAAGAACATCAGATTGTAGTGAACTATCCTAGTTCATTTTCTTTTCTTTCATGCTGGCTGACTCCCACAAAACTGATAGCACATTTCAATGTGATATGATAAACAGGTAAATAAAGCATCTAAATTGTACAGTGGTTTTCACGTAGTCAGCCCTCAACTGGTTCTTCCCATGCAACTACATATGTAATCAAGAGGTGAAAAACCCTTTTTAAATAGTAACTGGAAATTAGTCCCTGCAAAAGATATATGTGTATTATAACTATTAAAATGTAAAAATAATTAATGGCAAAACAGATGATTAGTAAAGTCAAATGCCAAAAGATATATCTGGAAAAGCTATTTCAAGATAGACAAAATTGAAACCCATTAACATCAAGTCGATTCCAACTCATAATGACCCTACAGGACAGAGCAGAACTGCCCCAGAGTTTTCCAGGAGCACCTGGTGGATTTGAACTGCTGATCTTTTGGTTAGCAGTTGTAGCACTATGCCACCAGGGTTTCCATGACAGACAAAGGGTTACCATATTTACAATATACAACAAACAGTTACAAATTCATAAGAAAAGAATAAAGAAAACTAATAGATAAATGTTTACAGAATGTAAAAAGGAATTTCACAAGTAATTCAAACAAAAATATGCTCAAATTTATTAGTAGTAATGAAAAAACTCATTAAAATTAAGGAGCTATTTTATATCTCCTTTTATGAAATCTAACCAACAGAAATAAAAGTTGTATTGTGTAAGAATGTAAGGATGTTTACTGACATATTGTCCACAGTGACAAAAACAAAAAATGCAAAACAGAAGTGTAAAATCCAATATACATCATTAAGAAAATGGCTAAATAATTATGATATATCCACTTAATATAATATCACAAAGTCACTTGAAAAAAGTATATTGTTGAATGAGTAAAGCAACATTCCAGAAACTATGTATTACACGACTTCATTTTTGTAAACCAATGACAAACTCCCCCCAACAACACACACACTGGTTAATATATAAAAATATGAAAGTATGCATACTATGTTGTTAGCATGTATCATGGGGGAAGGTGATGTGGGGGTTACGAAATAAGAGCAAGGAGGAAGAGGAGAAAGCCAAGAAAAGAGAGGAAAATAGCATGTCTCAAAATAAAACATACCAAAAAAAAACAAAAAAATACATGTGAGTTGAGCACATTTATATAAAACTATTCATGCGTATATGTGTAAAACATTTATTTGAACAGAGAGTATATTATTATTTTCTAATTTTTTTTACTATGATTCACTGTAAAAAGTATATCTTACATTATGAGATAATACGTACATGCATTTATTAAGCAAAAACAAAAATTTGCATGAATGATAATTACCTTTACTACGTGTGATATAGTCTGGTATTTCCTATTCTATTTATATCATTTTTGTTAATACTAGTTGTAATCACTAAATTGATAGCACAGCTTAAGATTTGATCAGCAGTTAGATAAGTAAAGCACCTAGGTGTATACAGTTGCTTGCAATACTCAATTCTCCAGTGTTCTGCCTATATTTAGCCTACAACTAATCAAGGCTTATAGTCCCAAATCCTCCTACACATGGTATCTCTCGTTTGCCCATGAGCCACTCCATACGTTGCACTTATCACAGTTGCAATTTTACATTCACTCGTGTGAATCTTTAATGAAAATTGGTACTTCTCTAAACTCCATGTATTTCATTTGATTCACAAAAAAAAAAAAAAAAAAAAAGATACATAGACAGACAGATACAGAGACACAGTAGAGTCAGAGAGAGAAAGCGAGAAAAAATAATTTGAATGTTTCATACAGGTCCCCTGCTCTCCAAGTGTAAATTAATGTCCCAAATATCAGTTTTTCAAATCATAAGCACACTTTATTCCAATGTCAAGAACCTCTTTCACTCTATTATACACTGACCACTTGAGCTCCTATAGCCTTTCTGCTCGCTGTGTTTAGTACTGGATAAAAATTTTGTTAACACAGCACTAAAACTATTTACTATCTTTAGCAACATTTTGTAGCTTCCTTAGAATTTTCTCCACACACCTCATGATGTTTTCAAGTAAAGGCAATTTTACTTATTCTTTCCACATTATACGGCTTTTATTTCTTTTTCTGGTGCTCCTGCACTGGCTAGGAATTCAGTGACAAGTTGATAAAAAGTGGTGAAAGTGGACATCCTTCCCTTGATTCCAGTTTTAGCGGAAATGCATTCAGTTTTCATCATCAAACAAACCATTAGCTGAAGGTTTTTTCAGGCTATCCTTTCTCAGATTGAGAAAGCTCTATTCCTAGTTTGCTAGAAGTTTTATCAGTGAGTACTGTATTATGTCATACTTTTTCATACACTGACTGAGAAATTCATACGATTTTTCTCCTTTATTCTATTACTGTGGTGAACTATATGCTTGGTTATTCAAACTTTTAAAAAAATCTACATTTCTGAGGGGAAAAAATCCCATTTGGTAATGATACATTATCCTTTTTAAGTATTGTTGAATTTAATTTACCACTATTTTGTTAAAGCTCTTTTTCATTACATATATTCTTGAAGTCTGAAGTTCTCTTCTAATGATTTTGCTATCATCAGGGTCATGATGGCCTCATAAAATGAAGTGGTAAGTGTTGCCTCCTCTTCTATTTTCTAAAAGAGATTGTGTAAAATAACAATTATTTCTTAAATGTTTGATAGAATGCACCAGTACAAAAAATCTAAGCCTAGGCCTTGCTTTGTGGGATAGTTTTTAACTACACATTCAATTTATTTAATAGATACAGCACTATTTGGGTTATTTATTCCTTACTGAGTGCACTTTGGAAGTTTCAGTCCTTTAAAGAATTTGTCCATTTTTTCTAAATTGTCAAATTCATTCTTTTAATGTCTATAGGATCTATAACGATGTCTTCTCTTTTACTGCAGATATTGATGATTCACATCTTCTTTTTTCTTTATCAGTCTTCATCAATCTGGTTAGATGCTTAAAAATCTTACTGAATTTTACAGAGAACCAGCTTTTGGTTTCATTGGTGTTTCTCTATTTCTATTTTCATTGATTTTCTTCTATTAGGTCCTTCCTCTGCTTATTCTGGATTTAATTTGCTCTTCTTTCTCTAACTTGTTCAAGTTGAACTTAAATCTTTAATTTCAAACCGTTTGGTTTTTCTCGTATAATTTATAAAGTTATAAATTTTATAGCTATCTATCTTCCTCTAAAATGCTATGAGTCAAAATTGACTCGATGGCACACAATAACAACAAGAAGAAGCAGCACTGATTTAGCTTTATCTCATAAATTTTTATATGGTGTATTTTTATTATGATTTCTTTAAAAATATTTCCTAATATCCTTTATAATTCCTTCACTGATTTGTGCTTTTAAGAATGTGTTGCTTAATTTCCAAATATTTGGGGATTTTACAAATATCTTTGTTTTTGATTATCTTTCTGTTTTAGTTACAATGTGGATAGACAACATAATCTCTAGGATTTAAACTCTTAAATGAATATGGCTTGTTTTGTGACCCAGCAAACGGATTTGGTAAATTTTGTATCTGCATTTATAAGGAACAGGAATTCTGGCGTTGTTGACTATAATGTTTTACCAATATCAATTAGGTCAACTTGATTAATAATGTTGTCCAAGTCTTCTATAGCCTTACTGATTTAATGCTTACTCTGTCAACTACTGAGACAATGTTGAAATCTACAACTATGACTGTCAGTTAGAAAATTTCTCACTTCAGTTCCTTCAAGATTTTTTATTTTTTAATCTTTGTTATCTGATGTTGTATTCATTTCCTTTTGCTGCTATAACAAATTACCACAAACTTATTAGGTTAAAAACAACATGAAATTATCGTTTTACACTTCTACGTATCAGAAATCTGAAATGGGTCTTGCTGGGCTAAAATCAAGGTATTAGCAGGTCTTAGTTCCTTCTAGAGGAGAATATTTTTTCTTGTCTTTCCCAGTTTCTAAGCGTCACCTGTATTCCTTGGTTCAACGCCCCTTCTCTAATTGCCAAAGCCAGCAGGACAGACTCTTCAAATATCTCCAGGACTCTGACCTCGGCTTCTGACTTCACATCTTCCTCTCTGGCTCTAACTCTTTTGCTTTCCTCTTTTCCTTATTAGGACCCTTGTGATTACACAGCATCACCCAGATAATCCAAGATAATCTACCATCTCAAGACCTTTAACTTAATCACCTCTGTAAAGTTCCTTTTGCCCTGTAAGATGCTGGGGACTGGGACATGAACTACTTTCGGGAACCCTTATTTGGACCACTACAGATAGATGCATACATGTTTAGGAATCTTATGTTTTCTTAAAGGATTGGGCCTCTTATCATTATGAAGAAAGCAAAAGGTCGCTGAAAAGACAAGAATAAAGAAAAGACGAAAATGGATGTCAAAAGAGACTCTAAAACTTGCTCTTGAATGTAAAGTAGCTAAACTGAATGGAATAAATGATTATGTAAAAGAGCCGAACAAAAGATTTCAAAGCACAGCTTGAGAAGACAAAGTAAAACATTATAATAAAATGTGCAAAGATCTGAAGTCAGCAAACCAAAAGGGAAGAACATGCTTGGCATTTCTCAAGCTGAAGGAACTGAAGAAAAAATTGAAGCCTCAAGTTACGATGCTGAAGCTTTCTATGGGCAAAATATTGAATGATGCAGGAAGTATCAAAAGAAGATGGAAGGAATACACAGAGTCACTATACCAAAAAGAACTGGTCAATGTTCAACCATTCCAAGAGACAGCATATGATCAAGAGCCAATGGTACTTAAGGAAGAAGTCCAAGCAAGCTGCACTGAAGGCACTAGTGAAAAACAAGTCTCCAGGAACCGACAGAATACCAATTGAGCTGTTTGGAAAAAAAGGATGCAACCCAGGAAGTGCTCACTCGTCTATGCCAAGAAATCTGGAAGACAGCTACCTGGCCAATTAACTGCAAGAGATCCGTATTTATGCTAATTCCAAACAAAGGGATCCAACAGAACGCAGAAATTATCTAACAATTATCATTAATATCACACGCAAGTAAAATTTTGCTGAAGATAGTTCAAAAATGGTTGCAGCAGTAGATCAAAAAGGAGCTGCCAGAAATTCAAACCGGATTGAGAAGAGGACGTGAAACCAGGGATATCACCTTTGATGTCAGATAGATCTTGGCTGAAAGCAGAGAATACCAAAAAGATGTTCACCTGTGTTTTATTCACTATGCAGAGATATCCGACTGTACGGATCATAACAAATTATGGATAACATTGCAAAGAATGGGAATTCCAGAACACTTAATTGTGCTCATGCAGAACCGGTACACAGACCAAGAGGCAAGTAATTAGAACAGAACAAGTGGATAGTGCACAGTTTAAAATTAGAAAAGGTGTGCATGAGGGTTGTATCCTTTCACCATAACTATCCAACCTGTATGCTGAGCAAATAATCCGCAAATCCAAACTATATGAATAAGAATGCAGCATCAGGATTGGAGGAAGACTCATTAACAACCTGAGATATGCAGATGACACAATATTGCTTGCTGAAAGTGAAGACAACTTGAAGCACTTACTAATGAAGATCAAAGACTACAGACTTCAATATGGATTACACTCCAACATAAAACAAAAATCCTCACAACTGGACCAATAAACAACATCATGATAGATGCAGAAAATATCAAAGTTGTTAAGGATTTCATTTTACTTGGATCCCCAATCAATGCTCATGGAAGCAGCAGTCAAGAAATCAAAGGATGCATCGCACTGGGCAAATTTGTTGCAAAAGGCCTCTTTAAAGTGTTAAGAAGTAAAGATGTCACTTTGAGGACTAAGGTGCACCTAACCCAAGCTGTGGTATTTTCAATTGCTTCATATGCATCGGAAAGCTAAATATGAATAAGGAAGACAGAAGAACTGATGTCTTTGAATTGTTGGCAAAGAATACTGAATATACCATGGAGTGCCAGAAGAATGAACAAATCTGTCTTGGAAGAAGTACGGCCAGAATGCTCTTTGGAAGCGAGGATGGCAAGACTTCGTCTCACGTACTTTGGATACGTTATTAGCAGGGACCAGTCCCTGAAGGACATCATGCTTGGCAAAGCAGAGGATCAGTGAAAAAGAGAAAGACCCTCAATGAGATGGATTAACACAGTGGCTGCAACAATGGGCTCAAACACAGCTACGATTGTGAGGATGGTGCAGGACCAGGCAGTGTTTAGTTCTGTTGTACACGGAGTCGCTATGAATCAAAACCAAGGGCATCTAACAACAACGATCATTATGAAATTTTTCTCTTCATCTCTGTTAATAATTCTTTTGAAATCTATTTTACCTGAATGTTAGTATAGGAATTCCAGGTTTCTTATTTTTTGCACAGTATTTAGTTTTTATCATCCTTATATCTTTGGATTTAATTGCATCTCTTATAAAGAGTACACATACAAGTCTTGTTTTTCATGCAGGCTAATATTTTCTGCCTTTTAATTAGAATATTCTGACTGTTCGAACTTAATGTAATTATTAATAAGGTTGGGTTTAAGTCTACCATCTTCTTCTTGTTATTATTTCTATTTATCTCATGTATTCTGTATTTCTTGTTTCCTTCTGAAAAGCCTTTTTTGGATTGGGTATTTTTTAGTATTCCATTTTATCTCCTGTATTGGCTATTATCTGTATCACTTTTTTTTTTTTAGTAGTTGTATGTAAATCTAACCTCAAATAATGATGTATCTCCTTGACATATAAGCATAATAAAATAGTACACTTCCATTTCTACCTCTCTCACCCTTTCTGTTCTTTCCTCCTGTTCTTTGGCATATTGTTGTCATTCTACATGAGTTATAAACTCCACAATGCATTATTGTTATTTTTCCAGTAAACAGTCAATTATCTTTTAAATAATTTTTTTAGACGTTTTCTACAGTTACCCATATATTTACCATTCCTGGTACGCTTCATTCTTTATGCAGATCCTAGTTTTCTTCTGTTATACTTTTCCTTCTAGTGTGTAACTTCCTGTAAAAATGCTTATAATACATAACTGCAAGCATCGAGTTCTCTCAGCTTTTGTCTGAAAATGTCTTCACTTTTAATTTCATTTTTTAAGGTTATTTGTGTTGGATACACTATTCTGGGTGGTCAGTTTTTGTTTTCTCTTAGCACTTTAAAGATACCATTTCACTGCTCTGGCTTGCATTGTTTCTAACGAGAAGTCTGATCATTTTTATCTTTATCTTCCTCTGTGCAGTACATCCATTTTCTGTGGCTGCTTTAAGAACTTTTTCTTTACCAATGTTTTACAGCAATTTCATTATAATATGACCTGGTGTGGTTTCCCTTCTGAATTTCCTGCTAAGATTCTGCAGAGCATCTTAGACCTGTGGGTTTGTACTTTTGATCACACTTGGAACATTCCACTGTGCATGGAATCACCATGACCTGGGGGCTGACTTAACAGTAGCTAACATCAGCAATGCAAGTACATGTACACACACACACACACACACACACACACACACACACACAAACACACACACCCATACACAAACCCTATATAGATGTACATATTTATATAGATCTTTTCTGCTGGTGCTCCCATAACATATATGTTACAGCACTTGGTATTTATCCATAGCTCACTGAACTCCTGTTCATTTTTTTATCAGTCTTTTTTTCTTTCTGTGCTTCAAATCAAACAATTTCTATTGCATATCTTCAATTTCACTGATCTTACCTTCTGCAGGGTCTAATCAACTATTAAACCCACCTAGTAAAGTTTTTGAAGGAGTCTTTGTGGCACAGTAGTTAAACACTTGGCTGCTAACCAAAAGGTCTGCAGTTTGAACTCACCAGCCACTCCTCAGGAGAAAGATGTGGCACTCTGCTTCTGTAAAGATTACAGTCTTGGAAACCCTATGGGGCAGTTTCTACTCTGTCCTCTAGCGTAGCTATGAGTCAGAATCAACTAACAACAAGTGAGTAAAGTTTTCCATTCAGATAATGTGCTTTTCAGTTCCAGAATTTCCTTCTTTTATATATATAGGTTCCATTTTTGTACTGAGATTCCCTATGAAACCATTGTGTTCATGTTTGTCACTAGATTTTTGAATATATTTATATCATTTTTTCCCAAAATTTAAAAAAATTTTCATTTCTCTATTTTTACTATTAACTAAATTGCATGCTTCATTTGCATTTCACTAGTTTTTCCATAAATGTGCTTTCTGTTCCAGGATTCCATCAAGAATACCACACTGTGTTTAGTTTTCATTTCTCCTCTGGTCTGTAACAGTTTCACAGCATTGCCTTGTTTTCATGACCTTGACAGTTACAAAGAGTACTGGCTAGCTATTTTGTAGATTGTTCCCTAATCTGGGTATGTCTATTGTTTTTCTCATGATTACACCAGGTTTGTGAAATTCTGGAAAGAACGTCACAGAGGTATGAGGGGTTTATATGATATCCGTATGACGTCAGTGGCGATCATAACCTGGATCACTTGGTTAAGGTAATGTTTGCCAGGTTTCTCCATTATAAAGTTACAATTTTTCCCTTTCCTTGCTCACCTATTCTTTTGAAGTGTGTCACTAAGTCTAGCCCACCTCAGGGGAAGGTGGGGGAGGTAGGTGGGAATTAAGTTCCACATCCTAAGGAGTGTCTGTTATGTGTGTCTGTGTGTAACTGATTTTTTAAATGCCACCATCTCTGTAATTTCTGGGTTTGCTGCTTTGACTTATTTTTCTCCTAGCTATGGATCACATTTTCCTGCTTCTTTGTATGTAATTTTTTTTTTTTTTTTTTGCATATGGGACATTATGGACTCAAAATTATTTTGTCTAGATTTTGTTTTTTTCCTTCAGAGAAAAGGAAAGTTTTAATCTAGCAGGGAATTAATTTACTTGTGGACCAGACTGTACTTTTTTAGGGTTGTTTTAAGCTTTGTTAAGACAAGTATACAGTAGTATTTATTATTCAATGTATCAGCTATAAACTGAGCAGAGCAGTCCTCCTACAGCACCTTTATACTTGGGCATGAAATGAAAAAAATTAAGGCAGGATGACACAGGAAAAGTAAATTTTATCTTACAGTTAAATCACTAACAATCCACCCTATCTTCCTTCTTGACACACTTCACCAAGGCAAATAACTGCTCTCCACACTTGCCCCTACACTAATTAATCCATAGGCTTCTTCCAGTATTTATTTTTAAAATTATACCTCAATAAACATGGAGGGAGAAGTGGATATGAAGGATATGCCAAGGGGCTAATTTGGGTTCTGGACTTTCCAAGGAATGACCCAAGATCAATGGGCACAGATCCTGATTTCACTATGTCTTACAGAAGAGAAAATAAACCCAACTCAATCGCACAATTCAGGCATTTTGTACATTTATCAATAATATGGATTTTGCTTCTTAGACTTGATTTTATATTTATTAAGGGCTAACAGAGTCTGTAGGTATACATTTTACTGATTAAGAAATACAGTAGCTAATATCCTGAGTAAAAATACTGTTTAAGTTTTACATTTACACTAAAGGCAGACAGTCCATTTGATCTACAAATGGGGTGTATTTCAAAATGCAGTCTATAAACTAGGAATTAGTTCTTCATTGGAATAATATTATAAATATTAATTAGATTCCCTCATTAGCTCATGAAGTACTATTTTGTTCAAAAGAGTGACTGAATCATATCATAACTCTGAATTCTAAACTTCTAAGGCCTAAAGTCCTCTAAGCTTCTTCTCATCTGAACTTTAACACCTAAAGAAGCAAGTATTTTTATAGAAGTTAATAATAATTTGAGTTTTCTAAGTAGCCAGTGTGTATACTGATACTTGTTCCAAAAGTTCAGGAACTCCTTAATAAGTCGGTCCAATTCAGAACCAAAGCCAAACTCATCACCATCGAGTTGATTCCAACTCATAGCAACCCTAAAGGACAGAGCAGAACTGCCCCATAACATTTCCAAGGCTGTAATCTTTACAGAAGCAGATTGCCAAAACTTTCTTCCACAGAGCAACTGGTAAGTTTAAACTGCCGACCTTTCAGTTAGTAGCAGAGCGTTTTAACCACTGCACTACCTGGGCTCCTTGTGATTAGGTGAATTTCTTTCTAAACAACAATCTGTACTGAAAATAGACTTATACACAACATTTTGCTATTATTGTTCTTATGCAACATCTCATATAAACGGAGCATCAGAAGGCATTGTCATGTCATACACATGCGGAAAACTGAACAGAATGTTGTTTTATGCTGCTCCTATGCAGCAGATGATATAGTCTGTCTTTTTTATTTTCCCTTATAATAGAGAGCTTTTTGGTTTCATAGTTTTTTAGTTGTGTTCTTTTTTCATAACCCCAAAGATTCATTACTTTGATGACCATTTATCAGAGACTCAAGTTCAATCTATAATACCCACTGAAATAGCAAATAATTCAGCCTCAGTGACTGTCTGTGAAAATGGGCTGTGTCCTAGACAAATGGCCTGTCTTTGACACAGATTAGATCATCATTCAAACTAACCACAGAACTCTCGAACAAATACAAAGAAAAACAGGCTCATTTTAGCTGATGTTCTTGTTTTAGTACAGATTCTTCGTTTTAGTTACAATGTCATCAAAGTATCAAGGCATAAGCTTGAAAAACCAAGATTCAGTAATGTAATGTTTGAAGCATTTTATAATTTTTACAAAATACCTATTATTCTATACATACCCACTACTGAGTTCTCTTTTACACTAGGACATCTTCTAAATTCCTACTATTTCAATTTGAATAGAAGTGTATAAACTATATTGTGCTACAGTTGCAGACAAGAAAAGCCATTACAGGCACACATTTCCTCTCCACATACAAATATACTCTATTTTGTTCCTCTCAAATTTCTAACCTCTTTTCATTTCTCATTTATCTTGCTATTAGAAGAAAGTAAACATTTAGGGAGGGAGATAGCCTGACTGTCTAGATAGTTCCTCATAGGGTGGAATTACCTTGGTAATTTCAGAATCCAGAGTTTACTCGCTAATCTTACAGGTTTGGAAATCAAACTTGTTAGCATAAAGCAAGATTCATCTGTCAGAGGTAGACACCTATCAATCAAGTACACAAAGACCGAATACAGAATGACTTTTGAAAATCTATAGTAAACACAGTGGCCAGTGACAACACTGGATGCAGTATATTCTTTACCTATAGGGGAGGAAAGAAAGAATAGGAGAGAAAGGAAAACCAATTAAATTCAGAATGACCATTTGTTAATCCTAAAGAAGGAATTTAATGGCTCTCTTCCGGTTAGACCTGGAAAACAGACCATAAATCTTTATTTCTTCTCCTACCTCATGGCAGACTTTGAAGGTTAGTTCATATAACCCCTTCTTTCAACTCTCATCTTCCTTGCCTTCTTCTATAATAGCCTTCTTGGCAGCTAGGGATTATTCTGTTAAACAGTCTTAATTAATAAAATGTACAAAGAAATTTGCTGAGGGCGATTGTGGGAAAAGTTTAGTTTTCTCAATAAACAGAATGACAGATGTGCTGTCACAGTTCCTCTTTATTTTTTTTAAATTTTTATTATGACAATTTTTAGGCATACACAGTGTAATAAAACTGTTATATGCTCATCACTCAATTTCAAGAATTGTGCCAATTTTGTGTCATCTATCTCCCCCATGGTAACTTTCTTTTAAAATAAATCAAAAACAACATAACACTTTACCCATAAATTCTTCAGTATGGGTGTAACAGATGAAGACTTCTTTTTCACTAATATAAACATGATGTCATTATCATTGCATTAGTTTACGAGGGCTGTCATAACAAAATACCACAAATTAGGTGGCTTATAAGAACAGAATTCATTGTCTCACAGCTCTATAGTCTAGAAGTCCAAATCAATGTTTCAGCCAGACCATGCTCCCTCTGAAGTCTACAGGAAAAGATCTTATCTTGTTTCTCCAAGCTTCTGGTATCCCCATGCATCTCTAGGCTAGTAGGTGCATCTTCACATGACCATCTTTCCTCTGCTTGTTCTCTGTATCTCTTGTCCTCTTTTATATAGACACCACTCAGACTGGACTCGGATCCACCCTACTCCAGTATGACTTCATGTTAACTGGTAATATCACCAAAGATCCTATTTCCAAATAAAGTCACTTTCATAGAGGGAACATAATTCAATCCTTAATAATCACACGTAGCAAAATTAACCGTTCCTTAAAATTATCCACATGTAAAAATCCCCTGCTTTTGTCAAAATGTCTTTTTTCATTAACTGGTTCCAAACAGAAAATATTCAAGATCCACACATTATAACTAGCTGATATGTTATTTAGGTCTTTTTTAATCTTTGAGAGTTTTCTTCCCCGTTTTTCACACTTTTTTAAAAAAACTGGATTATTTACCCTATGGAATTTCCCACATTCTATATTTGGCTCATTGTTTCCTCATAGTATCATTTAATGAGTTCTGTCCTGGAATTAGCCATTTCTCCAAAATAAGATGTGAGTCTGTTCAGTGATGTCCACGAAAAATTTTGCTTTCTCAATATAAAGAACTTTTCTTTTAGTAGAAAATGGTATTTAGAGACCATAACATGTGCAGCAGAGCCCTGGTGGCAGAGTGGTTAAGAGCTACAGCAAGCTACAGCTGCTAAACAAAAGGTCAGCAGTTCAAATCCACCAGCCGCTCCTTGGAAACTACAGGGTAGTTCTACTCTGTTCTATAGTGTTGCCATGAGTCGGAACTGACTCGACAGCATCAGGTTTGTTTTGGTTTTAATACGTGCAGCAGAGGCACTCACTGCTTCCAGGTCGATTTCAGCAGTCAGAAGTAGGAAATGTGTGCACTGAGGCATCCCAGATCATCGCAGCAAACTCACAAGGGCACTGCAGAATATTTTAAATTTTTGAAGGAAACACAGCAGTACTTGACATTTCTAAGATGCAATGTACTAGCTCAAGTTAATTCATTGTTTCAATACTAGGGCACAGTGTATTTCTTTCAATTACGTTACATTTTTGCAAAGCTGAGTTTTCAGCATGTGCTGGGATAAAAAGCAAATATCATATGAAAATCACTGTGGAACAGAAAATGAGTCTGGAGATATCCAATTGTTTCCAAGATTTGAGAAGTTGTGCAGTGCCAAAGAGATACAAACAACCCATTAGTAATTAACAGTGGTCATTAAAAATAAAATAAAAACACTTTTATTTCCATTTTTTTCCAAACAACTACTGCATAAATGCTTTATAAATTGCTGGACTCAGCTACTCACTAGACCTATTTCTTAGGTATTTCTTTTAGTCTATGCTACAGTTTCTCAGTCTCAGCACTATTGACATTTTTTGTTGGTGGGAGCTGTCTTGTGCATTATAGGACGTTTAACAGCATCCCTGACTAGATTTGCAAGCACTCCCCAGTTAGGATAGGCAAAAATATCTCTAGACTTTACCAAATGTCTCCTGGAGAGCAAAACTGCCCCCAATTGAAAACCAATGCCCCAGAGTCACTGTAAAAAAGAAAAAAAAATTACTTAACCCAGAGAGTTTGGGAAACTGATGTAACTTTTAAGAAAGAAAAAATATAAAATGTGAGTTATTACTAATCTTTCCAACTCATAGTTAAGATTATAGTGTTTTTAATTAACTTCTTTGATTTTATATTTGAATCTTTTTTATTCTTATACTGGAAATGTTGGTTCCTAACAATAATCAACATAATTACTTTATTGCTTTAGCCTGGAAAATACCTATAAAAGTTTCAAAATGGCAATATTTATACCTAACAGTAAGTTTAAGAATTTATTTGTAGGTTTTGTTTGTTTGTTTTTTTTACCATATATCCAACTAGAAACTATAATCAGAATACTATGCTTTAGTGTCACTTGAAAGAATTCTTCCGTGTCATTTTGTCACAAAGTTGATAGACAGATAAATTCATTTATTTCCAACTGTCTTCAAATTTGTATTCCCTTCTTCTTCCTGTCTGTGACGTATCATCTTTCAAGCATCAGGAAGACATGCATGAAAACACAAGTCAAAGTATAACAACTAGGGGAGTAGAAAAAGCCTAGTTAACTGACAGCATGATTGAACAGATGAACGATACCAACAACTACCTGTTAGATGAGAAATAAAATTCCTGTTCATGAAAAATACTTTCAGTTATTTGCAACCAAATGACTTCATATCTGTTAAACTCCTTCATTAAAATGATCTGGAAAAGAATACAGAAGGTAACAACCCACAGAAGGGACAAAAGGAGACTGGAAAGGAAGACAGCAGCAAAGAGATTACAGTAATATTTCAGAAAAAAGAAAGATACGGGCCAGTGGCAATTAGTAAAAGGAATAAAATTAAAATTGAAGTATTCAGCAAGGGGGATCTCACAGTAAGTCACCTAATTCACCCTGTAGCTCTCCCAAGACACTCTGACCTTAAAAGTACCAGGCAACACAGAAAATGAATTTATAAAAAATGGAAAATGGGGTAAAAGTCTACACAAAGTAGCTGGACCCCAACTCTTCTCAATCTGAAGAGGCAGCTAACTTTTTTTCTCCTGGCCCCTCATCCATGGGAAACCTGAGACTTGTTTGCTGAGAAATTAGGGACACCAGTCACAGCGGCAAGGAGGAATAAAGTGCATGGGTAACACAAAGCAGAAAGGAGGACGTCAACATGTGTTCCACCCCCTATCCTCCATCTGTTCTCAGACTACCAGCAGACTCATCACGCATTCTCTACACACACAACTGTCACATAGGTAACTACAGAATTCTCTGAAGAAAGTGAATGGTTCCAAAGAAAAAGCATCCAGATACTGATATTCAGTGGGTCTTCCAATGAACAGGATAGCTCACAGGCTGCTAAAACTGTAGAAAAAGCCTCAGAAACATACCTGCCTATATATACAGAGCTTCCAGTTAGGTTTGGAGGGTCTACACTCCTAACAGACAGCTAAACATGCCTAATAATTTCAGGAAAGCCTCCAATATGACAGACAAAAATCAAATCAAATGGAAAAAAAAAAACCTCAGAGGGAAGAAAGAGCATTTAGGGTACAGAAGGAAACTTAAAGTAAACTTTAATAGAAGACCCTGCAACCATAAAATGAAAAGATGCTACAAAATAGAATAAAGAAAAAATAAATCTTTACAATTAAAATACATCATCAGTGGAAAGACTGAATTTCTCACAGAAAAAAGAGTAGGGGGAAAAAAGAGAGTAAAATAGGACAGAAAATGCACAAAGACTAGAAGAATATAGGAGAATAGACTAGAGAATAAGGAAAGAAGGAAATAATAAAAAAAAAATTCAGAGCTAAAAATCACAAATCTCAAGGTAAAAAGGGTCTACCCAGTGCCCAGCAAAAGGAATAAAATAAGATTCACGTTAAGGAAATAACCAAAATATTTAACTGGAGATCAAGGTCCTCAGAGTATTCATATATATATTTGTGTGTGTGTGTGTATGTATATATGCATATATATACACACACATACATACATATACATACATACCATGGACTGCCAAAAGAACGAACAAATCTGTCTTGAAAGAAGTACAACCAGAATGCTCCTTCAAAGCAAGGATGGCGAGACTGTATCTCACATACTTTGGATGTGTTATCAGGAGGGATCAGTCCCTGGAGAAGGACATCATGCTTGGTAAAGTACAGGGTCAGAGAAAAAGAGGAAGGCCCTCAATGCAATGGATTGACACAGTGGCTGCAACAATGGGCTCAAGCATAACAACAATTTTGAGGATGGCACAGGACACAGTACTGTTTTGTTCTATTGTACACAGGGTTGCTATGAGTCGGAACTGAATCAATAGCTTCTAACAACAACATATATATGTATGTATGTATGTATGTGTGTGTGTGTGTGTGGTGGTGCAGTGGTTAAGAGTTTGGCTGCTAACTAAAAGGTTGGCAGTTCGAATCCACCAGTCACTCCTTGGAAAACCTATGTGGCAGTTCTACTCTGTCCTACAGGGTTGCTATGAGTCGAAATTGACTCAACAGCAACGGGTTTTTCTGGTTTTATATCTATATGATACACACATATGTATATATAGATATAGATATACCAAACCAAAACTAAATCCGTTGGTAATTCAAAGACATCAATTCTTCTTCGGTCTTCCTTATTCATTGTCTATTTTTTCACATGCATATGAGGCAAATGAAAATACAATGGCTTGGGTCAGGTGCACCTTAGTCCTCAAAATGACATCTTTGCTTTTTAGCACTTTAAACAGGTCTTTTGCAGCAGACTTGCCAATGCAATGTGTCATTTGATTTCCTGACTGCTGCTTCCATTGGTGTTCATTGTGGATCCAAGTAAAATGAAATCCTTGACAACTTCAATACTGTCTCTACCTACCATGATGTTTATTGGTCAAGTTGTGAGGATTTTTGTTTTCTTTATGTTGAGGTGCAATCCATACTGAAGGCTGTAGTCTGTGATCTTCATCAGTAAGTGCTTGAAGTTCTCTTAGCTTTCAGCAAGCAAGGTTTTGTTATCTGCATATCACAGGTTGTTAATGGCCCTTCCTCCAATCCTCATGCCCCGTGTGTCTTCATATAGTCCAGCTTCTCCAATTATTTGCTCAGTATATAGATTGAATAAGTATGGTGTAAGGATATAACCCTGATACACACCTTTCCTGATTTTAAACCATTCAGTATCCCCTTGTTCTGCTTGAATGACTGCCTCTTGGTCTATGTACAGGTTCCCCATGAGCACCAGTAAGGGTTCTGGAATTCCCATTCTTCTCAATGTTATCCATAATTTGTTATGATCCACATAGTCGAAAGCCTTAGCATAGTCAATAAAACACAGGTAAACATCTTTCTGGTATTCTCTGCTTTCAGCCAAGATCCATCTGACATCAGTAATGATATCCCTCATTCCACATCCTCTTCTGAATCTGGCTTGAGTTTCTAGTCAATGTACTGCTGCAACTGTTTCTGAGTTATCTTCAGCAAAATTTAACTTGCACTTGTTATTAGTGATGTTGTTCAATAATTTTTGCATTCTGTTAATTCTGATAATTCCACATCATTTCTATCACCTGTACAGCACGAACTGGAAAACTACAAACTATTTCCCACATCCTTTGACAGCAAGTTGTTAATTCAGAGCCCACAATGATAGTACTCATACAAGATTCAGAAGCTGAGGAAAATAAGAAGCCATTATCCTCCAGGGAGACCTCAGGACAGAAGCAGTGGCTTCCAGATGCCAGACAGCTGATATCAGCAGCTGTGGCTCACCTGCAATTCCTGTACTTCTACATTTCTTGAAAGCCAAAAGTGGTTTGCCACTGGGTGTGTTAGCCTCAAATTCCATGTATTAGTTCTTTTCTTTTTAAACTAATGTAGTCTCTGTTTTCCTGATCTAACCCTGACTGATTCAGAGAAACTTTAGGTAATAACACAGAAGTGACGGATCACTTGATGCTTCAACAATAACCATTATTTACATCACCATATTATAAACATTGACTAATAATTTAATTAATATTGTGATATCACTGGAGGACAGGAATAGGGGAAATTGTGTTTGAGGAATATGACAATAAAGAGGGACACATTCTCAACTTCCATATAAAAGGAAGTCAATACGTAATATTTAAAATTGGTAACCTTACATGAATGGGTCAAGGGATAGGTCACAGGATTGCTTTTAGGTAATAGAGAGCCTTTTAACAACATTATTTTTGGGGGAGATAATGTCTGACTTTGTTAAAAATAAAAAGAAATTTAAAAAGATTAGCAGAGAAAAACAATGAAACTAAGAAACTGCCATAAAGTTTGAAAACAAACACAAACAAAACCACAGCTGCAAAAATAACTGGGAGCTTGAGTCCTCTGACTAAGACCAAAACCAAACCAAACCAAACCCGTTGCTGTCAAGTCGATTCCAATTCATGGCGACCCTGGGGGACAGAGTAGAACTTGCCCCACAGAGTTTCCAAGGAGGGGCTGGCGGATTCAAACTGCTAGCCTTTTGGTAAACAGCCAAGCTCTTAATCACTGTGCCACCAGGGCTCCTGGCTAAGCCACTACTCCTCTATTTATATGAGAAGTTGAACTACATTCAGATTTTGTGTTGATGTGAAAGTTAACTTTCCAATGTTTCCATGTTTTTTGCTTTGCTTTGTTTTGTTAGTTTCTTTGTTCGGTGAGAGTACTGATAGGAGAGGGGATATTACTGAGCCACCATGTAAAGACAGACAGCTGCCACGAAGTAGATTCTGACTCATGGCAACCCTGTGTAAAGACCAACGCTAACTACTTGACTAAAAGGGCTATAATTCAGTTTAAGAGAGAGTGGAGTGTAACAATCAGTATATTTTTTTACCTTTATGTTACAAAAAATTCCAAACATACACATACAGAGCAAAATACAATGAATTCCCAAGTACTCATCACTTATCAATTTTGCCAATCTTGTTTTATCTATTTCCCATCATACTTCTTTTTGTACAGTATTTTAAAGCTAATCTCAGACATCATGTCATTTCACAATCCTTGCATTCTAAAATGCAGAGCAAGCCTATCCTTGCCAATTTGGGGGAAAATTAATATTTAAATAGATGTGTTCTGGCATAAGGAGAAATGTACCTTAGGTGATGTTTTACATCCTCGTCATGGTTCAAATGAATTCAGAAAACAATTTAAGAGAAGAATTGTCCAATCTCAGGCACGAACCATAAAAGGTGTTAGCCCTTAAGGGCATCTATTCTCTATGAAGATACATAACCCACTGCCGCTGAGGTGATTCCGACTCATAGCAACCCTACAGGACAGAGTAAAACTGCCTTCATAGGGTTTCCAAGGAGCGGCTGGTGAATTTGAACTGCCAACCTTTTGGTTAGCAGCCAATCTCTTAACCACTGTGCCACCAGGGCTCCTACGAAGGTATAAAAGTTCTAATAAGGAACCAGAAAATATAGAGAACGGAGAGAAAAAAAAAGTGATCTAGGAAAAGAATCATCAAGAATGCTGGGAAAATATTAATTTAGAGACAAACACTGAATTATCTGGTTGCCTAAAAATAAGATACAGTTACTATAATAAACTGTGTCAATGCTCTGCTCATACCCCTTGGAACTTTCAGTGTCTTCCTGAAGACTCCCATCTGCCAGTATCTGCACCTCTGCGCCTGACGGCTTTATACCTAAAGGGAATACTACCTGGAATTGTTAAAACGCTTGATGGGAATAACTCTCAAAAGTTTATTGTATAAATATTCCAGCTCTCTCAACTCTCAGACTGAGTAATTCTATAACATATTTTGCACTCTTTCTGAAAGTTTCCCCATAGGATTAAACTCCTCCTGTAGCTTGCTTATTAACAGGGTGCCCATCACTGGCTCCCTTTTCCCTGTATCACTTTCCCACTTCCCTACCAATGTCAACTGAACCTCATGAATCCTTGGATCTAGAAATCCAAACTAAAACAATTACAAAATAAAATTCTTTTCTTGTTTTTTTGTATTCAATATTTCAGATGAGCGAGAAAGGAAGAAAAAGATCCTGTGTCAGCGTCTTTACATACATTATATCTCATTAAATCCTTATAACAATAATGTGCGGTAAGAATTTTGGAGATAAACAGAAAAGCTCAGAAAGCTGTATCCATTGTCTTACCATTGGGTTTGAATGGAAGAGTAAGGTCACGATATGCCCCTTTGTCCAGGCCAATCTCCCTCAGTTTTAGTATTAAAAGCATTGTACTATCTGAAATTATCTTGTTCATCTATTTATTTCCTTATAAATTGTCTGTCTCCCCCACCTCTCCAGAATGGAAGCTACATAAGAGTAAGGAATTCCATCTTCACTAGTATATCCCCAAGCTAGGGATATATTGGGCACTCAATGAACATTTGTTGAATGAATAATGTATAGTCACAAACATACAAAATATTTGGGCATCTATTAACCTTTTATAAAATCTTTTCCAGGTTGTCTTGCAACTCAGTTCCACGTGCTGACTTCCCAGAAACTCCATACTTCCTTACTGTTCCAATCACACTCTTGCTTCTAGGCCTTTGCACTTACTGTTCCCTCTGCCTGGAATGCACTTTCTTTAGATACCCCTCATGGCTTGTTCCCCCATTTCATTGAAGTATCTTCTGAAATAGCACCATATTAGAAAGGCCTTATTGTTTTATTTTTCTCCTTGGTAATTTTCACGGTTATGACATACATATATATATGCGTATCTCCATCTTACTAGACTATAAGCTCAGTGAGAGAATATTGTCCAAATTTCTGCACAGGTATATTCTCAATACTAGACAAGTTCCTGGAACATACAGACACTCAACAAATTTAACTGTTGACTGAATGGATGGTTACAATCAGAATTAATACGGTCATGAAATCAACAACCTCCAAAAATTATTCTGGCTTTCTGAAACCTTCTTCAGAAAGTACCAAAAATAAATATAAAACTAAGGAAACTTGGACATTCCATGAAGTTCAACAGAAGGGATTTACATTTAGTCTATTGATTAAAGTAAGATATAATGAAAAGACACACTTTCTAGCTCTCAGATGTAAACCATTCAGCTCTTCTGCCAGATCTCTACAATGTGTATCTCTTAAACCTAAATGTAAAACTTTATATTTGATTAAATATCATCTTTTTACTTTTAGCTCAGTTTTCTAGCCACAAATGTTAATTTTCACAACAGTTTAGTGAAAGCAGAATGATAAAGTCTACTTTTTAGAATGGCATGCTCTTTCAGATCTTATACAGTACTGTCATTCTCATCTCCCTCTTGGAGCTAGATTGATTACTCCTTTTCCTAAGTTCATTAATCTCGTCACCTTATCTTTTATACCACTTCATTTTAGCAGAAAGGTAATAATAAAACCCTCATCCATTATCCTTTTACTCATCTAGTCAAGCGGAAATGGTTAATAACATGCTACAAATTGAACTTCAATCACCTCATTTTCTCCTTTGTTGAATACACATTAAAATATATTCCAAAAGTGCAATTTGTTTTACAGGAGAATTTGTGTTATATTGCTACAGACAACTAAAATTAAGCGTTTCTCATTTTGGTTATTAAATATATCCAAGTGCTCTTTTATCTATAATACTAAAACATTAACTCATTTTATTAGGGTATAATAATACAGGAGCCTTATCTCCTAGAACACAAAGACATCTAGACTACCTAATAGTATATGTTATATGACAGGTCATTTATCTCTCAAAAAAAAAAAAAAATTACTAGTGATAATTTATAAATTGGGACATTATTACAGATGAAATTGCTCTCTATTTTTTAAAAGTTAATTTGTTTACATGCAGCCTTATCTTGCAATGCCAGCCCTATTAGTGAAGAAGTCTATAACTGTCACATAAAACAGAAAGAGAACAATAGGCATATACATAAAATAGAAAGACGTAATGATTTAAGATTTTAAAACTACAATCTTTTGAATGGAATAGATTCCATATGAAACTAGACTACGTCTTTCAAAAGAGGAAAGGGAAAATGATTTCTGAATTTATATAAAATTTTTACATACATCACAAGTACTTGTTGAACTGACTTCAAACCGTCCTAAAACTACTAAAGAAAATGTATCAGTCTCTTTGTGGAGAAAATATTTTATAGTATTTGGGTGGGTATCTTCCATTTATTTGTAAATTGGTATGTTCACCAACTGACAAAAAACAACTATAGCAAATGTTGAAAAACTTAACCAAATAATCAAGACTCATTGGATACCTTCCTGTCATCCTAAAAAACTGTTCTCTCACTCTAGAAAATATTTTAGCAACTGACTTAATATCAGCAATTGAGCCCTAAACTGCTGGACTTGTTAAGAATAAAACCCATGCATATAGGGAAAAAATACATATATATAGGTAAATCTATTTTCTTATACTGTTGCTTTAAAAAAAAAAAAGGTTATCAAATTTTATAGTATTTCCTAAAGCTCTTGGTTTTCCAGAATGAAAAACAGGCAGTATATCAAATACATACATTTTGTCTACACTTAAGACATTATAGAATATTATGTAATGTTCTCAATAAGCCTACCCTCTTTTGGCATTTCACACTTCTTGTGTGGGTAGAAAATTTTTAAGATAGCTGTCATGTTAGGCATGAATTACATGTCATGGCTATATTATGTTCTCTACAAATAGTCCTTGTTTTCTGTAAACTGCACAAAACAAGAGAAAATTACAATAACAATAGGGAGAAGTTCTTAAACTCTTCTTTCCTACAAAGAACTTATAAGAATATGTTACTGAGTTTATATTACATATATTGAACATACACTCTTTTTTAAAGGAGAGGGTGTAATTAACATTTTAATACCATTTAGAACGTAAAAAATTGGGAAGGCATCAATAAATAAGTATGTGTGCAACAGTTTTGATTTCAATCTTGAAACACATCCTTGAACAATATCAGATGCCACTGTCTATAAGCAAATGAGTTCATCAATTTAATGAGGATTCAGCAAATCAGACGCTTAATGAGAACTCCAGCTAATGTGGCAGAGGTTTTGCTTCAGTGCTGACAAAATCGGTGTGATGAAGCTGTGACAAACTGATGAAAGCCCATTTCTTTCAGAATAGTCATTTCATATAATTAATGGTAAATAGCAAAGTGTGATAAACTAAAAACACTTACACTCTTTATATTTTAAAGTGTTTTATATTTAGATATAATAGTTTCAATTTTTCATGTTCCTGACTTCTCTCTCTCCTCTTACCTTTATAAATCTATCCTTACTGTTTAACTTTTTTTCTCTTAAGTCTCTCTCCTTGTTTGTCTTTCTACATTTAAACCTATACTTAATGTCACCATGTGAACAATCACATTTTAATTCATGCAAAAATATTAAAACCTAACTTACTCACAAAAAACATATTATTACTTAAAGTATTTTGATAGTGGGCTAATAATTAGAGAACTATTTACCTTACAAAGTTGAGAATACTTTACACTGAAAATGGAAAATGTCTTTCAGCATTCTTTATTTTCCAATGCTATTGTTTCCTAAGTATCCTAAAGTCCAGTGACAAAGAGGCACATTGTAGTATAAAATAGTTTCATTTTTATGATAGGAGTGCTGTTAAAGAGTAAATCCCAAACCTACCATTTTGCCAATACATTTGCTAGTATTACTTCTAAAGCTTCACAGAGGTGGTATGGTTAAGAGCAGAAGCTCTACATGACAGATGATGGATCAGTGGATATCATGTATGTCTTCATGTGTTGCAATATGAGGTACATAACATCATCTATGTTATAGTTTATCTATATTTACTTTAATCAAGCCTTTACATTTAACTCCAGTTTACAGGGATTACTAAGAATAGAGAGACAAGCTAAATAATTAGTAGAAAAAAGCAAATACATGCAGAAGGTGAGAACTTCTACAGGACAAATGGTCTTCCACAAGTCAGTGTCACAATAAAGGAATGTTCTAGAATAAGAAACTTCAGGGACAAAACCACCAGACTGGACAGACTCTTGAAACTAGCAACCAGAATAGGCAACAGAACAAAACCAGCACCAGAAGCAGATGAGTGGTCCTGGATCAGGTCCTGGTTTGGGCAAACAAGCTATAAGGCATATTTTTGGGACAAGAGTATATATGTAAATACTGATTAGAAAAATAATCAGTAGCCATTGAGTCAATTCTGACTCATGGCGAGCCCATGTGCTGTAGACTAGAACTGTGTTCCACAGGTTTTCAAGGTTGTGAACTCTCGGTAGCAGATCATCAGGCCTTCTTTTGAAGCACCTATGGGTAGGTTCGAACTTCCAACCTTTCAGTTAGTAGTTGAGCACTTTATTGTTTGTGTCACTCGGCGACAACAAATATAGATAATATTAAGGAATATTTTCATTAATTTTGTAAGGTTATTTTTTTATTCTCTGTAGGAAAATTTGTATTTTTAGAGAAACACACAAAAGCATCTAGAGATGTACTGGGAGGTGTTCAATGTAGTTTAAAATCCTTCAGCATTTCAACTGTTGTAGTGACTGAAAGGGGGCACAAAAGGGGCTTCTGGTGCTGGTCACGCTCTGTTTCCTATTCTGGTTACTAGTCTCACAAGTCTGTGAAGTCTATAAAATAACAGTGTGTTGTACAATTATGATATGGAGACTTTTCTGTACACATTATATTTCAATGAAGAGTTTAAAACAAATTCATAAGCATAAAAAATAACTCAGTAAATTAAAAACACTGCATGAGCTCTGGAACAAAACAATCTGCATTTAAATTTTGGTTCTGCCATGAACGAGGCTCTGACTATGGGTAAATTACTAACTGCTCTGTACCTCAATCTCCTCATCTGTAAAATGTTAGGCATAAGTATTTATTTTTTTAAATCAATAATCTCAATGTCTAAATTTGAGGTATCTTCTGTCTTTTATTTGCCATTTCTTGTGTTTGGACTACCCTCCTTATTCAGACCAAATCAGAGTTCTAATTCCTTACCTCTAAAAATTGAAAATATTCTGAAATAATTTTGAGTAGGGGTTTTGAACTGGAATAAACATCTGTAGTCTTTCAAAAATGAAAGAAAATTCACAATATCAACATCATCTGAACAGATCTGTCCGCTCTAGACAGGAAGTAGCAGAGATTCTAGGGCCCAACTCTAGACCAAAGTAACACATATCAGAATATTGTACACTAATTTGACCTGAACAGCACTTAGCATGTTAAGTCATCTGGAGAACAGAAACTGAGATGTAGATATGTCACAGAGTTCATAAACGGGAAGTGAAGAGGTGTTGCTGAGAAGACTATTCAAGATTATTTTATCACTACTCAAATTGTCTATATTTTACCAGAAATGAAACTCTAGGAATATCTTTCAGAATTTCAGTTCATTAAACAAGGTAATAAAGAAATAAAAACATTTATGTACTTTAGAAATAGTGCTTCAATATTTAAACAAATTTTCTAATATTATTTTATTCTTTACATTGAAAACTGTTATTCTTGATGGCATCTGAAGCACGTTACATAGCTAAAATTAAATCAATGCTAACTTATTACTATGTATTTTCCATTATATTTCCTGCCATTTTAAAAAAGAACACCAAATATTCTAGGTTAACTGGATATTTAAATAATACAAACCGAGGATTATTTCTGCATTCTTAAAATGAGACAATAATGTGATTAGACAGTATGCTGAAAACATTTTGAAAAGCAATGAAAATGCAGATTCTAACCTCTATTAGCATGCTGTCAAGTTTTACAAAATAATGTGGGCTAATTTTATAGCTGCAAAGTCATTCAACAATAAGCACTTACTGAATATTTATAGCACACACACCTTAATAAAAGAGTAATTCATACTTTCTTAAGTATGTTTTTCCTTTAAACCAAACCAAACCAGACTCGTTGCCATCAAGTTGATTCCAACTCGTAGCCACCCTATAGGACAGCGTACAACTGCCCCATAGGGTTTGCAAGAAGCAGCTGGTGGATTGGAACTGCCAACCTTTTGGCAAAGCCTTAGACCTTTTAAAATGTACAAATGAGTTATGTAAATGGAACGTATGAGTTGGTGCAATTATTTAGCAGAAGAAATATAGCCACAGAATCTTGGGGTGCTAAAAGGGGGTGTGATGTCAGCAAAAACAATTTTAAAGACTATACTGCTTAGAAACTACATAGAAATGTCCAAATTTTTAAGCTATTTTGTTGCCTTAAACATTTTAACCATATAGATATACTATTAAATAAATCAACATTTCTGACTTTCAGTATGAATTTTACAGTTGCACTTGTAGAGCAGTGGAAATCATAACCATTACTATATCACAAATTGCGGTGGCTCCATCAGTTATGAATTGTATTTGGCTACAATAATTGGAATGTCACAGTGGCTGCAACAATAAGCTCAAATACAGAAACGATTCTAAGTACGGCCCAGGACCAGGCAGTGTTTCATTCTGTTATACATATGGTTGCTATGAGCTGGAACGGACTTGAGGGCGCTTAATAACAACACTAACAGAGAACTCAATCGAAAAATGTCTTAATTAGGGAATTTTTCTTTCTTGTCAAATAAGACATCCAAAAGTAGTCAGCAAATTTAGTCAGTTCAGTGGTTCAAGAACATAAACTTGGAGGAATCTGTGGTTCTCTTAGTATTTTCTTTATGTTCTCAAAATGATGGCTGCTCTTTCAGCTACTGTGTTTAAGTTTCAGGCAGGAATAAGGGGAAGGAGAAAGACAAAGAGCAAAGAGCAAATGACATGCCTGATCTGAATCAGCCTACCTATTTAAAGCTTTCCTAAAGCCCCAACCCAGCAACTTCCACTCATTGCTTATTAGCAAAAACTGTATCTAATGGCTATTCCTAGCTGCAAGGGAAGCTAGGAAATATTGTGTGTGTGTGTGTGTGTGTGTGTGTGTGTGTGTGTGTGTGTGTGTGTGTGTGTGTGTGTGTGTGTGTGTGTGTGTGTGTGTGTGTGTGTGTGTGTGTGTGTGTGTGTGTGTGTGTTAGTGTGGGAATATTGGCGTTCCTTTTAAAATTCAGGGTTCTACGAGTTTTCTTAAAATATGTCTTTGAAACTATTTTCATCCAAACCATCTCTTATATAATAGTTCTTAAAATAATGCCAAATATAGACATCGCTCCTTTCTGAAAAATCCTTAAAAGGGAAATAAAGTATCAAAGATAGAATAAGGTGATTTTGCAAATAGTGTTAATTTCAAAAACTTAAATAATTTTTTATGGTTTCTAATGCTATTTCTTAAAAGTTAAGTAACACAGCAGGTATTATGTTATATGTGAATCATCGTTTTGCACTCTGGAATAGTATTTTACAATTTGTAGTACTTTTAAAACCAACTTTTGCAATCTAGCTCAAATAAATGGGTTCACTGCCTCCCAGAGGTGCCTCTAGACCCCTCATCTGTTCCACCTACCAGCCTGCCAGAGGCAGTATATTTAATGGGTAAGAGCATGAATTCTGGAATCAAGATTAGCTGGGTTCAAACGCTGCCTCTATCAATCATGGGCAAATTATTAACTTTCTAGACCTTAGTTTCTTCAACAGTAAAACAGGAAGAATAATTATAAGAATTAAATGAGTTAACATATTGAAAGCTCTTAGCACATCATGTTTTATAACATCATGTTTTGTTCTTGTTACTACCACCTTTTCCTTCATTTGAGATATATTCCATTAAGCACTTACTATATACCAGACAGAAATCCTGGTGGCATAGTAGCTAAGAGCTACGGCTGCTAACCAAAAGGTTGGCAGTTTGACTCCAACAGGTGCTCCCTTGAAACGCTATGGGGCAATTCCACTCTGTCCTATAGAGTTGCTATGAGTCAGAATCAACTCAACGGCAACAGGTTTGTTTTTTTTGGTATATACCAGACATTGTTCTACACGTTAGCAAAGTGTGTTATGACACGGGCAGACATTAGCCCTGCCTTCACACAGATCACAGGCATTAAACACTATTTCCACTACCTTTCATTACACCAAAAAGTTGAGTTTTGAATTTGTTTCCTGAAGCTAGGGAAAAGGAGGCACAGTAAGGAAAAGTTATCATAAAAATAAAGCAATTAAAGGATTTATAGGGGATTGATGATTCTATCCAGTTCCTGCTCCTTGTAACACCTACCTGAGAATTCACTGGACAAATCCAGAACCAAACAAAAATAATTTAATTACTTGAACAGTCACTAAATCTTTTCAAAATTTCTACTCCCTATCATAATGAATTTGATAGTACCACAGCCATAACGATATGAAAAAGATAAAGTTTCATACCTAACTTTAAGAAAATTAAAGATACCCTTGTGGTATTAAAAAATTAGGTCAAAATAATTTTATATTGAGTCTTACCACTCAAACACAAAAATACAAATAAATTGCCATTTGTATTACCAAAAACATAAGTAAAAGTACTGATCTGCCCTTCCATTTCCCAAAAAACTGGAATAAATATATATTAACTCAAGAGGCTTTGCAAATTAATGTCTATCTTTTCTACATGTAATTTCATTCAAACTTCCTCTTTCCCCCAATTAACAAGCCTGCCAAATGTTTGGACTTGTAAAGGCCACAGCTTTATACACAATTAACAGTCAAATTCTAACACAAATTACATGTCATTCTTATCTCTGTATACACATTGAACTCCTGTATCTTGTTGCCAGCAGGCAGCTTGCACCAGGGAATACATCCTGAATTTGTTTAATGTCTAGGAATACCATTTTACACCTAGAAAGGAGATACTATCCACTGCCAGAGATGTGAACTGAAACTGCCAGGCCTTCTTTTTATTTTTTTCAGTCAACTTATTAGCTTTGAAAATGATTCACTTACCCATTTATCTGTTTTAATCAAATATTTTCTTGAAACACAAGAAGCAGAAATAACCCTCATTTTTCTTTAAAAAATTTCAGGATGACTACAGAAATGTACAGCGAACATATTTTCTGAACTAGAAATTTGGGAGATTTCATTTGACACATCATCTGACTACAACAAAAAAAAAAACACTTCATCTTGGAAAATATCTTTTAGGGAAACTTTCACATAAAGCCGATCAAACACAACACAAAAGACTTTCCATTCTTATCTTTTTCTATTAGCGTTTAGTGAATAGGAATTTATTGGACCAATGAAGACCCTCCTGACTTTTGTTACAGAAACCCGTACCAATGATTGTTAAGTAAGATGATTCAAAATGTAAGATTACAATTTCTAGCCAATCAGTGAAAAAGTGATGCTTTCAATGATTCTACTCATTTTGTGATGTTGATATATACTGATGATTCTGTAACTTTCCTTGGACTCGGGCAGACGTGGCTGTGGCAGCATGCTTGTCTGCTTCCCACTTTTGTCCTTCTGAATATATGCCAAATAAAACTTTCTTTTTACTTTAAAAAAAAAAAAAAACTTCAAATTGAATCTATCCTAAAAATTAGGTATATGTGGTCGCCATATCAATGATGGTTTGCCTAGAACCGTTTCCCAATCCTAGCAACCCTAGAAATAATTCATTTCTTATTCAGAAGTACACCAAATAATCATCACTTCAAAATGGTCAGACATGTTCCAATCTGTTGAAGTACAGCATTTTATTACCAGAGCACTTCAAAAACTACCGGTCATATATATAATAAAAGGGCCACTAAATGTATCCAATATATTAATACGTACATACATTGTGTTTTAAAGGTAACATGAAAGACAAGGTGTAAAGCAAAGAGCCCTCTTAAAATACAAGCATCCATCCCCGAATGAATCTTTTCAATAAACAAGTCTAACTAGGTTACCTGCTTAAAACTCTTCAGTGTCATTCACTGTGCTTAGAACATTCTCAACTCCTTTAAATGACACCTGTCTGCCTGTCCAGCTTTATCTCCTGTAACCTCCACCCAATACCCTAAACGCCCACCATGCTATAATTCTTTCTATTCCACCTCACCAAGCTTTCTCTCACACTGGCATCATTCCCTAAGCCTGGAATACACTTTCGGCATTTACCTACTAGATTCTTGCTCATCTTTCATTTCACAGTTTAAATGTCATTTCCTCAATGAAGCCTTCCATGAACTTCTGCCCCTATACCCCAAAAATATATTAGGTGCTAGAATATACACTTCCATGTTGCCCCTATCTTAGCATTTATGACAATGTATTGGAGTTGTTTGTTTGATCTCCTTCTGCTGGAATGCAAGCTCTGTAAGTAACACTAAGAAAAACCATCCCTGCCTTGCTCACTGTTGGATTCCGAAGGTCTATAAATATAGGCCCAACCACCAGTTATTGTTTAATTTCTAAAATTCAGCTTACATATATCAAGTTGAAGCAGAGTTTAAAAGTATTGTAATAAGCATTTTAAATATCAGACTATCTTCCCATCATTATAAATCCCTTCCTGTGAGTAAAATATTTTGATACAAAGAAAATACACGGAGGAAACTGAGACATGCTTTGACACTATGCTCAGTTTGGGGCAATGAAGAAAAGGTAATGATTTGGAGTTTGAAGCCCTAGGTTTAAGTTCAGACTGCACTACCTGCTATCTGTTTGATGTTGTAGAAGCTGCCCAACTTCATAAAGCCTCAATTTCCTCATCTGTAAAATAGGAAATATTGTGCAGTGTTAGTAAAATTAAGCTTGCGAAAGCCCCTAAAAACTGTGAAGCACTTCACAATAAAAGAAATTATTAACAGATATATTATCAGCACAATTAAGGCAATCTCAGCTAAATGGAATGCTTACTAATAATTTCAGAAAATTTGTGACTTACATATGAAATAAAATATGCTATTTGAAAATAACTATAAAAGTTTACAGTCAAAAGAAGGTTACAAATCAATTATGAAATAAATTACAATATTCTAACATCTCCTTGCTATAATCACAGAATATCTACTCCTGAAATTTCTTATCCTTTATAATATCTGTATTGATATGAATTAAACTTATTATAAATTACTTTTATTTTACTCATTGAACTTTAAAATCCTATACATGGATGGTGTTATTATTCTTAAACTATAATCAGAATCTTCTTTTAAATAAACACTTGAATCTTTTTTTTTTTTCTTTTATTGTACTTCAGGTGAAGTCTTACAGAACAAATAGTTTCTCATGAAACAGAAGTACACATGTTTTTTTATGACTCTGGTTAACAACCCCACAACATAGCAACCCTCTAACTTCTCAACCATTTTTTGTTTTGGTGAAAAAACACATAGCCACAGATACACCATTTCAAAAATGTCTACATGCACAGTTCAGTGACATTGACTACACTCTTAGAATTGTGCTGTTATTCTCACTTAAGATGAAGGCTTACAGAACAAAATAGTTTCTCATTTAACAGTTACTACAAATATTGCCCTATGACAATGGTTAACAATCTCACAACACATCAACAATATCCTTACTCAACCTTGGGTTCCCTATCACCAGCTTCCTTGTCCCCTTCTGCTTTCTGGCCCTTGTCACTGGACTCCTGTACCTCCTTAGTCTCATTTGGTTTTACGGGGCTGTCCACTCCCAGGCTGAACAGTGAACCTTGGAGGTAACTTCACCACTGAGCTAAAAGGGTGTCTGGGGGCCATACTCCCGAGGTTTCTCCAGTCTCCTTTAGGTCAGTAAATCTGGTCTTTTTTTTTTTTCGTGAGTTAGAATTATGCTCTACATCCTTCTCCAGCTCTGTCCAGAACCCTCTGTTGTGATCCTGGTCAGAGCAGTTAGTGGTAGTAGCTGGGCACCATCTGGCTGTACTGGACTCAGTCCCGTGGAGGCCTTGGTAGCTCTGGTCCATTAGTCCTTTGGACTCATCTTTTCCTTGTATCCTGTTCTCTTCATTCTCCCTTGCTCCCGAAGGGATGAGACCAGTGGAGTATCTTAGATGGCCACTCACAGGCTTTTAAGACCCCAGACACTATTCACCAAGGTAGAATGTAGAGCATTGTCTTTATAAGCTGTGTCATGCCAATTGAGCTAGATGTTCCCCCGAGACCATGGTCCCCACAGCCCTTCGCCCAGCAATTCAGTCCCTCAGGAAGTTTGGATGTGTCTATGGGGCTTCCATGACCTTTCCTTCTACAAGTTGTGCTACTTTCTCCTGTATTCTGTACTGTCTCACCCTTCACCCAAGATACCACTTATCAATTGTCTATTTAATATCCCCCCCGCCCCATCCCTGGTAACCAACAAAGATTGTTACATTTTGTGTGTGAACTTTTTCATGGGTTTTTACAATAAAGGTCTCATACAATATTTGTCCTTTTGTGATTGAATTATTTCACTCAGCATAATGTCCTCCACTTGCATTCATGTTATGAGATGGTTCACAGATTCATGGTTGTTCTTTCTCGTTGCATAGTACTCCATTGTGTGTATGTACCATAGTTTGTTTATCCATTCATGTGTTGATGGGCATCTACGTTGTTTCCATCGTTTTGCTATTGTGAACAATGCTGCCATGAACATAGGTGTGTATATGTCTATTCAAGTGATGACTCTTATTTCTCTAGGATATATTCCGAGGAGTGGGATTGCTGGATCATCTGGTATGTCTATTTCTAGCTTTCTGAGGAAGCGCCATATCATTTTCCAAAATGGTTGTTATCATTTTACATTCCCACCAGAAGGGCATAAGTGTTCCGATCTCCCAACAGCCCCTCCAACATTTGTTATTTCCAATGTTTTTGATTCGTGCCAGTAATGCCAGGGTGAGACGGTATCTCATTGTGGTTTTAATTTGCATTTCTCTAATGGCTAGTGATCGCAAGCATTTCCTCATGTGTCTGTTGGCCATTTGAATGTCTTCTTTGGTGAAGTGTCTGTTCATTTCCTTTGCCCATTTTTTAATAGGATTTGTTGTCTTTTTCTTGTAGAGGTGTTGGATTTTCTTGTAGATTATGGAGATTAGACCTTTGTCTGACTTGTACTGTCCAAAAATTTTTTCCCAGTCTGTAGGTTCTCTTTTTACTCTTTTGGTAAAGTCTTTTGAAGAGCATAGGTGTTTGATTTTTAGAAGATCCCAGTTATCTAGCTTATCTATTGGGTTTCGTGCATTGATGGTTATGGTTTGTATTCCGTTAATGCCATGTATTAAGGCCTGAAGTGTTGGTCCTATTTTTTCTTCTATGAACTTTATAGTTTTAGGCTTTATATTCAGGTCTTCGATCCATTTTGAAGTAGTTTTTGTATACGGTGTGAGGTATGGGTCCTGTTTCATTTTTTTGCTGATGGATATCCAGTTTTGCCAGCACCATTTGTTTAAAAGACTATCTTTTCACCATTTGATGGACTTTGGGCCCTTGTCGAAGATCAGATGACCGTAGGTGGATGGATTTACATCTGGGTTCTCAATTCTGTTCCATTGGTCAATGTATCTGTTGTTGTACCAGTACCAGGCTGTTTTGACTACTGTAGCTGTATAGTAGGTTCTGAAGTGAGGTAGTGTGAGTCCTCCAACTTTATTCTTCTTCTTCAGTAGTGCTTTACTTACTTGGGGCTTCTTCCCTTTCCAAATAAAGTTAATGATTAGTTTTTCCATCTCTTTGAAGAATGTTGTTGGTATTTGGATCAGGATTGCGTTGTATTTATAAATTGCTTTGGGTAGAATTGTCATTTTCACAACGTTGAGTCTGCCTATCCATGAGCATGGTTCTTTTTTTTTTTTTAAAGAATTCCCGATCTTGCTCTGGGGTGGATATATGGTGAATAAGAACTGTCCATTACATAAACTCTAAAATCATTTTATGCCTTTTAAATAAGTGTATATGTTCTTGATAATGGCTAAGACAGTAAATATTTGATTTAAAATTAAACTTTGGGGTTAAGGATTTACTTCAAAGGAAATAAAAAGCTAGATTAGAAACTCATCTTAAAGCCTCACCAATGTAGCTATTTCAAAGTGTGATTAAACAATGAGACAATTCTTTTGTTTCACTTCATGAACCTATTACCTACAAGAGTACAAATAATTCTGATCCTTGATCTGCTGAATGTTATAAAATTTAAGTTTTCCATACTTCAGTCATAATCCTTCTGAGGGAATAGTTAATCTGCAAAGGAAAAGGAGGTTTTTGGGTTTTGTTTTGTTTTGTCTTGTTCTCTTTTTTTGCTATCCATTTGGGTTACATGATTCTAATATTACAGGTATAATCATAAACAGCATATGTTTCCCACAAAAACTCTGAAGGCATGTAACAGATTATTGTAGTTAAAGCTTGGACAAACAAGTCTTCTTTATCCCCATTTTTCATATGTGAAAATTATTTTATATTTTGCAAAACTAATACTAACTGCAATATTATGACTTTGAACTAAAGCTCTAAAATCATACTATTCAAATAAAGGTTCCTTTAGCAATATTAACATGACCACGATGCACATGTTACTTGCAGCTTCTTTATGTACAACAAACTACATTCAATTGGTGAACAAATACAATGTTTAGTATCATATTTAAAACCACCATTCAAACCTTTTCTTAATGCTATTATCAGTTTTTCTTTTGCAACAATTTTGTGTATAAAAATAAAAGCACTGGATTTTTATTAGCGCTGCCCCTTCTTTGTTTTGCTCCACTCTGCAAAGCCCTTTTGGGACACTAAGCCTGCATTTACCATAATACGGATTAAACTTTCTTTGTCCCATTTCACAGGGTTTGTCAGCAGGTTAGTCTTTTTACATTTCTCACAGGCTGCCTGCAGCTTACCCTTTAGGCCTCACTCAAAATACTTCTGTGGATTTACAAAAATGCCATAGTGGTACTGGGGTTAATTGGAAGATAAGTGCTGCCTTTAACATAGAGACTCGTTAAACATTTAGTCTTACCACAAGCCACAATTCTTGGAAAAGAAAATTCTAAAGACACTGTAGGAATAACAACACGGTAAGATAGTTTAAAAAAATAGTGACTACTGATTGTTTTATAAACTTGGAAAGACTTCATTTAACGTAATGGTCCTTGGCCAGCTCTCTAAGTTGATTTTAATACTTTGTTGATCGTGGATGAAAATAACCAGATCTTCTAGAGCAACTAAAAGGCAAAACTTCCCAAGTTTATCTTGAGAGATTTGAAGTAAAAACACCTGACTGATCTGCGATGACAAGTAACATGTATTTTTAAGTCAAGAAAAATTACTTCTGAGATTTACATTGATTTTAATTTTGACCAAGTAAATCAACATACTCAAACATCACGTCTATTATTGCCAAATGGAAACAAAATCTGCAGAAAAATACTTGTAAATTATTAAAATCTTAAATTTGTTCATTTCTGAAACACATATACAATCATAGATATAAACATTTAAAAACGGAACCTGAAGTGTATTTATTGATATTAGGTTATTTTTTAGAATTATTTGAGCAGATTGTTATCCAGATTAACTTTCTATCCCCTCACCTCCTTCCAAAACTCTCTCCCACACAAAAAGAAAATGTGACAAAACACACAGACACTTGAAGTAAAGGATTAAACATTATTTGCCCAAGATGCAGATAACAAAAGCAAAAGTGAAGAAAACTGAAGAGACAGCCAAACTTCAGCAACAAAATGGTTAAAGAATCTGAAGCATTGTTCCCCTTATTCTAAAAGTCCACTATATTGTGAACAGCGCAAACATCAGACAAGTTAAGATTACTGACCATTATCTCCTTAATTTTCTCCGCTTTCCCTCACATTCCCTCTTGCTATCTGGGTACCATTTTTCTAAAGCTTTATTTCTGCTAAGAAGTAAACTTTCCCTAATCCATCTATTATGGAACCTTTAATTGGATTGGGAGCAGGGTGGTGTATAAAATAGCCCCCATTCACTCAAAAGGACTGTAGTTTTAGGGACTTAAAGAGGAAAGGTATTGTGGAAGAAAATCCTCAGGGAATCAAGGATTAAAATGTGGCTCTCCTAAACTCATCAATTCCAAAACACAAATGAATTGCTTCCTTAAACAGGTAACTTTCCAAATAAACAGCATAACAAAACTTAAATTAAAATTAAAATTTTACTTTAAGGAGAATAATGCACTTACATTAACAATTTTTGGTGCTATAAGCAACTTGTATTTGCTTTTTCTGCCACTCGCAACTACAATGCTGGACAGCAAGTGGAATACCTTAAGCATTTATTTACATGTATCTTTCATTTTCCCTAAAAATATGGCAAGGGGAAAAGCAAAATTAACTAATTCCTGCACATATTCCATCTGTGCAGCCTGGAAGCAGCAAGCACTGCCATAAAACAAAAGTTTGTTCCCATGCAAAAATACACTTTGTTCTCACTTAGAACAAACGGCTATAACAATCAGCAGTCACTCTTCTTCCTTTAACCAGCTATCATTCCCTCTACTTTGACACCAAACCCCCGCCCTCATACAAATACCAAATATCCTTTGTCAGCCTGTAGTTATTTCTGCCCTTTGCCCCTTCCGCAGTGGACATCAAGGATCTGGGATGCCTTCAACAGCAAGATGGGACTAGAGCCCGTGTTTACCCGTTCTCCTCTAGCACCAAAGATATCTTAGTGCCAAATCTGACATCTTAAGTAAACTGAAATTCAGAATGTACATCAATCAACCTTTTTCCTTTATTTAATTTTTTTATTTCAAAAGTCCACATACTCTTGATCAAAATAATGAGGAACCGCTGAAGAGAAATGCTAGATACAGGTTCCAAGCAGCTTTGCCACCTACTCTGTGTGGCTTACTAGTCTTTATTATTTTTTCAAAAAATCAGTATTACTCATTTAATTAATGGTACTTTTGAAAACAGATTTGTTTTTTTTTTTAAAAAAAAAAAAGAAAATAAACTAATTTAAGGAAAACTCTCACAAAGTACCTACTCGGTTTTGGAACACTTATTACAAGTTAATAACTGCTAACATTTACTGAACCCCTACTAAGTGTTTGGTAGTATGCTAACTGCTTTTACATAAATTGTCTCATTTTACTCTCTCAACAACACTACTAGATAGATGCTATTATCAGGTTTTTACAAACAGGAAACTAAGGCTTGAAAAAGTTCAATTAATTATCTAAGATTACACAGCTTACTAGAAAATAATACTTTTTCATTACTATATTATAAATGTTTTACACAGAAAAGCAGGCCAACTTCCCAAAAGTCAATCGGCCAAAAAAAAATAAATTTGCCTAAATTACTAAAATTACCTATTGACTAATTATAAATATTTAAAGAACATACTTCTTAAATATATTAAATGACTGTAACCTTCTAATGAACATGTTATTCTCAAATATTTAATGATCATATTCTTCTTAGCAGCATTTTAAGAACTATTCCATTTTTAAAAATTAACATGATAGGATGGTTCTGTCCTATTACAAACACAATTAAAATGTTAGTATTTCATATATGAATGTTTCAATTTATACTCATTTCTAATTTCTTTTCAAAGTCTTTCCTCTTGTTCCAACATTTTATCATATTTGAGATCATTGTTTCACTTTTACCTATTTCAGAAGTAATTTGTACTGGTTGAGAATTGTTTTAGTACTTTTGAAAATTTGTGAAGTTTTAATTGGCCAGTTTTCATTTGGTCCTTATAACGACATTTGAAGGAATGTCTATTTGTCTGTCCCAGATCTCTACTGTTGAAGTTGAAGGAAGCTAGGGAAGAGAAGATCCTCTGCTGGGGTAAAGATGGAGAAGAGAACCAGCACTTACTCCAGTCAGAGCTTCAGATTCTTGAGCACATTAAGAATAAGGGGTTAGGGGTGGGGCTAATAGGCAGAGTCAGAAAAGAAGGTGAGAGAGCTGAGAGTCCTGGCCATCCACAGCCCTCTTAGGCCCTCACAAGCTAGGCAGTCCATAGTGTGCAAAATTTAAGAATAAACAAGCTAGTTTGGGATAACTTTTAGTACACAGACATTCAGTTTTCAGCAAACTTAGCTAACTTCCTGGCACAACAGCACCATATTAGCAGGGACCTAATAAATACATGTTGAATGAATATATTAAAAATCTATTTAAGGCAAAAAATTAAATACTACACTTTAATTTTCCCCAAAAACAATCTTTCATTAGTTAGCTAAAAGTATTTTGCATAAATTATATTTTTGAAAATAGTACGAGCATTCATGCTCTATTTTAAGGAGTAGTTAAATTGTTCCATTTGTCCCACTCCAAGGCACCTTCAATATGAAGGTTTGGAGGCTTTCAGATGCTCATTAAAATTAAGAAATCTAACTATTTTCTTCTGATAAGTTAGCATGTAAATATATCAGTAGGTAGTACATAAAATCATAGTAAAGCGTAATGCATTTAATCACATTCCACGTGCATATGTGCTTCTTTATAATTTCAGCAAAGCTTCTACACATAGTGGTTTAGTTTTAAATGGCTGGCCAAACACTATAATGAGTTAGGAATTATCCTCCATGTTTGAGTGCTCATCCACAATAAATTACTGTTTCTAGGGCATCGAATAAAATAATATCAAGCCTATATTTGCTGCTCAGCAGGAGGGAAGTAACCTTACGTGGAAAAAAGTTCTTTGACTGTAGTATTACCTTCCTACTATGAGACTACCCAGACTTTGTATAAGATTGAGCCCTTTGTTGTAAAATATTTAATATGAAACAAGCCAACAAAATAAACATGCAAATAAATGAAATAAATATAAAACGTGTATGGATAAACATATTCTGCCACAATAGCAAAAAAGACTAATAAAACTTTACGGGTAAAAGAATGATTCAAATTTTTTTAAATTTCTACATTAGAGTGCATTTTAAGACAAAAAGTGAGTTTTAACATATATATATATATTTTTTTTTTTAAACATTATGCTTACCCCCACCAAGATAGACTATAGAAGTGCTGTTTGTGCCAGAATCCAAAGAAATGAAGTCAGAACATCATACCAGTCTCCCCACTAATAACTGTATCCCCTACAATAACACATACACAAATGCACTCACCCAAATCTCTAGAAAAGGTTCCTTAATTTTAAATGAAGAAATTTTTATTTCTTAAACAAGGAAGTTTATAAGACTTTTACGAAAATTTACTAAGAGTTTATCATTATCGACTTCTTGGTGGTTCTATTCTACTCTCAGAGTATTTGCTGAATGAATGCCAGAATGTACATTATATAATATGTATATGATCTATACCCTGAGGACAGGGAGGTGTTGTATATATGAGAGAGGGTGAAGGAAATGATGTGTTTTGGTAAATAGATATCATGGGCTCTACAACTATGGGTTTGTCAGGGCACATGGGGAGAGATGGAAAGAAGGAAAGCTGGGGTAGGTAGTTTGATCAGATTAAATAGAGGTCCCTAAAGCCTTTTTCTTTTTTTTTTTTTTTTTTTTTTTTTGACTCTCAAACAGCTAAGTTACTTGGCATCTCCAGTACTATAGTGGGCTACCAACAGGGAAGGAATAAATACCCTGATTTGGACTTCAGCCTCCAGAACTGCGAGAAAATAAATTTCTGCTCTCTAAAGCCACCCACTTGTGACAGTCATGTTTTGACAGCACTAGGTATCTGAGACAGAATTTGGTACCAGAGTGGAGGTGCTGCTCTAACAAATACCTAAAATGTGGAAGGGGCTTTAGAATCGGGTTATGGGTAAAGGCTGTAAGAATTTAGATCACTCAATACTAAGAGCCTAGATTGCCTTGAAGAGAGTTTGACGGAATTATGGACATTAAGGGCAATTGTGATGAGGGCTCAGAAAGAAATGAGGAGCCCTATAGAGAAAGTTTCCATCATCATGAACAGAATGTTTCTAGAACTGTGCACATTAAATGTGCTTCTGGCAAGGCTTTAAAAGGAAATGATGAACATTTTACTGGACACCGAAGGAAAGTCAATCTTTATAAAGTGGAAAAGGACTTCTCTAAATTATGTTCAAATGTTTTGTGGAAAGTAGAACATGTGTGATGAACTCAGATATTTGGCTGAGTAGATTTTTAATCAAGATCTTAAAGGGGCAATGTGGTTTCTCCTTGTTAGTAACAGTAAAATGTGCAATAAAAGAGACAGATTTAGAAATGAATTGTGCTAAAACAAAGAAACAAAAAATTCAGAACTTAAATGTTTGGAAAATTCTATTGCAAAAACTAAGAGAGCTTGTCCTGGAAAGGACACTAAGGGTGTGGCTACACAATCTTTTCCTAAAGAGATTAGGCCTGTGACTGATGGATCTAACCAACCCCCATGGCAAAAATCTAGTCAGCTTAGACTGAAAGGGACAGAAACAGGACTAAATGAAGGAAAGCTGTCTGACTCCTGGAATTCTACAGACAGGAAACAGGCGAATGAGCTACTTGCTTGCAAACATCTGTTGTCCTCCAAGAAAAGGAAATGATGATCCCAGCAGCAGTTCAGGGACCAGCAAGGACATCAGAAGGGGCACAGGAGGGTCAGGGAAGTGGTCAGCACTGCTGCTTCCTCAGTTTCAAAGGATGGATACACCCCTCCCAAGGTTTCTAGATTTCAAAGAGTAAGGTCACTAGATTCCAGAGAGTGGGACTGCTGTTCCGGTAGGTCAAGAGAATGGGCCTACCACCTAAAGTTGAGGGGGTGGGTCTGCCATGCCAGTGGGCCAGGAAAAGGGGCCACTCAGAGCCAAGGGGGCAGGGTCACCATCCCAGGGAACCTATAAGGCAGGACTGACATCCAGGGCCAAGGGGGCTCTGCCCAGAATCCATAGAATGTGGCTAATGCACAGGGTCTGCCTGAAAAACATTTGCTGAATGGGTTAAGACTTCTGAGGAAGATGTGATAGACTGAATGTGTATTTTCATAAGGGAAGACATGAATTTGGGGGAGGAAGAGAGTAGGATGTTATGGATTGAACTGTATCCTCCAAATATATGTACTGAAATCCCGGCCCCTATACTTGTGAATGTGATCCTGTTTGGAAACAATGTTTTCTTTTTTATATTTCTTAGTTATAAAAAAAACAGAATAGACACAGAGACACATACAGGGGTAAGACAGATGCCATGTAAAAATGGAGGCAGACAATCTACTAGTCCAGGAACTCCAAAGATTACCAGCTATTAGAAGCTGAAATAGACAAGGAAGGACCTCCCCCCTAAAGCCACACCCTGAATTCAGACCTCTAACTTCCTGAACTGTGAGAAAATAACTTTCTATTCTTTAAAGCCATCCACTTGTGGGCATTTCTATTATGGCAGCAATTGGTAACTAAGAAAGGCAGCAATGAGAAACTAATACATACTCTGTTTTCTTTCCTCTTATAAAAAGTATGATACATACAATTTAATCTTGAAAACGGAAGAGAACCATTATGCGAATCAATTACTGGTACTGAGCAACAACTTACCTACCCCAACCTCCAAGCACACACATAGAAGATTCCAACATCTATGTCTTATAATATATATTACGTATATTATCCACATGGTATTGCGACAACAGAGATGTTCTACCTACCTCCTATTCACTGCTACCTTTCATTCAATTTGAATGGTTCCTCTCTCATTACCCTCAACATTATTTGCTATCCCCCAATCTACACTCTTCTCTTCCCCCCTTAATCTCACCTTCCTGTTATTTTCACTCACACAGTATCTCCTGACTCTTGCATAAAGACAGGACTTAAATGCACAAAGCTAGTCAATGCCTTTTATCCTTGTCTGCAAATCTACCTATCAGCATATAATATTCTGCTCATCTCAGCTCTTTTCATTGTTGCTGAGTATTCACTGGTTGTTTTCCAAGGATATTTTTCCCCGTTTTTGCAATCTGAACCTGAAATTTTTCTGTGGAAGGATACCTATGTCTACTTCATCTTCAAACTTGAATAGTAGAGTAGCGGGGTAAAGGTAGCATAGTTACACATACTCTCTTACTGTAATAAATAGCAATGTCAGTACATACTCATTTTCTCCACACATAGGGACACCCTCCATCCCCTACCCTGTACACTCTCAGTAAATGTATAAATGACAGAGGAAAAAATAAGCTCTAACCTTCCTGGTGTGAAACTTACAAGAAGCAAAGAGAATTAAGCAGAGTCAAGTTACACATAATGCCAGAGCAGATGATAATACACATTTAATCCACAAAGTATTTTTTGTAAAACCTACCTATATTCAATACATTAAAGACCTTCAAATGTTTAAACGGTATGAACATTATTAGGCTGAGAGCTACTGGATGACTGAAGTTACGAAGTTACATCTTATTCATTCTTGTTTCCTTGCTGCTCAGAATTCAGTTAGTTTCAAAGTGATCTTTTTTTTTTTTTTTAACACAGTGGCAATTTTTTACATATGCCTAGATACTCAGACCTTTGAAATCTAGCAATAATAAGACTTGTTAATATTAGCATTACATAATGACAAGGCTGAAATAATACCATAATAGACTCTCTTTAAAATCTATATTTTATATTGATCACACACAACACTGTAGATTGGTAACATATGCACTATGGTTAGATAGAGACTTAATATGGTAATTCCAGTTGGCAATTTCCAAGGCTGTGCATAATGGAATCCTGGCTTCTTTCCTTAATACATAGAAGACTTATAAAAACATGATGTACTGGTTTCCTAGGTGGTGCAAATGGTTACCATGCTCCACCGCTAACCAAAAGTTTGGAGGTTCGAGTCCACCCAGAGGAACCTCAGAAGAAAGGCCTGGTGATCTGGTTCTGAAAAAACAGCGACTGAAAACTCTATAGAACACAGTTCTATTCTGACACTCATGGAGTCCACAGGAGTTAGAAGTGACTCCAGGGCAACTGATTTATTTTTTATTTATTTATTTTTTTTAATTTGCTTCCTAGGGCTGTCGTAACAAGGTACCACAAAACAGGTGAATTATAAGAACAGAAATTTATTGTATCAGTTCTGGAGGCTAGTAGTCTGAATTTAGGGTGTCAACAGGGCCATGTTCTTTCAGAGGTTCTAGGGAAAGATCCTTTCTTGTCTCTCCCAACTTCTGGTAAGCAGAGGAGTTCCTCGGTTTGTAGTTGTAGCACAACTCTGCGGTCACATAGACATCTTTCCTCTGTCTGTCTCTCTGTCTCTTCTTCACTTTTACAAGACAGCACTCAAATTGGATTAAGACCCATCCAACTCTGGTATGACCTCCTATTAACTGATAACATTTTTAAACACCCTATTTCCAAACAAGGTCACCTTCACATGTACCAAAGGTTAAGACTTCAACATAAATTTGGGGGGGACACAATTCAATCCATAAAACCCTAGGGAGCATTTCTACTCTGACACACATGGGGCTGTCATCAGTCAGAATCAAGTGGACAGCAACTAATAACGTAATTCATTCCATAAGATATGATGAAGAGTTATTAAATACATATTATAGTTTGAAATACATTTATTTATTTATATATGCACAAACATTTATATTTATTGAGCAAATATTAGAACACAATGAAGGAAATTAAATCCCCCCAAATTTAACCACTGTTTATGTACTTTAATACAACTGTTTCTATTTTTTGCTCATTCTCATCAAGTCTTACTTCATTAATATAAGTTTAACATATGTAAAATCATAATATACAGTTTTGTGTTTTTTATTTAAAATTATTTATTTTGAAATATTTTAAATATAACTAATGTTCCACTACCTAAATCTACCAGTTCAATTTCCCTACAACATACTTGTAAAGAAAGAATAAGGCATTTCAGTGACCTCTGAAAATTGTTATAATGTCTGAGTTATACCTGAGTCAAAGGTATAATTTATGAATCAATAAAATATAATTTAATAAAGCACAATAGTAAACAAAGACTGATTTGAAAACAACAAGTTGCCATTTTCTGATCCTATTGGATTTTGTTCCAATTAAAGATTTCTAATTAAACTATTTAGGAAAAGTTATAAAGTACAGTCCCTTGGTTATGAAAGAGATCTGTTCCTGTGTCTTAAGAATTTGTAGGGAAGTTGGAACAGGTGCATATGGTTCTTACTTAACCTTACTTCAGTGCAAGAAAAGGCTCTGAAACCTTTTCAATGATTTAAAAGCTGTACTTGCAAGCAAGTGAAGGTGACTGGAATAAAGCATTTGTTTTGAGCAGGGGTTGGTTCAATCCTTTCAAAGTGAGGGCAAATTTACATAACATTAAAGGGCAAGTATGAGTTGTCCATAAATTGGGACTGCCTGTAATTCTAATCTTAAAAGTTAAAGGAAGATCAGTAACTGATACTGACTTCAGACTAAAATGTTCTTAGCAGTACAAATAATACAGACCATGACAAGATGCTTACCTAAATATGAATTCACCATTATTGAGTGAGCAAGCACTTGAATAACTAAATACTTGCCATCAAAATACAGGCATGACTTTTAAAAATACACAGAGTACTGCAGCATTTACGGAATAGAACGCCATCAACTTCCATGGAATAGCTGTGACAGGGATCACAACAGACAGTCCCAGACAGAGCAGGATAAAAATGTGGAACAAAATTCAAATTCACAAAAAATAAAGATCAGACTTACTGGTCTGACAGAGACCAGAGGAACCCCCAAGACTATGGCCCCAGACACCCTGCTAATTTAGAAATGAAGCCACTCTCGAAGTCCACCTTTCAGCCAAAGATTAGACAGGCCTATAAAATAAACAATCACACAAGTGAAGAACATGCTTCTCAGTTCAATCAAGTATATGAGAACAAATGGACAACATCCGCCCAAAAACAAAGATGCAAAGGAAGGAAGGGACACGAAAACTGGACAAATGGACATGGGGAACCTGGGATATAAAGGGAAAGGGGGAGACTGCTGACATATTGTGGGGATTGCAACCAATGTCACAAAACAATTCAATTCTTGATTGAGAAACTAACTTGCACTGTAAACTTTCACCTAAGCCAAGGACCAAAAAACCAAACCCACTGCCATCGAATTGATTCTGACTCACAGAGATCCTACAGGACAGAGTAGAACGGCCCCATAGCGTTTCCAAGGAGTGCCTGGTAGACTCAAACTGCCAACCTTTCGGTTAGCAGCCAAGCTCTTAACCACTGTGCCACCAGGGCTCCAACTTTTACCTAAAACAAAATAAAATTTAGAAAAAAAACTTCCATGGAAAAGCTGAAATCTAAATTGAAACTGAAACTGATGTAAGTTTACTTCTGAGAACTTGCTATACTTGGCAAACTGCTTCCTCTTTGATAGCACAGTGGTATCAGTTCTAAATAAAGACTCATTATAAGCCACAATGTTTCCTAAATATAAAATATGCAGCATTTTATTAACTCCATTTCCATCTTTTATAAACAGCCAGGGTTATAACTATCCATCACTTTAAAATCAGATTTAAATTTCAAGATTTTACTGCAACCCTCTTCTAAAAACTCACCTAAAATAATGCTAACGGTAGCTGTTACTTTTTCCTCCATGAATTAAAACAAATAACAACAAAACGTAAGTCGGAAATCTCTGGATCTCTCTGCATTATCTGAGCATGTCATTATTAAGCAAACATGGGACATTACCAGTCCATGAATGAAGAAATGAATTGACTATGCCTAAACATTTAAATAACATTTTATTGGTGACATACACCAATAAAAATTTGATAGCTTTACAATAAACTGTCAACATCTTTGCAATTCACGCTTTACTACATCTTAGCTATAGACTGAATGAACCAAGTTATTTAATCTCTCATTGCCTCAATTTCTATATACATGAAACTGGTATAATCATGAAACATAACTCATCATAGATTTGTCGAGAGGATTAAGGCAATTAAAGTGCTTAGCATAGTGCCTGGCACAGAATAAGACCACAACAAACGATGTATTATTCTTATCTCTCTTCAATTGAGTTTTAAAGGCTTTCTGAAAACTACTTCTAGAACTCTCACATTGGTGACAGAAAAAAACATCTATTGGCAAGAGGAAGGTACTAAATTCATCAATCTATCTTCAAGTATTTGTTGAACATGTGCTATGTACCCAGTCATGCAGCGCTACCAAAGTGAATAAGATGATACCTGCCTCCCAATAACTTTTCTAATTAGTAACAGGAGGAGAGGAGTACATGGATGATGCCCCCTACCCCATATATATTAACTGAGATTGATGATAACTGTAACATTAGCTCAAATAAAGGAGAGCTCTCTGTGGGGCATTTCACAGTAAACGCAAGAAAGCTAGCCTGGAAACACAAAGACTTTAGATTGAGGATCGATGAAAAACAAAGTTGACTAGTTAGGGTTTTAAGGATTTTAAAGAATGGTGACAATTAATGGCAGCTTGTTTATTCTATTCCTCCAAGTAAAAACCTGCCATGGAACTAGAATATAAGCATGTATTTGACGGAGTCATTACATTGTTGAATCACTGAAAAGTCTCCCTTTCTTTCCTTCCTCTCCTCCCTCCTTCTCCCACAACTATTCATTGAATGCCCACTATCTAGCAGGTAATATAAGGTGCTGGGAATAACAACATACTTAGATAAGAATATACCTGGTTTGATGAGAAAAACTTTTTTGTAGATAATCCCAGAATAAAACTAGCCAAGTTCATTTTACCAGCACTATTTCATTTTCTTTTAAATGACTATATTGCTTTCTCATTACAACTTAAAGCATTTTACAATTTCAAGATTGCATATTTACACATTTTTTTTTTACATTTTAGATATATATATCAAAGCTATGCATTCTAAATCTCCATCCTGAAAACTCTGGCCACTTAAAGCATACTGAATGAGGGAGTTTAGGGACCTGAACATAAGAAAAGGCAAAATACTACTACTCTAGACCCGCACATCAGCCCTTAGTTTTAAAATACCACAGCAATTTTGTCAGATGCCAGAAAACAACAACAATTAATCCTGGTAGGAAAAAGGGAAAGAAAGGGTAATTTAGAAGCAGACCTGGGCCTAATGAATACAACTAACCTCAGCAAACCACTCTAAGATTTATAAAAACTGGTAACCTTAGACAAGTTACTCAATCTTTCCACACCTCAGTCTCCTCATCTACAGAATGATGATAATATATAGTACCTGCTTTCATAGGGTTGTTGTGAGGACTTATGAGTTATTATAGGTAAAGCTTGGCACACAATAAATGCCTCATACATGCTATGATAGCATCTCTTCAATATCTGATTAGTGAACAATATACCCTGGCAAAAGTAAACAATAGCTCTAAAAGCAGCACAATACAGAGACAGGTAGGAAGTCACAGGATTGTTAGAATAGTGACCTAAGGGTGTTTAAGAAAGCAGAAGTAAAGCAGAGGTCACAATGAACCTGCTTTTATTTTTAAACAAGTTTTTTAAATAATTATATTCTATATTTAACAAAATGAGATAACTTCTAATCACTTTACATTGCCCTAATAAAACTGATAACTAATAAGAAAGAGTATATCTCCTGTGATACAGAATCTGGAACTCCATCAATAGTTTGTTCAGCTTGCATAAGTCACAACTGATTGGACACCGTCCCTGTGGGCATGCCATTTCATCCAGACTGGACGGTTCATTAGTCATAATTACTATAACTGTACAGCAGAGACTGCAGTTTCATCTCATCATACATCTCTGATCAAGCTGCTTCAATTTCTGCTTTATCAGCATATGAAGTTACATTATTGGAGCTTTTTATTTTCTAATCAGTGATTAACATAGATTACGCTTTTTATCAAAACATGTATTTGGTCTTCACATTTAATAGTGAGGGCCCAGATCTGACCACCATTTGACCTCTGATATTTCAAAACCACCTAAACACCATGAATCACCAATTGAAATCCAGAATGTTGCAGAGAAAATTAAACAAAGAAAAGAACTGACCTGTGTTAAAAGCAGAAGACGACTGCACTTATCTAAATTGAGACTACCCATATTTGCAGCAGCTTCTCATTAAACATTAAATCGCACACCAGAAGAACACATCATACATATTTATTATTTTGTGCTGCCACTTTCGAAAGACTCATACCACAATTAGTGTTTCTCTCAAAATATAAGCTACCTAAAGAAATTTCCCATGAAGCTTGAAGACAAAAGTAATCTAGAGGATTGTTCAAGAAGGTTAAAGAACAGATGGATAATAGATTTCACTGAACACTAAAGCATAACACACTTACTTCAGAAAGGAAAATGCTGCCAAAACATGGTTAAAATGTAAAACACTGAATGAAACTGATGTGTCAGGAAATTTTTCTTCTAAGTTCTTTTGGAGAACAATAGGGAACTAAAAGGCCTGTCTCACTATTTTTCTGTCTCACTGTCTTCATGTGCAAAGTGTCCCCACTGTAGGCTGCACAAACAATCATAATCGACAGTTACATGCAGGCACTGAGGCTGCAAAAATCCCAGAGTAATTAGTGTTGTCTGAATGCAATGACATCTGTGTTCTCATGGTTCTCGAGACATGTCAGACCAATAAGATATATACGAAAAAATATGACAAGCATTGCAAATGCCCTTCTGAAAGGTCTCACACTTTGGGGAAAAAGCTGGAGAAATAACACGTCATCTTCCTTTTGTAAGCAATATATTTAAGATTAAAAGAACTAAAAAGGTCTTTTGGGTCATTCATTCTCTTTTTGTAACTACAAAGCATTTATTTAGAATACAGCAATGTGGTGTAAAAAAGCTTGCTGCAAGTTTGTCTCTTGTGAAAACTTTCTTAACACATGTGATTCTGTGCAGTGGGCAATATATGTACCTATTCCTGTAAGAAACAAAATATGGAGCACATCTTATTAACATCCCTTGTTTTTTGTTTTTTTTTTTTAACATTTTAATTTAAAAATAATATCTCTTAGTACTGGACATAAAATAGTTTCAAAGTTGTAAATTAAATGCCTCAGAATTGCATTTGCATTTCTCCTCATAACAGAAAGACTGCCAAATTGATTGCCTTAGAAAGTCTTTGTTTTAGGATACCTAATGCTTTTGCTTACTGGTGTCTATGGCTGAGTCCTCTCTCTTTGGGCTGTAGCAGTATGTTTGAGCATGCACTTGCTACAAGAAAGACATTAGTCATCATTAACAGAAGCAGTGACATCAAATCTAAGTGCCTCTCCACAATGACCAAGTGGCAATCATCTTTCTCTTACACTGTCACTGCTGATTAGGATTTTCTTTCATGAAAATTTAATTTGTCCCCCTTTCTGCAGTTTTTTTTCTTCATTCCTGAAAAAACACAGTATTCAGCAAAGATTGCGAATGCAGAAAAATAAGCTGTACCTATAATACAGCTAATGATATCAAAATTCCAAGATTCTCAGCTAAATATTCTACCTAAGCCAACAGAAAAACACAGATTAGGTGACTGATGAATAAACAACAGAGGAAAAAGGATGAATCTAAAAGGAATCCTGCTTTAAGACTCACTAAGTCTCAAAAGGTGCCTAATTTAAGGGATCTGAATAAGACTTCTCCCAATATATTAATTTCACAACCTCAAAGCTTCTTTAAACCTGAGACAGTGTTTCAACAGTAGCCTTCTTTCACTACATTTTGGATTTGTATTCTCTATTTTCTCAAAAAGAGAAGACAAGTATTCACACAGATATGTCACTGCAAATTAAAAAAAAAAAATTTCAGTATTTCAGCATCCATATCTTCACTGTGCATTAATCTGCTGGTCTGTTACAAAGAGAAAAAAAAGAATTTCTCATTGTATTGGACAAACGAAAATGATTCATGCGGCCATGCAGGGCACTCTGCAGAGAGATGATGCTACAACCTTACACTCTGGCTCTGTGCGCTATCACAGCACAAAGAAAGACACCATAGCAATAGCTCATTGAAGGAAGTTTGAAAGACATTCACTTTTCTTTTGTATTTCAATTTGTTTAAAGTTTTTTGAAAAATGTAAGCATGTGATAGTTTGCAAGGATCCTGGTACTGCCCAAACTCCTACTTCTACTTACAAATATTATTGTGTCTTTACACTACTTACATATTGTATAAAAAAAAAAAAAAAAAAAAAAGATTGGTTTAAATTTAAAATAACTCTAATTTATTTTATATCCCTTTTAGAACATGTGTAGTTTTAAGTCAAAATCTTCACACTTCTGTGTTTAAGTGAACATAAATCGTATCTATCATTAAATGTAAATATCTATATGAAATACTTCCAAAACAAAGATCAGCCTCATTTCTTTTTAAATTCAGAAGCAACCATAATTCATCAAACTTTAATCATTAAATGTTCCTTCTGACTATTTTATTGTGAAAAGTAATATAAAATGAATTTCAAGGTCAAATAGCAACTGCTTAGTGGGCTAATACATCATATTTACAAATGATTCAAATTTTAAATAAAAGTTGGTCTGCAGTTAAAATATTTAAGAGGTTAAGAACTCAAATGGATTTTGAGAAGCAATTTCTAACAGCTGAACTTTCACAATGGGATATTTTTGCTTAAAAAAGAAGCTAGTATAAAGTAAAAGCAAAACTATACCGTAATAACCAAATTTAATTATCCTTGCAAAGAATGCTTAAAATGACTGGCTTGTTCCTAACTTTCTTTCTTAACTAAGGAAATTTGCTTCTAAAATTCTCAAAAGCTTATAAGTAAATTCTGATTTTCAAAGTTGCAAATAATTTCCCAAAACAAAACTTTAAAAAATATACAACAATATAATTACTGACCCCATTGCAAGATCTAGTATGTGTTCGAGTAGAGAAGTTTGACTCTATAACTTCCACCTCTCAACCTAAGCCTCCAAGTCACTTGTCAGTTAAAGGTTGGGCGATTTATTGACTGCCTCTGGATGCATACTGTCAGTGCTGAAGGAAATATGAGGGTGGGTTGTCGCTACTGTTCTGGAGCTCATTGATAATGACATACCTGCTTCTGTCACCCATTACCCATACTACAAACTACTTAGACCTAACTGAAAAATCAATAGCCTACTTGCACTGGTTCCTGTGGCTGCCTCCTTTGATTGTCAGCTGCTGTCTAGGGTCAGCACTTACACGAAAGGGGCTGTGACTGCCTGATGCTTTCGGGACAACCTAACGATATGAAACTAGCCAACAGAACAGTAAATTCTGTCTCCCTGCCCTCCTCATCAATTAGGCTTTGACTAGGCTTGCCTGTAGAAACCTGACCTTTTAAGTTTAGGTGAATATGGACTAGCTGAACACACCATTGCCCTCAGCACTGAGCCAGGAAATCTACTGACAGGTTAAACAAAACAGAAGGTTGTAACTGTCATAATTTGCATTGCACTTTCACGCCAACAAGGGTGTTATCAGTAGGGGCAAGCCCTGGAACACACAACTCCAGCACCCTTAAGCCATGCTACTCATAAATTTTCAAGTGAAGTGAGATAAAACATAAATTCACAAATAGCAAAGCATTTCTCATCTCTCAGTCTTTTAGGGTTGCACTTCACAAACTCACAAAGTGTCCATCAACAACTCTTTCAGTGGTCACCTGGCACTGCCTTGCATTAATGAGGGACTTGCAATGAACACAGAAGTAAAAATAACCCAACGATCCGATTTAAAACTATTTTGGAGAGAATTTATAATGCAGCAGACAGACTGAATGATTCGTATCTAAAAATGAGAACAATTACATCTCAATATGTTATTTTTCCTTGCCTCACCTTCCCTCTCTCAAAAAAATATCCATAATCTTAGCACAAATAATAAGTTATCACATAAGTGAAAGGAGGTGTTGAAATTATTTCCTACCATGCTACTCTGATACAGCATCTTTTACAGTCTGAGGGAAAACTAAGAACATCTGTAAAATAAAAGATGTTAACACTTTTATGCTTGTCAGACCTTCTGGTGAAAACAAGTGAAAAGAGATAATAGAACAAAACTTTTCTTTCTTTAGTGACTCACGTTTTGAGAACCATTTCCCTGTGTAGTATCTACCCTTTACCACAACATGAACATGGTGATATCATAGCTGCTCACAGCAATGTTTCCTTTCTAAGGAGAAAGTTGACTATGTCTGTTTTTTAAAAAGTTTATAGTAAACTTGAACTTTCTTTGGCTTCAAGAACTAATATTTACAGAATATCCAATCTTAATGAAAATGTCAGAAACACTGAAAGCTCATTTAACGTTTTAGAAAAAAACACACCTGCTAATCTCATGTACATCTTTAAACACATTATTTTTCTAAATATACAAGAAGAGTGTTAGAAAGATGTTTCATTTTCATATTAAGATTCAACTCCTTTTAAGCAGTCATATTTTAGAATTTCTTCCAGGTTGCTAGTTGATCTGTCTCACAACTAGCTTCAATCTATAATTTGTAAATGTTTCCCTTAAATCTAGAATATAGACTATACCATCTGTAAGTTATTCTTTTCTAGGATTTTTTTTCATGTTAAACTACTCATACACCTACCTCAGAGAATCATTAAAAGTCTATAAACTTTTCCAGAAAGATTTCTGATTTGAAATAAACTAATAAAGATATCAACAGCTTTGATCATGTTATGGTAGAAAATTATAGACTTTTTTAGCTATAAAAGATAGAAGAAATCATTTTGTTCAAACCACTCATTTTACAAATGAGAAAACAGTGGGCAGCAATAATGACTTGATCAAGGTCACCCAGACAGTTTGTAGCCAAGGCAAGAGACAAATTTAGGGCTTTTTGTTTTCTAGACTGATGCTCTTTTGATAACTCCCACACTACCCTCCTTTATTTTACCTAATCACGTAAGCTACATGACAACAACAATCTTACATTTTTTTAAAAATGTACAGATTTGTATCATTCATTTTAAGTGATGCTACAATTTATAGAAAGTTTTTTAATAATCTGCAGAAAAGATTAGGCATGTTATGTAGAGAGTTTGACCAATAAACTAATGTAGAACAAATAACTATTAGAAATAGAGAACCTAATTAAGTATGGTTGAAACCTTTTACTGATCTAATATGATGATTAATTATGCATCTGGTAGCCTTTCTGGTCCTTTGTGTATACCTATCTGATAGCAAAGTGAACGGGCATGGATAGTGTCTGGTCCCAGCAAGTAAATCATTTGGAAACAGTCAGAGCCATAGATCAAAGATTTTTCACTCTATCTAGGCTGATTTAAACCTATTAACTCAGATTTTGTCTACAGACAAAACTAGTCAAAAAATAAGAGAATGACTCTTCAGAATCCAAAGATAATAAGGGAAGATAGAGAAAATTCAGAAAAGAAACAGACTGACAGAACCTTGATAGCCATAGGCCAAGACAGCTGTTTTATATCCTAGCTTTATTTCAGATGGTTAAAGGAAAAGTTTCCACTCCTTAGATCATCAAATATTATTTCAATTATACTACACAGATGTCTTCTATATGTAGATTGGAGCTAGTAAAGGATTTTTTTTTTTTTTTTTGGTTGCTGTTTAACTGCTACAAGGAATCAAAGAAACTTCTCTGTGCATCACTTCTACTCTAATTCACAAGGTTTGAAGGAAGAAATGGGCTAGATTTTTAACATTTCCATTAAAAATAACACAAAGTCTATTAAAAATTCCCTGTAATTTTAGGAGAAGATTGATGCCAAATTACTACTAACAACGATAATATAGACAGAGTGCTGTAGGCCCAATATATTTTAAAATAAACTAAGATGTTTAAAATGGTTAGTTCTCATAAAGTATAGCAAAAATATACCCAATATGATATGCTTTACTGATAATTTTAAACACAGGTCCATAAAATGTCTCATATGACCTGAAAGAAATACAGAACATAATGCTAAGCCTTATCCTGTGAACAAAGTACAGCTCAGTTCACTAGTAGTTTAGAACATGGAGCTCATTGACTTACTAAGACGAGATCACAGTTTAGACTCCAAATGAACCAGTTAACTTCAAAAGAGAAAGACTGTGTCCCACTGGCATAATCTACATCCCTAATCTCAGTCATCTGTTTCATAAATGTCTACCACTGATCACAAGGGAAAGTGGAAACATGAGTGGCTCTAAAACCCCAAGAAACATATTCTGCATAATGTGGTCAATAGCATTCTCTTCTAAAACAAAGGCTCAAACACCTTCTCTAAATCATAAAATTAGCTTTTGATTTTCTTTAGCATCAAATTCAATATTGACTAGGATTTTTCTGTTCATTTTCTGGAAGATTAAAGACTAGTAAAATTTGGTTCTCTAGATGAAAGAACCTCCAACAATAATCCACAAACTATATAATCATTCCTTAAATAGTTAAGAACTGACTCTACTACAAATACCATTTCATCTGTCGAAGATTATAGTGAGTTATGGAAGCCAAAGTGTTTTGGGAGAAAAAATTTAATATTTACCTCAAAGAACATTTATAAGTTCAAATTGTTAAAAGAAAAAGAATTTTATTTGTTCTAAATTTAAAAAAAAACTGTTTATATCGAAATAGAACAATGTAACTGCTACAAATCAAAAATGTGTATATTTAAAATCAGATAAAGCTAAATGACTTCTTGGTAAGGCCAAAAGACAAATATGAACATAGGTGAGACTGTAACAGCATCAATAAAACACTTTTTGAAAAATACTTGCTGAATTAACTTGGATTTTCTTAACATTTCATATCGGAGCTCAATAACACAATATTTAGTTTTCAGTCAGGTTAAAAGCAGGTTAACGTTCCTGAGTACAAGTACTTTATTGTTATAGCTCAAATGATGTACAGTTTATAAAGTACTCATATACAGTTGTTATTCAACTTAGAAAAAACCTAACGTATTTCTCAATTTTCTCATACTACCAAAATATTACAATTACACTTCTATGTTTTAATAGGAATAAACATCAATAATCACATATATTATCCAAGATAATCCAAACAAGCTTACAAGGCCCACAAAACAATACCAGCCAAAAGTACATTAAAAAGTTCTATTTTTCAATACAGTTGATACACTTACTACATGCAAAGCTAAAGCTATTGCTTTTACCTGACAGAACATTATCTTAAATTCAAACTGTTCAAAAAGAATAATACCCTTGGGTTACAAATCAAGAGATTACAAGATTTAAAAAAAAAAAAATTTTTTTTTGTGAGACAGAAAAAAAATGTGTGTCAGCAGTACGTTTGACCATTTAAATTGATAGGCACTAGAGTGAACAATTCAAGGTAAATATTCAATTATTGGTTATTTTAGATTGGTCCCAGAATAATAAGTACCAGGAGCTTAGAAACAATCTCTATGAAACTTCAGAGTTTTGTAAAATTAGATCACTTGACAGAGAATGAAATGTAATTTTACCTTCACTTTTAATTTGGATAGTATAATCCTGATCACTATTTTTGTTAAAGTTTCTTACAGATGTTTTGATATAATTACTTCAATAAAAGTTCATCAACTATACAACAAATTGTATTTGTGTTATTTACTTTTCTTCTTTTTGCTGGAATAGTTTTTAAAGTCAGAGATTTTAATAGTGTTTTATTTCTCTATTTATATTTACTGAACTAATATGATGAATTTTCTTAGGAATCAAACATTGTTATAAATATGTCAAATGATTACATATATACAGATTTAGCAACTGCATAAATGTTTTGAAGTTAGATAGAGAATAAAATATATGCAGGTAAACATGTGGTCCTTTGTTTTCTGAAGTATAAATTCTTCAAAGAATATTAAGTCAATAAATAATCTGATTATTTTTTAATGCTTCTAAAAAGTATTTTCCTGGAAAACAAAACCATATAATCTAAAATGTGTATACTCTTTAGTGAAGATTACTGAAATATTATATACTATTTCTACAGATAATAAGTCTCAGTGATCTGATAAAAAAGAAAATGGACCAAGTTTTAACTCCATAAACACATTTCTAGGGAAAGATCAGCAAAAAATAAAACAGTTTAAGGACTCTGTATGCTCTGGAAATGTAAACAGGATTATAACTGTCAGATGTACAGAAGCACTGACTTCAGCCATTAGTTTGGTTTTGCTTCTGAGAAACACAACATGAACTACTGAATCATTTCTTTTCAAATCCATACATTGCCTGCAGCAGTTCAAGCTTCATCAGCAGTGCAGGAATGTATAAAAATGACAGGCAAAGGGCATTAGTTCTTCTTTTTCCTCCCATACTGTTTTCCTATAAAGGGAAGACAGGGTTCTTTCTCAAAGCACTTAAGCTGAGACTGTTTAAGTCAATTGCTGAGAGAAAATATAACTGAATTTTCTATGCAATTGGATTGTTTATTTCTTTTCAAGAGAATTTTGAGAAAATCAAGTACCATATTAGTTTAGAATAAAATATTATAAGGTTAGCATTTTACCTTGTCTATTGTTCAATTAGAAGCATTTTGTTTTTTAAAATGTATTCTCCCTCAAACTATCACCTTATTTTTGCACCATTTATAAAGTACCGAGTAAAAAAAGGCCCTGAAATTAAAATATAACAATTTTCTTTTGGGATTATCATATTTGTTTGAGTAGCTTTTTTTTTTTTATTTCTAAGTTTCTGTACTCATAAATGTTTCACTATAAGAGAAAATTCAGTTAATAACTACAAGTTTATTTAATCATTATCAAGTAAAAACAGGTTATTATTTGTAATCTGGCTACTTCTCTGGACCTTAAACAGTCATATTTTGAAAAAACTAAAACTAATTATAGCAACTAATACAGTAATTGGTATAATTTGACTCGGTTTTTTTAAAAAGAATTGGAATTTTCAGACTAAAGTTTTAAAGACACACATATTTGATAGTAACCAAAAGCATGTCCATCTTGGTATTATCTACATCCTCATAAAATGTTCCTAATGTAATGATGGTGATGGTAAAGGGTAGAGAAGCCTGAAAGTTCTGACTACATGCAATCCAAAACAAAAAAGTCAAATCACACCCTGAATGGCCTCCTTCCCTTTGCAGGAATGCATTGTAGCTAGCCCAACATCATAGCTCTGGGCAGAAGCATGCTGATGTTGGCACTGCCTAAACCAAACAAACAAGATGTTTAACAGTCAAATAAAATGTCCTGTAGCCTCCCTAATGAATTTGTCAAGGACCATCAGATTTCCCTCCCCCTCCTTTGCCTCATTAACTCAAGTATGATGAGACGGATTATAACAAGAGAATACAGATCAATCGGTCTGAAGACTTCAAGTGGCTTTTAGCCTCTAGAGTTTCTCCCTCTCACTTGGTCTCCTTTAATAGAAAACGGTATCTCCTGCAGAAGGGGCTGCCACTTCATTTTAATACACCATCAAGGAGCTGCTGATGGACTCCTATACTAACATACATAAAAGCAGAGGTGACGGGGCTCTTCAATTACAGCCTCCTCAGATACCGTTTCCCCCTTCAATTATTCAACCAGAGTAAGACCGGATCCGCAAACACACAGCTGAAGCAGCTCTCACAGCACAGGCAGCTAGGCAGTAGGGAGTTGGGGGGCGGGGGGACTAGCAAGAGGGCGCATTATTTGCTGGAAGTGTTTAAGTTTATTGTTCGAATGATGTTTCTAATTAGTAGCACGGCGATAAATTAAACTCGCCTTTGTTTAACTGATTTATTATTTACTAGAGCACCTACCTTAGACAGGATAAATTGGTAATGAATTGTTTTCAAATCAAAACATTTGTAACGTTTTATTATCCCTCAGTCTCGGTGTGGAAAAGTGGAGAAACGCGGAGACAAGTGTGCAACGAAACTTGGTGGTGCTTAACAGAGCCTGTATCAGAGGAGTGGGGTGTCCGGCGAGGGGTGGCACGAAGACCCGCGCGGCCTGGGCCGCCCAACCCAAGAAGGGAGGGCACTGGCAGACGGTACCTAGCGCCTTGCAGCGGCCCCGGGGTAGTCGGCGCCGCGCGGGAGCCCTGAGAATGGACAACTGCCCGTTACCCCCGCGACTGTTTGCAAACACTCACTCCCAGCAGCAACGTGGGCCGTCCCGTCCAAGCCCGGCCAGAGGCAATGGAGAAGCAGCCACCTCGAAGGCAGAGAGGGAAATCGCCGCACCCTCTAGCCCCGCCATCAGTCTCCGCCCAGTAACTGCCCTCTGGTGAAACTGCTACGGATCCTCTCCGGGCTGGTCAGACAACTTCCTGCAACAAAGTGCCCCTCCTGCCCAGTAATACTTTCCAGAGCGCGGGTGTTAACCGCGGCGAATAACGCGGTTACCGACAGGGTCCGGGCTTCCCACCCGCACACATCCCGAGGGCGCCGCAACTCCTCTTGATCCGTCAGCCGCCAACTGTTCCGGGACCCAGGCTGCTTCCCGCAAGAAGGCTGGAGATCGCATTACCCCAAATCCCTGTCATTCCGGAGAAATTGCCTTACAGTCTTTGAGTCCCAGAGTTTCGCGTACGCTTACTTCCGACTGTTCTTCCCACCTCGCCACTGAAAACCGATCCGAAACTATAAATCCGACTTGATTTAAAAAAAAATTTTTTTTAAAGCCAACTAGTTCTTCAGAAAGGGTCTTAGGGACCACAAGAGTGGAGGGGTAACGAGGCACCAGTGGTCCGCGCCACAGACATAAGAAAGAAGCTAGAAGCCCAAATGTCTGACATCAAGTAAATGGGGAAGAAATTAACTTTCCCTACACAATTGATTTCAGGTTCACCTGGTCCGGCTTTAAGAGGGCAAGCCAAGCCCTCAAATCTTTCCAAAGACGCACAATGGGGTTTTGGAAAACGAAGTCTTTGCTGAAACGGCTTCACAGATTCTTAATTCTTATCGCATACTCCAAGGCTGGAAGATTACCCCTGAAATCAAATTAAAATTAATCCTATCTGATGTGTCTTAAAAAAAAGACTCAGAATCTGTCACCTTAAATTCAAACACAAACCCTAAATATTAAAATACCGAAAGGCTACAATGTGTACAGCTAGTACGGATAATGAACATGCTAAACGCACACGCGTAAATTTCATTGAAATGCCACGGGAGGGAAGCCATCTGTGTAATCAATAACAGGGTAGTTATAGATTTTTGCAGCAGTAAAGTCTTTTAAGAGCAAGAGTCAATTATGAAAATAAAATAATTTTATACCTGAAACTCTGTACTACCTGAGAATATATGCAAAATTAAATTTACAACATTAATATTTAAAGAAAACTTTAACTCAGATTCATATTTGCTTTCGTTCATTTTTATTTTGTTTAAACAATTTTAATGGCTTAATGTAATTTAAAAGTATATCCTACCAAATTCTACCGTATATAAATTTACACCATTCCTCACAACTTAATCAGAAATATTTTCCCTCTAGTAACTAGTTAGTTCTGGTAACAATAAAATAATGGCATTAAATATATCTGAATCTTAGTTTTGAAATAATTATCAAACAAGGCTCTTGAACTATTTTTGCCCTGCCCCTTTTTTCAGCAGCATATCGAAATTACTGAAAGGAGATTTATGGTCATAAACCCTCATTCTATATCCACTCCACCCCCCACTGGTACACATACACAGCAATCACTCTGGCTCTAGGCAACAATGGGAGAAGAGGGAAAGGGAAAGAACACTTTGCAGAAGGAGAAATCCTGGGTCCTTTCCAAGATTCCCTTTCCTTCTCCCACTTGCCTTCACGCCAAAGTAATTTTTGTTAAAGTCTGTGCCTCTTCGTTACAATGTTGATAGATTACTAAAAAAAGTGAACCTTTCTGAACTACACTTCCTGGTTATTCCAGCTATCTCCAAGAAAGTCTCATCTATATAGACTTTCTTTTTCTTCCTTGCAATTGATAAGAGAGGAGGATAAAGAAGAGGAGGCTGTGAAATGTGTGAGGGCATTTGGCTTGTAGTATCTCCTCTTATTTTCTTCTCTCTTTACCTCCTTTCTTTATCATGTGCAGCGGTGACCGCTACCGTCCGCCAAGCGTGCCTGTCTTCTCTCTGGGATTGGCTAAAGCACTGACAGCTCGGATAGCGATTGTAGGAACTGAAGCTCCACCTCCCTCATGATGGCCCTGAGACCATTCATAAACTAAATAACTCCAGGAAACAGCAAGACAGAGAGAGAGATTGAGGTTGAAGGGAAAGAGGGAGAGAAAGAGTTGCAGGGGAGGAGGGAAAGACGACTCAGAAAGTGGAACCTGTACAGGCAACCTAAAGGGGAGGAGAAGAAAACCCTCAATCGTTGTAACTACAACCCAGATGCAACGCAAGCAACGACTTCGTCACATTAAAGCAGATTTTGTGAGGGCCAAAATTATAATTACGAAGCAGAAATGAATCTCAAACAACTTCCTGAGGTGTGCACCTAGAGAATGACAAGAAGAACCCACTACAAACAAACCCAGTCCAGACAACGCCTCCAGTAGGAAAAGAGGAACGCCGCGACAACACGACCCCCCACCCCCCCCCCCAAGAGACGAGACCAACACGCTGAGAGCACAGGGCGCCTGCAACCTCTGAGTGTGCCGCTGGACAGGGTTGCACTTCGCAGCTCTCAGGACATTAATTACAACCTTCACCTTTCATTTGGGGGAGGGTGAGGAAGGCGGCACTCACCTACGCCGAGTGAAGTCAAACCAGTGTGGGGGAGAAGTTTAAAAATGAACCACTGAAATGTTTCGCTTTTATCTTTAAATTTACTTTGGCACTTAAGAGACCTCCTTTTCAGATTTCTGGGCAATCTCTTTTCAACAAATGCAGGGATCTAAGCCCAACACCCTGGTAACCTGAATTTTTTTCTCTTTTTATTTAAAAAATATATTTTTACCCTTCTTCTGTCGCACACCATCATCTTCATTTAACATCTCAAGAGAAAACAAAAAGTCTCAGCCGGAGATCATATTTTGTGTTACTTTCTGGAGAAGAAAAAAGCTTTCGAAAGAGTGAGCGGGCAACAGCGTTGGCGGGTCAACCCAGGTGGAAAGCAAGAGTGAAAGTGGGCGTAGGGGGAGCGCACTGCCTCTTCTGCAAGCCACAGGGCCACCACCCGTGCGTGAGCCTTGGATCCCTCAACGTATTGCGAGACGCCGGTGTACAGCCCGGACCTGTGCCCCAACATGATTGCCGCTCAGGCCAAGCTGGTTTACCAGCTCAATAAATACTACACCGAGCGCTGCCAGGCGCGCAAGGCGGCCATTGCCAAGACCATCCGAGAAGTCTGTAAGGTGGTCTCGGACGTGCTAAAGGAAGTGGAGGTGCAGGAGCCTCGCTTCATCAGCTCTCTGAGCGAGATCGATGCCCGCTACGAGGGGCTCGAGGTCATCTCGCCCACCGAATTCGAGGTGGTGCTCTACCTAAACCAGATGGGCGTCTTCAACTTCGTTGACGACGGCTCGCTGCCGGGCTGCGCGGTGCTCAAACTGAGCGATGGGCGGAAGCGGAGCATGTCTCTCTGGGTCGAGTTCATCACAGCGTCCGGATACCTCTCTGCGCGCAAGATCCGCTCGCGTTTCCAGACGCTGGTGGCACAAGCGGTGGACAAGTGCAGCTATCGGGATGTGGTTAAGATGATCGCCGATACCAGTGAGGTCAAGTTACGCATCCGCGAGCGCTATGTGGTGCAAATCACTCCGGCGTTCAAGTGCACCGGGATCTGGCCTCGCAGCGCGGCGCAGTGGCCTATGCCCCACATTCCCTGGCCCGGCCCCAACCGGGTGGCGGAGGTCAAGGCCGAGGGATTCAACTTGCTCTCGAAGGAGTGCTACTCGCTGACAGGCAAGCAGAGCTCGGCGGAGAGCGACGCCTGGGTGCTACAATTCGGGGAAGCGGAGAACCGCCTGCTGATGGGCGGCTGCCGAAACAAGTGTCTCTCGGTGCTGAAGACGCTGAGGGACCGCCACCTGGAGCTGCCCGGCCAGCCACTCAATAATTACCACATGAAGACGCTGCTGCTGTATGAGTGCGAGAAACACCCGCGGGAAACGGACTGGGACGAGGCATGCCTCGGCGACCGGCTCAATGGCATCTTGCTGCAGCTCATCTCCTGCCTGCAGTGCCGCCGCTGCCCTCACTACTTTCTGCCCAACCTCGACCTCTTTCAGGGCAAGCCCCATTCGGCCCTGGAGAGCGCTGCCAAGCAGACCTGGAGGTTGGCCAGGGAGATTCTCACTAATCCCAAAAGCCTGGACAAATTATAGGGTTCTCGGGGCTGCTTGAAAAGCGACACAAACCGGCGCCCTCTCGCATACACACAATACACACAACTCAGCGACAAACAGCAGAACTCCGCGCACAAACTTATGTAAGCCACCTGAAAGAAACAGGAACCAGGCAGAAGAGCTTCGTTAATTAACGAGCAAACAAAACGAGGGCAAACGAACAAACAAAAATGTATCACATTCTTGCACAAAAGTAATCGTTCTCTTCCAAACAATGTGAATTTAAAAGGTCACACAAAAGAAGCGATCGGGCTTTACCACCACAAAATGAAATCCAAGGTACATTTTCAAATCAATGTATAGTAGTTTTCACCCTTTTCCTTCTTTTCCCTCTTCGTTCGTTCTCTCGCGCGCTCTCTCCTTTCATCTTGTTTTTGGTTGCCTGAATGTTGTCACCAAGTGAAAAAAATTATTTAACTATATGTAAAATTTCTCTTTAAAAGCAGTTTTACTGATGTTTAATGTATCTCAGTGCCAATGTCAGACTGTGCCCATCCCTCTATTGCACCTCTACCCTCACCTTAACCAGTCTTGTTGAAAACAGTAATAAAAAAAAAAAAAATGACTTTAACTTTACATTGTTTTGTGGATTGTTCTTACTGGAAGGCAGGTGAGATCACAGGGTTATAATCTACAATAAAGAGATGTTGAACTTGAACTGAATGCAAGAAGCTTCTATTTAAACTCTAATTTGGAAAATTTACAAACACAGTCCATTTTGTGGATTCAACCATATAATTTCCCACCAACATCCTTAGAAAAGAGAAAATATTAATTTTAACCAACTATAATATATATTTGTTTTGTGGGTTTTAAGACTGAAAGTAGTATTTCACACTTGCAAAAAGAAAATAGTATGAAAGAACATATTCCTATCCAACTTTTGAAAGAGAAAAACTATTTCACATTAAAAATTAAGAGATTTGATTTCTTATGTCATAAGTCTAAAAAATTCAATCTGTGTCTGAAAGGCAAAGGAAATATTTATGGATCTTTTTTGAATAGCTGATACTTTACTTTTAGCCATTTGTGCTATTCAAGCTTTGAATGATAAAAACTTAAGACACCCACACCAACAAAACAATGAAATAGTTACTGCAGAATACTCCTACCCCTCATTTGGTGATGATTATGAACAAACTAGATTTTTTAATTACTTCAATTTTAAAATGGCTCAATTATAAATCCCTTAACTATGATCATGTTTATCAAATTTCAAGAATTATTCTGAAACTGCTTATATGCAATTCAAACAAAAAATGTTTATATCATTTTTATGACCAAAGAAAAACTGCTGTTCCACGAATTTGCAAATAAGAAAAATACCTTCCTTCCCTTTCTGCTTTATTGAGATGACAACCCAATGCACTGATTTCAGCTTTAACAAAGGTTTCTTTCTAATGCAAGTAAATAACTGATTATAAAATTCAATAGTTAGTAACATTAAGAACATCCCAAATGAACCGTTTTGTCTTCTCCACATTGGAGGCAACTATATATGCCATTAAAAATGCTAATGATGAGGCACAGGTACAGAATATATGTCAGATGTTACCCTATAATATTTAAAATGTATTCTTTGAAATTAGTCCAGTTTCTAAATTTACTGAGAAAATCCATTAATGAGAAGTATAGAAAAAAACATTCTGAAAAGCAATTTTAAAGATCAGAGGAAGAAGTTTGAGTGCGGAAGCAGCTACATAAGAGATGAGCTTCAGAGATGGATGAAAAACAAGGAAGCTACTCAGGCTCTGAAACCTGGTTCACTAGACAAAACTGGCTTAAGTTATAAGAGTACTATCCCCCAGTAAAATACGTTTTGTGGTAGAAACATAAACTTTTTGACCTTATCAGTTCTGAATAATCTCTATTCTTTCAAGCTATATTACTTATATCTATTTTTCTGTTCTCTCAGCCTGTAGGTGAAGAATAAGCTCACCATAATACTAAGTGGTTCAGACAAATATACTAATTTTTTTTAAGTAACAAAAACACATTTACTCTCTGGGGAAAATGTTTTGATTCTTAACAGCATTTCCAAAGCAATCAGTAGATGCTTATATTTACAAAGAAAATGATCTAAGGGTAGAGTGTACAGTTTAAAAGATAAAAATAGTATCTTAAAATTACCTTTTTTTAAACTCACAAAAGCATTTACAACATTAGCTACAAATTTACAACAATAGACACAAATCTCCCTACCAGAAAAAGTTTTTAAGTCTTGACAATGCTGCAAAGAAACAAAAATCCCCCAAAGTCAGTATCTCTTTTCTTCTTTATTTAATTTAATGCAAATACCACTAACAAAGGAAAAAAAACCACAAATTTCCTCATTTACAAACTACGTAAAGCACTAAACATCTCTACAAAATAAAAAAAAAAAAAAAACCTCTTCAAATAATAAGCTGAAATTTCTTTAAAAATATAAATTAGCAGGAGTTTTGATTTCTGGAGTGTTAGGCAGATTGTAATGGTACAAGACAGCTGCTATAATTAGGCTTAAAGATCTGGTATTTCACAAGCAACAGGGAAAAAAAATAAATTTAATGATGCTGCACAGAATAAGATCAGAGAGATATAAAAGTTATAACTTCACCCAAAGGAGCAAATAACTTCAAAGAGCCTAATCTCAAAGACTAGCAGAGGTTCTAATTTTGAGAACAATTCATGAGACATCTTTAAATTAAATCAGATTTCAGATTATTAAGCCATGTGTGTCCAAAAGCATAATAAAATATCCTAAATTACCTTAGCCTCTCTTAAACTCAAAAACTACCAGAAATGAGAGTTTAAGTAATGCTGGTTACCTTCTTTTCCTAAAGAAACTAAAATACATTGTTAGACATTTCAGCCATGAAACAAAGCAGAAAATTTTACTAACTGATGTAAGTAAATTCAGAACTAGTATAAAGTTTTTCTACATCAGATCAGATGAATTATCAACCTCAAAACAATAGTTCCATCATAGCCTTCCTGTCACACAGTTTATCAAACCCTGTCTTAATAAAGGCAGCAATATTGAAACAAAGTGCTGGAAACATGCATAAAACATGATGTTTGTTTGCAAGGTGTTTAGTAAAATTATAACATTTTCATCAAGAGCTACTTTGAAATACTTCCGAATCATTAAGATTTAATAACTTACATACAATCAAAAAATCAAAGAACCTTCTACCAATAAACTCAGAATGTATGTGTGTGTGAGCTATCAGTCTATAAGTAACTTATTCCAATTTTTCAAACAACTTCTGTTTCTACAGCTTTCCTCTTTTGCTTGATTAAGAGACTGTTTCTTCTCTGAAGAAATTCTACCATTCACTTTCTTGAAATAAACCTAATTTTGGCTTTATAACTGTGCCACAAACACTTCTTAGCAAAAATAAAGTTGCCACGGTCTGAAAGGTAATCAGAAATACATTTTAAAGGGGAAATTACATTTTTACTTAAGAATAGGAAATTATGCAGTGCCTTGTAAAATCTACAATAGGTAATGGGAAACAGAGGTATCTCACACACACAAAACATGCGTGCGAGCGCAACAGAGCAGTAAGTCATGGAGACAAAGCAAGGAGGGTGATATATTGGTATTATATCCAGAAAACATAAAGGCTAAACAAAATAATTTCACTCTCAATCTCACTGAATTTTGTAGCTTGGATCCTTCGAGGCAAAATATATTTATAGACGATGTCCCCTAAGGTTTTTTTAATCCACCTCGAATGAGCTAATGATAAATGCAAATAAGTGGAAATTGTTTTTGAATCTAAATGAACTTCAATAATCAAACTAGCTGGTAAGGGAATCATAAGCTTAAAAAAAAAAAAAAAAAAGCCATCTTGCATACAAGCGGAGGAAATCCAGCAAGAAATTCAAACTAAATCTGCCAGATTTTACCAATGCCAATCCCACCCAACAGTGGCCAACCATTCCACCATAGGAAAGACAATTTCATAAAAATGAAACACCCTCCTCATCTCCTCACCTTAGGGTCGATGTTCTTGAAGTTAGGATCCTCTTCATCTACCTCAAAATAGAGTTCAGAGGAGGTGACAGAAAGAGTGCCCTTTATTACAACAGAGGGGGCCACAATCTGAGCTGGTGTGCTCAAGCTAACGGGACCTGCCAAAAGAAAAAGACAAGCCACACAAGTTGGAATGACATTTCTCAAAAACCAAATAGATTCAACCAGAGACTCTATTTAATTTTTTAATTCTAACCTCTAGTACCAACTTGCTTGCCAACTCCTACTACATTTACATATCTGATCCACCCAAAATCTTCCCCTGAAAAGTCAGGATTCTCATGCTAGATTTATAATATACAGTTAATGATCACAGTAAAGTAGGATGTAATTATTTTACAGGGAGTCTGCAAAGCTTTGGTGTTAGTCTCTCGATAAGAAGGTGGCTCTGCCTAAATAAGTCCATCTACATTCCATTTAGAAAACAAGCCTCAGGCTATCAAACAACATGGAACAACATCCAGGAGCAGGAAGCCTCAATAGGCTCCCAAGGCCAAAGGTTAGCTTAGAGTTTGGCTGAGGCGTGACTACAAAAAGATCACTAGCTTATTGGTGAGGTGGGAAATGTTAAGCCATATTCTCTGATACAAATGTCTTGTGCCAGGTTGACACAAAACCTCTTCCATAATAACTTCACCTCATGAAAGACTGGTAAAAATACTTCTTCTCTAAGTCTTCTCTTCTACTGTTAAATATTGTTCAATGCTTACAAATCTAATATTAGTGTAGTTCAGGGACTCTGGGAATAAACAGCTGGAGGGTGTGTTTCCAAGTGAATGAATTTTTATTGGAATAATCAAATCTCCACAGGGCTTATCAAAGAGACAAATCAGACTGCTACTGAAAACAATAGATTCACTAAAGACAGAACAGCATAAAGAATATTAGATATAAATCTAAAACAAGGACTAAAAATAATTTTATAACATATATTAATGTAGAGATACAGTAAGAATTTCAAACCTCATGCCAATTCTTCATTGTACAAATCCCATAAGGGAGGAAAATAGCAAAAGAGAAGATTGGCACTTACAGTTCTGAATTAATATAGTGCCTATAAACAAGGTACACCTATTCAGGTAATCAATGGGTGAATACATGTCTCAAAATTCAGATGAATTGACATTTCCATCGATTGTTAGAAGGGTGGCGGTCCTTAATCTCACATCAATCTTAATGTGTGCCAGTAGGACAATAGAAGGGATGCTCTGTGGAGATCAGAGCAGGTTTTGCCCTCTATTCCCAATGTACAAATGCATTGTGTTTGCAGATGGGCAGCAGATAGCTGCAGAACAGCCATGATTTCCCAAAGCTCATCCCTATAAATGGATGAAATAAGCAGCTATGTGTTCTTTTGCTGTCTCCCTTTGCCCTCTGTACATTAGCATGTAATCCTGAGAAGAAATAACATTTTTTCAATCACTCTCAGACATTCAATTACAGGGTAAGCAGACAGCTGCAGGAGCTAGGGCAGCCTAGGTCCTACAGAAGACCCCTGACAATTTCCACTTCATTTCTAACCCACACCACTTTATTAATGTGGATTACCTCTTAATCCTATTGCCATTGTCAAGATTATATAATTAAACTCTCCTTTCACCTCTATTACTGTATGAATGTATTACTAGTAGCAAGAAGAAGCAAAACAGAGGAGGAGAAAATAGATAAATGGACTTGAAGGAAAAGACTAGAGAACAGTAGTATCCACCTTACCCTCTGCTACCAACCGAAAATCCCTGAGCAATATGCTCCAGTTAATTTTATTTTACTTTACAGAGAGGATTACAGTCATCAGCCAAGATACCATCTTCTGTTTTTATATGGTATCACAAGTTGCAAATGTACGGCCAAGTAAACGATTTCTAATGCTTTTTCTCTCAAATTAAAATTATTAAAATGGAATATTATATAATTTTTCACCAATAGAAATTACTGTAGAATCTTTCAGACTTTTCTCCTTGAGGGACAAAGCAATAGGCATTGGGGAAAAAAAAAAAAAAAGCCATTTAATGAATGACTAAAATTTCAGGCTAAAAGAGAATTTTTCCCATAAGGGAAGTAAAACTGAAAATCTGCAGAGTGCAAACCAAAATTCCTACATCACATAAAATATGTGAATTCCATGAAGAGCCACAGCATTCTTGGAATTGATTTTTTGGGAGAGTTAAACGTACATGCAGCAGGTTTACTGAGACTTATATACCAAAGCAAATAGTACATCTGCCTCCAAGCTTGATTTACAAAATAACTGGCAGAATTTTCACTTCTAGCCCTCGTTTTATAGTGAATTGGTAACCCCATGGGATGTGTAAGCAATTGTTTTGTTGTTGCTGCTTTTAAACTTTTCCCTATTTCAGTGAAAATTAATCATAAAACAAAAACAATACAGTGAGGAGGGTAAGGTGACTGAATACCAGAAAAACCAAACCCATTGCTGTCAAGTCGATTCCGATTTACAGCATCAAAAAATAATGGGGACACAGTGTTGAAGGTGAGGGGGAAAATGGTAGAACAAAAACAATATTTAATTAATGTAATTGTGGGTGTACGGCTGGTAGTCCTAGCAGTCACAGCTGAAAAAGTAAGTAATTAGATGCTTATTGTCCCAGAGCTGGCTGAAATATCTTCACAAGCAGTGAATTTACCGGTAAGATTCTCTAAATCTTTCTCATCCACGGATGACAGAGTATCGTCGTCACCTTCCAAGAGGATCTCGTTTTCTGAGTTCTGATTTCCTAAAGCCTGACTCTTGATGGACTGTTTTCCCTTAGCAAGGATATCTTCATCCGCAGCTGAAATGAAAAGGAAACAAAGCTGTCCGTCAGCTCTGGGAAGAGCACTCTGGCAAAGGGCAGGGGGCTGAAGTAAGGGTAGGTGGTAAAGGTGATCAATCATTTATTCACAGAGACTCATCCACGGTGGGGAAAGTGACTGTGATGGCACACAGGCTGACTGCGACAAATTCAATTCCCCAAGCCTAGTCTAATGTTACCCTGAACAAGCATGCTAATCCCATTAAATCTGACCCCTCACTGCTCACGGAACCATTTATTTACTTATAGTTAGGGCAGGAAGGGGTTCAAAAGCAGCACTTTTTTGGGAATCAGTTAGTAAAAGAAATCAAAACCTAGTTTTTGAAACAATGCTTATCTAACACTGAAAAATGAGGACTACTGATTCATTTCTGCGAATACTATTATACTGAAAAACATTTTCGAAGGGCTAGGGAGTGGCTAGAGAAGAGAATCCCGAGGTAAGATGGGTCAAAGCTGAGAGAGGTTCACAGCCAATGAGGACTGAAGGCCAGATACTGAAGCCCTGTCTTGACAGGAAGCCCTGCCTGACACTAATAACGCCACAGCGGCTCAGAAGCTGCTTTCTCTTTGCCTTTACTCCATCCTCCGTCCTTCCTTCACATCGCCCTCCCCCACATCTTCCCCATCCCACCCGCCTTGGCCCTTATACAAATATCCATGAGTAAGGCAGTGTGGAAACTGGAGGCTCAAACACTACCTCCTCCAAGTGTTTAAGCTAAAGGGCTACAGCACCCCGGGGGTAAAAATAACAGAAAGCCCAGGATGAGAGGCGTCAGCCTGCACTGGAGAAGCCTGGGGAGAGCAGCAGCACTAGGCTCTCAGGCACTGGGGCAAGGCGGAGGCTGCCACAGGGAGGAAAGGAAGAGAAAACACCAGGACTGGGCCTGATGGAGACGCTCTGCGGAGCACCTACGGCCAACAATGTGACCAGAAAGGAGAGCAGAGGGGCAGATGAAAGAAGAAAACAATGAAACTAAAAATTCTGACTTCCAGGACTCATATCCCTGCAGAGTGACAGGATTTGAGCCACCTTCTCCTTAAGAAGAGTAAACGCTGATATTAATTTCTGGATTGTGATTTTTTAAGGCCTGGGTGTGTGTGCGTGTGTCTTTTCCTAACCTTATTTTTAAAAGGGAAAGTTTAGAATCTTCTTTACACCAGTGACATTCCTGGTTTCCAGCTAGGAAAATCCCACAGGTAACGCACCTGATCCAGGCAGGCAGCAGCTATTGATATGGAAATCAGATAGCTAGGCTGTTTGCTCCACTGCAGTTTCTGCCCAGGCATAAGGCCCAAACCCCAGAAAGGAAAAGGCAGTCGGTTTACAGTAACATGACTAATATTTATCTACACAATTTATTCTAAATAGTTAAACAAACTGCACATGTGTTATCTGGTTAACTTGGCAAATCAATGATTGTTTGCGTTTAACAGGTATAGTATGGATAATGTTAAAGGTTAAAAAGCTATTTTTTTTATCATATTTAGTATGAATTTACCATGTAAACCACTTATATACTACTTATGGCACTACTTAAGGAACATTGAGACTTTACATTAAATAAGAAAGCTGTGCAAAGACTTTTTCTATATTTAGCTTAGAGTAACTTCTGTGAATAAGTAAAATCTTATTTAATTCCTGCATACAACATAGTGCTGCACACATATGAAAATCTCAGTAAATATTTAAAAAAGACTAAAGTATCTAACAAAAACCTAATTTTTCAAAAAAAAGCTATAAAATATACCAATTAACCACTAATTTTTTTTAGGAAAACAGCAGTATAACTTTTTATATCATTGTTTATATTTCAAGTATTTATATTTCCTTATTCTGAAATTAGAAACACAGCCCTTAGCCCAAACAATTTCCTATCAACTTTAACTAATCCATTGCTCTCCAGCTGATTCCGACTCATAGCAACCCTATAGGACAGAGCAAAACTGTCCTATAGTGTTTCCAAGGCTGTAAATCTTTACAGAAGCAGACTGCCACATCTTTCTCCCATGGAGCGCTGGTGGCTTCAAACCGCCAAGCTTCCAGTTAGCAGCCCAACACTTAACCACTGCACCACCAGGGCTCCTCCTATCAACTTCACTACACATAAATGCTGGCTGAGAAATACATAAGAAAGTACCATCTTCTAGATTTTCCTATAAAGTAAATTACAATAAATTATCAATTGCCAGTTAGATTTTAGTGCAGAATCAGTATGTTACATTGTTTTCATTCCCTGGATTTAAATTTCTTCTTCAAAGAAGAAATAATAATATTAATAAGGGCTAATCTTATATAGCACTTACCATGTGCCAGGGAGTGTTCAAAGTATGTACATACTCTAATTCATTTAATTTTTATAAACCTTGCTTCCTAATTTTCAGAAGAGTAAACAGGCTCAAAGAGGTTACATAACTTGCCCAAGGTAATACAACTAGCAAGAAATGGAATCAGGGTGTAAATCCAGGCAGTATGGTGCTAAAATCTTGGCTCTTCACAACTGAGCTGAGAACAGACACTATGCTGTGAACATACTATATGCTGTGAACATACTAGCCCTTTGATATAAAACCAAAAACCAACCAAACCTGTCACCTTCGCGTCAATTCTGACTCATAGTGACCCTATCGGACAGAGTAGAACTGCGACATAGGGTTTCCAAGGAGTGCCTGGTGGATTCAAACTGCTGACCTTTTGGTTAGCAGCCGTAGCTCTTAACCACTACGCCACCAGGGTTTCCTCTTTGGTATAAGCAAAGAGAAAAAAATGAAAATAAAGATATATGTGTGTGTGTATGTATGTATATATAATTTACTAATTAGCTTGCTAATTATGTTTCCCATAGTGCATTTTAAAAAGTTAAATCAGAATTATAATAAACATGTAAAGAATAAAAAACTATTAATTTCAAACCTAAATTTGATAAGCATATGCCAAAAATGTCAGAAACAACTAATTTCAACATCTTGTGCTTCGCCTTCTCTGATTATTGCCACACATGTCCTGAAGTACCCCGAGCTTATTTAGGAAAAAAAAAAAGGCCATTAATTTGCAAACATTAACAGAAAAAGAGATTACCCAGTGGCAATATACAATGATTTAAAATACCTCAGTAAATATTCATTCATTTACTTGACCACCTAAATACAATTTTTATTTATGTATTCCAACTAGAATTTTAAAAATTTTAAATATATTCTCATTATGCTGGCTCATATTAAAATACAATAACTTTTGAATTAAATAAAGTTTTACAAAAAAAATTTCAAAAAGTACTTTAGGTGTATTGTGCATACAAACACCCACTTTAATTTATTTATTTACTTATTTTCACAAGCTCAGATTCTGGAATAGTTCAACCTCAACAGAAAAACCTCTTGTCATGGAAAATATGCAGCTTACTGATATTTAGAATGGTTTTCCTGTAATTAACTCCCCCTTGAGGATTTTAAGTTAGCAGCAGTAAAATTACCAACAGTACTCTAATACACACCACATGGGCTGGTGTTCAATTCTCAGTAGTCTAATAGCTTTCTGCTAAAGAACTTTTTTTTTTTTCTTCAAAATTAGAACAAAACTGTCCCAAGCATAAAATAAAAGATAATTATCACATTTATACGTGCTGGGAAAAGTATATTTTTAACTTTCGTTTCCCTTATACTCACTCAGTCAACTACTGTAAACAAATATCAACTATTTTGGTATCTTCTATGAGTATATCCTACAATAGACTAAAAGTTTAATTGGATGAAGTCAGAACATACTTTGCTTCAATTTTAAAGCTTGATTCAGATACTTTCTGGCTAATAAAATTGCAACTAAAAATTGTAACTTTAAATTTTGTATATTATTGTTAAACAGACTGCCTTCATCTAACATCACCTTTTTTTTTTTCCTGGTTTGATATTAATCATAACTTAATAAATAAACTGCAATTGTTATGATAATTATAGAAACTCATCAAAAATGGCTTCCTTGAAACATGACTTTTAATTCACTGAGGCCAAGAGCAATGAGAGAGCCCAGGAAGAGGCTGTTCCTCAAAATGTGCCGTTGACATTCTTTGGCCCTAAATTAGAGCTAGCTCTGGGCATAAGTTGATTTACGTATCCATCACAGGCTAGGTAAGTAAAACTAAAACAGAAAAAGAACATAGAAAACCTGTTCCACCTATGATACATAAATTCCCTTTCTAATGTTCACTGAGCCAGTGAACTGGAATCATCAATAGTCCATGTTATAGTAAAAAAAAAAGTTTGTACATTAAAAATTAGATTTTTTTTTTAAAGATTACTAGTAGAATAACCAATCTTTATAAATTAAGTATAGGTATCCACTTACTGTGATGTGAAGCATACACCATAACTGTATTCTACACAGGACATATGAAGAACATCTTATAATCAACTGTTGGGCTGATCTAATTAATTCCCCTTTATAGTTTATGTTATTTCCACAAGGTTGCAAGTCAAAAAAACATTCTTGAGAAATGTTAGTGAAACTTCAAAGGATGATTAGGAGAACAAGTGCATCTCCTATTGATCATGGGTTCCCCAAAAGTTTTAGATAGAGAACTAGTATATATTGATTACTGAAGCATTAGCATTTGGAACTACTGAAGTTATGAGCAACTGGCATGATTTAGGATCTCTACATGGTCTATCGTCCCTAGAAAACCAGATGAGTTACTCATATCCTTCCATATGCTTACAAAATACTTTTAAAATTATGTGAAATCCTCTTCATATATTTCCATTTGGCATTCTATTGAATTCAATAGAATGCTATTGCTAAACTGTTTTAGTTCTTAAATTAAAACCAATCCTTCTACCATTTAAAACATATTTTATGCAGCTTTAATTTGAATATAAATTTCCCATTAAACAATGAATTTTAGAAGACAGCATAGCACAATGACACGAGAATCTGACTAATAGTCAATTAACCTGGGCTTTAGTCCCATATCTACAATGAGTTATGCACAGCCTCTGGTCCTCAGTTTCCTTATTTGTAAAGAATAAAGTTGGACTAGACTTTAGCCTTAGGTTCCTTCCAGATCTAGAAGGCTCTGACATAAATAACTGACAAACTGGGCTCTGTACATCAGGAGAGTGTTAGGAATCATTACAACTAATTTCTAATAAATTTTAAAACTACAGAATGGAAAGAAATGCTCTCAAAATTAAATATCCACCTTTGCTTGCTGCTAATTTCCATACAGAATATTTAAGCATAAGAGGGAAGTATTAATTTTAATTTTAAAATATGACTCAGTTCTGCAAAGTTAAAGAAATCTCCCGTTACAACATGACTTTTATAAATAACCACTTTGGAGGGTCTCTTTTTGAAAAATTACTAAAGCTCTTTTCCCCAAGCAAGTTAATGTGAACTTGGGAAGGGCAATTAAATTGTCAGAATTAAAAAGTTTGTTTTTAACTAGAAGGTAGCCAGAAGTAGAGTTATGGGGCTGGTATTGATCGCCTGAACAGAGAACATCACTCTTCAGGTATTTACTCTGCCACCTTTATACCAGAAGCTTTCCTTCAAATCAAATCAATCTACAAAAAAGATGGTTCTTACTACTATAATACATAACTAATCTCCAACTGCACCTCTATTTAGATGTCTTCTTTTGATAATGATAATATAGTTCATGATGCTCCAAAAGTCTGCATTTTTAAAATGTCCTGTCTCCTTAGTTAAACCAATTATAAAAAATGAAGTCATAAAACAATATAAAACTGGCAAACTCTCCTGAGTAACATCAATTTTAAATTTTTGAAATATAGTATCTATGTTAAATTCTGTAATTTCAACTACTTTTTGATCATATTAACTATTTTGTTGCACATACATGATTCTGAATAAGTTTATTCTGATTAGCTTTCTTAATGTTCCAAAAAGTATTTAAAGAAGAAATTTAAAATTAACAGAGAATTAGAGCTGAATATCTCAACTGCAAAATACTTTATTTAATAAAACATTTAAAAACTAAGCTCTTTGCTTACAGAATGTATTACCATAAATTATGCTAACATCAAATGATACCATAGTACAATCTATGTGTTCAGTTCTGAAATTATCTAATATTTCCTTATTTTTTCAAATAAAATATATACAATGTATGATTCATTAGAGCGTGTATCTTTTTTCAAAAAATGTTACATTAAAAATGACATATTTCCTTAATACTAACACTTCAAAGCATCTCGTACATATTTGGTTAGTTTTTTTTTTTTAAATATATATTTCAGATATAAGTTTTTATAATTTGTTTTAAATATTAATCATTAAGGTTAGTGTAAAATATTATTAAATATGATGAAATCACATAAAATGCTTAACTTTGTTTCACTCTCTAGATTTAAAACTGCCTAATAAACATAGATAACTAGCAAATATTATATTAACCCCTCAATCAATTTAGACTAATTAGATTGAAATCTGCTTTTATACAGGATTTTAAAAGTCTTAAATTATAGTAAGTAATGCTAATAAATACCTTTTTTATCCAACACCATTGCAGACTCTTAGCATTAAAAAACTGACACAATATTTTAAAAGGTAATGTCCAACAATAATAAAATTATAATCTGTTCATTATGAAGACTCCTACAATTTCCCAAAATGATTAAATTTGGTGTTTTTGATAAGGATGCATTTTAATAAGTTCTATATTAAATTTACACCACAAATTTCAAATTCAGTTACTAATGTATCTCCCACATAAAGAATTAACAGTTTGCCTATGTGAGATTTTAGAAAAGCAGTCCTCCCTTTCCAGATATAAAAGGAAAAATGTTTATAAAAATACTTTTATTGCTATGCGTAGACCTCAAAACTACAAACTCACCGTTAAATGATAACCTAGAAAATAAAATTTAATTATTAAATTTCAAATTTTAAGTACACATGGTAATAGCTATATGGCTTAAAAGGATAAAAACGCAAGAAGACTTTTTTAATGTAAGGATCATTAACCAAAAAGAAAAAAAGTGAAGAAAAAAATACATAACTCTGAAATCTATAGTACAATCGCATCACACAGAAAGAATCTGAAGCCTAAAAGCAAAAGTGGCCTAATTAATTCTACATCTTATTTCTCCTTCTCCACCTCCTGTAGCTGAAGATGTAGGGCCCTGGGACTATTATTGCTTTTAGATCACTTTGTTATTGACTATTCTCTGTATGGTCATTTATTTTAAAGGACTGATGGCACATTTGGTGTTATATCTGATGACATATTGTAGACATTTTCTCCCAGAAATGGCTCTTTAAGGCTGAGTGCAAGAGGTTAAGCTGCCTGACTGAGGCCAAACCTAAGATTACAGATTTTAATCTAAATTCTTAATATCCTTATTAAATGTGTTTCACATTTATTTTGTATACTGTATATTATAATTTAACCATAAACTCCTATATATGTAAACTAATACCCAGAAAAATGGAAAATTAAAACTATTTCCTACCTTATTACAAAATAACCAATTTATACTCTATAAAATCCAAATAACTTTTAAATTGGGAGGGCCTTTCTCCCCCTTAATCAGTATATCTTAATTGGCTTTCAAAAATCATAAAATAATAAATGAAACTCCATGATCAAAGAAAGTACAGTATCAAATCCAAAGGACTAATCAGTGGACCTATTCAGTTTTTTCCAGTTTGCTTATCAGAGTTCTACCAAAAGTGAATCATAGTGGTATGTATTATATCAAAAAGGAAAAATGTTTTGTTGAGCTCTTATAACAAGATGATGCAGAACAGGAACATATGAAAATAACATCTATTCTCTTTTTCTGAAGTCATCTATCACAACCATCTACAAATCAAGGCTGAGAAAGTGTCTAGGCACGTAGGCATTTATTACCATCTCTCCCACTTCATACTCTTAGCTAAAATACCATGGTGGGGGAAACCATATACACATGACAGAACCTAGAAACGTATTTGATTTGTAAATGCTGTCTTTCTGATATTCGTGGTTTTAAGGTAGTCTTCCTAGAATAATTTTCTCAGAGCTGAATTTGTCACTTAAAAGGAGAAATATTTTCTATTCTGAAACAAAGGGTCTATGTTAAGTTTGGCATGTGTGACATAATAAATAAACACACTGGATGCCGTAAGTTTATAGGACCCTACATTAACTATAAAAAATTTAACTCTTCTTTCTAGGGTGAATAACTATGAAATATGGTGTTGGGCCATTTTGCAGTGCCTTGTAATAATGAAGTTATGCTCTTCAGTACCACGTACTGTACCTGCTGCTATTGGCAAGGAGTGGTTTATACACTGACCATGTTCTACGGCTGTTTTTAGTGTTGCTTCAGGATGTGTCGATCCTAGAGGGTTACGCACAAATCGTCGCCGGCGCCGCAAGTCATCTTCCCAGTAGTCAAGGCGCCAGAACTCACGAGGACGACTACAATGAAACAGAGAAGCCACATATGTTAGCAATTATCAAACAGCGTGGCAGCACTGATTTTCTGCATAAAGCTCGCCTTGTTTGCTCTGCCTTTTTTACCCTCCCCTTCCTCTTAATTCTCCCTCCACCTCACACTCCCCGTTTCTGCAATCTTTAACTTAGGTATGTCCTTGAAAATAACAATATCACCTTCTAGTCTAAGGAACTCCTTTTCCTTTTTCTTGGAAGGTGAAATGAGCACTAAATACATCATTTTGAAATGAATTGCTGACAGTGTGATCAGTTTCCCCACACTCTAGTGGCATGTGCTCTGATTTCAGCCTCATTTCAGCCTCAGCAGGGCACCTTTCTCTGTGGCTGCATTTATAAACCAGAATAGGGAAAAGGCTATTATAAATATGGTATAGCATTACCTATATTAATCAAAGTCTGTCCCCCCTCATTTTTCTTCCTAATTTGTGCCTTTTTGCACAAGGTCAGTAAATCATACCATGAATTCTTGGTCCAAAAGTGTTAACTTTAATGAATATCTCAGTTACATGGTTATGTATGTGATAATAAAATATTGCTCTGTTTAGATGTGCAGGAATTTAATTAAAATAATCTCTTAAAATATTCATTACATTTAGTCCCTGAGGCTTAGAACAACACAAGAAAATGCATTTCTTCTCCATTTACTGTTTTTAAATAAACCATTCCTGGAGAGTGAAATAGCAATCTATTTTCAAGCAAATCAGATTGGATTTCTGTTTTATGTAGTCTGTTTTTATATTTAATTAAAAACTACATGCTATATGATGTGCAATAATTGCTATATCGAAAGCATACTTTTGGAAATGTATTTTTAAAAAAGGGTTCACTCAATTTAAATTCTACTATATTTTCCCCAATTATGTAGATCTAATATGTGGCAATATATAAATGTCAACTTTCTCTCCTGTTAGCTAATCATGATCTAGCATGCTAGAAAATATTTTATAAGGAAAACACCAGTATGAAAAAAATCTTTGTAGAATATTTTTTATTCACTAAAAATACACAGCATGAAAACCCATAAGTTTCAATAATGAAATAAAAATTTCATTCATAATCAAAACTTCTACAGGAATGACTAATACAAAATAAAATCTTGTATTTCATGAGCTAATAAAACTGTGTACCTGTCAGCTCTGACAAATTAGTATTTTGACCAACTGACAGTTCAAAATATACAAGTAAAAGTTACCCTTATTTTGATGTTTTAAAGATTCTTTAAGATTCAAAATAGATTTGTAAATAAGTACTTTAGTTAGTTAAAAAATGTCTCAGGTTAATAAAAGCATAGGCAACAAAAAACATACTATTCAAAGAAAAATTTTAAAGGGCAACAGGAACCCAACGCTCTTTTCTGAGTGTTAGAGAGAAAATCAGAATATCGAAGGTTTCCTTTGTTGATGTTGATCATACACGAGGAGATACAATATAATCAAAATAGAAAAACAGTGTAAGAGCTGTAGTCTTCAAAAAAGAAAAAAGGCTCTTTTATTCTATGTTTCTTCATTATTTTATTTGTCTAGATTTTAAATAAACACCAATACTAAGGTACCATTTAAAAATAAATAAAAAATACCCACAGTATACACATACAGGCAAAAGACAACAGTCGTTTGAGCTCAATTAATACCAGAAAATTCTCCTTAGGTGACTGTTCGAGAGAGGAAAAGGCAGTACACAGATGGCTATGTGTATGGCTTTGATAGTCGTGGAGCTTGGATAGGCACTTTATCATTCTGCCTACCTACATTTATCTGTTAAAATTATTATCAAATATCAGCCAGGATGCGGTCGTGAATCACAGGCTGCTCCTCGTCTTCAGGGGAATGATACAACGAAGAACTATTCATCAGTGCGGCAATAGGCACAAGTAATTAGTTCCCTAGACTGAGATCTCCTACAAAGCCTATTTCAGTCAGCACCACAAACATATGACAATGTAAAGCTAATGAAAGCTCCTAAAATATGTTAACCTTTTCTGCCATCAATCCTTCTAACAGTCTATGCTTTAGTATTATGCAAAGGTGGTAAATTATTAATTTGTCATTCATCCATCTTTCTGCATTTTGAGTCAAATTAAATGATGTCATTCTTCTTGATAACAATTAAAATTATAAGAGATGTTAAGTTGCTATGATAAAATTATTACTAAATTAGGTAAGAATAGTTTCTAGTATAAGCACGATAGTGAAGTCAAATCCAATGGCTATTAAAGAATGTGTCCAATTATTTTTCTCATACGATAAGAAAACCAGAGGAATTACAAAATCATTCACAAATTACCAAGTAACTAAAAAATAATATCTGTAAGAGTAATAATTAAAATCTGGAGGAAATAAAGCTATAATATTTATTTTCATACTCTGACACTAACCAAAAAAAAAAAAAAAGGTCAAAATAGTGACATTTGGCTGACACAGAAATACCCATTCACCAGGAACTGATCATTTGTTCACATAGCGGAAAACATTTTAAGATAAATTTTCACTTACCCTAACTAAGCATTTCTGTCTTCTATTATAAACTTACTACCAAAAATTTGGACACAGTCCAAACAAAGAACTCTATATATCTCAGCATGACAATTTTTACAATATCCTTAAGCTGTATCATGTAGAGACTATCTTCTCAACACAAGCAGTCTATCTCCTATTATAATGATTTAATATATAGTCTGAAGAAAAAGCAAAACTCACTTATTTCAGATCTCAGATCTAGAATGGATTATAAAAATCACCTAGACAGATCAACAATTTCAATACATTTTTTGAGAGCCTCTCTATCTAAATCACTATTCCAGGTGTATAAATCACTGCTCTAGGTGACACAGGATACAAAACCCTCAAGGAGCTTACTAATAACAAAAGAATTATTGCTCTCATTTGAAAACACAGCATTTATCGTCCAATTTCTGAACATGAGAGTAATGCAAATTCTTTGGAGAAAAAGTCACATTCAGATGAGGGTAATTACTGGCAGGTTTAAAGTAATTTACATAGTAACAGACCAGGACCTAAAAATCTGATGCTCCATCGCCCAATCCCACTCCCCGCCAACAACATGTATTTCCAATAAAGCACTACCAACAAAAACACAAGGCATACTTCATTTTAAAACAGTACTATAAAACGGCAGATGTTAAGTTTTGATCATCCACTTAAAGATTTTACTCTCATTTAGGAGTTATTGCCCACTTCTTCCCACAAATACAGGGTCGCTATGAATCGGAATCGACTCAATGGCAATGGGTTTCCAACAAAGCCCCTCCTAGGGGCAAGAGAATAAGAAATCGTCAAATTTCACATACTTGATCCTACTCTTCCCATTAGGCTATTAATTAACTAAATACGTTATTTATTTGTTTTTTCAATTATCATCGCTGCATGGCCAGAAAAGTTGAAGAGACTTCATGTATTCAGAAACATACTGTTGACCAAATACAAGTATGGATAAGATGATGGGAAATCATTCTTTCTTCTTCTTTTTTTTTGTGAAATCACTTATTCTGAGACTTTAGAAATATATATCTATATCACTATATACCTATACCTCTATGTATCCATATCTACTCAAAAACTTCTATTAATACAATATGATGTCATTTTCACAAATTACATCCCTATCACTTTCCACTAACAATGAAAATTAAGATCTAAAAAGTATATAAATTAAGGATGTGAGCTTAGGTTCTAAAAGATCTGGTAATGTTTACTATTTACTTCAGAAGACAGAAAGCCTTCTCTACAAAGGTCCCCTCTTAGGGCACAATCTTCAAGTACAAAGATTTTTGACTTACAGGGCCACAGACGCCTTTGAAAAGTTGTAGACAGCAATGAAGTTAAATGTTCTAACTTTATCTCCTAATTTTTTTTCTCATTCTATTACCTAATTTCAAAGCCTGAGGTTAAAATTACTACACAGGCCTAACAGATTTTTTCTAACTATAAGCATAAGTCAACTGATTATACCCAACCCAAAAACCCATTACCGCTGAGTAGATTCCAACTCATAGGGACCCTATAAGACAGAGAAGAACTGCTCCACAGGGTTTCCAAGGAGCCACTGCTGGATTCGAACTACTGACCTTTTGGCTTAACCACTGCACCACCAGGGCTCCCATCTGATTATATTTCTACTTTATTAATTTTTTTTAACATTTTTATTGATTTAGGTGAAAGTTTACAGAGTAAATTAGTTTCCCATTCGACAATTCGTACACAAATTATTCTGTGACACTGGTTGCTATCCTGGCAATGTGTCAGCATTCTCTCCATTTCCACTCCACCTTCCCCGTTTCCATCCTTCCAGTTTCAGTGCCCCTCCTTGCCTTCTCATCTTTGTTTTGGGCAGATAGTTGATTGTTCTAAGGAGCACATTCCTCACCAGTGTTATTATTTTACAGGCCAATCTATTATTTGGCTGAAAGGATCTTCGGGAGTGGCTTCCATTCCAGGTTAAAAAGAAGTCTTAGGACAATAGTCTTGGAGGTTCCTCCAGTCTCTATCAGACCAGTAACTCTGTTTTTTTTTTTTTTTTTAAATGAATTTAAGTTTTGTTCTACATTTTTCATCCATTCTAACCAGGACCTTCTAGTGTGTCCCTGGTCAGGGCAGTAGGTAATGGTAGCCGGATACCATCTAGTTCTTTTGGTATCAGGCTAGAGGAGGCTGTGGTTCATGTGGACCATTAGCCCTGTGAACTAACTGCTCCCTTGAGTCTTTGGTTTCCTTCACTCCAGCTGGGAAGAGACTAATAGTTTTATCTTAGATGGCTACTTGCAAGCTTTTAAGACCCCAAACACTACTTGCTAAACTAAGATGTAAAACCTTACCTTTATGAACTATGTTATGCCAATTGACTTAGATATCCCCCAAGACTATGGTCCTTAGCCTTCAAGTAAAGTAACTCAGTCCCACGAGGTGTTTGGATATGTCTAAGAAGTTTCCATAACTGTGCCCTCTATGTGTTCTATTATATACATGAATATGTATATTTCTACTTTTTTATAAAACTTGGTATTTATGTTTTTGTATAAACACACCTTTAACATGACTACAATCTAAATAAAGAACATAAAACAATACCATTTTAACATATATAATATATATTTTCTGTTCTACAAGAACAGCATAGATTTTTGAAACCTCAGAAAATATAATTTAAGCATCAGTAGATACGTTACTTATTCTCTTTCCTAGGCCCATTGTGGTTAGTGATTTGATAAGTGAAAAACCAATGAATAAGAATGTACCTAACAAAAATCATTTGGAAGTGGTATAAGTATTAAAACAGAGAATCCATAACTAAGATATGATCCACATTTTTCCTCTAAAGTTGAATGCCTCACTATCAATAATCTGATTATTATTTTTCACATGTAAATTACAAGAGTTTTTAAAAGTTAATTTCCTCAGAGAAAATTTGGCAAGCCAATTAGCCTATTAACATAGTATGAATGGATTAATTTTCAGACAGAATCCTAAAATATTTTCTAATAACAATTATTGACTGTTTACCTTGTGCCAGCTGCTGGGAATACATATTAAGATATTTTCCCTGATCTCATAGAGAAGAGAGATATGAAATTTAAAAGAATTCAAGAGGGTATGTGTGATACAGTAAGAGTTCTTTTGAATTCTTTTAAATCTATTGTTGTTAGGTGCCGTTAAGTCCATTCTAACTCATAGAGACCCCAAGTGACAGAGTAGAACTGCCCCACAGGGTTTTCTTAGCTGTAGTCTTTATAGGAGCAGATTGTCAGGTCTTTCTCCCTCAGAGCTTCTCAGTGAGTTTGAACTGCCAACCTTTCAGTTAGCAGCCAAGCACTTACCATTGTACCACCATGCCTCCTCAGGGTGCTATTAAATGCCCAAGTCCAGAAGACACTTTTCACATCAAAATGGGTGTGAATGGCGCTCCCTGAAGTTGTGCAGTGCTCATTCTCCACTGCTAGATGCCACAGCCCTAGTGCTATGGGAACACCCTATCTTTTTCCCTCCATACACAATGCTCAGGCTCCTTTCTTTCTATCCCAAAGTTAAATCTAAACTTGTGGGTAGAGAATAGGATAAGGTCCTTCAGAAAACTATCAGTAGCAGTCACATAGCCAGTTTTTCCCTGCTGAAGGATGGAAAAGGTGGTCAGACCAGGAATAAGTGAGGTTGTCAAAAAGCAGACAAAATTCAAAGAACAGAATAAAAAGATCAAGTAAAAAAGAGAAACATTAATATTTATTTCACTAAAGTCATTAAGTTCATATTGCTTTATTAAGGTAGATTATTTCCTGGATATTGTTTTGTTAAAGTACAATAGTTTCCAGAACACTATTTATTTCTGAAATCAGTGGTAGCTCTCTAAGTATCCCAATTATTCTATAACCTAAATGTGCTGACACCTAGTATCAAATTAGTCAGCTACATGCATGTCTGTTGTCTTGGCTGGTTTTAATGTCATTCTAATGTAGGTACGTTCAACATCAATAAAAGAATGGGAGTATACTAAGAAAAACTGTCACAATAAGGCAATCATATTAGACAAATTTCCCATTTTCCATCTTCCTACTTTCCTGTGACAATACCTGATAAATCTTGATGACCTTAACAGAAGTCAGTAATAAATTCTTCTGGCCAGAGAAAAGTTTTAAATACTAGAAGATTTTTGTACTTCATATTTTGTTTAAATTTTTATGTGTTTTTCTAACTCCTATATCTAGCTAGTTTCTACTTCCATATTTTTAGATTAGAAATTTATGCTAGACATTAGTTAAAACTTAAATAAATGGTAAACCCTAAAAAGCAGTAAACATTTTCAGTGTACTGTCAGCTAGAAGATAAAAGTGCTTAAGTTCTAGAAGGGTTTCACTTTCTGCGTAAATCTTGGTAAAATAACACTCAGACACTATAGGGTATCATACAATATAAGAGAATGCTTTATCTCACAAACTGAAATCTATCGTGCCTTCATGCAGGTAAATGGAAAGAATATTAACTAAAATCTCTGTTTACCAAGTTTTAACTCTAAATCAAGTGCAGGAGATTTATACTTCACACTGTTTTAATGAAAAGGGGGGAAAAATGTTCAACTGTGTGTATTGTAGCACAGAAAACATTTTCTAAAGCAGAATTCTTTACTGAAGCCTGATAGGACTATTTTATAGTATGGTGAGACACCAGACTATCATATATTTAATATAATTATATAAAATTATATTTTGTGTAATTATGGTTTTCTATACTACTCAGTGCATTTCTCTGTTTGCTTTTTAGAGTCATCTAGATACCCATCTTCAGTTAATTCAATTAACTATTATTTAAGACGTTTTATAAAAAATATAATTTTGCAAACAAGTTAACTATTCAAGGAATGAGCCCAAGCTTTTCCTGGCTGCTGTTAGTCTCTGTTCACTTAGCATTTTTACCAGTAAGGAAGATTATGAGAAATTAAAAATCTAGTGTTAATTGTACTACCAATTAAAACTCTAACAAAAGACAATTAGGGAAAAAAAACATTAAAATAAATGATAGTATTGGATACCAGAGGTGCTAAAACTCACCTCAGAAGCCATACTATTTAGACATATCTGACCAATTTTTCAAAAAAAAAATCTAATAACAAAATTCACTAAACATATGTTAAGTGTCAACTATGTACCATGCATAAAAATAAATTATACTGGCCTCAACCCTAGGAATATTTTATGGTACAGTGGCATAAGGGACTTAATAAATATCAAAAATAATATACCTTTAAAATAGCTAATTAGGCTACCACGTGTCAGACACTGTGATCTTTTATATACATTATTACCAAGCCACACAATAACTCTGCCCTGATTAAATATTGTTATTCTCATTTTAAGGATGAGGAAACTGAGGCTTAATTAATGTAGTGAATAACGAAAGGCTAAGGACTTCAAAGCCCATGAGCCTTTCACTACATAGCACAACTTGTTGGGTACTATTAGATAGATAAATAGACAGACAGACATATACACAGATACCTGTATATATAAAGATATAGGTATAGATATATGGAGTCCTAGTGGAACAGCGGTTAAGAGCTATGGCGAGCTACGGCGAACTACGGCTGCTAACCAAAAGGTTGGCAGTTCAAATCCACCAGCTGCTCTTTGTAAACCCTTTGGGACAGTTCTGCTCTGTCCTATAGGGTTGCTAAGAGTCGGAATCAACTCAGTGGCATTTTTTTTTTTAAGATATGTAGATATACTATTATAGATATGACCAAAGTACTAATTAACTTTGCCTGGAAGGTTTGAAGATTTCATTAATGTTTCAATGAGGATCTATTTTGTAAGTTCCACAAGGACAGGGGTTTACATCTTTCTAAATTTACTGATCAAACACAGTAACATGAACAAAGCAGGCACTTAATAAAAAAATCAATTAAAAAACGAACAAATGACTTTTAAACAGAAACTGATACACAGGAGCTTGCTGAACAAAACGGAAAAGCAATTACAAGCAAAAAAAAAAAAAAAAAAAGCATGGACAGAGGCATGGAGCCACCGAAGAGAACCTTTCATCTAAAGATGTTCAGGTAAGAAAGATCACAGCAAGACGGCTTCTGTGTGGCAAAAACTAGGGTAGAAACATAGGTTTAGAACCAGGATTCAAAAGGCCTTGTATAGTTAACTAAAGTAGTTACATTACCTCGTGTAGTCAACAGAGAGCCAACCAGGCTTTTGTTAAGAGAGGATTGGTATGGTCAGCTTTACAAATTACATGGCAGCAATATTAAAAAAGGCTTGGACTAAGGCAGTAGAGATGGAGCCTACAGGCTGAGATTCAAGAGACATAGCTGATACAGAATAGATAACGTGAGTCAGGTTTTTGCCTGAGGAATAGAATAAAGGGTTAAAATTTAGAAGAGTTTCCTTAGGGGATATGATAGAAAGCTTACCAAGGAAAAGTTTAAGGATTATTAAATAGTTATGAAGGTCCACTGAGTTTAGAAACAACGTAGAGTGACAGTAATCTGTACAACTGTGTGATTCTCTACCCACTCTATCCATACTTAACAACCTGGAATCAGATCAAAAGAAGGAAGGTTAAGGAAATTGAGTGGGCTGGTAACAATGTCTAGGATGGGTAAGGATGATACATCAATGGGTTTTTTTGGATCTCATTAAAATAAAAAATATAGACTTTATTAAAAATTGACTAATTGGGAAACCAAATTTACCCTGGCATCCAAGCAACTTACACTGATGATAATTAATAATAAATCATACTTGATATTCAAAACTCTTCTAAGATACTTATTTTTTACTTCAATGCTGGTCAACTCAAAATAGGAGTATTTAGCATTAACAACTGCTTAATCAATATGTATAATCCCTTTATTGAATGCCTGTTAAGAGTTTTCAATTTGTACTAAAATATGCCTAGAATGAAAGAATGGAAGCTTTTACTATACTAAAAGACTTTCAGTCTTCAAGTTATAGGTTTATTGGTAAGGAGATGAGAATAGGGAGCAGGAAATTTTGCTAAATTATTACAGGGCGAGACAACGTGCACACAGAGAATGATCTGAAGCCTCAGGAAGACAGGGCCTCACTCTTCTTTTGAGAAGTATATTATATTAAACTACTCGAAGGGGGATGAGAACTAGAATTTACTGGTTGTTCATAATACATGAGATGCTCTACTAAGTACTTTATATGTGATCTCGTTTAATCTTCAAAACAACACTATAAAATAGGAATTACAGGCCCCACGAAACAGATGAAGAATTGAGGCACAGAAGACAAGTTATTTTGCTCCTATGAAAAACAGCTAGACCTACCATGTAGGACTTTCCATTACCAAGATCTTCCTATGCTACGTTGGCTAACATGTTCATATTGGGCTCATTAACATATTCATTATCACAGTTTATTGTATTGTTGTAAGTTTAAACATCTCTTTCATAAAGTGACAGACTTGAATAAGACAGAAAAAAAAAACCTCACAATTTTATACATTACATGAAAAACTATTAGTGCACTTTCCAATAAAGAACAGTTATAAAATTAATAGTTCTTCCCAGCATTAGCATTCTCCAAAATTGAAAGACCAAGGCTATTAGATGAGAGGGGAGGGAGTTGTAAGTCTCTGTTGCTTTTTTTTTTTTTTTGAACATTTTATTACGCTTTAGGTGAACGTTTACACAGCAAATTAGTTTTTCATTCAATAATTCATACACAAATTGTTCCATGACATTGGTTGCTATCCCACTCAAATTGTCAGAACTCTCCCCATTTCCATTCTGGGTTCCCAGTTTCCATTTGTCCGGTTTCCCTGCCCCTCCCTGCCTTCTCATCATTGCTTTTGAGCAAATGCTGCTCTTTTGGTCTCCTACAGTTGATTGTTCTAAGGAGCACACTCTTCACGGGTGTTATTGTTTATTTTATATGTCAGTCTATTATTTGGCTGCCTGAGGACAATAGTCTCAGGGGTCTCTCCAGTCTCTATCAAACCAGAAAGCTGGTCTTTTTGTTTTACATTTTTCACCCATTCTATTCAGAACCCTCTACTGTGATCATAGTCAGAGTGGTCAGTAGTGGTAGCCGGGTACCATCTGGTTCTTCTGGTCTCAGGTTAGAGGAGACTGTGGTTCGTGTGAGCCATTAGTCCTTGGGAATAATTGCTTCCTTCAGTCTTCGGTTTTCTTCATTCTCCTTTCGTCCAGATGGGAAGAGACCAATAGTTCAAGCCCAATAGCTCAGTACCGCAAGGTGTTTGGTTATATTAAGAAGTTTCCACAACTATGTGCTCTATTATATATTTCAATATACATGCAGCCCTTACAGGTATGTATGTAGAAACATCCACAACCAAACCTATATATGCACACAGGTGTACTCCTGCATGTCCTCCCACACCTATTTAGCATGTATATCTATCTATGTATCCATTTATAAATTACTGTTTGTAATTACTGTTGTTGCAGAATTATATGTTATATATTTACCGTAGTTGCCCTTTTTTTTGCGGCCCTCTCAGTTTCTTCTTTTGCCTCAGTCATGTCACGCCAACTTCCTCCATATTGTGCACTGCCTTTCCTTTCACCAGAATTAACATGTGTCTACTATTTAGTTAGTGATTACCCTCCCTCTCCCTGCCATATCCGGTAATCATCAAAGAATGTTTCTTTCTCTTTGTAAACCTATTCTTGTCTTTTTATAACAGTGGTCTCATATTTGTCCTTTTGTGATTGACTGAATTCATGCAGCATAATGTCTTCTAGGTTCATCCATGTTGTGAGATGTTTTGCGGATTCATCATTGTTCTTTATCATTGCATATTATTCCACTGTGTGTACGTACCACAGTTTGTTTATGCACTTATCCATTGATAGACACTTAGGTTGTTTCCACCTTTTTGCTATTGTGAATAATGCTGCAATGAACATGGGTGTGCATATGTCTATTCATGTTTTACACATCTTATTTCTCTACGATACACACCTAGTGGTAGGATTGCTGGATTTTATGGTATTTCTATTCCTAGCTTTTTAAGGAAGCACCATACCATTTTCCATAGTGGTTGTACCATTTTACATTCCCACCAGAAGTGCATAAGAGTTCCAATTTCCCCATATTGTCACCAGTATTTGTTGTTTTCTGGTTTTTTTTTTTTGATCAGTGCTGTTCTTGCTGGTGTGAGATGGTATCTCACTGCAGTTTTGATTTGCATCTCACAAATGGCTAATGGGGGCTCTGGTAGACACAGCAGTTAACTGTTTGGCTGCTAACCAAAAGGTCAATAGTTCAAATCCACCAACAGATCCTTGGAAACCCAAGGGGCAGTTCTACTCTGTCTTACAGGGCCACTATGAGTCAGAATCGACTTTACAGCAACAGGTTTGGTTTTTTTGTTTGTTTTCCTTTTAATGGCTAATGATTGCAAGCATCTTTTCATGTGTTTGTTAAGACTCCTGAAGGTCTTCTTTGGTGAAGTGTCTGTTCATGTCCTTTGCCCATTTTAACTGGATTGTTAGTCTTTTTGTTGTTGAAGTGTTGACGATTTCTGTGTATTTTAGAGATTAGACCATTGTCAGAGATGCTGTTGTCAAAATTTATTTCCCAGTCTGTATGTTCTCTTTTTACTGTTTTGTTGAAGTCTTTTGATGAGCATAAGTGTTTAATTTTTAGGTGGCCCCAGTTATCTAGTTTATCTTCTGCTCTTTATGCATTTTTAGTTATGCTTGATAGTCTATTTATGCCAAAAATTAGGGCTCCTAGGTTTGTCCCTATGTTTTCTTCCATGAACTTTATTGTTTTAGGTTTAATCTTTATGTCTTTGATCCATTTTGAGTTCTATTGCTTTTTAATGGATAATTAAAACCAAGATAATACTAAAGTACTGTGTAGTACAAGTTTAGCATTTGTAACTGAGTAGCCTGGAAGTCATTAATATTCAATGAATCTTTCTAATAGCTTCCCCATGCCTTGTTCCAAATTTGTAGGACCTACGTAGTTTAAAAGAATATACATGAAGCAATCTCATATCCAAGAATGACTGTTTTGGCATTTAGAACCTCCATTTCTCTCAGACTCATGTCTTATACCATATCTTTGTTGTTGCTGTTGTTGTTCTAAAAATAGCTTATAAGTAATAGGGAGAGAAGGAAAAGCAAAGAAATACCAGCCTTCATAGTATGACATTTTTTCTTTAAATAAATAATTTAAAGGTTTAAATGCAGTAGCAAACCCAACATAATTCAACATTTCCCACCTTTAATCCAAATTTGTACACCTTTTAGGAAAATACTAGTGAAAAAAAGCAACTGGTTTTAACTAGCATAAAAGAAAAAAATACATACTGTACTTTGTGACCTAGATAAATTAAAGCACTAGCAAAAGGTATGTGTTCCTTATCCACAGGGGAAAATAAGCTTATTATGTTACATTTCCAAGTTTTTAAGACAGTTGGAAGCCAATTCTTTCGATACTTGCTGTCATCTCCTAGAAACTTCCTAGTACTTTCAATTTTGAAGCAATTATTCACATTCTGAAGAGATTTATTTTCCCCTCTTCCTTTGCTATGTGTAATTTTTTTTTTTTTTTGCATTCTCAAAGACCAGTTCTGCTTTGATTTAATTATATTCATTTTAAAATCTTTTCTGAGTATCCACTATTATTTGGAAAGCACTGGTTGAAGATACTCATATGGGGAAAACACAGTCTCTAATCTCAAGGCATTTGCAATCTAGTAAGTGGGATAAGACAAGCAAACAAAGAATTATACTCAAAGGTAGCATAAGATCCATGTTACCATAACAAAAGTAAAAACTTAGAGCTCTGGAAATTCAAAGGAAGGGGCAATTGTAATCTGTTTTAAAGGAATCCGGAAAGGCTTCAGGGAGCAAAGAATTTTTGAAAAAGTTCCTGAAGAAAGGTTCAAGTTTCAATTGATATACAAAGAAAATGGCATTCTAGGCTTTTTAGAGAGCCTAGACAAAAGGAGAAGTCAGAAAATGGGAAGTAGTTTTATTTGGTTGGTTCCAGTAGGAAATGAAATATGACAGCTATGCTGCCGGCATACCATGAAAGGTCAGGGATGGAAAAACTTATCAGTTTACATTTCATTCATTCATTCACTTACGTAATCAACAAACACATATTGGGAATAGCATTAGTGAAGCCTACAAGGTAAGAAACAATTTGGTATATGTTAAATTAGTGTTTCCAAAATTTTTGGAGCATAAGGCAAGAAGGGACAACAGAAAATGCAACAGAAATAGGCAGGGATCAGATCATGGAGAATTGTCCGTGTTTTGTAAGGAGCTTGGGTTTATCCTGTTGTAATGGAGAGATACTGAGAGTTTTAAGCAGGGATTGTTTCTACAGTGCAATAACTCTGGGAAAAATACAACAGTTAGATTAAAGGGAAGAAATATCTGAAATAAGGACACAGTAAAGAAGTTATTGCAATATTTTGCACAAGATATATTGAGGGTCTTTAACACTAATTTTCAAACGTCTATTTTTCTGAATTTAGCCTATTAATATATTATTGAAATCTGCCTATAATTCTCTTTGATACAAGGTGGACAATAAACATAAATGATGAAGGACATGAAAGAAAAGTTCAAGGACATAAGGCAGCTTATTCATAATAAAATAGTTTCCAAAGCATGTGATGTAAAAAGCTATTTAAAAGCTGCATGGAGTAGAACAGGCCTAGAGCTAAAGTAAAGAGAGAGATCAAAATCTGAAGAAAACAATTGAAAGCAGAGAAGAATACAGAAAAGATCTAGTCAGTATATGCTACATCACCGCGGCCCAGAAATGACTCACATGTCCTTAACTCTCATTCCACTGATCTTATTCAGTCACATGACACCACATGGGAAATGTAATCCCTGGCTGGTAGCCATTTCTCAGCAACAACTTTACCCTCTGGAAACAGAGTATGAAACTATGGTGGTACGCTAGCCATATGTGCTACAGAAGATGATCAGTACAACAGAGAAAAGTAAAACAGAAAAGAGGAATAGAAAATGCCAAGGATATGAACGGGGACATACTGATATCTTAAATAGGAAAAGTAGGGAAGGATTATCTGAGAAGGTAACATTTGAGCAAGGATTCGAAGGAGGTAAAAGTATAAGTAATGGCGATATCTCAGGGAAGAGAAGTTTAGGCAGGAACAAGAGTAATTCCAAAGGATCTGAGGTAGGAACATACTTGGTGAGACCATGGAACAGCAAGGAGGCCATTTTGTTTGAGTAAACGGTAATCGAACAAGTAGAAATCAGATAGTTACTAAAAAGGCCAAATCATGTAAGACCTCACAGGTTACGGTAAGAATATGGCCATTCTCTGGGGGGTAAGGAAACATTAGAGGATTTGGAGTAGAGAAGTGATATAGTGCTACTTATGTTTTAACATGATTACTCTGACTCCTGCAAGAGTCTAACTGTGGGTGGGAAGGCGATGTTGGAAGCAGGAGGCACAGTTTGTACACTTTTGCAATAACTCAGGAGAGAGAGGATGATGGCTTAGACCAGGTGGTAGCAGCGGAATTGGTGAAAAATCATCAATTGAAGGTTGCATAAAAAGAACATGCTGATTGAAAGCAAGAATGTAAACATACTTGTATACCAATGTTCACGGCAGTACCATTTATAACAGCTAAAAGGTGGAAACAGCCTACAAGTCCATCAACAGAAGAACAGATAAACAACATGAGGTGCATACATACAATAGAATATTACTCAGCCATAAAGGGAAATGAAGTCTTGATACATGCCACAACATGGATGAACCCTGAAAACATTATGCTCAGTGAAAAAAGTCAGTCACCAAAAGGCAAATATTGTATAATTCCACTTATATGTAATAACTGAATAGGCCAGTGTAGAGAGCAAAGTTCATTAGTGGTTACCAGAGCTGAGAAGGAGTCAGGCAGTAAGAGGAACTCACTGCTTAGGGAACACTGAGCCTTCTGTTAAGAGTGATGGAAATATTTAGAAATGGATAGTGGTGATGGCTGAACAACATGGCGAATATAATTAATGTCACTGAATTGAACATGTAAAAAAATGATGAAATGGCAAATACTTTGTTACATATATATTTACTACAATAAAAAATAAATAAAATAAAATAAAAACTCCTTTTGCTTAATGGTGGAGAAAAAAATGACATGCTGACAGATTAGATATGGAGTACGAGAAGAGACAACGATGTTACAAGGATTTTGGTCTGAGAAATTGGAAGAATAGAATTGGCACTAAATGAGATGGGAGATAATGTGATAGGAATAGGTTTTGAAAAAGAAGGTCAGAAATTTGGGTTTAAACATGTTATGCTTGAGGTACCTATTAGAAATCTGTGGCAGAACAGGGCTAACTATTCAACAAACACATTTTCCTCTTCCTCCTGAGCACACAACTGCACCACATTTCCTAATCTCCTTCGTAATTACACGTAGACATATAACTGTACTATACTCAATGGCCAGCAAGCCAATGGGATATGAGCAACAGCCAAGCCTGGCCCATGAAAATCTGCCACACAAAACTGCTCATGCTCTTTCCCTTTCCACTAGCTTGATGCAATGAACATGGCAACCATGGAAGCCAAGGACTAAGGATTGTGAAACTACAAGATGGAAGAAATCATCCAACAAAAACATCTATTTTATATTTTACATGAAAAATAAATAAAGTTCTATTGTGGTAAGCCACTGAGATTCTCAAATTTATCTATTAAAGTAACTGTACTGTCCTCAACAATACAGATATCCAAGCAGAGATGCTGAATAGACAACTGAATATATGAGAGTCGAGTTCAAAGGAAAGGGCCTAACAGGATAAATCATTTGGAAGTCGTCAATGTATAAAACTTGTTGCCATCAAGTGGATTCCAACTCATCGTGACTCTATATATTGTTTATATAATACAAGTATGCACTGGCTAAGATCTCCAAGGAAGTTGGAAGAGCCAGAGAAGAGAAGGGAAAAGGTGAAGTCTAAGGACTAAAACCTGAGTCCCTCCAATACTAAGGCAGTTGAAAAGATGATGAACAATTAGCAGAGAATTCTGAGGGGTAGCCAGTGGTAGGAAGAAAACTAGAACATAGTGTCACATAAACCAAATGAAAAAGTATTTCAAAAAGGAGGCAGTAATCAGCCATTATCAAAAAGGTGCCAATAAGTAAAATGAAGCTGAGAATTAACCATTGTATTTAGCAGTATGGATATCACTGGTGACCTTGAAAAGAACTGTTACAGCAAAATGGTGGAAAGAAAGCCTGAGTGAAGTGAGTTCAAGACAGAATGAGAGAACAAAAGTTGGAGACAGCAAGAAGAGACAAAGCTTCTTGAAGTGTAGTAAAGAAGCCATGTATAGTCTATACTGGACCTAGTATATTAGAAACATTTGGAAATAAAACATAAATGCAAATAACTCTAACAAGTAACACTATACATATGCCACAAAGTTTTACAATATAAGGAGATTCTACCAGACTTTACTACAACAATAAAATATACAGTTGTAAGTTTAATTTGAAAATATAAAAATCCCAATCACAAAAGCTATAAAGGTTCATTAATGCTCAGTTCATCAATCTACAGAGGCAATAAATTTTGTACATTGTGTTGGCGAGTTTGTCAATAAGGGCTTACACTTTGAATATTAATGATGGTGTTGTAGTTATTGTTAGTTGTCATCTAGTCAGCTCCAACTCACGGGAACCTTATGTATAAGAGAACAAAATGTTGCCCAGTCCTGTGCCATCTTCATTACTGTTGGTATGTCTGAGTCCACTGTTGCAGCTATAGTGTAGTGCCTTCCAACCCAGGGGGCTCATCTTCCAGCAATATATCAGACAATATTCTATGGTGATCCATAAGGTTTTCAGTGGCTAATTTTCAGAAATAGATCACTAGGTCTTTCTTCTTAGTCTGGAAGCTCCACTAAAACCTGTCCACCATGGATCTGCTAGTATTTCAAACACTGGTGGCAGAGCTTCCAGCATCACAGCAACACACAAACCAACACAGTACCACAAACTGACAGATAGGTGGTAGTTGAATAGTGACACTAAGGTACAAATATTCAGTTTTGAATAGGAACTGAAAGATTAAGAACGAATGATTCCTTTAAAAAAATTTATTGATGGGAGCTAAAATGGCTCTAACAAACAGCATTACCATCTATATTAATACCAATAACTAGAAGATGAACTGTCTTAAAAAAGTTTCAATAATAAAACATTAAATACTATATAAATATAGTATAATATAGACTGAGAAGAAAGGCTATAAATGGAAGAATAGTAAAATTCTAACACTAAAAATGAGAAACAGCACCACCAATTCAAACATCTTAAGGTCTGTGTCAGATCTTTCATACATTCTAACTAGAGTACATAGAAGTCATACTGTCTACATAACCATTTCATTGTATAATTTCTTCCCTATAGCCACTATACTGTGCCTCACAATTATATGCTAACACATTAAAGTGCACTGTTGGAAGATTCTCCATTGATAGTTTTTACTCTTGCCTTTATACTCATATAATCAGCTTCCACAGATTACTGTAGTTAAAAATTACTGTTTACTATTCTGCTTCGTTCATTCAGTTATATATGCTGAGCTAAGGATACAGAGTAGTCTCTGGGTGGTGCAAACGGTTAAGCGCTATACTACTAGCCAAAAGGCTGGTGGTACAAACCCACCCAGAAGCTCTTGCTTCTGAAAGGTCACAACCTTGAAAACCCCTACGGAGCACTTCTACTCTACACAATTGCAGTGGACTTGAAGGCAACTAACAACAAAAACAGTAGAGATACACAATGAAAAGAAAAAAAAAAAAAAAAAGATCTTGTTCTCATGTCACTCATATCCTTGTCTGTCTGAATAACCATCTTTTCCAAAAAGATCTTGCCACAAAAAAGTCACTTTTCGTAAATGAAAATTATGCAAACCAGCAAAAATATAAATGAGATGTAGAAATGTTCAAAAGGGTTCATGTGTTTCCCTCAAACTTGTTTTCATCAGGAAACAGGAAAATAACATTATTTGAGTTGTACCTTCTTGCTTTCAACTCCCAACCTTTTGGAAAGTGATTTAAAAAAAAAAAAAAATTTTAGCTCAAAAGCTATCAACTCCTACGTTAAAAAATAATTCATATAAAATGAATTATTTGCGTCTTCTCAGTAACAGTCTTTCCATCTTAAGCTCATCAAACAGCGATAAGCTATGCCAGTTAACCGTCTTTTGTTATGTCCTGATCACCTTATTACTCTTACACCAAATATGAAGAGAAAGCCTCCTGGTCTGCCACAGCATTTTCTTTGATCACGGAAGTGTGAAAAATACATGGATGACCTATTTACTTCAATTATGTAATAAATTTGCAACAAACATGATATATCTCCCAAAGCAGCAGTTGTTTAAATCAAAAGACAATAAAATATCTACCTAAAATTCATTAAAATCATAATCATATTAAAGAAATATTAATACCAAGGAAAACCCCTATATATTCAACTCCTGGAAAAATAAATCCAACTATGCCTGGAAAATGTGTTATATTTTCAAAGAGAATGCATTATTTCTAATTGTTAGAAGGTCATTATCAATCTAAGCTGAAAAAGAAAAAAATCACAGAAAGGTAGCTGTCTAAATACCTTATGGTTTCATTTTACACCTCTCATATCAGGGTGAAGCTTTAAAAGCAATTCAATAGGAAAATGAAAGTATTTTACTCAGAAGATAGAGTACATATGTTCTTCAATCTAGAAACCCATAGGAAAAAAGACTTGAGTTTTTAAGAACTGAATTTTGACAATTGGAAGCTGATGTGGCTTTTTTTCTCTCCATGCAGATTTGAATCATTGTCAGGAGAAATGAAGTAAGACCTTTATCAACTAGAGAAAAGCTTAACACCTGTTTAACACGAAGTTACTTAGAATAAATTCATTGTGCCTTCAGGGTCTCACAATGAGAGTTTAAATTAAACACCAATCCCTAAATTCTAACATAAGATATTTTTATAAGCTTAGCATGAGAAAGCAGACCTATATATTTGGGTTTATATGTATTTCATATTCTATACTTTTCAATCCTCTTTAAGTTTATTTGCTATTATCATGTAGATTCATATACAATTTTAGCATTTCTGTTGTTAAGATTATAACAGGTTATAATTAACTATTTGTACATCTATAATACCATTAGGTTTGTTTTAGTCAGCCAGTGCTGCTAAAAAGAAATACCACAAGTGGATGGCTTTAACAAAGAGAAATTCATTCTCTCACAGTCTAGGCAGTTGGAAGTCTGAATTCAGGGTGCCAGCTCCAAGGGAAGGCTTTGTCTATCTGAAGGCTCTGGGGGAAGATCCTTGTCATCAATCTTCCCTTGTTCGAGAAGCGTCTCACTGCAGGGACCCTACGTTCAAAGGACCATCTATACTCTTGGTGCTTCTTTCTTGGTGGTATGAGGTCCCCATGTCTCTCTGCTCCCTTCTCTCTTTTATATCTCAAAACAGATTCTTATAGACTGAGTCCTGCCTCATTAACATAACTGCTGCTAATCCCATTTTATCAACACCATAGAGAGGATTTACAACACATAGGAAAATCACATCAGATGACAAGATGGTGAACAATTACATAATATTATGAATCACAGCCCAGCCAAGTTGACAGATATTTTTAGGGGACATAATTCAATCCATGACAAGGCTGTAAGATTGAAGGTAGGGTCTTTTTTTTTTTTCTCCTTCGTATGACTCTTCAACCTCTATCTAACACAATACCTAGCATTTAGTATGTGCTTAATAAAGCCAAATGAATTGATAAGTGTGTAATTTCTTTATTCTAATCACTCTTTCCTAGACTTAAAATGAAGCTAACATATTAACGGTTAAAGTGATTTTTCTATCAAAATCAAGGTAAAAAATGGGCTAAAAATTTTATAGCAGTTTCAATTTTACACAAATATGGAAAAAACTGGATTATCTGCGCTCTACTACTGACGCATACAATTCCTTATTTAGTGTAATTTAACACAAAAAACTTTCGTGTGAAATTGCTTATTACATGAAAGGCAATTTGCTAGAATGTACTGACATATTCTTCAACGTCTAAATTAAGAACACACATTTTGGATTTAGCTGATATAGCTAAATATTGCACTAGAATTAAATAAAGAAGGTGAACTAAGGCAGACTAGTTAAGAAAATACAAAGTTGTTTTGCTTTTTCACCAAAAGAACTTATTTTTATTCTGTTGTTAGGTAAAAGTGCTCAAAAGTAAACTCATAGTTTTACTTCCTTCCCCTCCAATTTTTGTCAATTTTGAAGAAAAATATACTGGAATAAAGTACTAAAAAGATGATGGTCCATCCATTTGTCAACTATCAGTAAAAGTGACTGAAAAAAACACTACATGAAAGTGGAAATTATTGCCATAAACAGTCTCCAAACATCTGCTCTGAAAGATGTTGTTTTATGGTAATTCCAATGCTCTTTTAATACCTGATCTCCTCTACCCTTAAAACTATTTTTTTTAACCTTTTCAAGTTCTACTGGAGAAACTGTGGGTTAAGTAATTTTTCCTCTAATCCCTAAAAAACTTGTTAATATTCTAGGTTGTGTTTTCAGATATCCAAAAAATAAAGCTTAATTATGTCACTCTGTAGTACTACTGTCAAAGCAAGACGGTATACTGGGGAGAAAAAAAAAAAAAACCAGACGGGGAGAAAGGACATCTAGATTCTAGTTTTGGCATCACAATTAGCTGTTGAATCCTGAACAAACCCATTTAACCAATTTGAGCCTCAGTGTCTTCTTCCACAACTTAAAAGGGCTAAATTAAATAATCTATAAGGTCAATATGACCTTCAAAATGTTATTACTTTTTTTATTCTACTTTATAGATATATATATATATTCCACTCTTAGTGTACAACAAACATCAAAATATTACTGATTTCAGTTTCTCACAAACCTTAAAGAATACTAATTTAGCGCAAGGAAATACAAGGAATTAATCTTTTACTCCCTTACTGTTGTATATTTCTATTGGTAGTAGGCAGGACAGAAAGCAATAAAATACATCTATTTCTATAGTATATCCCACCTGAAGCTAGAGACCATCTTAAGAATAGATCTGATGCGTTGAACACTAACGAATGCAGACAGATGAGTTGTGGCATGACATCAAGTACACTATACATGAAAAAAGCAACAGGTTATTAAAAAGACAGGAAAGAAATAAAATAACAAAATGGATGTCAGAAAAGGGTCTGAAACTTGTTCTTGAATGTAGAGTAGTAATAGTGAAAGGAAGAAATGATGATGTAAAAGAACTGAACAGGAGATTTCAAAGAGCAGGTCACGGAGACAAAGTAAGTATTACAATGAAATGTGCAAAGACCTGGAATTAGAAAACCAAAAAGGAAGAACACATTCATCACTTCTTAAGCTGAAAGAACTGAAGAGAAAATATATGCCTTAAGTTGCAATACTGAAGGAATCTATGGGCAAAAAATTGAAAGACACAGGAAGCATCAAAGAAGATAGAAGGAATACACAGTCACTGTTACCAAAAAGAATTTGTCGATGTTCAGCCATTTCAGAAGGTAGCAAATGACCAAGAATCCATGGTACTGAAGGAAGAAGTCCAAGCTGCATTGAAGGAATTAGTGAAAAACAAGGGCCCAGGAACTGACAGAATACCAACTGAGATGTTCAAACAATGCTGGAAGTGCTCACTCATCTAAGCCAAGAAATTTAGAAGACAGCTACCTGTCCAACCAGAACCATATTTGTGCCCATTTCAAAGAAAGGTGATCCAAGAGAATGCAGAAATTATTGAACAATATCATCAGTATCACACGCAAATAAAATTCTGCAGAAGATAATTCAAAAAACGGTTACAGCAGTACATCAACAGGGAACTACCAGAAATTCAAGCACGTCAGAACAGGACATGGAACAAGGGATATCACTGCTGATGTCACATTTTGGCTAAAACAGAGAATACCAGAAAGATGTTCACCTTGTTTTTTTGACTATGAAAGGAATTCGACTGTGTGGATCATAATAAATTATGGATGACGTTGTGAAGAATGGGAATTCCAGATCACCTAAATATGATCATGCAGAACCTGCACACAGACCAAGAGCCAGTTGTTCAAGGAGAACGAGGGTATACTGTGTGGTTTAAAATCAGGAAAGGTGTGTGTCAGGGTTGTATCCTCTCACCATACTTATTCAACCTGTATGTTAAGCAAATAATCCGAGACACTGGACTATATGAAGAATGTGGTATTAACAACTCATTAACAACCTGTGATATGAGAATGACACAACCTTGCTTGTGGAAAGCACAGAAGATCAAAGACTACAGCCTTCAGTATGGATTATACCTTAACAAAAACAAAAATCCTCACAACTGGACCCATAAGCAATATCATGATAAATGGAAAAAAGACTGAAGTTGTCAAGGATTTCATTTTACTTGGATCCACAATCGACACCCATGAAAGCAGCAGTCAAGAAATCAAACGAAGTACTGCACTGGGCGAATCTGCTGCAAAAGACCTCTTTAAAGCATTAAACAGCAAAATGTCACCTTGAGGACTAAGGTGTCCCTCACTTAAGCTATAGTATTTTCAATCACCTTATATGCATGCGAAAGCTGGAAAATGAATAAGGAAGATCTAAGAAGAACTGATGCCTTTGAATTATGGTGTTGGCGAAGAATACTGAATATACCACGGACTACAAGAAGAACAAACAAATCTGTTTGGGAAGAAGTACAGCCAGAATGCTCCTTAGAAGTGAGTATAGTGAGACTTCATCTTGCTTACTTTGCACATGTTATCAGGAAGGAACAGTCCCTGGAGACGCACACCATGCTTGGTAAAGTAGAGGGTCAGCGAAAAAGAGGAAGACCCTCAGCAAGATGGATTGACACAGTGGTTGCAGCAATGGTCTCAAACAGTAACGATTGTGAGGCTGGCACAGGACCAGGCAGTGTTTCATTCTGTTGTACATAGGGTCACTATGAGTCAGAACCAACTTGACGGCGTCTAACAACAACAGAACATTTGTAGAGTTGTTATAACTCTTCACTTTTAGGGAAATGTTGCACCTTTTGATCAATGTAAAGAGGTCTATCACAGATCAACTCTTGTAGATGGAAACCAAAAATACTTGGATGGATTCCTTCTCTCTCCCAGTTACAACCTCAAGACTACAGGACACACTATGAATACATAAAAACAATTTTCAGCTTTTCTCATAAGAAAATTGTGGTAAATACTGTCAATAAAAATTTGGTAGGGCTCCATAAGTTTCTTGCATTAAAAATTCGACAGTAATTTTTTTTTTTTCAATGTAACAAAGAATCCTAACATATTTCTTATTCAGGCTCAACAAGAAGTGATTGAATAATCTTTAGAAAGATACTGAGTTTTTCTAATACTTACCTTCTCATCTTGAAAGTAGGGATAAAAATTGCATTTACCTTACAGGAATGTAATAAAAATTATAAGAGATAATGCAGTTAAGCGTTTAGTATAGTATAGATATAAACACTCAAAAAATATTAGCTATCATTATTAAATATACATAGGCATATATACTTGGACATTTCCATGCCTAAATGAGCAATAACCCACATTCAAATACAGGGATGGGGAAGGATTAAACACATCATCATCTCATTAAGCTTTTCATTTTCTTTAGAATTCTTCATTAATTCTTATCTAAATCCTATATGATTTGTGAGTACATAGAATTGTGCAATATTCACCTTCAGTGCCTTTATGGGAAACTTAAGTGTCCTATTCCCATAAAAGGAGATGCCAATAACAATGAAGAAGTCACTAGATATTACTACAGGATGAAGACTTGTATGCTAATGTAAATTGAATAATTCACTTGGTTTCCTTTAGTGTGTTTCCTCACATCCGAGGTAATTAATTTTTTCTACCAAATAATTAATACTACTTAAAACAATAGTTGCTACTCTTTTCTCTTTATAAAGAAGAGGACATAAAGATTGATTTTAGTAAAAACAACTCCAATTAAGGAAAAGCTTCCCCATACAATTCACTTGTCCCCCTACCCTCTTAACATCTCTTCCTACCAAATAAAAAGACCCACAAACACCATTCCTTTCTCTTATCACTCCTAGAAGGGCTTAGGTGTTTTCTCTCCTCTCAGTAATCTTGGCTTTCTCCTGCTAGAATCTTATTCTCACCCTTGTCACCATGTGGACAGGAATAACATACCAAACCTAAAGTTATCTACACCTTTATTCAAAAGAAAGAAAAATATTCCTATCATATAATTTTGGTCAACAAATTTGTTTAAGTATTGGTTAGAAGTAGACTTTGAGTTATGTTTATACAACTAAGTCATACATAAAAATAAATGTTAATTAGTCAAAACTGGGTAAAAATAAGGAAGTAAAAACATGTCTAATATAGTTAAAACATAATTTGCTTTAGTTAATGAAGAAGAGATAAAACCTCAAAGACATGATCCAGAAGTGATTTCCAATAAGAAATACTATTTCTTTTCTCTTGAGTTGTTTGACTATTTCTTCCTTAGGTGTAAGAGCTCTTTGTAATTAAAAAAATAACAAGAAAATAGATTTTTAAAGATATAAATTGAAAATGTATGAAGTTAACAGTTACAACAGTTATAGGGAGTGGGAGATAGTAGGTGGACAGTACCATGTTCAGATGAGGAATTTATCAAAATATCAAAAACAGCTAAAAATAACAGAAGATAAATTAGATAACTGAGACTTCCTAAAAATTACTTATGCTTATCAAAAGACTTTACAAAGAGAGTAAAAAGACAACCTACACACTGGGAAAAAATCTTTGGCAACGACATACCTGATAAGGGTCCAATGTCTAAAATATATAGAAAACTTCAACAAATCAACAACAAAAAGACAAATAATCTAATCAAAAAAAGTCAAAGGATATAAACAGACACTTCTCCAAAGAGGACATTCAGGTGGACAACAAACACAGGAAAAGACGCTGGAGATCATCAGTCATTAAAAAAAACACCAAACCCACTACTGTCCAGTCAATTCCGACTCATAGTGACCCTACAGGACAGAGCAGAACTTGCCCCGCAGGGTTGCCAAGGCTGTAAATCTTTACAGAAGCACACTGCCACATCTTTCTACCATGGAGTGGCTGGTGAGTTCAAACTGCCAATCTTTTGGTTAGCAGCTGAGCATTTAAACCCTGCACCGCCAAGGCTCCTTTCATTAGCTATTAGAGAGATGCAAATCAAAACTACAATGAGAGATCATCTCATTACTGCAAAAATGGCACTGATCCAAAAAAAAAAAAAAAAAAAAAAAAACAGAATACAATAAATGCTGAAAAGGTTTTCAGCAGACTTGAACTCTTAAACACTGCTGGTGGGATTGTAAAATGGTACGTTCACTATGGAAAATGGTATAGCACAACCTCAGAAAGCTAGAAATAGAAATACCCTATGATCTTGCAATCCCAATCCTAGGCATATATCCAGAACATATGAGTAATGACACGAATACACATATGAACACCTATGTTCACTGCAACACTATTCACAACAAGAAGATGGAAACAACCTAAGTGCCCATCAACGGATGAATGGGTAAACAAACTGTAGTAAATACATACAATGGAATACTATGCAACTATAAAGAATAAGGAGGAGTCTATGAAAAATCTTGTAACACGATGAATCTGGAGGACATTATGCTGAGGAAAACAATCACATAAACCCAAATATTGTATGGTCTCACCATAATAAAAAGTCAAGAATAGATATATACAAAGAAAGTAACGTTTTTTGATGGTTACTAGGGATGGGAGGAAGAGGGAGGAGGGAGAATCACTTTCTAGATAGTAGATACTTGTTACTTTTGATGATGGGAAAGGCACTTCTAAATATGGGTGAAGTCAGCACAATGTGCCCAAGGTAAATAAAGACACTAAGAAACATACACAAAAAAAGGGACAATTCTGCCTAGGGGACAGTGAGGTGAAGATAATGGTGATGGAATAATTTGGAAAAGGATAGTGAGAACAGCAGCACAACTGGAAGAATGTAATCGATATCACTGAATTGTACATGTAGAAATTTTTGAAATGGTGTATCTTTGGCTATATATATTTTCACCAAAAAAAAAAAGGTCCTCCAAGGTTGAGAAGGCAGTGTTGATATGTCGTGGTGTTGTTAACCAGTATCATAAAACAATATGTGTACTGTTTAATGAGAAACTATTTGTTCTGTAAACCTTCATCTAAAGTATAATTTAAAAAAAAATTTTTTAAAGGGACAATTTTGCTAAATGCTATAACATATATAACTTTGCAGTAACAGTAACAACAACCAAAAAATATGTGTGTGGTTACACAGGTAGATATGAATGCATATATATGTATGCAAAGGCATATGTGAGTAAATGCACATGCATGTATAGGTGTATCTGTAGGCATGTATATATACATGTTTGTTTGTGCTGCATATATATCCATACATATAACAAACTACATAGCGGACACAGTCATGGAGGCCTCCTAGACAAACCTAAACAACTCAAGGGATTGGTTTACTGGGTTAAAAGGCTTAGGACCACTCAGTCAACTGGCAAAACATAGTTTATAATGTTCTACATCCTAGTTAAGTGTCTTAGTTATCTAGTTCTGCTATAACAGAAATACAAGTGGATGGCTTTAACATAGAGAAATTTATTCTCTTACAGTCTAGGAGGCTAGAAGTCCAAATTTAGGGTACTAGCTCCTAAAGAAGGCTTTCTCTCTCTGTCAGCTCTGGGGCAAAGTCCTTGTCATCAATCTTCCCCAGTTGAGAGCTTTTCAACGCAGGGACTCTGGGTCTAAAGGATGTGTTATTCTCCCAGCTTTTGTTTCTTAGTGGTATAAGGTCCCCCTGTCTCCCTACTCACTTCTCTCTTTTATATCCCAAAAGAGACTGACTTAAGACACAACCTAACCTTGTAGATTGAGTCGTACCTCACTAATAAAGCTGCTGTTAATCCCATCTCATTAGCAACAGATAACAAAATGGTGGACAATCACACAATACTGGGAATCATGGCCTAACCAAGTTGACACACATTTTTGGGGGACACAATTCAATCCATAATATTAGGTGAGTAGCGTCTGGGGGTCTCAAAAGCTTATAAGTGCCCATCTAAGATACAACTATTGGTCTCTACTCATATGGAGTAGAAGAGAATGAAGGAAATCAAAGGCTCAAAGAAGAAACTAGTCCACAGGACCAACAGTCCATACAAATCACAGCCTCTTCTAATCTAAGGCCAAAAGAACTAGATGTTGCCTGGCTACTACTACTGGCCATTCTGACCAGTGATACAATAGAAGGTCCAGGATAGAACGGGAGAAAAATGTAGAATAAAATTCAATTTCCCAAAAAAGATCAGACCTACTGGATTTATAGAGACTAAAGGGACCCTCGAGACTATCGCCCTAAGATACTCTTTGAACTTGGAACTGAAGTTTTTTCTAGAGGTCACCTTCCATGCAAATAATAGATTATAAAATAAAACAGTATCACCAGTGAGTAATGTGTTACCTTAAACAATCAACTATAAGAGACTAAACGGTCAATATTCACCCACAATCAAAGATGAGAGGGCAAGGAGGGGAAGGCAAGCTAGATCAATGGAAATAGAACAGAATGGAAATAATGAGACTGCTGACACGCTGTGAAATTGTAACCGATGACACAAAATAATTTCTATAAAAATTGTTAAATGGGAACCTAATTTGCTGTGTAAACTATCACCTAAAACACATTAAAATATTATTAAAAATATATTCATGAGACATTTGAATTGATTTTTCCCCCCCAAAGCTTCCCATGTAATTCTAACATACAGCCAAGATTTTAAAAAATCAATTTAGCTAAAAGAACTTGATTGGGTGCTATATATCCATTTTTAGTTATCTATGAAAAGCAGCTGTGAAACCTTGGATAGTGAACACAATTGCTGTGAGTCTTAATTCCCTCAACCTGTACTATAAGTTGAATTGGCCCACATAACATCAGGCTGAAAGAGCTGAAGAAAAAATTCAAGCCTCAAGTTGCAACAGTGAAGGATTCTGTGGGAAAATAATGAATGACGCAGGAAACATCAGAAGAAGATGGAAGGAATACACAGAGTCACTGTACCAAAAAGAATTGGTTGATGTATAATCACTTCACGAGGTAGCAAAAGATCAAGAACCGACAGTACTGAAGGAAGATGTCCAAGCTGCACTGAAGACACCGGCAAAAAACAATGCTCCAGGAATTGATGGAATACCAATTGAGATATTTCCACAAACAGATGCAACGCTGCTGAAAGTGCTCACTCATCTATAGCAAGAAATTTAGAAGACAGCCACTTGGCCAACCAACTGGAAGAGATCCATATTTATGTCTATTCCAAAGAAAGTTGATCCAACCGAATGAGGAAATTATCAAATAATATATTTAATATCACATGCAAGTAAAATTTTGCTGAAAATAATTCAAAAATGGTTATAGCTGTATGTCGACACGGAGCTGTCAGAAATTCAAGCCAGATTCAGAAGAGGATGTGGAACCAGGGATATCACTGCTGATGTCAGATGGGTCCTGGCTGAAAGCAGAGAATACCAGAAAGATGTTTACCTGTGCTTTATTGACTATGCAAAGCCATTTGACTGTGTGGATCATAACAAATTATGGATAATACTGTGGGGAATGGGAAATCCAGAACACTTAATTGGGCTCATGAGGAACCTACACATAGATCAAGAGGCAACCATTTGAACAGAACTAGGGGATATTATGTGGTTTAACATCAGGAAAGGTGTGCATCAGGGTTGTATCCTTCCACCATATTTATTCAACCTGTATGCTGAGCAAATAATCCAAGAAGCTGGACTATATGAAAAAGAACACAGCATCAATACTGGAGGAAGACTCATTAAGAACCTGCGATATGCAGATGACACAACCCTGCTTGTCGAAAGTGAAGTGAACTTGAAGCACTTACTGATGAAGATAAAAGACTACAGACTTCAGTATGGATTACACGTCAACATAAAGAAAACAAAAATCCTCACAACTGTACCAATGAGTAACATCATGATAAACGGAAAAAAGACTGAAGTTGTCATGGATTGCATTTTACTTGGATCCACAATCAATGCCCATGGAAGCAGCAGTCAAGAAATCAAAAGATGTATTTCATTGGGCAAATCAGCTGCAAATTACCTCTTTAAAATGTTAAAAAGCAAAAATGTCACTTTAAGGACTAAGGTGCGCCTGACCCAAGCCATGGTGTTTTCAATCATTTCATATGACGCGAAAGCTGGGCAATGAATAAGGAAGACCAAACAAACTGACACCTCTGAATTACGGTGTCGGCAACGAATACCGAATATACCTCAGACTGCAAGGGAACAAACAAATTTGTCTCAGAACAAGTATGGCCAGAATGATCTTTAGAAGCAAGGATGGAGAGATTTCGTCTCACGTAATTTGAGCATGTTATCAGGAGGGATCAGTCCTTGGAGAAGGACATCATGCTTGGCAAATTAGAGGGTCAGTGAAAAAAAAGGAAGACCCTCAATGAGATGAACTGACACAGTGGCTGCAACAATGGGTTCAAGCATGACAATGATCACAAGGATGGTACAGGACCAGCAGTGTTTTGTTCTGTTGTACATAGGGTCACTATGATTCGGAACCGACTTGGTGGCACCTAACAACAATAATGTCCAGGAATCCACTGGGTTTAAAGTTGTGTGATTAGATCATTCAAAACTGTCACATGTATTCAACAATAGTGCTTCTAATGAAAGTGAAACCATTTAACCACATCTACTACAATTGTGCACATCACCCTTCCTACATTTGCAGATCCCATATGTGGAATCACACTTGCCAAAAACAGTTAATAGTTCTCCTTGAACAAATACTTCAAAAGGTTTTTACTATGTATTTAATCAATGACAAAGTTAATTACTATGAAATTCTATCCTTTACAGAAAATTTTAAAGTCATTATTATACTCTATGGGTACATTTTCAGTATAACACACCATTAACATTTATTCTTAGTTTTAACAGATACCAAAGAGAGAGACTATAGTTTTCATATAAAGGGTTTTCATCTAAACGAACAACAAATTCATATAGAATAATGCCACGAGACTTAAACCAAAACCTTTTTTAACCAATTAACATTTCATTCCCATATTACCACAAGTTACCTTAAGGTAATTCTGATCCATGGCAACCCTATGTGTCTCAGAGCAGAACTGTGCTTTGTGGGATTTTCAACGGCTGATTTTTCGGAAGTAGATCGCTAGACCTTTCTTACAAGATGCCTCGGAGTGAATGTGAACCTCCAACCTTTCGGTTAGCAGCTAAGCACTTCAACCATTTACATCACTCAGGGAATCTGCTAATATTAGACAGGAGAAAAACTGCTTCTAATTAAACATTAAGAATGAAATTATCGTAAGAAGGACATGAAAACCTCAAGTCCAAGTTTCAAAATTTTTTAAGTTCACATAATTTGAGATTGATGTACTGTTTGACCTATATATAGAGAAAATATTACTTTCTTTTTTAAACGATCATATTTATAATTATTTTCTTTTTTAAATGAGTAAATTCTTTCCAAACCACACATATATCGATACAGGGAACTTACAATTATTAATTTAAATATATAATTATCTTTCCTTTATCAGAATATAATCATCAATAGCAGATATTTCAACCATACAGTTGTGTGAAAAGAAAATGTAAATTCATGATCACCTTCTTATATTAGCCTTAGAAAAACAAATTTGGAAAAAAAAAAAGTTCATTGGAAAGACAGATAAAAACAGTTTTTGGCCGCTCAGCATTACTGACCACATTCTAGCAGAAGAGAAAACAAAAACCAGACTACATGCTGAATATTAATCAATAGTTGTCGTTGTTGTCAGTTCCCATTGAGTCGACTACTCCATAGGGTTTTCAAGGCTGTGGCCTTCTAGAAGCACACCATCAGGACTGTCTTCCAACGTGCCTCTTGGTGGGTTCGAACTGTCAATCTCTGAGGTAGTCATCAAGTGCTTAATTATTTAATAATAAAACTTTAATACAATTATTCCAAAGTATTTAGGCAAAGAAAATTCTACAATAAATGACATAAAGAAAGTTCTAATTTATTCCAATTTCTACAATAAAAATGATAAAACACTGTTCATATAAACACAGGGCCAGTTAGTTTTTAGAAATACTTTCTATGGAACATCATTTGTATTTTGAATTATTTTCAAATATAACTTTAAAATGAAGGTCGAATTAGCAATTCAAATACTGTAATTAAAAGATGACAAATCTCCAGGAGGAGACAGGAAAGCTGGTGATAGGGAAACCCAAGATTGAGAAGGGACAGTGTTGACAAGTCATGGGGTTGTTAACCATTGTCATAGGGCATTATGTGTAGTAGCTGTTTAATGAGAAACTATTTGTTCTGTAAACTTTCATGTAAGGTATTAAAAAAAAAAGAATTATCTGTGAGATCAAACTGACAACAGCTACTCAAAAGGTTTGATGGGAAGCGTAGGGGACAGTGAGTTGAAGATAATGGTGATGGACTAATTTGGAAAAGGATAGTGACAATAGAAGCACAGCTGGAAGAATGTAATTGATGTCACTGAATTGTACATGCAGAAACTTTCAAAACGGTGTAACTTTGGCTACGTGTATTTTCACCAAAAAAAAGGTCCTCAAGGTCAAGAAGGCAGAGTGTTGACATGTCATGGGGTTGTTAACCAGTGTCATAAAACAATATGTGTACTGACTGTTTAATGAGAAACTATTTGTTCTGTAAACCTTCATCTAAAGAGCAATAAAAAAATTAAAAAAAGATAACAAATCTCCAAAATTAAATACAAAGTAAATCCAGCTTTCATACCATATACAATATATTTTCATGTGAATATCTATTTCTTATAGTAAGAAATTATTTAAGGTCATTTTGTCCTTGATGTACGTTATTTACCAATTCTGTCTTTTACTATATTGCAGTTCTAACATTTTCTTTCCATTTCTTAATCAAGAATATTTAACAGATTTAAATATAGTAAAAAAAAAAAAAAAATGCCTAGAATGTATTTTTCCCCTAGTATTTGGGAAGAAAATGGAATTCCAAAGACTAAGACAATCAGTTATGTTTCCTTGTCTACTTCTAAGCTCTTTGAAGTAAATCTCTCAATATCAACTGGAATAAAGCAGTAAGGAATTTTGTAACACTATGCTAAACTTTTATTATTTCATAGAGAAAAAAATAATAAAATTAAGATCTATTTGTTTTGTTCATCAATTTAAAGCTTTTTTGTGCTTTCACAAATGTCACTCTGGTAAATCAGAAAGTATTCTTTTAATCTCAACAGTAGACAAAATAATGCATTTTATACCTAAATATGCTCAAGGAAAAAAAATTAACATTCTTTATCATTTCCCAACAGAGACAGTTAATACTCTAAGGCCACATTAATGGAATCTTCCTGCCATTGTAGAAAGTTTGATAGCACTCCTATCTCAATGTCTGAATTTTTCTCCTTTTTTTTGACAAAGACAAATGATTGCCATCAATCAAGATCCAATCGGGTATACAGAGAGTCAGGAAAATGCATCACTCTTTACTGTTTTTCCTGTTATTTGAGCAGGCTTTGCTCCATATTATTTTATAGAATGATCAAAAAAGCAGCCATAAGATAGATCATTCACACCCACTGTAAAATTAACTTTCATGAATAATGAGAGTTTTAAACCTCAGATAATGTATATGTATGTTATACCAAGGATATTACTGAGTTCATTTCTGGCTACAGATTATGTAAATGATACTATATGACCTTTATCATTACAACAGGACATGCAAAACACATATTATTTCATACATCATTTTAAAGCAAGTCAGTTTCTAAAGTAAAAACAATCATTTATAATGTTCATAGCAAAGTGTTAAAGTTTTAAGAGAAAGACATGAAAGACCTTTGATCATTTTGAGTCCTCCTTCCTTTAATCTGTTACTTCTATAGAACATATCATAAGAAAATAAAACCTACTTTTTAAAAAATGTATTTGGTTGTTCTATTTCTTTGTTTAGGTACTGGTAATCATTTCATTTTTCGAGCTTAAATCATGCTAGATAATTAACACTAAATTTTTAAAGGATACCAACTATTACTATATGCTTTCAAATTATTCCAGTCAAAGTCTAATGGAGTTCAAATAAAGGAAGATATTCCAATACTGTTTCATTAGAACTGTATTTTTAATTTTAACACACAGAGACTGTGAATATAAACTAAAACAGACCACCAATTATAAAATAGTTCTTAAAAAAAAAGATATAGAAAGAACTACATTTACAAAACCAGCTCCTTTCCTTTATATTCCTTATTTCTCTGATGTTGACATCAACTTCTGTGCAGTCATCCAAGAAAGAAGCCTAGGTATCGTTCTTGATCCCTCTCTCTCCTTAACCTTCATACAACCAAGCCCCATGCCCCAAATATTTTTCCTCCTAACAAATCTCAAATTCATATCCACTCCCACAGTTCTACCACATCTCTTGCCTAGGCTACTGCTACTGTGATGTCTTTCTATGGTTTCATTATTGGCAATATTTTCCTTTTTCAAATTCATTATAAAAAAGAGATGCCAGAATGATCTATGAAATCTGCTGACATCAACAGCTTAACTGAAACACTTCAACAGCACCCTATCACTGAGTAGTAATCTCCAAAGTGGACTATGTGTACCCAGAGGATACATAAGAGAATTCATTTGGATTGCCAGAATATAACAGTACAATTTCTATTTATATTTACTTACAGACAAAAAAAAAAAAAAAAAAAAGGCAAGAAATTATGCTTTACTAATGGAGGGCAGTGGTAGTTCAGTGGTAGAATTCTTGCCTTCCATGTGGGAGACCCAGGTTCAATCCTTGCTTACATATCTCATGAGCAGTCACTACCTATGTGTCAGTGGAGGCTTGCGTATTGCTATGATGCTGAACGGGTTTCAGCAAAGCTTCCAGACTAAGTAAATTAGGAAGAAAGGCCTGGCAACCTACTTGCAAAATCAGCCAATGAAAACCCTAGAGATTACAATCCAATGCACAATGGATCATGAGGATGGCTCAGGACTGGGAAGTGTTTGGTTCCATTGTGCATGGAGTTGCCATAAGTCAGGGGCCAACTAGACAGCAATTAACAACAACAAATGTTTAACATATATAGTTTAAACCTAGCATCCTTATACAATCTGAATATCAGTAATCACATGTCATACATGGCATACAATTCTAGCATTTTGAGACACACCGAAGTTTATTTCTACCTAGTTGAGTGGATTTATAGATTATACTATCTTAAATAACAGAATCTTTACAATACTCTGTAATAAGATGAAGAGTGACCAAAAATACCCAACAATGGTTGAAGTGTAGGATGGTTCTCATTTTTCTTAAAAGACAACTATTCCAAGTTTGCTAAACGTTTCTGAGTCAATATATGCTACTTACCAGCTACTTGAAAATAAACAGCACATATAATGTATCCCTTTAGCCCTGATGGCACAGTGTTAAGAGCTCAGCTGCTAACCAAAAAGTCCACAGTCTGAATCCACCAGCTGCTCCTTGGAAACCCTATGGGGAAGTTCTACTCTGTCCTATAGGGTCATTATGAGTCGGAATCAACTCAATGGCACTGGGTTTTCAGTTTTCGAAAAACACATATTATTTTTTGGAAACATGTTTAGAAATATTTCCATCATTATGAGATTTTTGTTGCCAAAACTATCTGTATCACCTATGAAAACACTCAAATTTGTACCTTTATTTAAAATAATGAACTTAGAAACAAAGCTTACTACCCTAGGGTTTCAATGGAGCCCTGGTGGCACAATGGTTAAGAGCTCAGCTGCTGACCAAAAGATTGGCAGTTCAAACCTACCCAGTGACTCCATGGGAGAAAGACCTGGAAATCTGCTCCTATAAAGATTACAGCCTAGAAAACCCTATGGGGCAGTTCTACTCTGTCACATGGGGCCGCTATGAGTTGAAGAGACCCATGGCAATGGGTTTTTGTGAAATATATTAAAATATTAATAATAATATTTGCAGAGAACAAGAGTTTTTGGTACAACAAAATAATGTAATTATTTTTAAAATATTTTCTTCAGCTTTATTTCATCTTTTAATTTCTCCTAGAAAGGGCAGTGATCTTTACTAATTGCATCTGAGGATTCAGTGTTTAGACTATTCCTCCTCTGCTTCATAAATAAATAAGTAAATGAATAAACAAACAAGCAATCACATGCAGGGACTAATACTATCTATACATAAGGCTTACAAACTTAGTAAAAGGATCTCTGACTAGTAACAGAAATTGCAATAATACTATTAGTAGTAGTAAAAAAAAAAGAACTTGTTTCTTGGAATGACAGTGCACAACCTTTGGGGCAATTTCTAATAAAATAAGTTTTGAAAGCATCCAATATGAGAACAAAGAAGTAGGTTTCAAAATAAAAGAAGAGTTTCTCATTTTGCATCAAAGCCACAAGACATAATGAATAAATGGCATATATGAAGAGGTTTTGAGATGAGAGTAAGTGGCTTTTAATTTAGACAGATATTACTCAATCACCCTCCAAAAATGTTCTACTGATCTAATCTTCAACCAAATTGTATGAGAGTGTCTATTTCCCAACCATTGTTAACACTGAGTAATACTGGCCTTACCAGTCTTTGTTAAACTTGTAGGTAAAGGAAATAAGAGAGAGGATAGTGTTGAATATGAATTCAAAATTTTAAGCTTAAACTTCAATAAGGATTCTATTAATTAAAACAGGAAATATACAAGAAACAACTTACAAGAGAAGATATATTTAGTTTTGGACATGTTGAGTTTAAAGGGCTAGAAGTATACTCACTATATATATATATATATAGTGTGTGTGTGTGTTTGTGTGTGTGTGTGTGCGCGTGAAGAGAGTTAGCGACTATATTTACGCATATAAATACACACATACTTTTATTTAAAAAAAAAAAATACCCGTTGCCAACGAGTTGATTCCGACTCATATTGACCCTATAATAAGACAAAGTAGAACTGCCCCATAGGGTTTCAAAGGAGCACCTGGTGGATTTGAACTGCCAACCTTTTGGTTAGCAGCCAATCTCTTAGCCACTGTGCCACAAAGAGTACTTATTTCAGTACTTATTTTTATATAGTGAAAACCATTACTGAGAATAAACCACAGTGTTCATTCTCATTTTTTCCCTTTCCATCTTTGTAATTCTCTTATCCAACAGTAAGATACCTGACTCCCATTATTCTTAATAAATTTATCTATTTGTTCAAACTCTGTAAATGCAAACAAACTTCCATCACCACCACAGTCTATACCCACACACCGATGGCCTTCTCAACCCACTTGGGCTCATCATCCTATGCTGAGTGATAGCAGCCAACGTGGATGCTCTCCACGCATTGCTCAGATTCCAACAACTCCTGCCAGGCCACCCTCTTCTCCACTTTCAAGCTCTGAAATAGTTGTCTTTTTTCAGGTTGAAGAAGTTCTCTTCTATTCCTAGTTTTTTGATAGTTATTTTTTTACTACAATTTGTCAAATGCTTTCTCTGCATCTACTGAGATAATCATGTAGTTTTTGTCCATGGTTCTATTAATATGGTGCATTGTATGAATTGTTTTTCAGATGTTAACTAACCTTGCATTCCTGGAATAAACCTCACTTGATAATAATATATAATCATTTTTATATGTCACTGAATTTTGTTTGCTAATATTTTGTTAAAGATTTTGCTATGTTTATGAAGGGCCTCATTTACTTTTAACAATAAAATGCTATTTTTAAGATGATAAAACTGAGGTTCAGAAAGTATCTTACTTAAGGTCAAACAAGGAAAACAATGGTGAGAATGAGATCTGAACCCAAATATCTCTGAAACTAAAAACAGTGCTCTTTCACTACCCCACTAGTTTTCAACTGCTTCCTATAGGGAATTACAAACATTTGTGAGGACAATTTTAGTTATCACAATGACGAGGAACACTACTGAGATTTAGTGAGTAGAAGAAGGGGCAGAAGAGAGTCCTACACATCCTACAAAAAATACAGTAGTCTTAAAACACTAATAATGGTCCTGTATCCTGCATGACTTTCAAATATTCTCCTAGATACAGTGCAAACCCATATTATCTGAGCCTTTTTTTCTACCAAGAATTCAATCGCTAAGTAAATTAAGGTAAAAATTAACTTTGTTTTCTACAGTACTATACCAAGATTCATTCATGCCCCACATGGTATCAGGATGCCCCACATGGTATCAGGATAGACCATATGCCATACCTCTATCAGTCTGCATTTGGAGCTGTCACATTCACAGTGATTCTCCATATAACTGAAAGCATCCAACTACTTCACTGTGTCTTATGGTAGCACTGGAATATTCTTGAATATTGGAATAAATATTATTTATTTAAAATTACTTTCATTTTATTTTATATTAGTGTTTAGGGCATTCTATGGATTAGTTTAATATTATTTATTTAGTAAAGCTCTATTTACTCTTCTAAAAAAAAATTCACAGATAAAGGAGTATTACAAAGTATCTGTCATATAAATTTGTTAAATTTGAAAGGGTGGCGACCTACGGTACTACATCATGCCTCCTTCTAAATCTGTCCCCTTCTCACCATACCCACTGGATTGCCATACTTAATACACTTCATATCTCTGGTATAATTTCTTTTGACAGCCTCCTAGCTAGTCTCTGTCACTTGAAACCTCCCCTCCAATATAACTTTCATATTGCCAAAAATATTCCAACTTTTGTTTTAAAAAAAATTCTATCCAAGATGCAAGTCGGAACAAAATATTTCTCTGAATTCGTATTCTCCTTTGGAAATAAGTCCAGATTTTCCCCTATGGCATTTAGGACCTCTAATGATCTAGCTTTTTACCTATACTTCTATGATTTATCTAAAACCACTCCCCAACACACATACTATATCCAAGCCAAACCTTCATTCTGGAATTTATCAAGATTCCCATGTTCTTTCACTGCAATGTCTCCCACATCCGACTCCCTATTCTGACATGACTTCCCATCATCATCCCTGACCCCATCATGTATCTCTATGGACTTTACTTACTACCTGACACTCTAACGATCCACTCCTTCTCCTAAACCATGCTTTGCATCACACAGATGTGTGTGTGGGATACCATACATATTCCACTGCAATGTAATTAACTATCTGTATGACCTTCACACCAAACTGTGAGATTCTCAAAAGGCAACCTTTCCATACCCTGCAACAACAGTTTTTAATCATCGGTCCTTAATGAATGTTTAACTAATTTTCCATCCTTCTCAAATTCTTTCTTTTCTTGAAATTCTAAATGCAACTCACAAATACCTAAATATCCATACTGACATGTAATTCAAATTTGATCAACAGAAACATGGAAATCATGATTTTTCCCTTCTAACGCTATCATGAATAAATTTGCTGATAATTTTATACTCATTTCTCAATTTAAATAGAATTTCAGCACTTTTACTTACTTTAAAATAGAAGAAATAATTTGCAACCAAGTTTTCATTTGCCTACTTTCCCTTTGCAGCAAAAAGATGAAAAACTTCTAGCCCTTCAGTTTTCAAGTTCAAACAGAAACACCTAAACATCACATCACATCAAACAATACCTTTGTACATTCTTGTTTATATGTACTATGGAAAGAATCAAGTTTAGAAGTAATGGAGTTAGCTACAGTCATTATACTCTAATGTGGCAAATATTGCACAGTCAATTTAAGTAAACTCTAAAGGGTTATGAGGTCAAAACAAAAGACTGCATAATTTATCAGATCAAGCAAATCATTTTGAAGGCACAGAGTTAAGTGAGGCATAGGCGATTACAGCCTTTCACGAATAAAGGTTAATATCAATGTTTATATACTTAACACACTAGATGGCATTTGCTATATAAATGTTATTCATTAAAAAAAAAAAATTCATGACACTGTTATATTTTAAACCACTGGATCAAATTTCATTCACAGTACTACATTATACTAATGCAAATACTATCTATTACTCTAAATTTTAAATAAAAACTTAAAATTCCCTCAGACATTTTAGTAAAACATGCTGCCTGTGAAATGCAAAATCTCACTCTGGCACTAAGAGGCAATTCAAAACCTAAATAAATATATGTAAATTCAGTATGCATTTCACATGTTTTGTTTTTTTGTTGTTTTGTAGTACTTGGCATTGTTGCATGGTAATTCTGCATGGTGTTTCTCATGCAAAAAAACTGGAGGAGGGGTAGGTATAAAATAATGGACCAATGATGATAGTGGGGAAAAAAAGATAAAATTTAAAAAGTAGTTGTTACTCTTCCTTTAATGAGAGAAAATATCATGGCAATCTACTTCTCCATAAATTCGTGGTATATTTTAAACATTATGTATTTCATATTCTAAGTCTATTAAGGTAAGAGCAAAATGTTGTCCCTTCCATGATGGCAGTGGTCCAATATAATAAAAATACTGTTGATGTTTTTAATAACATATATTACTATTATGATAAAGAACCAAAAAATTAATAAAAGATGAAGACAAGAAAAAGTATATGTGTAAGTATACATATAAATACATACACATATACACGGATGCTGTTAGTTGCTGTTGGGTGCCATCGACGTGATACCAACTCTTAGTAACTCTATGTACAACAGGAGGAAACACTGCCTGGTCCTGCGCGATCCCCACAATCGTTGCTGTTTGAGCTCATCGTTGCAGCCACTGTGTCAATCCATCTCATTGAGGGTCTTCCTCTTTCATTGACCATCTACTTGACAAAGTATGATGTCCTTCTCCAGGGACCGGTCCCTCCTGATAACACATACTAAGTAAGTAAGATGAAGCCTCACTATCCTCTGTACTTCTTCCAAGACATGAGTTCTTTGTTCTTCTGGCAGTCCATGGTATATTTAATATTCTTCGCCCACTCCATAATTCAAAGTCATCAGTTCTTCCTTGGTCTTCATATTCACCGTCCACCTTTCACATGCAAATGAGGCAACGGAAAATACCATGGCTTGGGTCAGGCACACCTTAGTCCTCAAAGTGAAATCTTTGTATTTTAACACCTTAAAGGGGTCTTTTGAAGCAGATTTCCTGAGTGTAATATGTTGTTTGATTTCTTGACTGCTGCTTTCATGGGCACTGATTGTGGATCCAAAGAAAATGAAATCGTTAACAACTTAAATATTTTCACCATTTATCATGATGTTGCTTGTTGTTCCAGTTGTGAGGATTTTTGTTCTCTTTATGTTGAGGGGCAATCCATACTGAAGGCTGTAGACTTTGATCTTCATCATTAAGTACTTCAAATCCTCTTCACTTTCAGCAAGCAAGGTTGTATCATCTGCATATTGCTCGTTGTTAATGAGTCTTCCTCCAATCCTGATGCCACATTCTTCTTCATATAGTCCAGTTTCTTGGATTATTTGCTCAGCATACAGATTGAGTAAGTATGGTGAAAAAATACGATCCCGAAGTACAGCTTTCCTGTTTTAAACGACGGAGAATCACCTTGTTCTGTTTGAAAAACTGCTTCTTGGTCTATGTACAGGTTCCACATCAGCACAATTCAGTGTTCTGGAATATCCATTCTTTGCAATGTAATCCATAATATGTTATGCCTTTTTACACTCAATATGTTGTGCCTTTTTACACTCAATAAAACACAGGTAAGCATTTTTTTTTGTATTCTCTGCTTTCAGTCAGGATCCATCTGACATCAGCAATGATATCACTCATTCCACATCCTCTTCTGAAACTGGCTTGAATTTCTGACAGCTCCATGTCGACGTACAGCTATAACTATTTTTGAATTATTTTCAGCAAAATTTTACTTGCATGTGGTAACAATGATATTGTTCAATAATTTCCGCATTCTGTTGGATCACCTTTCTTTGGAATTGGCGTGTATATGGATCTCTTCCAGTGGGTTGGCCAGGTAGCTGTCTTCCAAATTTCTTGGCAGAGACAAGTGAGTGCTTCCAGCATTGTACCCATTTGCTGAAACATCTCGATTGGTATTTCATCAATTCCTTGAGCCTTGTTTTGTGTCAGTGCCTTCAGTGCAGCCTGGACTACTTCTTTCAACAGCATCAGTTCTTGACCATATGCTAACTACTGAAATGGCTGAACGCGACTAAATCTTTTTGATGCAGTGACTCTGTGTATTCCTTTCATCTTCTTTTGATGCTTCCGCCATCACTCAATATTTTGCCCATAGAACCCTTCAATATTGCAACTCCGGGCTTGAATATTTTCTTCAGTTCTTTCAGCTTGAGAAATGCTAAGCATGTTCTTCCCTTTGGTTTTCTAACTCCAGGACTTTGCACATTTCATTATAATTCTTTCTCTTCTTGAGCCACCCTTTGAAATCATTTGTTGAGCTTTTTACTACATCATTTCTTCCACTCAATTTAGCTACTCTATGTGCAAGAGCAAGTTTCAGAGTCTCTTCCAACATCTATTTTGCTCTTTTCTTTCTTTTCTGTCTTCTTAATGAACTTTTGCTTTCTTCACGTATGATGTCCTTCTACAACTAGTCTGGTCTTCAGTCATTAGTTTTCAGTGTATCAAATCTATTCTTGAGATGGACTCTAAATTCAGGTTGGAGATACACAAGTTGGTACTTTGGCTCTAGTGGACTTGTTTTAATTTTCTTTAGCTTCAATTTCAACTTGCATACAAGCAACTGATGGTCTGTTCCTCCACGGGTCCCTGGCCTTGTTCTGACTGATGATATTGAGCTTCTCCATCATCTATTTCCACAGATGTAGTCAATTTGATTCCTATATATTCCATCTGGCAAGGTCCCCGTGTATAATCGCCATTTATATTGTTGAAAAAAGGTATTTCCAATGAATAGGTCATTGGTCTTGCAAAATTCTATTATATGATCTTCTACTTCATTTCTATTACCAAGGCCATATTTCCAACTACTGATCCTTCATATTTGTTTTCACATTCCAATCACCAGTCATTATCAATGTATCTTGACTGCAGGTTTGATCAATTTCAGACTACAGAAGTTGGTAAAAATCTTTAATTTCTTCATCTGAATAATAGTCATATTAACTGGTCTTCCTGGTAAGTGTATGGATATTATCCTATCACAGACAGCGCTGTACTTCAGGATAGCTCTTGAAATGTTCTTTTTGACAAAGAATGCAATGTCTCTCCTCCTCAATTTGTCATTCCTGGCATAGAAGACTATATGACTGTTGGACTCAAAATGGCCAATACCAGTCCATATCAGCTTACTAATGCCTAGGATATCTATCTTCAAGCATTGCATTTCATTTTTGACAACTCCTGATTTTCCTCAATTCATACTTCGCACATTCCATGTTCCGATTATTAACGGATGTTTGCAGGTGTTTCTTCTCATTTTGAGTCATGTTACATCACCAAATGAAGGTACGGAAAGCTTTATTCCATCCACATCATTAATGTCGACTCTACTTTGAGGAGGCAGCTCTTCCACAGTCATATTTTGAGTGCCTTCCAACCTGAGGGGCTCATTTTCTGGCACTATAGCAGACAATGTTCCACATTCATAAGGTTTTCACTGGCCAATTTTTTTAGAAGCAGATCATCAGATCAGTCTTCCTAATCTTAATCTGGAATGTCCACTGAAACCTATCCACCACAGGTGTCCCTGCTGGTATTTGAAATGCCGGTGGCACAGCTGCCAGCATCACTGCAACATGCAAGACACCACAGCATGACAAACTGACAGAAGAGTGGTGGAGCTACTATTTATTAAGCATTAATACTAAGCACTTATATACACCACATAGCTCTACAAATTATTCTAATCTGATAAATGTAAAAACAGAGGCTGAGAAATTAAGAAAGTTACATAGACTAGCAAGTACTCAGTAAGTATTTTTAAATTAATAAATGATTATTCCAAGATGAACTATCACTCTAAATGTTTCCAAAATAAAGGTATGTTTCATTTTACATGAACCAAAGTCCCAAAACACATTGCCATCCAGTCGATTCCAACTCATAGCGACCCTATAGGACAGAGCAGAACTGCCCCATAGGGTTTCCAAGGAATGCCTGGAGGATTTGAACTGCCGATCTTTTGGTTAGCAGCTGCAGCTGTTAACCACTACGCCACCAGGGTTTCCACAAACTAAAGGCAGAGCTCCAAAAATAAAAATTACTAAAGAAAAGAGCATATAATAGGTAGGAGTTTGTGTTCAAATATAATACTAACAGTTACCATTTACTCTGATCACTAGCTATTTGCCAGGCACTGTGTACAGCACTTTCCATATACTGTTATTTTATACTCACAACAACCCTTCAGAGTAGTGTTATCACTACTTTACAGGTGAAGAAACTAGTTTAGTAAAGTTAAGTTACAAAGCCAAGTGAACAAACCAGGATATACGTAAATCCAGGCCTTTCTGACTTTAAATCCTTTACTCTAGAGTAGTAATAAGGCCTAAACAGCCTAAGCTTGAAATAAATAAATAAATATAAATTTGGGCACACACTTGGCTTTTTTGTTTTATTAGTATTAAGAAGTGAATAACTATAAAATATTGTATCTAATATTCCACCACGTAACTGAGAAAATATTCTATTTTTCCTAACATCTTGCAGCAGATGTGAAACGCGGCATCCTAAAAAATACATTAAAAAATGTTATCTGAGGTGATATATGTTTCCAAAAAAATACTTTAAGATGTATATTTTAAAATACAGTGATAGGGTTAGCAAGAAGACATGATGAAGTGTATAAACTATATAAAGTTATACACGCTAGAACTTTTCTACAACAGATTCTGGTCAGATAGTAACCTGTTAATACTTCAACTGAAGTGTAAATTACAATGCCATAGAAAAAGAAATTCTATATTTAGAAAACTGAAATAAACTGCCATGCATGTTGGTGCTACTTACCATGATGTTTTGCTTCATTAGAGTAAAAGCCCAAGAAAAACACTCTACTTCTACTCATAATAAATAAAACTAATCAATGCTATAATCCTTCCAAAAGAATCATTAGAACTCTGGAAGAGAGCTTAAGAGGAGAAAACATCATGTCTATTACTACTGTAACTAAATGGGATTAACTAATTCTCATGAGATAAAGTTATGAATTAAGTGAAGCTCAAAGCACTCAGAAAATTTGTGAGGAGAGAATGCAAATAGCTCCGTAATTATATACAGCCTATTAACAAGCAATCCTTATTACTCACAATTAAAATCCTCTTAAATTTTATGACAAAAGTTCACTGAAATGCTGAAAATTATATGCTAATTATTGAACTGTAAAGCACATGTTTAGTGGGTACTTTCTCTATGGGCTCAATAAAAAATAAAATATCAAATTCTAGGTGATACACTGACTAAAGATAAAGATTTTACTAAACTAAAAACACATGTAGCGTGAAGCCCAACCTGGGCTCCTGCTACAAATTCCCAGAGTTATAGCACTACAATACCCCACTGGCTGTAGGCTCCATGTGGGCATGTCCATCTTGTTGACCATGAACACCAACACCGCAGTATCTGGCAGAGGTAAGTATCTGCTGAAGAAGTTATTTGGGGGATGAAAATATATATTTGATGATTAATACATATAATCTGATATGATCCACTTTCAGTTTCTGGATCTTCAAAAGCTACCACACAGTAGTACATTCACTGATTAGTTTTTGCAGCAACTCCCAAACTGTGACATAGTATCATGTAAACAACTATTTCCATAATTATCTATTTCACATCTATAAGCTCCATGAGGCCCTAAACCAAGTCTGTCTGACACATAGCTGTATCCCAACACCCAGCATGAATCAAGCAGTCATTAAATATTTAGAAAGGAAGGGAGATAAGGGAGTGAGAGAATAAACATACAAAAGGGTATGTTCTTTTTACAACTACCACAGGTTGCAATTTCATCATGTTCTTTAGTAGGCAAAATATTATGGCCAAAAGGACAATAAATCCACACATACAAATGGTAAAACAAGCCAAGGAGCATTTTTCATGGATGGCTCCTTACTTTTAGCTAACGACTTTTTCCCTCTCATAACCATAATACCATTTTCACACCTATAAATGTTAGAGGAAAATCCCTTAATATCATCAACTATCCAATCCATATTCAATTTCCCCAACTATCTCATTTTTTTTTTGTCTTGTTCAAATCAGGATCCAAACAAGGTTCATATTTTATACCTAATGACATATTTTTTAAGATTCTTTCAGTCTATCAGTGCCCTACTCTTTTTTATTGTTATTATTATTTTGGCCATCTAGTTGTTGCAGAAACTGAGTTGTTTATCTACATTCTGGATTTTGATGACTGCACACCTTTACCCTGTGTTTCCTGTAAACTGGTTGGTAAATCCAGAGCAGCAATGTCCAACAGAAATATGTGAGCCACATAAGTAATTCAAAATTTTCTAGCACTCACATTAAAAAAGAAAAATAGGTGAAATTAATTTTAATATCTTATTTTATCCAGTATATCCAAATTATCATTTCAACATGTAACTAATACAAAATTTATTAACAAAATATTTTACATTCTTTTTTCATCCTAAGTATTCCAAATGCAGTGTGTATTTTACACATACATAAAATGTAAAAAAAAAAAAAAAAAAAAAGCACATCTCAGTTTAGACTAAACACATTTCCATTGTTCAGTAGTCACATGCTGACTAGTGGCTACCATACTAGACTGCATAGATACTAATGAAATTGAGGTTGGGTTTTTGTGGCAAGAATAGGTGAGGACACATAATATCTGGTTGTTTCTCCTTTTGTGATGTTAAGAATGGTCTGTATATTGGTGTCGTCAACATAGTCCATTAGTTAGAAAATTCCACATCAACTTTGTCCCAATGGTTTCAGTAGATATTGATGATCACTGTCCACATCTCTTTTTTGCTATGTTAATTCTATTATTCCATATGCACTTATTAGCTGCAATCTTCTATTAAAAAGAACTTCCCTCCATCAACTATTATGTACAGTTTATACAGGAAAAGAGGAATAAATGCCTGATTTTTCTCTTTTATAATTATTTTTCAAATTTTTAAGTTGGTTCCCTAGAATCCTTTGTAGATGACCTATAAAGATTTTTATGACTAACATTATGAACTCATAAGCTTAAACATAATTTGATGTGTTTCAATCCACTGCAATCATTGTTTTTGATTTTCAGATTGTCCCATCATTGGCCAATGGAAGCCTCTTCATTTTAGCTGCTGAAACCTTTCGATCCCAGGAATCTTTAATAGCTTCCTTGCTTTCGGGGAAGTGTTACACGATGATGTGAGTTGATCTTGCTCAGTCCTCAAATCAGGCATTTTTCCAAAGAGTCTTGATTTAGAGTCTTATTTAGAGACCACAATCTTGGGGCTAGGAGTGCTCACCGCTACCACAATGACTGTTGTTTTGACATTCCAGTGAACAGAACTGGAAAAGATACTTTTTGATACAGAAAATATGAGTTCATTCTGATATTTTCAATAAAAATTTAGGATTAAAGGGATTTTACTTAACTTCCTCTACTTTCGGTCTGTGTTATATATACTTTTCTCTACCTTGGTTTTATACTTATCGCTTCCTCTGAAAATCTTAGCTTCTAGTGGCATTAACATAATAACTTATTTACTTTGCACAATCAGGAAGCGTTTCATTCTGTTGTGCACTGGCTTGCCATGAGTCAGGGGCCCACTGACAGCAGCTAAAAACAATGTGGTCATAATTATATCTCAGTATATATCAACTACTCACTCAAGTATTTGTGAAATAAGTGAATGAATGAATAAAAAGCTGCCACTATTCAGAAAATTATTAGAATTCCAGAATAACATTAATAATACTTCTAACAATATGATTAGTAAAAAAATTAATATTCCTTTATAGATTTTTTTTGTCGTATATGTCTGTGTGTCTGTATGTGACAAAGACAGAGAAGGCCCCACTAGGGATCTTCAAATTACTGTGTTTTAAAGTCACTTGAAATAATTTCTCTTTATGTAATACATGTTTAATTTGTTTCATATCGCTTCCAATTTAGCAACTGATTTTATTTTTTCTATTTTGTTTTATAATTAAACATAGTAAAAGTCAAATCTATAAAGTAAGCTATATTCAGAGAAGTCTACTTTCAACTCGTATGTCTCTACCTTGTCTCCTCTATCATGCTGAAGTCATACTTATTAGTTTTTGGTTAAACCCTTTAAAAAATACAATCAAATATCTCTATATAGTCATATTCAGTCCCCCTTCTTTACTTCTTTAACAAAAAGGTAGTATGTTATACATAATTTTCTCTAAGTTGTTTTTATTTTTATTTTTTCCAATTTATCCCAGTGGTCACATCCAAACGTTTATAGAGATATTCATCATTTTGTAGATGTACATTAGTTTACTCAATCTGTTTCCTATGAATGGACATTTTGATTGTTTATCCTCATTCATTATTACAAATAGTGCTGTGATGACTAGCCTTCAACCAAACATCTTCTTAATTTAGTTTTGCCAGTGAATCTTTAACGTAGACTGCTAGCACTGGGAGTATACGCATTAAGTAGTTTTGGTAGATATTGCCAAAATGCCCTCAGTAGGAACTGTATAATTCCAGTAATACATGTCTTCTTAAAAGGGCAATCCACTCCAAGAGCACTTACTCAAAAAACTATCATATATCAAACTATCGTCAAGATTCACAAATGTCCTAGAAATGACCAGTTTAATGCCTCTCCATCTTTTCACACCACTACCAAGAGCAATCCTTAGTCATATATTACACTCAGGACAGAAACAACCAGCAATTTAATGAAAAATTGGTCTAATGATTAGGTTTCCATATGATTTTAAGTCCTGAATTCTATTCAACAAAAATCTTGGTGACTGATGTATTACATACCAAAGCCAAAAACCAAACCCACTGCCGACGAGTCGCTTAAGACTCACTACGACCCTACAGGACAGAGCAGAACTGCAACTTAGGGTTTCCAAGGCTATAAATCTTTACAGAAGCAGACTGCTACATCTTTGTCCCGCAAAGTGGCTGGTGGGTTTGAACCGTCCATCTTTTGGTTAGCAGTTGAGCGCTTTAAACACTGCACCACCAGGGCTTCTGATATAATGTATAGGTAGCTATTTATTGCCAATTGTTACTCTTCAAGCACCTGTTTTGTATTCCCTACCCATCCCAAACTAAGACTATTCTGTACGATCTTTTCATATGTTAGATAATAGGAACAGATGTGACGACAAGATTCTGACATTTTCAATTTTTGTTTATTAAATTTCTCACTTACCTACTTTCAAAATACCTGCAATTTGCCACCCACACCACTAATACTTATTGTAATTGCAGCTGTTATGCTGCTAAGATCAATTACCCTTCAAACTTCTGGGTTTTTTAGTTTGTTTTTGGTGTTGCTTTTATCTTCTATCATGTTTCTCAAGCCTTAAAAGAAAGGTCTCGGTTTTCAATTAAAAGTATCAGCCACACCCTTCATTTTGTCCAGTTGCAAAATGACGCATCTCATACAATACCCTTCTCAAAGACATTCATTTCTGGGTAGGTACTCAGGAGCTGCTTCTATAATGTTAAAAAAGGCTTATTTTATTAGTTGTGTATATGTATGTATCGTAGCTTTGGTATTTCCCCCCAACTACTTTTATATCCAGAGGTTACATAAGACCAATCTTCAAAGTTACTGGTTCTTTTCTTACAAAGCAAGCACATGTTAGGTAATTGTGGCTTAAACTGCCTAATCTCAGCCTACACCAAAGAACTACATTTCATCAGACTGTAAAATCATCATCCATGGCTGCCATAGCACTACTCAGAACAACACAGTCTACAAAAATATCCTTAAAGCATTGACTATGACAAAATAACCTTCGTTGCAGAAGTCAAAAAAATCATTCTAAGTATTACTAAATAAATATTTACTGAGCAATAAAATGTTACACTAAAATGTAAGACCCATGAGGGCAGGTCCACCTAATTCATGACCAGATCCCCAGTGCTTATAACAGTGCCTGCATACAGTGGTATTCAATAAATGTTTTAAAATTCATTGAATGAGTAAATAAATGAGCATTATATAAATTATACATAATTTCATGTGTGTGTCTGTATATATATACATACAATTACCATGGAAACATTACCAGCCCCTGCCCTTAAGGAGCTGCTCAACTGGTTGAACAGGATATACATATAAAAAGAGAAAACTTAACATAAAAGCCAAATGAATGGCACCAACAGTCAATGTGATAAGAGCTCACAGACTGCAAATACCATGACCCAGTGGTGGAATCATCTCATACTTGAGTTTTACTGAAAGTATGACTCAGGCAAGTAGAGAAGAAGGAAATACAAGTATATGGAATAATGCAAACAAAGAAAATCAGAAAAGAACGGACAGACTTCTTATGATGCGGTCTTTTTTTTTTTTTTTTTTTAAGGCAAATCACACAGAAGGCTTGAATTGCACCTTGAAAGAAAACGCAATAGGATTTTCTCTTTATAATTAATGATCATGCAGAAATGCTTCTAGCAAACTTAAGATTTTCTGTACTAATGATCTTAATGGATTAGACTTATTTTGGCATGTTTAAGCATTTAACATTGAGTTTATACGTAAACTTAAAGAAAAATACTTATTCTGAAGATTAACACCTCATATTATGTTTTAAAAAACGCAAATTCCTAAGGAACATGGCTAAAAAATAAAAAAAATTAAAAATGTATTCATAATGTGCTTTCCCAGAAAATGAAAATTAATATTTTTAAAGAGATGATTTTCAATTTTTTTTTATTTTTTTTTTAGGTATAACAGAATAAAACAAAGTACTTCTATGTTTTCTTTCCCAAGAATATTGAAGATTTTTAACTTATCATTACTACTACTACTAATAATAATAACTAACACATGTATATTTACTATGTGCCAGGCACTATTCGAAGTGTTTTGCATATATTTTTCAGAAAATTAATAACACAAGATTTAACAGTTTGCTGTTTTCAAGTCATTCTCTAATAATTTTAAGGTACTTAGTTCTTACAGCTAATGTTTTATGTGCCATTATTTTGCTTTTACTGCAAAAGGAAGATCTGGCTCCCAAAGATAAAGGAGATTTTTGGTAAATGGTGAAGGTGAAGAAATAAATGACCCACTTGGCTAGTGTGTAATTACACTGGCTGAGATTGTAACAATCTATCACATGAAGGAGGATGACACCACGCTAAAGGGTGAGTCAAAGGAGATAGCCTTTGACTAACTATAGGACCCCTACGATCAATACTCCACAGATATTCTGCTCTAAAAAACAATTGAATTCTAAAAAAGTTTGAAAATAGATTCCCCCCTTCTTTTGATACTGATCAGAGACCTATCTTGACCTTATTCCAGGAGAGCAATACTTTCTTAAAAAGCTATATGATACACATAAATCCTTTCCATTTCTGGACTGCTCTTTCTAATGGATATTTAACACATTCCTATTACAATGACAGTCCTACAAGCAAAAAAACAAAACAACAACAAAAAAAAAAAACCCACTGAAATACTTATTTCATTATTATAATGACATGCCTTGCCAACTGGCTGCTACCAAGTTATGATAATACTTAACATATGACAGAAGTAAGTATCCCAAAGACTGAAAACTTGACAAATCTATCACACAATTAAAATTTCCAAATTTTGCAGTATACATACTGAACTTGTTACTTACTAAAAAGCAAGTAATTTGACTCTGTAAAAAGCAAGCAGAAAGAACCATTAAAATTAAAAATGAAAAAAACTTTTAAGACAATAAAATAGTTTTTGCCTGATGATTTTACAGGATAAACAATCACATCAGAATTGTCCTTAATGCACTGTATCATACCTTATTTTAAATCCTTGGACTGTATCTATCATAATGACTCCTATAACCTTAAAGAGTTATAATTAAATTTATTTAGTTACATCAGAAGTTACAGTTCTTCCATTTCATTCTGGAGTGTTTCTATACTGCATTTAATGTATCTATAACTAAAAAGTAAGTATCTGAAACACACTTCAAAGTCTGAAAAAGACAATTAAGTGGAAAGGAAAATGTAATCTGAATTCCAATAATTTTTCTTTACATCAAGGCTCATATTATAGCAAATATAATGTAATCCATGGAAGATTATAAATACTGTTAATGTTAAAATTATAAAAGTAAACTCTGCAAGAAGCTTAGAACTTTGTATAAATACTGTAACATCTGCTATGAGGGAAGAATGACAGAGTGAATACGTGAAAGTATAGATTTGACCAACGTGAAACACCATTTTGCAAAAATGTCAATATGAGAAGGATATTCCAAAAAACCACAGGATATCACCTCTATTCTATAGGATTGTACCAATCCATTCCCTCTCAAAGCACAAACTTCTCTGGACAAAAGAATTTGTAGGGAGTTTTTAAAATTCCAGATAAATAGGTTATACCCCAGACCAATTAAATCTCTAAGAGTACAATACAGGCAATATGATTTTTTTAACCTTCCCAAATTTAATATATAAACAAGGTTGAGAACTACTGCTGTAGGGTGTAGACCTGAGGGTAAAGGTGTAAAAGGTTTGGTAAAGCGAAGCAAGAGCATGATAAGAAAATAGAAATTTTGTTTGATATGAGGGATATTGGATCAGTGGAAAGTTCCCACAAAATTACAAACTAGTAATTTAATGAGGTTAACAAATTCCTTTGTAAAAATGCAAATTCAGCCTGAATAGTTAAATTTATCGAAGTGCTCATATTTGTACCTCACTGTAGTTTATTTAACAAAATACAACCTAGCTAAAACAAGTCACAATCAATTAATAAAAATTCTGATTATCTGGAGAGAATACTTGATTTAGAAAAGAATGACAGATCTAGCATGCAGATTTTGAATTTTCAGAGAGAACTTTGAAAACACTATAATTCTATGAAGGCAAAGAAGTCCAGGTAAGAGTAGGGCAAAAGCATATCAAATTGATGAAAGAAGGTATGCCAGTAAGTATCATCTCAATTGTTCCCTATAAAACTTTGGTAGAGTTGGAAATCTGATATAAAAGTACCAGAACTATTTTGAATAAAATAAACGTCACTCCCAAGCATAGAATTATACTGTATTGACAATTCAATTTAGGATTGTTCCACCCACCCCTCTCCTATTAAAGAAGAGAAAGAAAGAAAAGTGAAAGAAGAGACATCCATAGATTCTCACACCAGTGTTATTTTCTTTATTCAGTGTCAAATACTGAATACCTAGTATATACCAGGTGTTGGTCCAGGGACTGAGAATACGAAAATGAAACAGTTATGGCCTTTCACTCGCCAAGTACTTTACAGTACAATAGGAAAATCAGAAAATGTGTACCATAATATGATAAGTGCTTTCACAGATATAGTTATCAAGTGCTATGAGAACACATATGTAATGGATTAAATTGTGTCCCCAAAATTGTGTGTCAACTTGGCTAGTCCATAATTCCCAATATTGTGTGACCAATCACCATTTTGCCATCTGGTGTGATTTTCCTATGTCCTGTAAATCCTACCTCTATGATATCAGTGCAGTGGAATTAGCAGCAGTTATGTTAATGAGATAGATAGATTGGTTTGTATCTTGAGTCAATCTCTTTTAAGATATAAAAGAGAGAACTGAGCAGATAGACAGGGGGACTTCATACCACCAAGAAACAAGAGTCAGAGAATAGGGCATCCTTTGGACTTGGGGTCCCAGTGCTGAGAAGTTCCTTGACCGGGGAACATTGAAGACAAAAACCTTCCCCCAGAGCCAACAGAGAGAAAAAGCCTTCCCCTGGAGCTGGCGCCCTGAATTTAGACTTCTAGCCTCCTAAACGGTGAGAGAATAAATTTCTCTTTATTAAAGCCATTCACCTGTGGCATTTCTGTTATACTGCCACTAGATAACCAAGACAACATACAAGGAATGAAATAATCTACCAACTAATGTTCCTAAGTAAAAGAACAGACAAAAGGTTGGTAAGGTATGTAGAGGCAGTCACATTTCAAATAAGTTTTGAAAGGTAAAAGGAATTTTCCAAGCAGGTAAGATGGAAAAATCACTGAAGACACAAATAAAAGCATGAGATAAAACAAAGAAATAATACAAGGTGTGTCTGGAAGGCAAGCTATCAAGTGTGTCTAAAGATGCATGAAAAATGAATGGCAATGCTGATTTAAGGAATAGCAGTTTACAACATTAAATGTCACACTTTAGATTTTTAAACAGAGAGTGTATTTAATAAAAGTAATATGGAGGCTGCAATAGTGTTAAGAGACTGAAGGCAAGAAGACCAACTGGTAGGCTACTTGCAAACTTTTATATCCGAGAGTTTTTTAATGAATCTAGCCTATAATTATGACCAATTATTATAATGGGCTATAGATATAGACAACACATTGAAAAGCTGTTATGATCTCAAAATAGACTCTAGGGTTTTCTCTTTTCAACAAAAGCCTAATTATGGCCTGATATCTTATCTAAAATGGAGTATGGGAGGCAGAGTTGCATTAAGTAACACAAGTATAGCCTAAAACATTATACTTCATCAATAATTGTTGCGGTGTTGTCTTAGTCATCTAGTGCTGCTATAACAGAAATATCACAAGTGAATGGCGTTAACAAAGATAAGTTTATTCTCTCACAGTCCAGTAGGCTACAAGTCCAAATTCAGGGCATCAGCTCCAGGAGAAGACATTCCCTGACTGTCGGCTCTGGAGGAAGGTCTTTGTGATGCATCCATCTTCCCTTGGTCTGGGAACTTCTCTGCGCAGGAACCTCAGGTCCAAAGGACGCACTCTGCTCCTGGCACTGCTCTCTGGGGTGATATGAGGTTCCATGCGTCTCTGTTCACTTCTCTCTTTTATATCTCAAAAGAGATTGGCTTAAAACACTATCCAATCTTGTATACCTCATCAGTGTAACTGCCACTAATCCATTTTATTAGATTATAGTGATTGAACTTACAACACGTAAGGAAATCACATCAGATTACAGAATGTTACACAATGATACAATACTGGGAATCATGACCCAGCCAAGTTGACACATATTTTTGGGGGACACAGTTCAATTCATGACACTCCACCCTTTGGCCCCCCCAAAATTCACATTCTTGCAACATGCAAAACATATTCATCTCATCGTATCACAAGAAAAGTCTTAACTCCAAGTCCAAGATACAAAAATTCCTCTTCATTTGTGAAATCTAGAATACAAGTTATCTGTTCCAAACATACAATGGCAGAACAGGCACAAGCTAGGCATTTCCATTACAAATGGGAAAAACTGGAAGAGAAGAAGGTATAACAGGCCAACAGAACACATTACATTAGCCCTCAAGGCTTTGGAAATAATTTTCTGTTCTCTGAGACAATTTACACAATAGCTCTGCCCTCCAGACTCTAGGTATTGGTGACAGTCTCTGGATTCTGAGTGGAGGCCCCTCAGCCCTGGGCTTCAGTTCCGCCTTTTAGGCCCACTGGAACGGCAACTCTGCTCCCTCAGCTTCAGGCGCACCATTCTCCTAGTCCATTGGAGTGACAACTCCACCCTTAGAAACACCAAAGGTCATGGCTCCACCCTTTGAAACCCCTGAGGTCATGGCTATACCTTTTGAGACTGACGCAGCTCGGCTTCTTGTGTTCCTTGTCTCTTCAGCTTCTGCTTCCTGTGGCCTCTTAGCTCTCAGGCCTTACGCCCACATCTGCCCTGCTGGGGCAAGTGTTCTAAAGCTCGATAGAGCTCCACCAATAAGTGCCTGGAGACAGCCCACTCCGCCAGTTAACTTCAGCTGGAGGCACTTAGCTCTCTTGCTCCTTGGGTTGGCAAGCCTAGATCCACTGATAAGTGCCTAGAGGCACCCCACTCCACCAGGAAGCCTCCTGCACACAGGCACTCAGCTCTCTTGCTCTGTGGGTCAACTCCAGTGCCATCTCGCACTGGTCTCCTCATTCTGCTGCTGTTGGTTCTCTGTCGCTGCCACTTCTCTGCTGCTACTGATCCTATGCTACTGCTGCTTCTCCATCCATTCATAGTTTCAAAATCGCTTCCACATTTTAAGTATGTGTTAGAGCAGCGCCCCACTCTCGGTACCAAATTCTTAGTCATCTAGTGCTGCTATAATAGAAACACCACAAGTGGATGGCATTAAAAAGAGAAGTTTATTCTCTCACAGTCCAGTAGGCTAAAAGTCCAAATTCAGGGCATCAGTTCCAGGAGAAGGCTTTCTCTCTCTGTCAGCTCTGGAGGAAAAGTCCTTGTGATGCATCAGTCTTCCCTTGGTCTGGGAGCTTCTCTGTGCAGAAACCTCAGGTACAAAGGACGCGCTCTGCTTCCAGCACTGCTCTCTTGGTGGTATGAGGTTCCCATGTGTCTCTGTTCTCTTCTCTCTCTTGTATTTCAAAAGAGATTGGCTTAAGACACTATCCAATCATATATACCTCATCGGTATAACTTCCACTAACCATCTTATCAGATCATAGTGATCGAATTTGCAACACATAAGGAAATCACATCAGATTACAGAATGGTAAACAATTATACAATAGTGGGAATCATGACCTAGTCAAGCTGACAGGTATTTTGGAGGGACACAATTCAATCTATGACAGGTGTGATGGATTGCATTTATATGGCCTTTCTTGCCATGGTCTTGTAGCTCCTACCAAATAATTGGGTGGAAGTATGCAAATGAGGTGATTGTGGCCCACCAAGGGGATTGGACAGCTTGTTAATAATGCAAATAATGTGCATGGCACCCTTGTGGGGGTGGGACCATGCAGATAAGGTGTACAGAACACTAATGAGGGGATTGGTCACATTTATGATCTCATAGGCTTAAAATAAACCATCTCAGATAGGGGAAGGGGAGTCCTCACTACCACCAAGAATAAGAGACAGGAGTAGAGCATGTCCTTTGGACCGAAGATCCCTGCGTTGAGAACCTCCTAGACTCAGGAGACGGACAGCTATAACAACAGAGACAACAAATTCACAAAGGACTTGACTCTAATTACGGGACAAGGATCACAAGGATCCAGTACTCCTTGTAAGGCTCCTACAGGAATGTGAATAAAGCAAGTAAAGGAATTAACTCAAGTTAAAAAATTACTATGACTAATTATTTGGTGAGAGATCATTAGATAGGTAGTACAACAAAGAATCACTGAGGCATATGGAAGCAACTGAAGAAACTGCTATGCAAAAGGGTCACACAGTTTGGCAGGAGCATCCTAACATCCGTCTCCCTCCTCATCTAATATCTGCTGTGATATCTGTCAAATGCTAGAATAATGATAGCAAAGTAATCTATACAAAGAATTATATACTGTGTAGTCTCTAAGTAGTAGTACACCAAAGCCATCTAGTTATTAGTTTAAATAAAATATGCTATTAAATTCAGTGCATTTTAAACTGAATTTCCAAAGGAACTTTTTCATGGAAGAGTGAAGGAGGGATGGGAGAAAAGAGGGAGGGAGGAACCAGATATAAGCCTGTTCTTTTTTTTTAAATGAGATACGACATATAGCAAAATTTACCCTTTTTAGGAATACTAAGTTCTGACAAATGTTCTTTAATCACTACCACAAATGAGATATGGAACATTTCTATAGCTTCAGAAAGTTTCCTTCTGTCTTTTTGCAGTCAGTTCCCGCTTATCACTAGGACCTGGAAACTGCTGATCTGATTTCTTTCCCTAGAGTTTTGTCTATTCTAGAATGTCATATAAATGGAATCCTATAGTATGCAGTCTTTTTTGTACGGTTTCTTTGTGTATGTTGTTGCATAGATCAGCTAATCATTCCTTTTGACTGCTGAACAGTATTTCATTGTATGCTTGTACTAAACCAAAAACCAAACTTGTTGCCACTGAGTCAACTCCAACACCTGGCAACTCTATAGGGCAAACCAGGACTGCCCCACAGGGTTTCCAAGACTGTAATCTTTATGGAAGCAGACTGCCACGTCTTTCTCCCGTGGAGCAGCTGGTAGGTTTGAACCACTGACCTTTCGGTTAGCAGATGAGCACTTAATCATCATGCCACCAGGGATCCTTATGTTTATACTACATTTGTTTATTCATTCACTACTTGACAGACATGTGTTTCCAGTTTCAGAAGACCATATCCTTCCCATCTATTTTTACTTAAAGACACATTAATAAAGTAAAGAAGAAATTTCAAATAACATTCAACTCCTTTTCTCTTAGTTTTTGAAAAGTATGATCCTCTAGTCTTCTGCATCTTCCATGCTCTAGAAAGAGTACCTACAATTTACTAAAACCTAACAGAATTAATGAAATTATAATTTAAATTTTCCCTTATAACTGGATACAATTATCCATTACAGGTCACCTAGGTTTCGTATAATGCTACTAATGTTCTTATTAGATTATTGAAAATGCATTACTAGAAAACCTGAATATATACATAAGCATATACACTGCAGATGCACAGGAAGCAAGTGTGAAAGAAATGGAAGTGATAATAAAAATCGGTACGATAAAAGATATGAGGCTTAAATATATACAATAACACTTCAAGAGACCACTATCTCCAAGACAAAGAATCACCTTTTAAAAACTATTTTTTTAATTGTTCTTAATGTATCATGGAATGCCTACATGGCACAAATCGTTAGTGCACTTGGTTGCTAACAGAAAGGTTAGAGTTTCAAATCCACCAAGGGCACCTTGAAGGAAAGTACTGGTGATCTACTTCCAAAAAAATCAGCCATTGAAAACAACATGGAGCACAGTTCTAGTCTCACTCACATGGGGGCAACATGAGTTGGAAATGACTCAACAGCAACTGGTTTGGTATGGTATGATATGGAAATGTTCCATGTTTTTGTACAGTTTTGCAAAAAAGTAATACTGAATATTTTAAATTCTCCATGAACTAATTTCTAGAAAATAAATTTACTATTTAATTATAAAACCAAACTAACCTTATAAAAAGTTTAGAAAATAGAGGTAAGAAAAAAGTCAACCAGGAGTCCATTATCCTAAAATAAATACTATGATTTCATTTATTCTGTTCCTCAGGCTTAATAGTTGCAATCACAGTGTACATAAACTTTTATATCCTATTTTTCCTATTTACATTAAAGCATATGCACATTTCAAAATATTGTCATTTTTCAATGCTATACAATATTGTATATTCAACCATCAGTGAGAGCTAGCAGAGAGCAATAAGTAAATATAACTCAATGAACTTAATTCCCTTATGAAGGTCATTTATTTTACTTCTTCTTTTCTGCTATTATAATTAACATCTTTGTAGATTTAGATTTTCCCAAATAAGGTATAGTATTATTTTCTTAAAATTATTCTCAGAAGATTATTACTAATACAAAAGTATAAAAAAAATTTAAACCTTTGAAACACACAGGAAAATTTCTTTCAAAAAGACTTATACCAACTTACAAAAGCTTTGAGAAATGGGGCAATACCAAGTTTACCTCTTAAATAAAGTTTTACATTATACACACACACATACACATAGAGTAAGTGCCCTAGTGGAAAAATGGCTAAGCACTTGGCTGCTAACTAAAAGATCAGGGGTTTCAACCCGCCAGCAACTTAGTGGGAGAAAAGACCCGCTGATCTGCTCCCATAAAGATTACAGCCTAGGAGACTTAGGAAACCCTTTGTGGCAGTTTTTACTCTGCCACATGGGTTGGCTATGAATTGGAATTGACTCAATGGCAACGAGTTTGATCTATATAGATACCATTCTTTATAAATTATCTTTTTATGTCATTTACTTATCTACTTAATCATGTCTTAATATTTTTTCTTATACTTTTCTATGAATTTTTGGTATAATATACCATTAGGTAATATATTCATATATGTATATATAACTATGTTGTTGCTGTGTACCATTGAGCCAATTCCAACTCATAGTGACACTGTAGGAGAGACTAGAACTACCCTGTAGGGTTTCCTAGGCTGTAATCTTCAGGGAAGCAGATCACCAGGTCTTTTCCCCACAGAGCAGCTGGTAGGTTAGAACCATCAAAATATAGTATAGGAGCCAAGCACTTAACCATTGCTCCACTAGGGCTCCTTTATATATATGACTATATGTATTTATGCATATATACACACATACATATATATATATATATATATGTATGTATTTCTGTCTTTTGTTTATCAAGCATACCATTAATACCTTTTTCTAGGCTGTGGTTTCACTTATTTTTGTGAAACACAAAACTTCAAATTTTCATGTATTTGAATTAATGTTCCTTATAAAGGGATTTGGAGCCCTGGTGGCCTAGTGGTTAAGAGCTACAGCTACTAACCCTAAGGCTGGCGGTTCAAATCCACCAGCTGCTCCTTGGAAACCCTATGCGGCAGTTCTAGTCTGCCCTAAAGGGTTCACTATGAGTCGGAATTGACTCAAAGGCAATGGATTTTGTTTGGTACTTTACCGTATAAAATGGTAGAGTAAATGGACAAACTAATTGTGCTTTGATTTAGCCCTCTACCTCAACAGGGAAGGAAACAGTGACTTTAAATATAGCAATCTTAGAGAAGGTCTTGGTACTACTAGCATACTGCTCAAGGAAAGGGAATGAGTCTCATTGATCACTATATTGCCAGCACCTGGTACATTACCCAGTACACAGCAAGCACTAAATAAATTTTGTTGGAATTAAACTGGAATAATGCCAAATTGGTCCACTCTTTCTTTAGATTTTTGGTTTTTATACTTGTAAAGTCTGTTAGGATAGTTATTATTTGAAATGGTTATACATATAAGGTAAATATAAAACAGACTATTTCCTCTTAGGTATTCTGACTCAAATTCCAATGGCAGCCACTAAGTGAATTTTGCTGTTCTGGGTTACCATACATACTATCAGGAATTCGATCCTCTCCAGTTATGAAAAACCAAAAGATTTCATAAAGCACAAAATGCACTGAATAATATTTGCTTTCTAAAATAAAACTGTTTATTAAATTAACTGCTCACTAAAAACTAAAAATCTGAAACAAAAACATAATATATGCTACAAAGAACAGGGTTATGAAACTTCCTTTAAAAAAAAAAACAAAAAACAGATACTTCCGGGCAAGATGGCACCATAGAAAGAAGCATCATGCCAGCCCCTCCACAGCAAAGATCTGAAAAACCAAGCCAAACAGAGAAAACAGCAATCCTGAAAACCTAAGCATCAAATGAACAAATAAAGAACTCAGTCAAGGACCAAATGGAATAAGAAACTGACAGAGAACCGGCAGTGAGGAGAAATATATGCAGAGGGCCGCTATCAGCTAATACAGGATGGATCCACCATCTTGGACTCCGACTGGAGATCGGTAAACAAAGGGTACGGGAAAGCAGCTTCACGGAGCTTCCGGCGAGAGACAGAAGAACCGGTAACCAGCGATATATGCTTTCCCACCCTCCACCTTTCCTCAGCCCCAATCGGCCTCCTCTGCTTCCTGTGGCCACACTCTCTTAGCCGAGAAGTAAGGGCTTTACCCCAGTGCTGCTTGAATTTCACCCACCCTCACTGGCCGGCTCCCTGAGTGCCCTTTGTTGGCTGCTGATGTTACTTTTTTCCCGTTTTTGATTTCTTCCTTGCCTTTCACCAATTCCCCACACTTTCTCTCAAATACTTGGCTCTGTGCAACATCTTTGCTTCTTCCTGAATGGCTGTGAAACGCTGCTCAAATGTGAAATTGCTTCCCAGCCTGTACTGCCATGCTTATGGAATCCTGGGGATTTTTGTTTGTTTGTTTTGAATTGTTTGTTTGTTTGATTTTTCTTTTCTCGAAATGGGAGCCAATTCTAGCCAGGTAGTACTGTGCAGCTTGGGACCTAACCCTTCAATTTGCACACACACACGCGAATAAGGATCCCTGACAGCATTTCTTTTTTCTTGTTTCTATTTTTTTATTTGTTGGTTTTGTTTTCTCTTTTTCCCTTTTAGTCTTTCTTCATTACTCAGTTTCTCGTCTCTCTACACTTAACTTCTCTTCCTGTCTCCTGAATACCTGGTACTGAGTGACACCTCTACCCCTTCTACCTAGGCTGTACTCGACGGCCTGGGAGCAACTTCCCCAGACCTTGCACCAAAGCGGTGGGATCCCTGAGAGCTTTGCTTTTCTTTTTCTAATTTTTATTCATTCTTTTTTTTTCTTTCTTCTACTTCTCTTTTTTGTTTATCTCCATTTCTCAGTCTCTCATCTCTCCACTCCAACAGCAAACTCCCTTAGTACTCTTTTTCGCTTGTTTGTATGTTTTTGGCTCCTGTTCTTCTCTCCTCTCTCTCCTCTTTCCCATACCCATCTTATTTCCACACATCACAATCTCACCCCTCCATCATGCCCACATGCACCGTTCACTGCACATCATACACCCAAGCAGCACAGGCAAGGACTATCGTAAACTGCCCAGCATTAATTCCCAGCTAGCCCTGTTGGCCATAGTACGTGCCATAAACAAACCATCCCAGCAACTCCTCTTCAGCTAGACCTGCCATGCTGTACCATATATGAGCGACTGACCCTGCCAATTGGAGAAGGAGGCGAAAACTATCATACCTACAGACGAGCAAACAACAAAGAACACACAGCCCACCTGCTCAGACATACCCAAATAAAATAAAAAAGCAGGATGAAACAAAAAAATCTACAATCAATAAACAAGGAAAATAACTACCGAATGCTCCAAAGACAGCAGACAATATCAAAACATTTACAAAAACTGGACAGGATGGTTCCAATAGGTACCCAAAATAAAACGCTAGATGACTTTCCAGTAGAATAAAAGGCACTAGAACTACCTGATAGGTAATCCAAATCTCTAATATTCACAGCTATCCAAGAGTTGAAGCAAAAAGCAGACAAAAATAAGGAAAAATAGACAAACTCATGGAAAACGCAGACAAATTTAGGGAAAATACAGACAAAAAAATGGAAAAACTCAGGAAAATAATGCAGGAACAAAATGCCAAAATAAATTCGCAACTAGGAATCATACAAAAACAACAATTAGAAATCCAAAAGATAAACAAGAAGATTTCAGAAATGGACAGTGTCATAGCAGGGCTGAGGAGCAGGTTTGAAATGGTGGAAGACAGGGTCAGCAAAATTGAAGACAAACACTTGGATACAATTATGTGTGAGGAACAATCACCAAAAAAAAAAAAAAAAAAAAGAAGAAGAAGAAGAAAACTGAAGAAACCCTGAGAATGATGTGGGATACAATTGAAAGCAAAAATCTGCAAGTGATCGGAGTTCCAGAACAGGGGAAGAAAACAGAAAACATGGAGAGGATCACTGAAGAACTTCTGACAGAAAATTTCCCCAATATCATGAAAGATGAAAAGCTGGCCATCCAAGAAGCTCAACGAACCCCATATACGATAGATCCCAAAAGAAAATCACCAAGGCATATCATAATCACACTCACCAAACCCAAAGACAAAGACAAACAATCCTGAGAGCAGCTCGGGAAAAACAAAAAGTCACATACAGAGGAAAAACAATAAGACTAAACTCAGATTATTCGCCAGAAACCATGCAGGCAAGAAGGCAATGGGATGACATATGTAAAACCTTGAAAGAAAAAAATTGCCAGCCAAGAATAATATATCCTGAAAAACTCTCGTTCAAATACGATGGTGAAATTAGGTCATTTCCAGACAAACAGAAATTAAGGGAATATATAAAAACCAAACCAAACTTACAAGAATTATTAAAGGGAGTCCTTCGATCTGAGAACAAACAACATCAGCTCACAGGCTGAATCTAGGACGCAGGATTGTACCAGCCAGATACAAATCTAGGAAATCAACTCAAAAAGACTACCCAAAACCGAAAGAAATACAACAGGGAATCAGAGCAGTTAATCCGTAAATGACAAAACTATCAGAACAATAAAAGAGGGAATAAACAGGGTAGCTACAGAACCTTCTAATGGAGAGGAAGGTAAGGCGATACCATGTAATAACAGACTGCTTCAAACTTAGGAAGATAAGGGTAAATTCTATGGTAACCACAAAGAAAGTTAACAAATCTACTCATCAAAATAAAGAAGCAAGAAAAAGTTTACACGCAAAAGGAAACAATCTTCGTTGGTTATGAGGAAGGGGGGCGGGGGGTACCAAATGGACAATAGATAAGCGGTAACTCTGGTGAAGGGTAAGACAGTACACAATACTGGGGAAACCAACACAACTTGTACAAGAAGAAGATATGGACGCTCCAGAGACACATCCAAATTCCCTGGGGGACTGAATTGCTGGGCAGAGGGCTGTGGGGACCATGGTCTCAGGGAAAATCCAGCTCAGCTGGCATAACATAGTTTATAAAGAAAATGCTTTACGTTCTACCTTAGTGAGTAGTATCTGGGGTCTTAAAAGCTGTGAGCAGCCATCTAACATACTCCACTAGTCTCATCCCTTACGCAGCAAGGGAGAATGAAGAAAACAAGATACAAGGAAAAGATTAGTCCAAAGGACTAATGAACCACAAATACCACGGCCTCCACCAGACTGAGTCCAGTACAAGTAGATGGTGCCTGGCTACCACCAATGACTGCTCTGACTGGGAACACAACAGAGGATCCCAGACAGAGCTGGAGAAAAATGTAGCACAACATTCTAACTCACAAAAACAGACCAGATTTACTGGCCTGACAGAGACTGGAGAAACCCCAAGAGTATGGCCCTCGGACACCCTTCTAGCTCAGTAATGAAGTCACTCCCGAAGTTAACCATTCAGACAAAGATTAGACAGCCCCATAAATTAAAACGAGACTAATAGGGCACAAGAGTCCAGGGGCAAGGACTAGAAGGCAGGAGGGGAAAGGAAAGCTGGTAATAGGGAACCCAAGGTTGAGAAGGGACAGTGTTGACATGTCGTGGGTTTGTTTACCACTGTCGTAAAACAATATGTGTACTGTTTAATGAGAAACTATTTGTGCTGTAAATCTTCATTTAAAGTACAATGAAAACATTTAAAAAATTAAAAGAAAAAAATAAAACTTCAAAAGCAAACATACACACACACACACACAAAAAAAAAAAAAACAATTCATATGTTTTATTATTTTTCTCTCCTGAAGAAAAAGCTCTTTTACCCACAAAGTTTCTACAAGTTAGAAATTGGAGATGCTCGTTCAGAGTTCCTCGGCAACTCTTCAGGGATTTGCCCCTCCTATCCAAATTAAATAACATTTTGCTCTTAAATGAACAAAGACAAAGATACTCCCCTAAAAAACAATTACACTACTTACCTCGGGGGGTAGTTCAAACCACCTTTTGTCTCCCCTACCCTCTACTCACATATCCTTATTTCTTAGATCTTTTTCTCCTGAGACAGAGGAAAATAAAAATATATATCATTTCTTTGGTTTGCACTGAATTTTAAAATAATAATAAGTAACAATATCAAGTGACTGAATTTGTGAAGTTCTGTGATGTTTACATGTTATTTTAGTTAATCCCTCCATGTGAGCAAAGAATTAACACTGCCATTTAAGAGCTGGGGAAACCGTGTACTATAACATTACATAATTTTTCAAAGGTCAAACAACTACAAATTAAAAGACCTGACTTTCAAATCCAGAGCTGTATGAGTCTAAAATCCATGATCATTCTTCTATGCCAAGCTTACCTCATGAGGTAATTCTCTTCTAACTATGAAAAGATTGCCAATTTAAGAAGCTTAACAACTTCTGGTTCTTTTTTTATGTTAAATGTAATTCTTTTTCTAAACACAGTAAGTTTTTTTCTTTTTTTTTTTTTTAAGATACACTTCATATACATTTCGATGAGATTTGACAAAGGCATACAGTTATTGTGTCACAGGTTCCCAAGACCTCCAGGGTCAATGATTCCAAGAAGACTTAGAGGATTCAGCATATACTTGAAATCATGGTTATGATTTATTACAGTGAAAGGATACAAAGCAAAATTAACAAAGAGAAAATGTACACTGGGTGAAGTCTGGAGGAAACATGTACAAGCTTCAAGAGTCATCTCTCAGTGGAGTCACAAGATGTGATTAATTCTTCCAGTACCGAGCTGAGCTAACACATGTGAAACGTCATCTAAGGAAGCTCATTAGAGACTTGGTGCCCAAGGCTCTTGTTTAGGGCTGGCCACATAGGCACTTCTGCCTATCATGTCTCGTAATTCCAGACTCTCAGAAGGAAAACAAGTGTTTAACATAAACTACATTGTCTGAACAAATAATTTAGACACGCTGAGCCACTCTAATTTAGGGAAAGTTTTATATCATTTGTAGTTTACCATCCAAGTTCCCATGTCAGCCAAGGGCCAACTTTATAAGCAGGGCTTTCTAGGGATAGCGGTCTCAGGCCTACTGTGTCACTTCTTTTTTATACAGTTGTATAAACACCAACACAATCAAGATATAGAACAGTTCTATCACAAAGAAAAAAAAAATCCTGTTCCCCTTTGTAGTTAAGCTCTAAAATCACTGATTTAGATTTCTGTCCCTATAATGTGTCTATTCCAGAATGTCATATAAATAGAATGATATATTATATAGACTCTTACACTTAGTGTAATAAACTTAAGATTCATCCATGTTGGTGCATGTATTAGTAATTTATTTTTTTTACTCTTGAATAGTAGTTCACTGTACAGATATACCACAGATATTTTCATCTACTATAAACACTCAGATACAACTTTTTTGACTGAATTAAATTTCATTTAGCTTGGAAAACACCTGAATGCAGGATTTCTGGGTAATATAGTAACTTTACAAGAAATTCCCAAATAATGTTCCAGAATGGCACTTCCATTTGCATTCCGTTTAGGATTCCCATTACCAACGTGTGTTTTAAAATAAAAGTTTTCATGGCTTCTTCATAAGTTCCATATAGGCACTAAAGAAACCTAAAGAGACTGGATGATTGATCACGTAACAAGAACAAAAGTGCTCCTTTTCCATGTGGCAAAATTCATTCAGCTTTCAAAACCAGTTTAAATGTCATTGTTTCCCCTATACACCTAGATAGAATTAATCACTCGTTAGTATTGTCACATCATTTTATTTATAATACTAGAGTTTGAACACTAGCTGCCATAGGAGCTTACAGTTATTTATGTGAATGTGAAGGAGCCCTGGTGGTACAGTGGTTAAGTGCACAGCTGCTAACCAAAAGGTTGGTGGTTCGAACCCACCAGCCACTCCTTGGGAGAAAGATTTGGCAGTCTGCTTTCACAAAGACTGCAGCCTTGTAAGCCTATGGGGGCAGTTCTACTCTGTCCTACAGGGTCGCTATGAGTTGGAATCGACTTGATAGCATTGGGTTTTGGTTATATATATCTTTTTTCCTGTTTAATTGTGAATTCCTGTATATTTGACTTATTATGATCTGTATATCTATTACGTTAGACAGTACCTAGCAAGTATCAATGATTTTTGCTAAAATAAAGTAAATCAAAGGAGAATTTACACTTCTGGCCAAGATACAGCAACAGCAACTAGCTCACTATGCTGAGTTTCCAGCCTGCACTAGATTCCCTAAATTTAAGAGACAGACTTAAGAGTCTAGGAGAAGAAAGTAGCTAGAGTTTGCAAAACAGAGTACTGATGAGGAGAAAGAACACCATAGATGTATAGAGTATTCTGAGTATTCTGCAGAGTACACTGCATGCATGTAAGGAAATTACCTGAGGCCAGAGAAATAGCTAGCATCAGAGATTTCAATTCCCCTTTCTGGATAGTTGATAGGAGACAGAAAATCCGTAAGGTTATATGGGACTTGAAAAACACTATCAACCAACTTTGACGTAATAGGCAGTATAGAACGTGACACCAAATGACAGCATAATTCACATTCTTTTCAAATGCATATGAAACAGTCAGTAAGATAAACTATATTCTGAGGCATAAAACAAGTCTCAATAAATTTAAAAGTATTCACATCATACAAAGTAAGTTTTCTGACAACAGTGGAATTAAATGAGAAATCACTAACAGAAAGATCTCTGCAACATCCCCCCAAATATTTGAAAACTAAATAACACTCTTTAAATAATCCTTGGGGCAAGGAAGAAATCAAATGGGAATTTAGAAAGTATTCTGAACTGAAAGAAAAAAAAAATCAAAACATATGGGATGTCACTAAAACTGTACCTTAGCACTAAATTTACAGCACTAAGTGCCTATATTAGAAAAGTCTAATCAATGACCGTAAGTAGCAGAAATAAGAGGAACAAATTAAACCCAAAGTAAGCAGAAAAAAGAACGTAATAAAAAGCACAGTACAAATCAAAGAGGTAGAAAGCAGAAGAAAAAAAAAAAAGAGAGAGAGAGAGAGAAATCAGTGAAATAAAAGCTAATTTTTTAGAACATCAATAAACCGGATAAATCACGCAAAAAAGAGAAAAGACACAAATTACCACTATCAGGAATGAGACAGCAGCACTGCAGATTTTACAGATATTAAAAGGAAAATAAGTATTATGAACTTGATGCCACTCAACTGGACAACTCTCACAAAATGAACAGATTCTTGGAAAGAAATAACCCAGTGTTCATCAACTTAAATGGATAAACAAATTGTGGTATATGCATACAATGGCATACTACTATTGTATACATTTCTACGGATTAAGCAGGAAACTATTGATACACGCAACAGCATGGATGAATCTCAAAATAATTATTAGTGTGCACGGTTGTTGTTGTTGTTAGCTGCTGTTGAGTAGGTCCCCAACTCACGGTGACCCCATGCACAATGGAACCAAATGCTGCCCAGTCCTGCACCATCTCCATGATCAGTTGCAGATCAGACCATAGTGATCCATACAGTTTTCCTTAGCTAATTTTCAGAAGTATATTGCCAGGCCTTTTTCTAGTCCATCTTAGTCAGGAAGCTCTGCTGAAACCCGCTCAGCATCATAGCAACAATCAAGTCTCCACTGACAGACGGGTAGTGGCTGTACATAAGGTGAAAGTGAACCCAAGTCTCCCACTGTGGAAGGCAAGAACACTACCACTGAACCACCATCGCGCATGCTGAGTGTAAGAAGCCAGAGTGTATGATTCTATTTATATAAAATTCTAGAAAATGTAAATTATAGTGACAGCAGTTCAGTGGTTGCCTGGAGGTGGGGAGGAGCAGGAGAAAGAAATCACAAAAGGGCAGGAGAAAACTGCTTGATTGTGGCAATGCTTTTAAGAGTGTAAATGTAAGTCAAAATTATCAAATTATACACTTCAAATATATGTAGTTTACTGTATGCCAATTATGTCTTCATAAAAATAAATAAATAAGGCTTTAGGCATTTCCATGTTAATGTTTTTATTCTACCCTTGTGAACTGTGGTAAAACATATATAATAAAACATTCACCATTTCAACCATTTTTACATGTGCAATTCAGTGACGTTTGCCATGTTGTGCAAATATCACCATTATCCGTTTTCAAGTTTTTTCCTTATCCTTAATAGAAACTCGGTGCTCCTTAAGCAAAAATTCCCCTTCCTCCATCACAACTGCCCCAGGAAGTGGTAACCACTAACAAACTTTGATCTCCATTCATTTACATATTCTAGATATTTCATATAAGTGGGATCATACAGTACTTGTCCTTTTCTATCTGACTTGTTTCACTCAGCATAATGTTTTCAAAGTTAATTCATGTTGTAGCATGTATCAGAACTTCATTTGTCTTTACAGCTGAATAATATTAATATGTTATTCATATATATTTATCACATTTTATTTATTCATTCATCTGTTTAGTACACCTTGGGTTGCTTCCACCTTTTAGCTATTGTGAATAATGCTGCAACGAAAACGTACCTGTTTAAGCCCCTGCTTTCAAGTCTTTGGGGTATATACCTGCAAGTGGAATTTCTAGGTCATATAGTAATTCTATGTTTAACCTTTTGAGTAATTGTCAAACTGTTCTCCACAGTGACTGTACCATTTTACAATCCCATCAGCAATAGATGGGAGCTCTAACTTCACTACATCCTCATCAACACTTGTTGTTTTTCATCTTTTTGGATAACAGCCATCCTAGTGGGTAAAGTAGACTCTCATAGTAGTTTTGATTTGCAATTCCCTAGTGATTAATGTCTTTGAGCATCTTTCCATGTACTTACTGGACATTTGTATATCCTCTTTGGTCAAATGTCTATTCAAGTTATTTGCCCATTTTTGACTGGGCTGCTTGTCTTTTTGTTGAGTTTTAGGGGTTCTCTATATATTTTGGATATTAAATCCTTACCAGATATATGGTTCCCAAATATTTTTTCCCATTCTGTAGGTTGTCTCTTCACCTGCTGATAAAATCCTTTGATGCATAAGTCTTTTGATACACAAACATTTTCAATTTTGATGAAGACCAATTTACCTATTTTGTCTTTTGTTACCCATTCTTCTCATATCGCATCTAAGAATCCACTGTCAAACGTAGTCCTGAAGCACTATCCCTATAGTTTGTTCTAAAAGTTTTATGGTTTTAATTTTAGTTATTCTACTTTTTATATTAGTATCTATCATTTTTTTCTGTGCCAAGCACTATGCAAAGCATTTCGTATCTCACATTTATTCCCTGTGACATAACATTCCTATTTTACTAACGAAAAAAGATAAGAAAAATTAAGATCAAGGAGGTCAAGTACATAGCACTATTATTATTATCACATACCTACTAAGTAAAGAGATTCAGACCCAGGTCTGTCTGTCTTAAAAGCCAATGCTCTTAATTATTATGCAATACAATCCTAATATATCATCTTAAAGAAAGGAGTAAGAGGACAGACACTTTGGTAGGCTGAATAATGCCCCCCACAAAATCCTAATCCCTGGAACCTACAAATATGTTACCTTACATGACAAAAGGGACTTTGCAGATGTGATTAAATTTTCAGATGGGAAGATAATCCTGAATTATCTAAGAGGGTTCAATGTAATCATAAAGATTGTTGTAACAGGGGACAAGGGAGCTAAAGGGAGGGAAGGAGATGTGACAACAGAAGCAGAGGAAAAGAGGGATGTGACAACAGAAGCCAAGTCAGAAAGATATTTGAAGATGCTTCACTGATGACTCTGAAGATGGAAGAAGGGTCTGTGAAACAAGAAATGCAGGCAGCTAAAAAAGACAAGCACATGGATTCTCCGCTAGAACATATGGGAGGAATGCACCTGTGCCAACCCATTTTAGACATGTGGCCTCCAAAACTGTTGGATAAACATTTTCATTGTTTTAAGTCACTAAATTTGAGGTACTTTGTTACAGCAGCAATTTGAAATAATACAGTCACTATAGTTCATGAAGTATTCTTTGTTCAACTCCCAACAGTAAGTACTCTACACAATTAGGCCTACAGTAAAAGCTCCTCACAATGATGATAAAGATGGTCTCTGGAAATCTGGGTATGGGAGAACACTTGAAAGGCAGCACACTGAGATATATTCCTGTGGGCCCTGGATATCTATGAGTCTTACTGAAGTCCCAAGCCGAATATATATCAATGGTTTACAGTTTCCTCTGCAAACTTTTAGAGAAAACTCACATGATCCAAAAATAAACTACTCCCTAGAGCAACTTTAAAACAGAAATATGAATTCTTTGGAGGGTCTGTGGGAGGAGGTAGTGTCAAGAGATCTCACAGTGAGTCTTGGATCAGGGAATGATTTTGTGTTACCAAATCATACTAAACACAGGCTAGGACCAGATAAGCTACAGGCAGGGTGCATAAACCAATTCACTGGGGTATTTTTTTAATTAGCAAATTAATAAACAAATGTCAAACACCAGACCCCAGATCTTCCAGTTACCTTCTATTTTTACCATACATGTAAACTTTGAAACCTATCTTGCCTTCTTTCATTCATTCAATAGATATTTATTAAGTGCCTAAAATGTTCCAAGCAACACTCCCAGTACATTTTAATAAACAAAAATTTATATAGTTCTTTTCCTAATGTCATTTATAGGTTAAGAGCGGGAGACAACTTTAAAACCATTCACTATAATGTGTCATAACTGAAACAAGGCGACATAGAATCTGTTATAGGAGCACATTGCAAGACATCCAGTTAGGCAGGAGAACAACATATGAAAAGGCTTAGAGAAAAGAGACAAACATTGATAAAGAAAGAGCATGAAGTACAAAGTGAGAATGTGAGAATGTTAAGTGGTATCTATGGAAGGGAAAGTGTTAAAAGGGGGGATGAAGAAAGATAAAGCTGAAAAGTGGGCAAAAGCAAGCCATGAAGAGAATGTAAGCTAGGCTCATATTCTAAAAGTATGCATAGTGATGGCCATAACGGTCATCATGGTGGATCTCAACCCCACACTGCATTTAATTGTCATGTCTCCTTATCATGATTTTCACATTTTTGAAGAGTTTTTATCGTTAGCTGCTATCAAACTGTTTGTGAGTCATGGTGACGTTACGTATGACAGAATGTCCATCACCCGGTCCTGCACCATACTCACAATCGCTTGCAGCCACTGTGTCAATTCACTTCATGTATGGGCTCTTTCATTTTCGATGACCCTCTACTTCACCAAACATGATGTCCTTGTCTAGGAATTTTCCAGAAATTCTACGGTCCTTTTGAGATGATACCAAAGTAAGTGAGCCAAAAACCCTATGGGGCAGTTCTACTGTGTAACACATGGGGTTGTCATGAGTCGAAACTGACTCCATGGCACCTAAGAACAACAACAGGGTTCTAGCTAAGAATAGTATTTTTACAAAAGGTTTTTCGGTAATGGTGTGCTTTTGGTTTTTCTTAGTTTGTCTAAAAATAAGTTTAGAACCAGCAAACACATTGGAAAAGGAAAAGTATCATGAAAAATAAGTAACAGAAAAGGAAAGAAAACCAAACTCTCAAAAGAATAGGGTTGATCTTCACACTTCCATTTCAGGAAACAAAGTCAAGCACAGATATACCCTTTGATTGCTGACCACAGGTGAAGTAGCAAACTATAAGGCTTAAAAGCTTGGGATTTATTACCTGAAAAACCCTGAACATGTCTCTCAGCCTTCATTTACTCTACTGCAAAATAGAAATAGTAGTATCCACCTTACATTAGTGTTGTGATGACTCAATGAAATAATATTTGTAAAAAACGAAGCCAGTGCCTGGCAGATTCTAAGCATTCAAAAAACCAATACCAATTCATTGCAAGTCCTCCATTTCCTGGCCATATGATCTTCGTCAACTGACAAACATTTGAAGCCCCAGTTTCTTCATTTGTAAAGCAAGGACAATTAATAGTGTCTATGTGATTGGTCAGGAGCCCTAGTGGCACAACAGGTAAGAATTCAAATACGATCTGAAAGGTTGGCAATTCGAACTCACCCAATGGCTCCATGGGACAAAAACCTGGAGATATTCTTCTCTAAAGATTACAGCCTACAAAACCCTATGGGGCAGTTCTACTCTACCACATAGGGCCATTTTAAGTCAAAAATTAACTCAGTGGCAACCAACATGAACAACAATCTCATTCATTGGTTTTCTTTTCAAATTATGATAAAATATATGTAAAATTGCCATTTTAACCATTTCTAAGTGTACAATTCAATGGCATTAATTATATTCACATTGTTGTACAACCATAACCACCATCTATTTCCAAAACTTTTTTATCACCCCAAACAGAAATTCTATTCATTGGTCTATTTTTTAAGATAAGGTGACATAATCCTTACAAAGTATTTAGCAGTCCCATTGCAGTTCAGTTGATTCTGACAAATAGTGACCCTACAGGACCAGAGAAGAACCACCCCATAGGGTTGCCAAGGCTGTAATCTTTACAGAAGCAGACTGCCACTTCTTTCTTCTGCTGAGCAGTTGGTGTGTTCAAATCATCGATCTTTTGGTTCACAGTTCAGTACTTACCCACTGTGCCACCATGGCTCCTTTTTAGCATAGCACCTGGCTCAAAATTAATTGCTCAATAAGTGTTAGCTATTATTCATATTATCGTTATTATTGTACTTATAAATATGGCATACGTAGATCTAAATATTATTTTAAACATGTGTACTGCAATTCAATTCTTAAATAAACTTTTAGAATCACAAAATCTTACAGCTGAAGAGGACCTTACTATCTTATGAACCTGTTTTATAGTAACAGTCTCCAAATTTACAATAATTTATTTGTGTTAACATCTCCCTTTTTCTTTAAACCTTAGGGGCTCTTGAAAACACAGAACTCCCTTCTTCTCCCTTTCATCCTTTCTGGCATGGAATAGGCTATCGATAAACATTTTTTAAATGAATAAATATATATGGAAATTAAGATCTTGTTAGTTTTTTAACTTGTTCATGGTCACATAACCAGTTAGTACAAAAAAGAGTCAGGAACAGAAGAAACACAGGTGTACTACTGAGTAGTGCCCTTTCCAAGAAATCACATTCATCTTTTACTAGACTTTGTTTAAACTCTTTCATAACCTCACATATTGAATGTATGACTGATTATTTACAGTGAGAAGTTGCAATTGCTTTTTAAGGTATTTGTTTTAAATTGCTTCTTCATGTTTCTATCTCCCCTATTAGACAAAAAGTTCTAGGAAGGCAAGACACATATCTGTATTATTCATACTGATTTCTCTAGCACTTTACCATGAACAATAAATGGTGAACTGCTGCTATTTAATAAATATGAAAAGATATGAAAAGAAGAATTGCTCCAATAGATAGAAGGGAAAAAAACAAAACAAAACCCTGAAACCACAAATATCAACTATCATAATAGCTACAGTTGTCCTGAACTAAGAGGCAGCCCTGACAACAAACTGCACTAGTCTAAATTACTGCCCTGGTTCTCAAGTAATTCTTATACTGGGGTCCTTGTTAAACATGCAGACTGTACGCTGCAAATCCAGACTTATGTAAAATTTAAGAAACACCCAAGTGATTCTGATGAAAATGATCAATCAACCAAAAAGCTAACCACTAAATTTTCTTAAAGCCCTTAAAAAATTTCACCTTGCCCCAACCCTTTGGAAACCTTCTGGAAATTTTTCATCATATCAAAAATTACAACAAGGACTTTTAAAGCTCAAGGACCTCCAAGCTATAATTTTATATTAAATACTGAGCCACAAAATTTTCTAAATCTAAATATTTCAGCTAACTGTTAAGAAAAATATGTTCTTTATAAATAGAAACTAAAATTTCCAAGTCTGTAACCATTATCTACGTTGTTGTCAGCTGCTGTGAAGTCGGCACTAGACTGATGGTAACCCCATGCACAACAGCATCATACTGTTGTACATCTCTTTTCAGTAACATTCTATTTCTACCACATTCCTCTCCATCTCTAAATCCATCTCATCCTTCATAAAATAGTTTACCAACAATTAAGTGAAAAACATTTTTGAACTTTATTGTTCAAAATTTATTGCTATAAAGTTCGTAGAAGAAAATAATAGGACCAATGCTACAGGCCCTAATACACAGCATTAACAGGATACAAACCATAACCATCAACACACAAACCCCAGAAGGTAAGCTAGATGACTGGGAGATTCTAAAAATCAAACACCTATGCTCTTCAAAAGACTTCACCAAAAGACTAAAGAGAATCTACAGATTGGGAAAAAATTTTTGGACAGTACAAGTCAGAAAAAGGTCTAATCTCCGTAATCTACAAGAAAATCCAACACCTCAATAACAAAAAGACAAATAATCCTATCAAAAAATGGGGAAAGGAAATGAACAGACATTTCACAAAAGAAGACATTCAAATGGCCAACAGACACATGAGAAAATGCAAATTAAAACCACAATGAGATACCATCTCACCCCGGCATTACTGGCACAAGTCAAAAACCCTGGAAATAACAAATGTTGGAGGGGCTGCGGGGAGATCGGAACTCTTATGCACTGCTGGTGGGAATGCAAAATGATACAACCATTTTGGAAAATGATACGGCGCTTCCTCAAAAAGCTAGAAATACACATACCATTCGATCCAGCAATTCCACTCCTAGGAATATATCCTAGAGAAAGAGGCGTCAGTTGAATCGACATATGCACACCTGTGTTCATGGCAGCATTGCTCACAATAGCAAAACGATGGAAACAACCTAGATGCCCATCAACAGATGAATGGATAAACAAACTATGGTACATACACACAATGGAGTACTATGCATCGAGAAACAACAACAATGAATCTGTGAACCATCTCATAACATGGATGAAACTGGAGGACATTATGCTGAGTGAAATAAGTCAATCACAAAAGGGCAAATATTGTATGAGACCTCTATTTTAAAAACCCATGAAAAAGTTCACACACAAAATGTAACACGCTTTGTTGGTTACCAGGGATGGGAGGGGTGGGGGGGGGGAAATACTAAATAGGCAGTATATAAGTGGTACCTTGGGTGAAGGGTGAGACAGGACACAATACAGGGGAAACTAGCACAACCTGTACAAGGAAAGGTCATGGAAGCCCCATAGACACATCTAAACTCCCTGAGGGACTGAATTGCTGGGCAGATGGCTGTGGGGACCATGGTCTTGGGGAACATCTAGCTCAATTGGCATAACACAGTTTATAAAGACAATGTTCTACATTCTACCGTGGTGAGTAGCGTCTGGGGTCTTAAAAGCCTGTGAGCGGACATCTAAGATTCTTCACTGGTCTCATCCCTTAGGGAGCAAGGGAGAATGAAGAGAACAGGATACAAGGAAAAGATTAGTCCAAAGGACTAACTGTCCACAGCTACCAAGGCCTCCACCAGACTGAGTCCAGTACAGCCAGATGGTGCCCGGCTACCACCACTGACTGCTCTGACCAGGATCACAACAGAGGGCTCTGGACAGAGCTGGAGAAGGATGTAGAACATAATTCTAACTCACAAAAAAAAAGACCAGATTTACTGGCCTAAAGGAGACTGGAGAAACCCCGAGACTACGGTCCCTAGACACCCTTTTAGCTCAGTGGTGAAGTTATCTCTGAAGTTCAGCCTGGGAGTGGACAGCCCCATAAAACCAAATGGGACTAAAGAGGTACAGTAGTCCAGGGACAAGGGCCAGAAGGCAGAAGGGGACAAGGAAGCTGGTGATAGGGAACCCAAGGTTGAGTAAGGATACTGTTTATGTGTTGTGAGATTGTTAACCATTGTCATAGGGCAACATGTGTAGTAACTGTTAAATGAGAAACTATTTTGTTCTGTAAACCTTCATCTTAAGTGAGAATAACAGCACAATTGGAAGAGCGTAGTCAATATCACTGAACTGTGCATGTAGAAATTTCTGAAATGGTGTATCTTTGGCTATGGGTATTTTCACCAAAAAAAAAAAGGTTGAGAAGTTAGAGGGTTGACATGTTGTGGGGTTGTTAACCAATTGCACAAAACAATATGTGTACTACTGTTTCATGAGAAACTATTTGTTCTGTAAGCCGTCACCTGAAGTACAAAAAAAAAAAAAAAAAAATTATTGCTGCTTTGGTTGGAACAAATCATCTGTATTGATATTTAGCTTATGAAAATTTTAAGACAAGTTATGTATAAAGACAAGTAGCTTGACTAACAATAAAGAAAATGAATGAATTTAGTAGCTACTATAGGGTCAGCACTATGTTAAGAGCTATGAAAATTAATATATCCAAATATATCCAAAACAAAGAAACACAGTATAGTGTCAAGTACTAAACTCTACAGTATAAATGCATCATAACTGCCACAGAAGTTAGGAGGAAAACAATATCAAGAAAAACTGGAAGAGTATTCAATGGTTGGTGAAACTTGAATTCCAAAAATGTATGCAAACTTCTTGTTGTTTTTAGTGAGCATATACGCAATAATTTGTACTAAATTTCAATTTATTTTTATTTACTTTTGTAACATATTGACTTTGAAATGTTGCTACTCAGCTGCCATAAGCTTATTTTATTGTTTCTTTCTTTAAATTATTCCAAAAATATTTTACTGAAAATCATATAGTACGTATTCAACTCTGAATACTGCAAAACATGTGAGGTGTATGTGAAATTAATTATGTGGTTTTCTTGCCTGATATTATTGGAAAATCTAGTCATTCAACTCTCATATGCTCAGCACTGGGCCTGTAATGAGTACACCACTGATTTACCAAAGTTAGTCTAATTATGGTTTTTACAGTTATTGAGTGTACGGTAAGATTTGACCAATGATAAAAATTCAAATCTAGTGTCATAAGCATGTATGATTATATAACCCAACTACACTGTGACTACAGGATGTGCGTTAAATGAGGGGGAAAAAATGGCTCCTCCGCGTCAATGCGCCAACATGTTTGTTTAGTGCCAATAGGTACTATCAACTTATTAGGGAATTTCCTGCATAGACAATTCTCATTGTGTATCTCATCATAAGCATTTAATGTGCTTAGTGTTTAAAAACTACTGTTTTCATGTAAACATCTTCAAATATACCTGCTTTTCTTTAAGTGACCTTTCTATAGATTCCCCCATTTGTTGTCTTAGCTATTGATTTTTTTTTCTCTCTCTCCTTCCTATGATAGGTGAAAAAGGAGGGGGTAAATGGGAAAAATGTTAGGTTTATTAAGCCATCTTACAACATTATTGTCAGGATTGGCTAAAACGAATTTCTAGCATCATCAAAGCGCCAGAGAGAGCAATAAGTGGTGCTTGAACTGATGTAAGTACTAGCTCCCAGGAGTGGGGTAGGGAGGGAGATAAAAACATGTGAAAGAATAAAAATAGGGATAGTGCATCTATTGGTACACATTTGTTTGATTATCCACACAATATATAGAATGCCTAAGATGGGTACTCTTGGTAAGTAAAATGTGTTAACATTTTAGCATACTAATTTCACTAACAGATTCACAGATATTACCTATTAAATAAAAATTGAAAATGAAGGATAATTTAAAAAGAGGTAAGACAGGATACACTTCTTTTGGAACAGGAAACATGTCAAATAAGATGAGTTCAATACTGAATTTCACCACTGAACGTATTTTTTAAAACATAGGAAATTATTTTCAAAATAACTTCTTGCTGTGATTTAAAAGGAGAAACTGACTTAGAATCAAGACCACCTGACTCATAGCTTTTTATAGGTCAAGCACATTAGCTACTGCTTTTTATAAACAATGATACACAAAAAGAAAGTGGGATTATTTCCTACAAAGAAGATTAAAAATTCTGTAGGCCCTGCCTTTCCTTGGATTCTGGATTTTAAAATGACATACTACAAGATAAAACAGTAATGCTAATATTGATAGTTTGTCCATTACAGGTCAGCTAACTGTCCACTGGAACAGTTACAAAGCTGTTAGTTTCGATTTCACAAGGCCAATCAATACAGAGGCATACTGTTTCAATTTTGCCTGCATTGATTTTTTTTTTTTTATAACACTTCAACCTTATAACATTCATCTTTCTGAAAGAAGGAAGATTTGATTTACTGAAGAAAAATTGGAGAGAGCATCACAGAGATTTTACCGGCAAGCCTGTGACACAGAAAAAAGATGAATGTCTTTCAGGAAGAGACGCCTCTAGCTTGAGGGCATCCATTAGAACATATTCAAGCAATCTGAACCAGAGTTTCTTAAAGCAGCAGAAATCTAACCTAAACACAGTCTCCTAAACTAATCAAAAGCATTCAAGAATCTTGATATGAGGATCTCTTAGAAATTCCTAAGCTTTATTGCTTCTAAATTAATTTATGTCTCTAGCAGTACCTACGCATTTTTCAGAGAAGAGGAGAACCACCCTCTTTCCCTGACCAAGAGCGAATTTCCATGGTACATTAGTCAGCCTATTAGAATGCAATGAAGGACGATATGAGAAAAGGGTAGTATGTCCTCTGAGACTTCCATCCAGTGTTCTCCATCATCTCTCCTCATCCTTCTTACATTCAGCCACTTTACCAGGTGTCATCTACATGAAAGATGATTTGTCTCCTGACCCAAATAAACACAATGCCTGCTCCATGCACCAGAAAAAAATTACTTCTGCCACTCTGTTCATCTGTGGCCTCTTTCTTGCTTATTCCACTATTCTTATCAAGCTCTCTCAGTTTTCACCTGAGCCTCACTCCAGGTGACAGTAATGTATGGATGAACAGGTACTCGTCTGTCCCATTATTTCCTGAAATCTCTAAGCATCTGAAAAAATGCAATGACAGTAAAGGGCACACAGTTATCAGAGCTCTAAGAGAGAGACACTTTCCTTTACCTGCCGATGCAATATTCTAGGCATCAAGGAAAAAAGAGAGAGAGACAGAACTCTCTCTCGTGGAAAAAAGCTGGTGGAAGCGGGATATTAAGACACAAATTGTATTCAGGCAGGTCACTAGGTGTCAAAAGATATTAGATGCCTGCTGTGCAAAAACAATTCCCATCTGCTTCTTAGAAAATAATATTTTCATTTTCAGTTTTTATTGAGTAGAAACTTTTGGGAATATGTCTTTATGAAGGGTATTAAGTCTAGCAAGTATAACATGTTCAAAATGGCTATAATCATCATTGTGTTATCCATAAAGCAGCAGATTTCATTTCGTCTCTTTAGATGGGATAAATTGGATTCTTTTTTTCCTGGCTTGCAGTTTTGTTACAGGACCAGATGTTTCTCAAATGCCACATGCTGAGGCTCCTATGCTGAATGTAGCACCTGACCTTCTCTATAATTGACTAAAAATATTGATGTAATGGCATGGGTCTGATTGTGATTTATTAAAACCATTGCCGATCCCAGGCCAGCTGCCAGCATTGCAGCCCACTGATCATGTGGCATTAGAAAAGCCATCAATAGTGAAACAAAATAAATGACATTAATGGGAAAGTATTAGTCCTACACAGCCATTGCTACAAGCAAATTATGTGGATTCCAAGGGAGGGTCAAAATAAAAAATGCCACAAATGAAATTTCTAAAAATTCTAATATGATTGAACTTACAAGACAAAATGCTACTATAATTCTTTAGATAAAACACAAAGAAATTATACTTAAAATAACTTAATCTTCTTCACTAGAATTTTGCTCATTGTGCATATTTCTTTTAACAGTCTTAGGATAGTTAAATGCATTACGGCTACAGTATGACTCTGATTTCTCTCTAATGCCATTTACGTTTTCTAGAATTATGCTAAGTGAAGAACAAAGTACACTGCATTATACCCATTTATTACAACCATGTCCATAATTTACAAGCTGATTATGCAAGCTTCATACAAGGGAGAACACAGAACAGTTAACCACTGTCAAACGCTGGTGAGCCAACATGCATTTTATCAACTACATTTTCTTACATAGTTAGCTAAAAAGGAACATCGAGATCTACAAGTATGCTTTAATAGGAATTAATATCGAAAAGAACTATTTCAAGATAATGGTATAAAAGGCATTAGGGAGCAACCAGGTGTTCTCAATAAGTAATAGCTGAATGTGACACAGACCTAAATATAATGACAAAAAATATCAGCATGTAGGTAATGTGCTTTACTACAATATTGTTTTCATTAAAATAGAAATAAGTTATGAGATTTATAGAGAGAAAACTATGAAATTCTATAATATTAATTTTCCTTCCAGTAAGACATTCTTCGTTGTTCTCAATTAAAAATGCACACATTTAATAGTTAACAGTTTGACAGCTATTTTCATTTGGGAGATAAAAGTAAAACATATTTTGTTCTGTAGATTTTCAGAAATATTAAAATTTTAGACTTCAATTGTTTCTGGATGTATAGAATAATAGTCTGAGAGATGATGCCTTTAAAGAATTCTATTATAGAAACAGTAATTATTTCTAGATAAATACACTGCACAGTATGTTAAGTTCTCCAAGATACTTTATTATACCAAAATCGCTTCAGAAAAATAATGCTTTCATTTTGATAGCACAGGTACACCGTGCTATGCAAAGGTATAGCAATCATTACAAAGAATTTTGATCTCACAAAAGTGACCCATGAAACACTTGGCGTAAGCTATCTAAAGTATTTTTAATTTTAAAACTGTAAAACTCTTTTAAGTGAAAAAAAATCAGTCTTTTTTCTAATTTAACAAACCTGTAAGTACTGTGTTCCCACCATGTACCAAGCACTGTACATCAAGGTAATAGTCTAATTTATTCAGCAGCTGATGTCAAAATAACCACTCTAAATCTGGGGTATTAAATTATCTTGAAACTCTAAAGCCCTCAAAACAAGCCCCTATTCCCAGCCCACTCCCCCCAAACACAGGATTTTAGATGTTGCAGGAGTAAGGAACCAGACATCCCTAGGTCCTTGATCAACTGACACACTAACAACCACCCTTGCAGCTGAGATCAGCTGGAACAGGATTCAAACAAGGTTCCTGCCTTTATACTGTCCTTTTGCCCTCAAGTCCTTAACCTGCACTCCTTCCTCTGAACACTAGAAATTATATACCCAGAAATATAATTCATTATATGTAACCATTTTCCTAAAAATTATCATGAGATATACCTCCTCCATATTAGTGCATGCTTGTACTCAAAACTCAAAACTCCCGTAACAAATGACTTTCAAGTAAAATTTTTAAAAATTTTCCTTTCAAAAAATCAAAGAATATTTTCTTCGTACTGGAAAAACTTCTAGAACTATATGAAGATGGCCGCTAGATACATGAGTTGATTAAAACACCAAACCAGTAAACCAGTTGCCCTCTAGTTGATTCTGACTCACAGTGACCATCTGTGTCAGAATACAACTATGCTCCACAGAGTTTTCAATTGCCCAGTTTTTGGAAGTAGATCACTAGGCCTTTCTTCCAAGGAGCCTCTAGGAAGACTGAGTCTCCAATCTTTCAGTTAGCAGCCAAGAGTGTTAACCGTTTATACCACACAGGGATTCTGATTAAAACATAAGTGGAAACTAATTATATCCATATGCAAAACACAAGAGATTTACTATTTTCATTTTTTTTTCTTAAAGTTATGAAGAAATGAAGAATTAAAACCAGGGCTTCAAACCAGTTCAAACCCCTGCTGAGAATTTGAATTTTTAACAAGTTCCCTGCTAAGAATCTGCATTTCCACTCCAGATATACTGAACCGGAATCTACATTTTAATAAGATCCACAGGGGATTCTTATGTATAACTTCATGGGAACTTATCAGAAATGCAGCTTTCTCAGCAGGATTTCAAATGGAATGAACTAATTAAAACACTTCATTAAAACATATCTCTTTCAAATGGGAGAATTAAAAACTTCTTTAACCTTAAGTGAAATAATCAAAATATGTTTCAATGATTTGTAGAATAAAATATTCCCTGGGGCCTGAATTTGAAAATTTGATCTAAATTCTTTAGTCCTTCAGGGTGACTTAATCACTTTGTTTCTAGAAAGTAGAATCTAGACTAGCATGTTCAGTAAAAGGAGATATACACATTGAATAAAATTCTACAAGCAGTATTTTTTAAAAAGGCATTTAACCACTTTTATCATCATAGTCCTATAATTTGCAGCACAATTCCAGAAGGCAAACACATTACTATGCTTTCAAATTTATGTGTTAAAAACTCCAAAGAGTAAAATTGGGAACAATTTTTTAAATAAAATATTGTAATAGTATAAATGCAGCTGTAAGTGTAGCTAATATGTTAACTGCTTCTCTCAATAGTTCACTTCAAAATAAATAAATATGTATCAGCAAATATTCTTTTAGAAGATCCATAACTGTACCCATACTGATATTCTCCTTCCCGTTGGCTTTAAATTCAAAGTAGATAATAATATACAAAATTAAATTACTCTTTCTTCATCTGGCCTTGATCATATCAAAAGCCATTTATCTAAACTTGGGCTGGCTATAGAAAATCAGTGGCCAAACCCTAAAGGTATCCCTTTACCTCACTGTAGAATTTCCCCAGGCTCCATGCTTGTCTGTGAGAATGTTGATAATTTTCTGGATTAGTTGAGTTGCTGTCACATGGTCTCGATATTTAGCTGCTCTTATCAAATGATCACACATCTTCTCATCTTCTCGTTTGTCTGCAGAATACTGGGCACACAGTGACTTCGATTAAAAAAAAAAAAGCATTTATTAATACCGTAAAAAATATGGGAAAAAAGTTTAAAATGTATCCTGAAGTGATCTTCAACATGAATCAAGCCAAACAAATTTTAAAGCTACTCTTATATCTTGTGTTAACTGAACTGAGATTTAGTGATCTACGTTTTCCATACCACATCCCATAAGAATTTATTTCTCTGAAGTCAATGACGAGATATACTCGGAAACATTTAACATTTAAGTAGAGACATGAATTATAAGAGCCAGTGATATGAAGATACAGGAGCCCAGCATTACAAGCAGAATAAAGAGTAATTAGTTGCAAAAGATTTGAACCATAGCAAATAAAGGGAAGAATAATATGAAATGAGTTTGGAGAGGTAGGCAGGGGCTACCTCTAAAGGTAGGCCAGATTAGTAACTAATTTATTAGTATGTAGTTATGAAAAGTCCATGGAAGCAGCAGTTAAGAAATTAAACAACCTACTGCATTGGGCAAATCTGCTGCAAAAGACCTCTTTAAAGTGATAAAAACCAAAGATGTCACTTTGAGGAAAAAGCAGAAATATCACTTTGGAAAATAAGGTGTGCCTGACCCAAGCCATGGTTTTGTAATTGCGTCATATACATGGGAAAGCCAGACAATGAATAAGGAAGACCAAAGAAAAACTGATGCCTTAGAGGGAGAGTAGGAAACTGATGATAAGGAACACAAATTGAATAAGGACACTGTCGATGTATTGTGAGATTGTTGACCACTGCTATAGGGCAACATTTGTAGTAACTATTAAATGGGAGGCTGTTTTGTCCTGTAAGCCTTCATCTTGGGCGAGAATGGCAGCACAATTGGAAGAGCATAGTCAATATCACTTAAATGTGTAAGTAAAAAGTTTTGAAATGGTGTTTAAATAAAATAAAATAAAATAAAAAATAAATAAACAAATGAGACTAAAGAGGTACAATAGTCCACTGACAAGGTCCAGAAGACAGAAGGGGACAAGGAAGCCCCCTGGTGATAGGGAACACAAGGTGGAGTAAGGATATTCTTGATGTGCTGTGAGATTGTTAACCATTGTCATAGGGCAACATGTGTAGTAACTGTTAAATGAAAAACTATTTTGTTCTGTAAGCCTTCATCTTAAGTGAGAATAACAGCACAGTTGGAAGAGCGTAGTCAATGTCACTGAACTGTGAATGTAGAAATTTTTGAAACAGTGTATCTTTGGCCATCTGTAATTTTCATCAAAAAAAAAAAAAAAAGGTTGAGAATTTAGAGGCTTAATACGTTGTGGGGTTGTTAACCAATGTCATAGAACAACATGTGTACTACTATTTCATGAGAAACTATTTGCTCTGTAAGCTTTCACCTGAAGTACAATAAAATATATTAAAAAAAAAAAAGAAAAGAAAAACTGATGCCTTTAAATTATGGTCTTGGCGAAGAATATTGACTATACAATGGTCTGACAGAAGAAGAAATGCTCCTTAGAAGCGAGGATTGTGAGATGTCATCTTACATACTTTGGACATGTTATCAGGAGGGAGCAGTCCCTGGAGAAGGACATCATTCTCGGTAAAGTAGAGGGTCAATGCAAAAGAGGAAGACCCTCAATGAGATGGACTGACAAAGTGGCTACAACAATGGGTTGAAACACAGCAACAACTGTGAGGATGGTGCAGGACTGGGCAGTGTTTCATTCCATTGTACACAGGGTCTCTGTGAGTCGGAACCAACTAAGTGGCATCTAACAGCAACAATAAAGTTATGAAACGGAGTTTAGATTTTATTTTAATGCAGTGGAATACAATGGAAGGTTTTAAGCAGTGGAATGATATGATTGATTTACATACTAAAATAACCACTACAGAGCCCTGGTGGTGCAGTGGTTAAGAGCTATGGCTGCTAACCAAAAGGTCAGCAGTTCAAATCCTTCAGCTGCTCCTTGGAAATCCTATGAGGCAGTTCTACTCTATCCTATAGGGTCGCTATGAATCGAAATCGTCTCGATGGCAGTGGGTTTGATTTTATAGCTGCTATTTAGAGAATGCATTGTATTGGGACAAGAGAAGTTAAGGAGGTAGATTAAATATGAGACTATTGCAGAGATCCAGAAAAGAAACAATGGCAAGCTTGCAACAGTAAACTCAGGTAGTTCCCAACACTTTCAGAAAATGGCAAAAACAGTTTGGTCTCTCCAAACCTAATTATGCAAAATGGACTAGCAGCAACAGAATCATACAGAAGTTTACTGAAAATACAGAATTTAATGTCCCACCCCAAATCTACATAATCAGAATCTGGAATTTAATAAGATCCACAAGTAATGTACACTAAAGTTTGAAAAGTATCATCTAAGATACCAATTTTGCCAAAAAATCTTAGGATTCTTTATCAATAATCACATACAACTGAATTGCTAGTTTCCAAGATGCTTTTCTTTTCTTATGGAATTCAGATACTTGAGCTGTCATGTTTGGTACTATACTACCTAGTTAATTCATTGCTTAAAATGGGAAAACATAAAGGTTGATGTAAATTTGACCCTTTATTCTGTTGACTGGGTTTATTAGGCTCCACCCCTTAACCTTCAAACATAAGTTCACACACACATATACTTGTAAACATAACCACTGACAGGTAACATGAATTTATTGTTGGAACAAATATCACTAGTTTGGGTATGTGATAGACACTGTGGTTGCCTGCCTCTCTACTGTATATCAGTGTGGAGAGATTGTTGGAACACACTTCCCCTACCCCAACAATAATATATGGCCGTAACTGTCCTAAACTAATGTGGGTAAAAATCCATTTGTATTGACACACTGGATAAGGGAAGGGAATTTAATCTGATTGGTGCAATAAGAGTAAAGCTCAGGATTTTTTTTTTTTTTTAAACTCCTCCCTTCTTTTAGGGTATAAAAGAGTAGGTACATAGCTCTAGGAGTATTTGAAATTCTCTTTGTACCATAATGGAAGCTAGCCTGAGGATAAAACCAGCATCCAAAGGCAGCAGAGCTATGAGAACTACAGAAAAATAGAGCTTATCCCCGGTAGAATCATAAACTTACGGATTAATCAAATCCTAAAGACCATTCTGCCTTTAGACTTTTTAATTACGAGACCTGATAAACTGTTGTTCATCATATGCCAGTAAGAGTTGAGTTTCCTATTACTTACAACCCAAAGCAACCCAACTGATACGGTGTCTATGTACATACATAAGGAATCAAATAGGTCTCTTAGTGTGCACAAAACACTACGCTATATTGATCATGGGAATTCCATGAGCACTCTTAATTGTGCTCATGAGGAACCTGTACATAGATCAAGAGGCAGTCATTCGAACAGAACAAGGGAATACTGCGTGGTTTAAAGTCAGGAAAGGTGTGGGTCAGGGTTGTATCCTTCCAACATACTTATTTAATCTGTATGCTGAGCAAATAATCCCAGAAGTTGGACTATATGAAGAACAGGGCATCAGGATTGGAGGAAGACTCATTAATAACCTGTGTTACGCAGATGAAACAACCTTGCTTCCTGGAAGTGAAGAGGACTTGAAGCACTTACTGATGAAGATCAAAGACCACAGCCTTCAGTATGGATTATACCTCAACATAAAGAAAACAAAAATCCTCACTAGTGGACCAATAAGCAACATCAAGATAAACAGAGAAAAGACTGAAGTTGTCAAGAATTTCATTTTACTTGAAGCCACAATCAACGTCCATGGAAGCAGCAGTCAAGAAATCAAACTGCATTGGGCTAACTGGCTGCAAAAGACCTCTTTACAGTGTCAAAAAGCAAAGATGTCACTTTAAGGACTAGGATGCGCCTGACCCAAGCCATGGTATTTTCAATTGCCTCATATGCATGCAAAGCTGGATAATGAATAAGGAAGACCAAAGAAGAACTGACATAGTTGAATTATGGTGTTGGCAAAGATTATTGAACAAAACATGGACTGCCAAAAGAACAAACCAATCTTTCTTGGAAGAAGTACAGCCAGAATGCTCCCCAGAAGTGAGGATGGCTAGACTTCATCTCACATACTTTGGAGATGCTATCAGGAGGAACCAGTCCCTGGAGAAGGACATCATGCTTGGTAAGGTAGAGGGCCAGCAAAAATGGGGAAGACCCTCAATAAGATAGACTGACACAATGGCTGCAACAAGGGGCTCAAGCATAACAACGATCATGAGGATGGCACAGGATGAGCCAGTGTTTTGTTCTGTTGTACTCAGGGTCATTAGGAGTCAGAACTGACTCAACAGCACCTAACAAGAAGAAGAACAGTAGTGATCAAAGGATGAATTTGATAGCCACTGCTGTGGATAATTCCCACTGCTTCTAGATTGGTAGGAGAGGAGTGGTAATAAAAATATATCACTGACTACAATATGAATCTAAAAATCATTGTAAGTAAAAAGATACAGAAAGTAATAAGGGGTATATATAAAATGCTACGAAGCAAAACAGGAAATGGATGAATTTGAGAAGATTAATTATTTTTGGGTGGGAATAAAGAGAACTGCATACGAAAAGAATGCAGAAAAGCATAGATCATCTTCAGGAGAAACAAAATAACTTGACTCAGGTACAAGACGTGACCTTCCAAAAGGCGACAGGCTTGAAAACCCTACGGAGCAGTTCCACTCTGCACAGATGGGTTTGCCAGGAGTCAGAATCGACTTGATGGCAATTAAAAACAAGCATAAGATACAGATACAAAAAGTAACAGATTGAGAAAATTGTGAAATACAGAATGAAGATAAAGAAAACCAACTGAGAATCACAGTATGATTACATGAAAGAAACATCAGATTGGAAGGCAAAACAAAAACCAGGTTACACTATCATGCTTGCTAACACCTCTTCCAGTCTTGGGCAACTTACTCATTTTAAGCCTTTAAATCTGAATGTCTTCATCTACAAAATGAGGGGATTATATCAGCTCTAAGAATCTGCAAACCAGAAGATCTGGGGCAACTTCTCAGAGCATACTGTATATACACTAGAAAAAGCAAACTACTTCTTTTATGTAAACACTGGCATGGAGAAAATAAGTTATGTTAGGAACCAAACTAATTTAAAAGAAATTAAAGGCAAAATGTCATAAGCCTTTAAAAAAAAAATACTGAGCTTAACAAACAATGGAGTAGGATAGTTCAAGTTAAAATATATATATATATGTATGATTTGAACAAACAAAAGAAAAAGTGATTAGGAAGTATCTGAAGGGACAGTACCATAAGAGAAAAAAACTAGAATTTATTCCAGTATATCAAAAATGTCAACTGTTACATGATATTTTCAGAGATTCAATTAAGAACTAAGAAGCACTCTTTAGGTTACTTCATATCTACCCAACCATATATTCAAAACAGTAGTCCAAAATGACTGGCATTTCCTGAATTTTTTACTCTCTACATTTCCTACTAAATCCATAATCTATCTTTGTCTAACTTATCTGACAAAAAGAAATTCAAATAATTGATGAAAATTAGAAAACCATTAGTTACTGGTGCCCTCCACCCAGCAACACAACACACCTTCATGTTAAACAGTACTAAAAGTACCAAAAAAGAAATGAATAACCCATTATTTTTTTCATTAAAATCAGAATAATTTTAACTTCATCAAATTATATTTTATAAACATAAATTATGGCTTCAAAGTTTGCTTGAAAAGGCAAACAACAAGAGTCCAAGGTAAGCTAAATACTACAATGGTTTAAAGTGTTCTTTAATGGATCCTCCCTTACAATTCAAATAGCAACTTTTCATATCTGACATAAAATCTATAGATATAAATCACATTAAAGGGCTATTCTTTCCTGATTATCAATCTCTGTCTCTTTGTGGAACATTAGAGTCACATCTGACCTTAAAACATGATAAAAGGAAGCCAAATAAGAATGCTTCATAAGGATATCATAAACTTATATCTAATTTTAAAAATATCTTTATAATGTACTTTGAACACATTCTTATTAAAAACCAATAAAAATTCAATATGAAATATCACTCAAAGTCAAGAACAGAATATTTGCCTGAAAATCAAATACATGTTACTTATCAGTGGTATATACTCACATATATGTGTGTGCACTTCTGTTTGGAAGTGCCCAGAGAAACCTTGCCTAAAAGCAGTTTAACAATAAAATAGAATCAAGTTTAAAATTTTGCATTCAGCTTTCTCTTGGACAGAATTACTGATACTTTACATCAATTTTTATATTTTCCTAATTTGACCAAAGCGGTAGAGAATTCAGTGGTAGACTTCTTGCCTTCCATGCTGGAGGCCAGATGAGACTCCTGGCCCAGTGCACCTCAGCACAGCCACTATTCCCCTGTCAGTGGAGGCTTGCATGTTACTACGATGCTGAATGGGTTTCAGTAGAGCTTCCAAAGACAGACTAGGAAGAAAGACCTGGCAATATACTTCCAAAACTCAGCCAGTGAAAACCCTATAGATTACAACAGTCAGATCTACAACCAATCAGAGGGATAGCACAGGATCAGGCAGCATTTCATTCTGTTGAGCAGGGGGTTAGCATGAGTCAGGGGCTAACTTGATGGCAGCTAACACATAACATCATATGACCACAAAAATATCTGAATCTAAAAAAAGAAAAAGAAGCATTTTGGAAATTAACAATTCAATTATATCTGATTATTGCTAAAGAAACCTAAGATTTATCACTGTAGAATTGATTAACTAAAAATAAGAAAAGTAAGCCTAATTCTCAAATTCACTAAAAAGATAATAACTGGAGGGAAAAATAATGTAGACTGGTCATTTATAATTCAAGTGACTATTCTGATTCTTTAAATGTAAATGAAGAAACAGAGACACTACAGCATTTAACTTTTCCTTCCGGATATCCAAGTTCTATCTAACTTCACTATTTGTCCTTTACAAATACGTAGCATAAAAGCTCAGAGAGGAGCAAACTTAAGTAGATTCCCCTGGGATCCTCCTATCATCACCCTGACCACCCTTCTTGGTGGTCAGGGCTTTTCCTCTACTCTTCTCAGCTATAAAATGCTGGCATTTCCCAAAGGCTTGGTCAAACATCCCTTGGCAACACCATCCATCCCTACATCATCTACTATCGTCAATTTAGGCTTAACTATCAAATCTTCATATCTGGCCAGGCTATATTCCTAAACTCTAAAACCATATTTCCACCTATAGAATAATTTCCACTTATCCAATAAAATAAAAAATGTATAAAACTGAACCTACCACCTTCATCCTAAACATGCTACTATACTTGGGATGATAGAAGTTTTTCTACTTACTGTCATCCGGGACACCTCACTTTCCCTCACTTCATATTCTATTCATTCCATTTCAACGATGTTTGTCACTGTCCATACACAGATCTTTACTAGTTCAAAAGTCAGCTCTTAAAATAATCTCCTCATTGGTCTTTTATAAAACCTACTGCCATCGAGTCGATTCTGAATCATAGCAACTCTGCAGAACACAGAAGAACTGCCCCATGGGGTTTCCAAGGCTGTAATCTTTACAGAAGCAGACTGCCACGTATTTCTCCCAGAGAGTAGCCAGCAGGTTCGAACTGTTGACCTTTGGGTTAGCAGTCGAGCACTTAACCACGGCACGATCAGAGTCCGTTGGTCATTTATAAACAGTACAAGAATTATTTCTAGAAGAATTTGTTTTAGTATAGCACATATACACTGATATTTATATATCCCACTCTCAAAACATAGATGACTATATAAAATATTCAAAAATTAGGACCAAATTTTACTAGCCAGAATTACCGGACTTTCATAATCCAGTAGCATGGTACATTATCTTTCAACAGAGCTGCATATATATCCTATATTCTAAATACACGTGGATGATATGCTACTTTGCAAATATCCTCAAGACAACCTTAAGGGCAAGGAAACAATTTCCTTATGGCTTTTGCATGTTAAAAAAGCTTTAAAATGGCTATTAAGAGGGTGACATGCTTGAATCTAAAAGGTAAACTGTTAGAGAAGTGGAAGCTATGCAGAGAAACAGATCTAGAAATCTAGAGGTCCTCTTGATTCTTCGGGTGAATGCTGAGTTGTGTGTGTGTGCAGAGAGAAAAAAATAATATCTGAAAAATTCCAACAGAAATGGAAATTAAACAACTCATCTCTAACTCGTGGATCAAATGTAAAATCACAAGGAAAATTAGAAAATATTTTGAACTGAGTGATAATGAAAACCCAACATATCATAATTTGTGAGAATAAGTTAATGCAGTGTTTAAAGAGAAATTTATAGCTTTAAATACTTATATTAGAAAAGATAAAAATTTTGAAATCAAAGATCAAATTCTTTTTTTTTTAAATTGTACTTCAGGTGAAGGTTTACAGAACAAATAGTTTCTCATTAAACAGCCAGTACACATACTGTTTTATGACGTTGGTTAACAACCCCACGACATGTCAACACGCTCCCTACTCAAACTTTTTTTTTTTTTGTGAAAATATACATAGCCAAAGATACACCATCTCAAAAACTTCAACATGCACAGTTCAATGACATCCACTATACTCTTCCAGTTGTGCTACTATTCTCACTTTAGATAAAGGTTTACAGAACAAAATAGTTTCTCATTAAACAGTTATTACACATGTTGCTCTATGACCATGATTAACAACCCCACTACACCTCATCACTGAACTTACTCTACCTTGGGTTCCCTATCACCAGCTTTCCTGTCTCCTTCTGCCTTCTAGACCTTGTCCCTGGACTGCTGTGCCTCATTAGTCCCGTTTTGTTTTATGGGGCTGTCCAATCCCCAGCTGAAGAGTGAAGCTTGGAAGTGACTTCAACACTGAGGTAAAAGTGTATCTGGGGGCCGTACTCTCGGGTTTATCCAGTCTCTTTCAGGCCAGCAAATCTGGTCTTTTTTTATGTGTGTTAGAATTTTGTTCTACATCCTTCTCCAGCTCTGTGCAAAACCCTCTGTTGTGAATCCGGTCAGAGTAGTCAGTGGTGATAGCCAGGCAGCATCTAGCTGTACTGGACTCAGTCTGGTGGAGGCCTTGGTAGCTGTGGACAATTAGTCCTTCGGACTAATCTTTTCCTTGTATCGTGTTCTCTTTATTCTCCATTGTTCCCGAAGGGGTGAGACCAGTGGAATATCTTAGATGGCTGCTCACAGGCTTTTAAGACCCCAGATGCTACTCACCAAGGTAGAATATAGAACATTGTCTTTATAAACTGTGTTATGCCAGTTGAGTTAGATGTTCCCCGAGACCAGGGTCCCCATAGCCCTCCGCCCAGCAATTCAGTCCCTCAGGGAGTTTGGATGTGTCTACGGAGCTTCCAAGACCTTTCCTTGTACAAGCTGTGCTGTCTTACCCACCATTGTGTCCTGTCTCACCCTTCACCCAAGACACCACTTATCTACTGCCTATTTAGTATCCCCCCCCCACCCATCCCATCCCTGGTAACCAAAAAAAGCGTGTTACATTTTGTGTGTGAACTTTTTCATGGGTTTTTAAAATAGAGGTCTCATACAATATTTGCCCTTTTGTGATTGACTTATTTCACTCAGCATAATGTCCTCCAGTTTCATCCATGTTATGAGATGGTTCACAGATTCACTGTTGTTGTTTCTCGATGCATAGTACTCCACTGTGTGTATGTACCATAGTTTGTTTATCCATTCATCTGTTGATGGGCATCTAGGTTGCTTCCATCGTTTTGCTATTATGAACAATGCTGCCATGAACACGGGTGTGCATATGTCTACTCATGTGATGGCTCTTATATCTCTAGGATATATTACTAGGAGTGGAATTGCTGAATCGAATGGTATGTCTATTTCTAGCTTTTTGAGGAAGCGCCATATCATTTTCCAAAATGGTTGTAGCATTTTGCATTCCAACCAGCAGTGCGTAAGAATTCCGATTTGCTCACAGTCTCTCCGACATTTGTTATTTCCAGCGTTTCTGATCAGTCCCAGTAATGCCAGGGTGAGATGGTATCTCATTGTGGTTTTAATTTGCATTTCTCTAATGGCTAGTGATCGCGAGCATTTCCTCATGTGTCTGTTGGCCATTTGAATGTCTTCTTTGGTGAAGTCTCTGTTCATTTCCTTTGCCCATTTTTTAATAGGATTATTTGTCTTTTTGTTGTAGAAGTGTTGGATTTTCTTGTAGATTATGGAGATTAGACCTTTGTCTGACTTGTACTGTCCAAAAATTTTTTCCCAGTCTGTAGGTTCTCTTTTTACTCTTTTGGTGAAGTCTTTGGAAGAGCATAGTGTTTGAGTTTTAAAAGATCCCAGTTATCTAGCTTATCTTCTAGGGTTTGTGTGTTGATGGTTATGGTTTGTATCCTGTTAATGCCGTGTATTAGGGCCTGTAACGTTGGTCCTATTTTTTCTTCTATGAACTTTATAGTTTTTGCCTTTATATTTAGGTCTTTGATCCATTTTGAATTAGTTGTTGTATATGGTGGAGGTAGTGGTCCTGTTTCATTTTTTTGCAGATGTATATCCAGTTTTGCCATCACCATTTGTTAAAAAGACTGTCTGTTCGCCATTTGATGTACTTTGGACCCTTATCGAAGATCGGGTGACCGTAGGTGGATGGATTTACATCTGGGTTCTCAATTCTGTTCTATTGGTCAATGTATCTGTCATTGTACCAGTACTACGCTGTTTTGACTATCGTAGCTGTATAGTAGGTTCTGAGGTCAAGGAGTGTGAGTCCTCCAACTTTATTCTTCTTCTTCAATAGTGCTTTACTTATGCGGGGCTTCTTCCCTTTCCATATAAAGTTAATGATTAGTTTTTCCATCTCTTTGAAGAATGTTGTTGGTATTTGGATCGGAATTGCGTTGTATTTGTAAATTGCTTTGGGTAGAATTGACATTTTCACAATGTTGAGTCTACCTATGCATGAGCATGGTATGTTTTTACATTTATGTAGATCCCTTTGGGTTTCTTGCAGTAGTGTTTTGTAGTTTTCTTTGTATAGGTCTTTTATATCCGTGGTTAGGTTTATTCCTAAGTATTTCATTTCGTAAGGGGCTATTATAAATGGTATTGTTTTCCTGATTTCCTTTTCATCATTCTCTTTATTAGTGTATAGGAATCCAACTGATTTTTCTATGTTTATCTTGTATTCTGCTTCTGTAGATTTTTTTTAAAAAGCAATTTACAACACTCAACACCCTTTCATGATGGAAACAAACTAAAAATATAAGGGAACTTCCTCAACCTTAGAAAGAGGATCTATGAAAACCTTTCGGCTAAAGCTGCACATGAAGCAAGGATGTCTCTCTCATAATGTCCATTCAACATTGTAATAGAAGTCTAAACCAGTACAATGTGCCAAAAATAAGAAATAAAGAGTGGATAATTTGGAAAGGAAGGAGTAACAGTTTGTCCTTGTAGCTGATATGTTCATGCTGTAAAAATCCTAAATAATCTAAGAAAAAGCTACCAGAGCTTATCAGTGAGTTTAATAAGATTGTTGGATACAAGGTCAATGTCATGGATTGAATTTTGTCCCCTCAAAATATGTGTCAAGTTGGCTAGGCCATGATTCCCAGTGTTGTGTGGTTGTCCTCCATTTTGTGATGTGTTATAGTTATGGTCCCATTTGGGGTTGAGCTGTCCATTATGTTAAAGAGAAAGGATTAGGTCATGATAATGAGGATTAGGGTGGAATGCAACACCCTAATTCAGGTAACAGCCAGGATTAGATGTAAGGAGAATATCCCTGGGGTGTGGCCTGTATCACATTTTATCCTACAAGAGATAAAAGGAGAGAAAAGCAAGTAGAAAGAGAGGGACCTCCTACTACCAAGAAAGAAGAGCCGAGAGCAGAGCGTGTCCTTTGGACCCTGGAGTCCCCACCCTGAGAAACTCCTAGACCCAGGGAAAGACTGATGTCAAGGACCTTTCCCCAGAGCCAACAGACACAGAAAGCCTTCCCTTGGAGCTGACGCCCTGAATTCAGGCATCTAGCCTCCTAAACCTTGACAGAATAAATTTCAGTTTGCTAAAGCCATCCACCAGTGTTATTTCTGTTGTAGGATCACAAGATAACTAAGACAGCCAATTATATATCTATAATCTGGCTATATCTAACTGGAAAATGAAAATATCATTTACAAGAGCATTAAAAACAAAATTCTTTAATGATATATTTAACAAAATGTCTATGGATGTGAAGAATAAAAATTATACAACACTGCTAAGAGAAATTAAAGAACACTAAATAAATGGAGAAATATACTGTGTTCATACATTAGGACATTCAATGTTGCTAAAATGTTTTCTCTCCTCAAAGTGATTTTATAGATTCAACAAGTCTCTTATAGAAATTGACAAACTGAATCAAAAATGTATATAGAAATAAAGATGAATAGAAAAACAATTTTGCAAAGGAACACAAAGTTGTAGGATTTTACACTATTTCAAAACGTATTAGAAAGCTATAGCAATCAAGAGACTAAGTTATCAAATGAAGAAAAGGTAGATGAATTAAACCTAATTAAAATTCAGGACATCTGCTCTTTGAAGGACACCATTTAGGAAATGAAAAGAGAAGCCACAAACTGGAAAAATATAGTCACCATATGTATAATTGATGACTGAATTCTTTACAGGATACATAAAGAACTCTTATAATGGAATAAGACCAACAACCCAATATAAAATAATGGGCAAAGTATTTGAACAGACACTTCATAAAAGATATACAAATGGCCAATAAACACATAAAAACATAGTAAGTAGGAAAATGCAAATTAAAACAATAATCATCTATGACTATATACGTACTACAAAAAATAAAATTAAAAAGACTGATGGCACTAAATATTGACAAGTATGTGGAGCAACTGGAAAGCTCTTATCTACGTAACTCATCAGAGTATAAAATCTACAACTACTTTAGAAAACAGTCTGGCAGTTTCTTATGAACATAAAATTACTATACTACCTACCAATTCCACTGCTACATATTTTCCTAAAATGAGTAAGAACGTATTTTTACAAAAATAAACTGTACAAGAAATGCCTACAGTGCTTTTAGTCATAAGACCCAAACACTGAAAACAACCCAATTTCCATCAATCAGTGAATGGATAAACAAAGTAATACTGCTCAGCAATAAAAAGGAATAGACTACTGATACACATAACAATGTGGATGAATTTTAAAACTTTAGCCTCACCAAAACAATCCAGACAAGAGTACTTGAACTGTACATTTCCGTTTATACGAAATTATAGAACAGGCAAAACTGTCTATAATGCCAAAAATCAGAATAGATGTTGGCTGGGGCCAAATGTGTGTCTGTACGTATGTGGGGAGGGATTGATAACAATGGGACACAAGAAAACTCTCCCAAGTAAAAGAAATATTCTGTATCTTAACTATGGCAGTTTCACAGGTGTATACATTTGTCAAACGTTATACTTAAAAATAGATATACTTTATTATATGTAAATTATGCCTCAATAGTATTTACTTAAGAATAGACAAAGCACAGAAAGGGAGAAGTTACTTACAATATTGCTATCACAAAAAGGACACTTATGCCAAATAGATTTTAAAGAAATGTCTATAAATCAATAAGGAAAAGACAGCCAATAAGAAACTGTGTAAGAGGCTTAAACAGGCACTTCATGGAAGTAAAAATTATTAATAGGTAACAAGGAGGAGAAAAGATATACAACCTCATTATATATAAAACACAAAATAAAAACACAAGATACCACCACACAACTACCAGAATGCTCAAATAAGAATCACTGGTCAACTGCTGATGACGAATGGGAATGGCTATACACTGCTTCTAGGAATGGCACACACTTTTGTAAAACAGCGAGGCAATATCTGTTAAAGCTGAAAATATTCCACAGCCAAGTAATTCTACTCTAAAGAGATACAAAAGCATGTGCCCCCAAAGAGTCACTAAATGCTTAAAGTAGTATTTTTCATAATAGCTAAAAAGTAGAAATAACCCAATTGTCCATCAACAACAGCAGAGATTTTGAAAAAATAGTTTTGTAGACCTATGATGGAATACTATACAGAAATCAAAACAAAATGCAAGAAAATAAATCAAACTGGTTGAGTTTCATGAACATAATGTTGAACTAAAAATCCCAGGACAAAACAATATATACTTTGTGATTCATTTATAAAGAACTCAAAAATTGGTAAAGAAACTATATTGCTAAAAGAAAAATACTTAAGCATTAAAGGGGAAAAAAGTAAAGAGATCACCCAAAAAAATTCAGAGTAGTGGTTACCTTAATAAGGTGACAGATATTGTGATTAGACAGGAGTATGTAAAGGGCTTCTCACTACATAGTTCTTTCAGTATTAAGAAAAAGAAGTAAATTAATAATGATAAATGTACATTGCTTCTAGAGATAAGTTTTCAAGATAATGTGTTTTACTAAAACCAGGTTATAGAAAGCAAACTTTCATTAAGTTGGCATATTATTGTGAAATAAAAATAAAATTCCAGTTAAAATTTTCAGTGCCGAAATCTCAAAAATACTATATAAGCCATTCTCACAATTTAGCAATATTTAATGTAAAGTGAGCAATTTAAAGATTGGTTTTACAAGTTTTTGTGTTTAAAACTTATTTTTAAGGTGTTTTTTTTTTTTAAAGAAACACACACTTGCCTTTTATAAAAAGTAAAAATTAAAGAGTAACAAATTATAGAAAATAAAAGTTCTCTTTACCTCCTCCCTGTTTCGCCGGTAATATTCTACAGAGGTAGTCACTGTTAAGAGTAAGATATACTCCGATATAAATGTAATAAAACTATGCATCATTCCATGTGAGGACACAGAATTTTAACTTCTCCTTTTTAATGGCTATAATCAGACAATTACCTTTTTTGTTAACTAAACATACGTTAAATGTACTACCTTACTTCTCAATTTATCTCAAAATGACTTACACTATAAATTACTTCTCTCACTGAAAAACCTTTTAAAAGGGAAATCACCTGAGGGACAACAAAAGATGTATTTCACTAAATAAAGAAGTGTCTCAGAATTTCACTTTTGGAAGTCACTGCACTTGATCCTTGACCTCAGATTTAAAGTCTCATCTTAAAAAAAAAAAAAAAGTATCAACAAAAATCTGGACAAAGACTCTTGAAAAAGACTTAGAAAAATGAGAGCTTAAAAACCTCAACAGCAAACAAAAGTCAACCAATGACAATGTGTGACATGCACCTTTAATTCTGAAGCGATTTCTCTGTCATCCAACACCTGAAAGTATTGATTTCTCACAGCATGAAAAAGAACAAGCCAATGAAACAGATATAGCACCATCCCCACAATAATAGCATTCAAGGTTAAAACAGGCAGAACACTTATCAAAGTATCTCTTCCATTTCTTCTTGTTTTAATAGACTGGATACAATGTGTGGGGTTCTTTGTAAATGGAAGTCCTCAAACAATAATTTAAAAGATTTAGATATTAATATACTTTCTAATTTTCTTTAGACTTTTGATAATAAACTTGTTTTAAAGTACCTTTATATATTTGTAAAAGCAAGTCAATACTAAGAAAAAGGCTGTAATATCCGCTTATGTGACAAATTCACACATACTATTAAGTTTTCATTATTTCTATTTTATTCGTTACATTACGTATTAACAATAAAAAACACAGAAGGCTCAAGTATACCAAAACACCTTCCATAAAGACAAACAAAATCCTTCAATAATGCCTGCATACTTCTCTTTCATGAATAAATTAAAAGGTGGTTGGTATCTATATTCAACACAGTTAACATGAATTTAAACAGTGGATAGCGTTGAATCCAAATAACTATATATTTTTTAAAAGTAATATAAGACAGGATGTCCAGCAAAATGGCACTCTAGGCAGAAGTACCACACCGTCCCTCCACAGAAAAGATCTAAAAAACTAAGCCAAACAGAAAAAACAGCAATCCTGAAACCCTAAAACATCAAATGAAGAGATAAAGAACTCAGCCAAGTACTAAATGGAGTGAGATAACTGATAGGGAACGGAGAGCGAGGAGAGATTCATGCAGAGGTCTCCCATCAGCTAAACTAGCGTGGATCCGCCATGTTGGACTCCTATCAGAGACTAGCAAATAGGGGGTATGATAAAGCAGCTTCACAGAGATTCCAGCAGGAGACAAAACAACAGGTAAACCGCATTATTTGCTTTCACATCCGCCACCCTTCTTCACCCCAACTCAGCCTACTCTGCTTCCCAAGGCCACAGTCTCTTGGCCAGCTACCTGAGTGCCATTTGTTGGCTGCCGGTGTTGTTTTTTTCTACTTGTTTTTATTTCTTCCTTAACGCTCACCACCTCCCCATCCTTTCGCTCAAATACCTGGCTCCATGCGCCATCTTTGCTTCTTCCTCAGGGGTCGCGGAACGCCATTCAAGTGTGGAACTGCTTCCCAGTCTGGACTGCCATGCTGGTGGGATCCCGGGGCTTTTGTTTGTTTGTTTTTTTTGAATTGTTTGTTTTCTTTTCCTTTTCTCGATTTGGGAGCCCGTTCTGGCCAGGCAGTGCTACAGGGCTTGGGACCTACCCCCGCAGCTTGTGCAGATGCGCGGAGGGAACCCTTAGAACATTTCTTTACAAGTGGTTTCTTTTTCCCCCATTTTCTGGTGGGATTTTCTTGTTGTTGTTGTTTTTTTAAATTGTTTTGTTTCCTTTTCCTTCTTTTTCACTTATTATCTCTCTTCATTACTCAGATTCTCGTCTCTCTATACCTTCATCTCTTCCAGTTCATGAATACCTGGCACTGAATACCTCTAAGCCTTGTAGCCAGGCTGTACTGGAACACCAGGGAACAACTTTCCCAGACTTTGTAGCCACACTGATGGGGTCCCTGAGAGCTTTGCTGTTCTTTTTTCTTCCTACTTATAATTTAATTCATTATTTACTTTTCTTTTTTCATCACCTTGACCTTTTGTTTTTCTCCATTTCAAGTCTCTCATCTCTCCCCTCCAACGGCAAGCTCACCCAGCACTCTTTTTTGTTTGTTTATATGTTTGAGGCTCCTGTTCCTCTCTCATCTCTCCCATACCCATCTTAGCTCCACACATCACAATCTCCCCCTCTAATGCTGTCTATCTACACCGTGCGCTTAACATCACACCACCAAGCAGCACAGGCATGACATACTGGAACCTGCCCTGCACTGATAAACAACCCGCCCTGGTGGATTACTAAGTGCCACAAACAACCCATCCCAGCAACTCCTCTTCAGCTACACCTTCCCTGCTTTACCATGTCTCAGTGACTGACCCTGCCAATTGGACAAGGAGGCGAAAAGGATCGTGCCCACAGAGGAGCAAACAACAAAGAACACACAGCCCACTGGGTCAGACATAGCCAAATTAAAAACAAAAAGGACAAAAAAAAAAAAAAAATCTACAATCAGTAAACAAGAAAAAAAAATACTGAATTGCCCAAAGACAGCAGACAATATCAAAACATTTACAAAAACAGGACAGGATGGTTCCAGTAGGCGTCCAAAATAAAACATCAGATGGCTTTCCAGTAGAAGAAAAGGCACTAGACCTACCTAATAGGGAATTCAAATCTCTAATACTCAGAATTATCCACGAATTAAAGCAAAAAGCAGACAAAAATGAGGAAAAAATGAAAAATTCATGGAAAAGGCAGAAAAATTCATGGAAAATACAGACAAAAAACATGGAAAAATTAAAAAAAATAATGCAGGAACAAAATGACCAAGTAAGTTCACAGCTAGAAATTACACAAAAACAACAATTAGAAATCCAAAAGATAAACAACAAGATTTCAGAAATGGATGATGTCACAAAAGGGCTGAGAAGCAGATCTGAAACAATGGAAGACAGGATCAGTGGAATTGAAGACAAACACTTGGATACAACTCTGAGGAAAACTCAGAAAAAGGAACAAAGAAAAATGAAGAGACCCTGAGAGTTAAGTGGGATACAGTCAAAAAGCAAAAATTTTCGAGTGATCAGACTTCCAGAACAGGAGGAGAAAACAGAAAACACAGAGAGGATCACTGAACAACTGCTGACAGAAAACTTCCCCAATATCATGAAAGATGAAAAGCTGGCCATCCAAGAAGCTCAACGAACCCCATATACGATAGACCCCAAAAGAAAATCACCAAGGCATATCATAATCACACTCGACAAAACCGAAGACAAACAATCCTGAGAGCAGCTCGAGAAAACGAAGTCACATACAGAGGAGAAACAATAAAACTAAGCTCAGATTATTCGGGAAAAACCATGCAGGGAAGAAGGCAATGGAATGACATATATAAAACCTGCAAAGAAAAAAATTGCCAGCCAAGAATAATATATCCTGCAAAACTCTTGTTCAAATATGATGGTGAAATTAGGACATTTCCAGATAAACAGAAATTAAGGGATTATGTAAAAACCAAACCAAATTTACAAGAATTCTTAAAGGGAGTTCTTCGATCTACGAACAAACAACTTCAGGTCACAGGCTGAATCTAGGACGCAGGATCGAACCAGCCAGATAATAATCTACGAAATGAACTCTCAAGGACTATCCAAAACCAAAACAAATACAACAGGGAATCAGAGCAGTTAATCTGTAAATGACAACAACATCAGAACAATAAAAGAGGGAATAAATGGTGTAGGTATAGAACCCTCTAATGGAGAGGAAAGCAAGGTGATACCAAGTAATAATAGACTGCTTCAAACTTAGAAAGATAAGGTTAAATTTCACAGTAACGATAAAGAATGTTAACAAACATATTTATAAAAATAAAGAGGAAAAACATAAGTCTCAGCAAGAAACAAAACCTACAAAAACAAACCAAATGAAAAAAAAAAATCCACAAACAAAAGTACTTCAGCACAGGAGAGTAAGAAGAACAAAGATAACGTCAGCAACACAAAAAAAAAAGCACTACAAAATGACAGGAACAAACTCTTATCTATCAATAATGACACTGAATGTAAACAGACTAAATGCACCCATAAAGAGACGAAGAGTTACAGAATGGATAAAAGAAACAGGATCCATCAATATGCTGTCTACAAGAGACACACATTAGAAACAAAGATGTGAATTAATTAAGAATCAAAGGTTGGAAAAAAATATACCAAGCTAACAACTACCAAAAAAGAGCAGGAGTGGCAATACTAATCTCAGATAAAATACACTTCAAAACAAAATGCACCATAAAAGACAAAGAAGGACACTATATAATGATTAAGGTGACCATCGAGCATGAAGACATAACCATAATAAACATCTACGCACCCAATGACAGGCTTCCAAAATACATAAAAAAAACTCTAACAATGCTGAAAAGAGAAATTGACAGCTCCACAATAATAGTAAGAGACTTCAACACATCACTCTCAGTAAAGGACAGAACAACTAAAGAGAAACTCAGAAAAGATACAGAAGACCTAAAGGACAAAATCAGCAAACTTGACGTCACAAGCATATATAGAACACTCCATCCAACCAGTGCAAAGTACACATTCTTTTCCAGTACAAATGGAACGTTCTCCAGAATATACTACATCTTAGGCCACAGAGCAATCCTCAATAAGATCCAAAACACTGAGATAATTCGAAGTATCTTCTCTGACCACAATGTCATCAGGGTAGAAATTAACAATAGAAAGAGCAAGGAAAAAAAATCAACTACATGGAAACTGAATAATACCCTGCTTACACATCACTGGGTAATAGAAGAAATCAGAGATGGAATCAAAATTTCCTAGAATCAAATGAGAATGAAAACACATCATACCAAAACATTTGGGACACAGCAAAGGCAGTCCTCAGAGGACAATTTATAGCAATAGATGCACAGATCAAAAAGGAAGAAAGAGACAAAATCAAAACATTAACTACACAACTCAAACAAATAGAAAGTGAAGAGCAAAAAAAAAGCCCACAGCCACTGTAAAAAAGGAAATAATAAACATCAAAGAAGGAATAAATGAAATAGAGAACAGAAAAACAACAGAAAGAATCAACAAAACAAAAAGTTGGTTCTTTGAAAGAATCAACAAAATCAACAAACCACAGGCCAAACTGACGAAAGAAAAACAGGAGAGAACGCAAATAACCCAAATAAGAAATGAAATGGGGGACATTACAACAGACCCAACTGAAAAAAAACGGATCATAACAGAATATTACGAAAAAGTATACTCCAACAAATTTGAAAACCTACAGGAAATGGATAGATTTCTAGAAACACACGGCCTACCCAAACTACAAAAAACTGATGTTGAATATCTGAACAGACCCATAACAAGAGAAGTGACTGAAAAGGTAATAAAAAAGCCTCCAAAAAAAAAACACCTGGCCCAGATGGCTTCACTGGAAAATTCTACAAAACATTCACAGAAGAGCTTGTACCAGTACTACTCAAGCTATTTCGGAGCACAGAAAAGGAAGCAACACTTTCAAATTCATTCTATGAAGCCAGCATAACGCAGATACCAAAACCAAGCAAAGACACCACAATAAAAGGAAAATTACACACCAATATCTCTCATGAATATAGATGCAAAAATTCTCAACAAAATTCTAGCCAACAAAATTCAGCATCGTATCAAAAAAGTAATACACCACGACCAAGTCGGATTCATACCAGGTATGCAAGGATGGTTCAGCATTAGAAAATCAATCAATGTAATCCACCACATAAATAAAAGGAAAGTAAAGAATAACATGATCATCTCAACTGATGCAGAAAAGGCATTAAATAAAGTCCAACACCCATTCCTGATAAAAACTCTCAATAAATTAGGTATAGAAGGGAAATTTCTCTACATAAAATTAAGGGCATCAATACAAAACTAACGGCCAAAATCATTCTTAATGGAGAGAGGCTGAAAATATTCCCCATGAGAACAGGAACAAGACAAGGATGTCCTTTATCACCACTCCTATTTAACATTGTGCTGGAAGTTCTAGCTAGAGCAATAAGGCAAGAAAAACAAATAAAGGGCATCCAAATTGGTAATGAAGAAGTTAAACTGTCCCCATTTGCAGACAATCTGATACTATACATAGAAAACCCTAAAGACTCCACAAGAAATCTACTGGAACTAATAGATTCAGCAGAGTAACAGGATACAAGATAAACATACAAACACCAGTTGGATTCTTATACACCTATAAATAGAACAATGAAAAGGAAATCAGAAAAACAATACAATTTATAATAGCCCCTAAAAAAATAAAATACTTAGGAATAAAACTAACCATAGATATAAAAGACCTATACAAATAAAACTACAAAATACTACTGCATGAAACCCAAAGGGATCTACATAAATAGAAAACATACCATGCTCATGGATAGGCAGACTCAACATCGTGAAAATGACAATTCTACCCAACGCAATTACAACTACAATGCAATCCCAATCGACATACCAACAACATACTTCAAAGAGATGGAAAAATTAATCATTAACTTTATATGGAAAGGGAAGAAGCCCCACATAAGAAAAGCACTATTGAAGAAGAAGAAGAAAGTTGGAAGACCCACACTACCTGACGTCAGAACCTACTATACAGCTATGGCAGTCAAAACAACCTGCTACTGGTACAACCACAGATACATTGACCAATGAATCAGAATTGAGAACCCATATGAAAATCCACCCACCTACGGTCACCTGATCAACAAGGGCCCAAAGTCCATCAAATGGGGAAAAGACAGTCTTTTAAACAAATGGTGCTGGCAAAACTGGATATCCAACAGCAAAACAATTAAACAGTACCCATACCTCACGCCATATACAAAAACTAATTCAAAATGGATCAAAGACCTAAATATACAATCAACACTATAAAGTTCATAGAAGAAAAAATAGGACCAACGTTACAGGCCCTAATACACGGCATTAACAGGATACAAACCATAACCATCAACACAAAAACCCTAGAAGATAAGCTAGATAACTGGGATCTTTTAAAACTCAAACACTATGCTCTTCCAAAGACTTCGCCAAAAGAGTCAAAAGAGAACCTACAAACTGGGAAAAAATTTTTGGACAGTACAAGTCAGACAAAGGTCTAATCTCCATAATCTGCAAGAAAATCCAACACCTGTACAAAAAAAAAAAGAGAGAAATAATCCTATTAAAGAATGGGCAAAGGAAATGAACAAACACTTCATCAAAGAATACATTCAAGCGGCCAACGGATACATGAGGTAATGCTCGCATACACTAGTCATTAGAGAAATGCAAATTAAAACCACAATGAGATACCATCTCAACCCAGCATTACTGGCATAAATCAAAAACACTGGAAATAACAAATATTGGCAGGGCTGCGGGGAGATCGGAACACTTATGCACTGCTGGTGGGAATGCAAAATGATACAACCATTCTGGAAAATGATATGGCGCTTCCTCAAAAAGCTAGAAATAGACATACCATTCGATTCAGCAATCCCACTCCTAGGAATATATCCTAGAGAAATAAGGGTCGTCACTCGAATAGACATATGCACACCTATGTTCATGGCAGCATTGTTCACAATAGCAAAACGATGGAAACAACCTAGATGCCCATCAACAGATGAATGGATAAACGAACTATGGTACACACACACAATGAAGTACTATGCAACAAGAAAGAACAATGATGAATCTGTGAAGCATCTCATAACATGGATGAAACTGGAGGACATTATGCTGAGTGAAATAAGTCAATCACAAAAGGACAAATATTGTATGAGACCTCTATTGTAAAAACCCATGAAAAAGTTTACATACAAAAAATAACAATCTTTGTTGGTTACCAGGGATGTGAGGGGTGGAGGGAAATACTAAATACTAAATAGGCAATAGATAAGTGGTATCTTGGGTGAAGGGTGAGACAGCACACAATAGCGGGGAAACCAGCACAACTTGTACAAGGAAAGGTCATGGAAGCTCCACAGACACATTCAAACTCCCTGAGGGACTGAATTGCTGGGCAGAGGGCTATGGGGACCATGGTCTCGGGGAACATCTAACTCAGTTGGCATAACACAGTTTATAACGACAATGTTCTACATTCTACCTTGGTGAGTAGCGTCTGGGGTCTTAAAAGCCTGTGAGCGGCCATCTAAGATACTCCACTGCTCTCTTCCCTTAGGGAGCAAGGGAGAATGAAGAGAACACGATACAAGGAAAAGATTAGTCCAAAGGACTAATGGACCACAGCTACCAAAGCCTCCACCAGCCTTGAGTCCAGTACAGCTAGATGGTGCCCGGCTACCACCACTGACTGCTCTGACCATGATCACAACAGAGGGCTCTGGACAGATCTAGAGAAGGATGTAGAACACAATTCTAATACACACAAAATGATTGGATTTACTGGCCTAAAGGAGACTGGAGAAACCTTGAGAGTATGGCCCCCAGACACCCTTTTAGCTCAGTGGTGAAGTCACTTCTGAGCTTCACTGTTCAGCCAGGGATTGGACAGCCCCATGAAACAAAATGGGACTAATGAGGCACAGTAGTCCAGAGACAAGGGCTAGAAGGCAGAAGGGGACAGGAAAGCTGGTGATAGGGAACCCAAGGTTGAGTAAGGACAGTGTTGCTGTGTAGTGAGGTTGTTAACCAACCATTGTCATAGGGCAACATGTATACTGTTCAATGAGAAACTATTTTGTTCTGTAAACCTTCATCTAAAGTGAGAACAGCAGCACAATTGGAAAAGTGTAGTCAATGTCACTGAACTGTGTGTGTAGAAATTTTTGAAATAGTGTATCTTTTGCTATGTATATTTTCACCAAAAAAAAAAAAGTTTGAGAAGGGAGCGTGTTGACATGTCGTGGGGCTGTTAACCAATGTCATAAAACAATATGTGTACTAATGTTTAATGAGAAACTATTTGTTATGTAAACCTTCACCTGAAGTACAACTAAAAAAAAAAAAAATGGCATGGTGGGAAGAAAACAAAAGTTCATTAAAAGAAAAGGTAATTTTCACACAAAAACATGATTTGGTTGACTGTTATGATAACCAGGATGTATCATAAATTGAGAGGTTAAACAGGGGCTATTAAATCTACAAGGAGTATTTTCAGACCGTTTTTTGGAAGAGATTTTTCAAAAGCATAAAGATATGTAGTTTTCAATCAAGAATATATTTTATATAATTAGAACATACTGAGAAGATAACGGAAAAAAAAATCATTTTCAGTTTAGATATAATTTGATCAGCACTGCACATAAACATGAGGTCAATTTCACCTACACTATAATCCCGCTAAGCCCTGGTGGTGCACTGTTTAAGAGCTATGGCAAGCTACGATCACATTGAATCCAGCAGCCACTCCTTGGAAACCCTACGGGGCAGTTCTACTCTATCCTATAGGGTCGCTATGAGTCGGAATCGACCCAACAGCAATGGGTCTGATTTTTTGTTTTGTTCTTATAATCCCTTTGCTTTTTTCTAGCTTCCCAACTTTAATGGAATGCTTAGTAATATAGTTCTGTTTTTTGAAGCCAAAGAAGTATCACTTAAAATTTTCAAACAAAGGAAGACTCATGAGTTCATGAAGTGACTGTCCTTTGCACCACCAGTGATGGTTCCTTCAGCTTCACAAACATCAGTAAAAGCTACAGTTTATCTTTTACATGTGTGTGGATACATGTACCCTGTATATGTATGTATATATTCTGTTCAAGAGTTACCCAGAGAAGGCAGGGAGCAGAAAATAAATAGAAATGTAAGCCCTATCTTTTAACCTGGCCATTGGCAAGAAGCTAAGGTAAAGGCTGATATAACTGAAAATACATCCTGGAAGAATCCCTAAAAATAGTGTATTCTAGAGCAAATATACTGGATTTTGGAAATGTACAGAGAAATATTATGATTGTATAGTACAGGTCTGTGGGAGCCAGAAAATATTTGGTAAATCAGAGTGTGAATTTCCCTAAAGGAATTTGATGGTACCATTGTCAATCAACCTAAGAAAGGAGAAGAGACTGATATTAGACTGGGAAGAACCAATACCCTCCTCTCACTAGGATTGGAAGCAGGTGGGCCTAGACTGCAGATAGAAGGAATATGACCAGCTCCAGAAACATGGCAAAGGGATAAGGGCTGAGGACAAAGAAGGCAAGGGTCAAGAGATAACCCGCTATACAGAAGCACAGTCTATGAATTCTAACAGATGCAATATTTAGTACTGAGTTTTATTTTCCTTTTCTGCACTGTGATGCTCTTTTATCATTGCTAAACCTACAGGAGAGGAAAGAAGTCTATGTTCATGCTTTGAACAATAGAACAAATAGAAAGCAGCTGCTGCCTGGAAAAACCACTTACACTTGTATCGTAACAATAGGAAATCTCTAGAGCTTGGAGGCAGCAGTTGTCTAGATTGAAATCCTATGGCTGAGGTAATAATCCCAGATTAACTGTCGGACATATACATTCCTTGGATATCCTCATAGATTAATCAGAATAGAAAAATGTTCTTCCTGTTATAGAAACATTATTAGCCCCATTTTGAGCACTTAATATGGGTTTACCCTGAATCGACTTGAGGCAATGGGTTTTGGTTTAATATGGGTTTACAGTAATAGACACTTTACATTTATTAAATCTCATTTACTTCACACAAAAATAGCTGTATTATTATTGTTATTTCAATATGAGACAATGGTGCCTCAGCTCACACAGTTAGTAAATAACAGAGACAAGGTTAATACACAAGGTTATCTGACCAGAAATTCAGAGATAAGTTAAACTGCAACACAGTCATCACAGGCTCTCATTGGCTGGAGGTTAAACTATAGTGATTTGGGGATTTAAAAGAATGACTAGAATACTCATGCAGTTATTTAAACATCATTGTTATCTTCAGGTGATAAAAATAAAAATGGGGCAGAACAGGATTATACTTAAAAAAAAAAAAAAATGAGCAAATATGTCAAGCTTCCCATTTCACTGCTCCTGCCCTACAGATACAGAAGTATACATAAAGAGGTTAAGATGCCCAAAACCACAATGCAAGTAAATACCAAAGCTGGGATGATAACTGCCATTCTAATGCTTTGCCATTAGGCTACGTTCAGTCAAGCTCTATTAATCAACCATCTCGTCTCTAAATTGACAAAACTGGTAGACAAAAAGTATATATCAAGAAAGGAACGTGGCAAGACAGAGGGTGCAGTAATCATAATGGAGAACCATTATGGGAAACAGAATGGTATCATTCTTAGCTTCAAAAAAGTTATTCTTGACCTTGACCATCCCCTTCCCACTTAAGGTTTTGAAGATGAGACAGCCAAATAAGGTCAGAAAAGTAGAAGGTAAAATTAAGAAAGCAGAAAATAAAAGGAAGAATGAAGAAGGAAAGACAAATAGGAAAGTGTATATGGAAGGTTCATTTAAATATAGCCTTCACTGTCTTATAATTACAAGTTTACTTTAAAAGCTAGCAAGAAAAAAACATAACATCAAAAAGTTTTCTTTCACCATATTCCAACCTCTAAATGAAATACAAAATGGGCATTCAATTCAGGAGTAGGGGAAAAAAAAAAAAAAAAGAAATGGACAAAGCTGGAAAAAAAGGATTTTTTGTCATTAATTGAAATTTCATAATTTCTTTCCACCCTACCAATTTCCTATACACATAGGAACAAACACAAAATCTTAATCGAAGACAGCAAAGTAAACAGCGAGAACAAACATTCAAGATTTTAGTTTAAAAATCTTCCACAAAAGTAAATTTAAAGGAAATATCAAAGTAAGTACATAGGTGAGACGCCAATAAATGTTTAATACTGCTATTTTACTATACTTGTTTTGGGGTAGACTAAACATAGGTTTCAGAGTCTGGACTAGCCTAAATGACCTTTAAGGCTCCCATACTACAAAGAAATGAAAGAACTTATCTAAGTCTACACAGTTAATTAGTAGCAGAACCAGGACTGAAACCCTGTTCTCATAAATTCCAGATTTGCGTTTTCCTATCATATACTACAGATTTTTGATAAACAGTCTTTAACAGTTCATATATAATTAAATATGTTATACTAATAGTCTTAGGAAACCCTGGTGGCATAGTGGTTAAGAGCTATGCCTGCTTACCAAAAGGTAGGCACTTCAAATTCACCAGGCACTCCTTGAAAACTCCATAGGGCAGTTCTACTGTGTCCTATAGGGTTGCTATGAGTTGGAATTGACTCGACTGCAACAGGTTTGGTTTTTTTTTTTTTAAACAGTCTGAAGTCTCATAAAGTAAAAGCTACACAATAAAGCCCTAATAAGCAAAAGAGAAAACTAGATTGTAAAATAAATTCAGAGGGTTTACTCACATTAAAAAGCAACTCTTAACCCTTGGAAAACCTATGTCCTGTATAAAGTCCATATTTCAGCCATCAAATTATAAATTCAGCATATAATTTTCATAGTGACTGAAATTCTCTGCTATTCTACAACATTAAATGCTAGTTAAGAAAAACAGAAGCAATCTAATGAACAAGGCAAGAAAACAAAGATTACTACTTGTCTTACTTTCTACCTCTACTAAGATATAAACAGAAGGTAATTTTTAAGAAAACATTTTCTTATTTTTCCTTCTAGTTTCTTTCTTAAGAATCTAGAATCTCACATGAAAAAACTTCAATACCCAAATTTATGCTAACTCGATACAGAAAGCAAATATTTCATTAATCCTGTATTTATATTGACACTTTTGAGTTGTGGTGTTGGCGAAGAATACTGAACATACCATGGACTGCCGAAAGAATGAACAAATCTTTCTTGAAGAAGTACAGACAGAATGCTCCTTACAAGCGAGGATGACAAGACTTTGTCTCACATAATTTAGACATGTTATCAGGCGCGACCAGTCCTTGGAGAAAGACATCATGCTTGGTAAAGTAGAGAATCAGCGAAAAAGAGGAAGACCCTCAACAAGATGGACTGACACAGTTGCTGCAACAATGGGTTCAAGCATAACAACTGATCATGAGGATGGCACAGGACCAGGCAGTGTTTCGTTCTGTTGTACCTATGGTTGCTATGAGTCAGAACTAAGTCAACAACACTTAATAACAACCACAACGTACTTATATCAGGCATCAGTCATTGCTTTCATTTATTCATTCAGCAATTTTTTATTATGATCTTCCTATGTTCCAAGCCTATACTAGGTGTGGAAATTAAGATACAAATCCTGTTTTAAAGGAGCAAAATATAAGTAGGCACCAGTAATTTCAAAACATTTTCAATAGATAAAAGCAATGTTCAGAAGGTCTCTGAGAAGAAAAACAAATATGAATTTTAATATGTTATATCTATAGCAAAGAGAAATGACAGCAAAAGAAGGTCCGCATCTTACTACGTCTCTTAAATGACCGCTACAAGAGAAGTGATATATACAGACCACACATACACCCTTAGATCAGAGACTCTCCGGCCAGAATAAGTAAATCTCTATAAATTGTATGTAACATTTTACAATTATATTTGTGTGAATTTCTCAAGGTCAGATTCTTAGAAAGAACTCATGAGCCACAAGAGTGTAAAAATTACTGACTAAAAATATAAAAGACAGAACATGTTATAAAAAATCCCATTTTTGTTTAAATATGGATTATGTTTTCTATACACACACACAGATAGATACAGTGAACATTCATAGTAAAAAGTCTGAATGATTTGGTTCCAGTCTGTTATCTTGGCAGGCAGGTAGGAGGAGGTATACTGGAGAACACTCTATTTTTACTTCTGACATTAAAATATTCTTTATTGTATTTTTATTTAATTTTTTTGCCACGTTATTACTGCTGCAACTAAAAAAACCTTTTTAATTTAAAATAAAAAAGGAGCCACTGATCTAAGTTAAATTTTTCTCCACACAGCACAGCATTCTCAGAGATACCTAAATTCTACTTAATTTTTCCTTTTTTCTGTAATATATAAACAAACAAAAAAATAGATTTCCAGCTCTCTAGACTATAAATATATAGAAGCATTTCATATGCATATAGTTCTCATACAGGTATACAAACCACCCTGCTGCCTTCAAGTCAATTCTGACTCACAGTGACCCTATAGGACAGAGGAGAAATGCCCGATAGAGTTTCCAAGGAGCAGCTGGTGGATTCGAACTGTCGATCTTTTGGTTAGCAGCTGAGTTTTTAGCCACTATGCCACAAGGGCTCTGCTATAAAAACAGTGGTACAAAAATCAATGACTTTATGTTGTTTATTATTTAAACTGAAAGTACAAATTATAATGAGTACCTAAATAACAAAACTTCTTTGATAATGATAATACATGACTGAAAGTCATTTTCAAAGAGTAAGATTTCATAGACTAAGACTCAATATACTAGAAGTGATTCTACATCATGAAAATGGCATGCTGCTGCAGAGTAATGCAATAATTGCCATATTGTTGATTACATTAAAAAAGATGGAATTCACACGAAACAATGTATCACACACTGAATGAATGAAAACTACAGACAGAAGTTTAAAAATAAAAATGAAGGGAGACTATGGCACAGACTTAGTTATCCTCCCAAATCTTCCTTCTGTAATAGTAACAAAACCACTTGATTTTTACCACTGTGTGTGGCCATTTCCCAGCTTTGTACTATTTTGCTACTGTTACTAAAACTAATAGAAGACTTAGAAAGAAAAATGACAAATTTTTTAGACAAAGTGAATATATGGGGCTAGAAAGATAGCTAAGTAAACATATACAGCACAGTTTTGGAAATGTGAAACTGAAGGTTAGGTCTGCACCAACAGTCAATTACAGCAAACAGAATTCTTCCAAACCCTCATACCTATCAGTAATCACACTGAACGCAAATGGCTTAAATGCACCCGTGAGACAGAGGTGACAGAATGGATAAAAAAACAAGGCCCACCAATACGCTGTCTACAAGAGACACACCTTAGAAACAAACATAAATTTATTAAAAATCAAAGGGTGGAAAAAAATATATCAAGCTAACAACTACCAAAAAAGAGCAAGAGTGGCAATACTAATCTCAGATAAATAGACTTTTAAAAAAAATCCCCTATAAAAGATAAAAAGCAGATAATACCAATGCCATCTGCACCATTCCTAAGCATAAAAAGGCAATTTTTAAAATTTTTATGAAGTATAATACTTTGTCTTAGATTTTTAGTGCTGCTGTAACAGAAATACCACAAGTGGATGGCTTTTACAAAGGGAAATTTATTCTCTCACAGTTTAGGAGCGTAGAAGTCCAAATTCAGGGCACCAGTTCTAAGGGAAGGTTTTCTTTCTCTGTCGGCTCTGGGAAAAGGCTCTTGTCATCAATCTTCTCCAGGTCTAGGGAGTTTCTCAGCACAGGGACCCCGAGTCCAAAGGATGCACTCTGCTCCTGGCTCCTCCTTTTTGGTGGTCAGAGGTTTCTCCCGTCTCTACTCGCTTCTCTTTTATATCTCAAAAGAGACTGACTCAAGATACAACCTAATCCTGTAGATTATGTCTTGCCTCATTAACATAACAGACAGCTCACTCCCAAATCTTACTCACAGGCCTAGAGGGTAGAATTTACAACACATAGGATAATCACATCAGTTCACAAAATGGAGGACAACAACACAATACTGGTAATCATGGCCTAGCCAAGTTGACACGTATTTTTGGGTGACACAATTCAATTCATGACAACACTGATAATCAAACATATTAAATATAAAAGACCGAATGGAAAATTTAAATAAAAACACAGCCCAATTTAACTTATCAATAGTTATACGAATAGGATTCAAATCATGCATAAGAATAGGATGCAAAAATCATAAATAAAACATTAGTAAACAGAATCTGGCAGCACATTTAAAGAAAAAAAAATTATGACCAAACCATACTCACATAATATTGATACATCTAACATTAAAAAAAATAAAAGGATAGTATCAACTCCACTGCCCACACTTAAAGAAAGTACTTAACCAAAGTGAACAACATTCTTTATTAAAATAAAAAAATAATATTCTCAACACAACAGAACTAGATGTATAATTCATTAAAGTGACAAAATGATACAATATATCTACTTCAGTCAAAAGGATTTATGTTCAATGGGACAACACTGTGGTATTTCTACTAAAGTCAGCAATAAGATAAAGATGCCCAATATTATTTTCAACATTACACTGGGGGTTTTAGACAATTCAATTAAATAAGAAAAAGTAATCAGAAGAATAAAAGTTGGAAAGAAGGAGGTAGAACTATCAATATCTGCAGATAATATAATTGTATACCTGAAAAGCCCAAGAGAATCAATGAAAAGATTACGTTTTAAATCAGACAAGATTTACTGAACATCAGCATGGAAAAATAATAAGTAAACAAGATTAGCGACAGCAATTCCGAAAAAGAAGAGCAATGAAGGGGCGGTGGGGGAGACAGGGAGCATAGCCCTACCAGGTATTAAAACACATTAAAGCTTCAATAACTAGAAGTTTGACCAAATACATAAAATCACAGACAGATTAACAGAACAAAATAGAAAATCCAGAAATAGACTCAAATACATAAAGACACTTAGTATATAATATTTGTAGCATTTCAAACAAGAGGAGAAAATTTGGGCTATGTAGTAGACGGTGTAGGGAAAACTGGGTAGTCATATGGCAAAGAAAAGTAAGCTGTATTCATACCATACCTTATACTAAGATAAATTCCAAATAAAGCAAATATTTAAATATAAAACTATATAGAAATGTTAGAATACACACGGAGGCATTTCTTTATCATCTTGTTGTGTAGAAGACCTTTCTAACTACCAACCAAATATTCAGAAGCCATAAAAGAAAAGATTCATGTATTAAACAACAAAAAATATTTTTTAAAAAATCTATGAAAATTTTACATGACAAAAAATAAAGACATAAACAAAAAATCAAACCATAACTAAGTCAATAAACGCACAAAATGGTAAAATACATATGTATTTGTACATACACTAGAGATTCCTTAATATACCTAGAGCTCAAACAAATCAATTTAAAAAAGCAAAACAATCCAATAGATGTTCCACTCTCAGAAAGGGAACTATAAAAGGCTCAAAGATAATCAACTTCACTGATAAAAACAAAAATATAAGTTAAAAATACACTGAGAAATCCAAATAAAAACTACACACTACCATTTATAACCTATGAGAGCGACAACAGTAAACTATGAGGAAACTGACACTCATATCTTGCTGATGGGAGTGTAAAATATCTCTTAAAAATATAAATTCTAAAAGCAAAATACAGAACATTATATATAATACCAACATTCATATAAAGAAAGGGAGACATAAACATATATTTCTATTTGCTTCCGTGTGCATAAAAAAAACTCTGAAAGGGTTCACCAGAAACCAACAACAATGAATTCCTGTAGGGTGAGGAGGTGTAAAGGGTTAAAAGGAGAATTTCCACTGTGTGACATCTTATTTTTTATTTTAAATTATCTATATATAAGAAATTAAATATATAAATTGAGACTTTTTAAATATTAAATGTCTGCCGTATAGAGGTTTCAGACAGTGTTGACGTGAGATGAGATCGTCACAAAGCACATCAAGTTAAATGTACCAAGGAAGTATTCTTGTGAAAGACCTATATTTTGGTAAAAGGAATAAGAAATGGAGTGAGAGATGAAACTAGGAGAACTAGAAGCTAATCAGAAGCTAATCAGAAAAGCACCTGGAGTAAGACAAAGTCAACCAAGAAAATAAATTGAAAATGGAAGGGTTTGTCAGTAGAGATGAGAGTGATCAAGGAGGAGAATGAATGCAAAAGAGCCACTGGATAGTAAAATTAGTAGATGATTAATAGTATTCAAGAGAGGAATTTTAATCAATTTGTTCGAGGATTGAAGGTGAGAAAGAGAGGGGAGAAGCCAGAGTGAAAAATACCAAACAGGGTAAGAAAGTAAAGACATTATTCTTTACTTGGGGGTGAGAAAATAAAGACATTATTCTAGCAAAAAGTCTGACAGAATGAAAAACCAAGACTGAAAATGTAAACTTGAGAATTCTAATAGCATTTGGACAAGGCTGCCAAGCGCCAGCATATAATTGGAGAAAAATAAGAAGCTATAGCATACTTCCAGAGAGGTCATTTGGGGAGAAGCAGAAAACTAACAGCATATCAAATAATAACCTAATTCAAAATAACACACACTTTGTTAAAAAAAACCACAAAGGTTAGTCAGTGTTTATAAAGATCACGAACATCAAATTAAAAAAAAAAAAACTCCTTTCAATCCAAACACTACTAACATTAAGCTTGCATACTTCATTCTTAAAGAAGGTCTGGAACTGAAAGTTCATGGTATTTTGGAAACAGATATCAAGACAGATCTCATAAGTAACAGAGGTGCATCATCTAAGGATCTTTTTCACATTAAGAATCCTATTAGAAAGAAAACACTAAAAGGTAATTGAATTTCCCTCAGTTATCTTCATCTCTGTCAGCTCCTGCTACAATAACTTACTCTCCAGAGCAGAGATAACTCAATTCTGTCCAGTAAGCATATGTTATGAATCTCCAAAGCAAACCTGTCTAAATCATTCTAGTTTTCTATCAAGGTTGGCTGTGGTTACGAACTCTGACAGAAGGAAAACAAATTTATTTTTATCTTTTCAATAATTCACTTCTTCATGCGCTGACGGAAGAAATCATGAGGCAAATATATGGTCTGCAGTTATCCTCATGTTATAAAGTCAGCTGCAATGGTTTCCATGACTTAAATAAAAAGATTTAATTAATCATTATTCTTCAACATGAAGAAATTGGTATCTATGTATAGCAGAACTGGTAAATTATCTGAAGTTCCAATTTGTTTATATAGTTATCTCTAATAGTTTGAGTATAAGTAAACATACTGTAAATCAAATGATAATTATTATGCTTTCACTATCACTATTTCAATTATTCTTCCTTGAACTACTTTATAGTAAAATATATTTTAGGAAATAAAATTCAATTTCAAAAAAAGCAACAAAATACGTTAATAGTTCTTACAAGAAAATGTACTTATCTGTATTTTAAATCTGCATTTTATAACAAATGCAAAAAAAAAAATTCCTAAAACCAAAAGGACAATTGTGTTAGGAATCATATGAGTTTGAGTTTCTTAACTTAATTGGAATCTATATAAAACGGAAATTATTCAGAACATAAGATAATCCGATGTAGAACAGTTAACGAACCCCCCGCTTTTTTTTTAACAAGTATTAATTTCTCAAATTAAATTTCTAAAGACAATTCAGACTTGGCTACTCACGTCCTTTAAATTCTGCAGTAGTGGTCACAAAAATGATAGTGATAATAATTATTAACACAGTGTACAACATATTTTAACCCAGATTATGTCATTTTGCTCTCTGTAATAAACTGCTGATTTCCCCTATATCGTGTATTGTCTTTCCCTGAACCAAAGTTAACACTTATCTACTATCTAGTGATTTTCCCTCCCTTTCCCTTCCCTCCCTCATAACCATCAAAGATTGTTTTCTTATTCTGTGTGTATATTTTTTCTTGAGTTTTTATAATAGCAGTCTCATGCAATATTTGCCCGTTGGTGATTGACTTATTTCACTCAACATAATGCTCTCCAAATTCATCCATGCTGTGAGATGTTTCAAAGATTCATCATTGTTCATCATTGCAAAGTATTCCATTGTGTATGTACCATAATTTGTTTATCCATTCATCTGCTGGTGGGCACTTAGGTTGTTTCCATCTTTTTGCTATTGTCAATAATGCTGCAATCAATCAACATGGGTGTGCATATGTCCATACATGTGATGGCTCTTATTTCTCCTAGATATATTCCTGGGAATGTGATTGCTGGATCATATGGTATTTCTATTCTAGCTTTTTAAGGAGGCACCGTATCATTTTCCATAGTGGTTGTACCATCTCATATTCCCACTTGCAATGCATAAGAGTTCCCATCTTCCCGCAAGCTCTCCAACATTCGTGGTTTTCTATTTTTTTGATTAGTGACAGTAATGTCGATGCCGCATGGTATCTCATTAGTTTTGATTTGCATTTCTCTAATGGCTAATGACCAAGAGTATTTCCAAATGTACATGTTACCTGGCTGAATGTCTTCTTTGGTGAAATGTCTGTTCATATCCTTTTGCCTATTTTTCAGTTGGATTATTTGTCTTTTTGTCATTGAAGTTTTCAAGTATTCTATAGATTTTAGAGATTAGACCCTTGTTGGATATGTCGTAGTCAAAAAATTTTTTCCCAGTCTATACGCTCTCTTTTTACTCTTTTGGTGAAGTCTTTTGATGAGCATAATTATAATTTTTATGAGCTCCCAGTTATCTAATTTCTGCTGTTTGTGCATTTTTAGTTATGGTTTGTATTCTCTTTATGCCACGTATTAGGGCCCCCAGTGTTGCCCCTAGGGGCCCCTAGTGTTGTCCTGGAGCCCTGGTGGTGCAGTCATTAAGAGTTCGGCTGCTACTCGAAAGATCAGCAGCTCGAATCCACCAGCTGCTCCTTGGAAACTCTATGGGGCAGTTCTACTCGGTCCTATAGGGTCACTGTGAGTCGGAATCGACTCGATGGCAAGGTGTTTGGTTTTGGTTTACTGTTGACTCTATTTTTTTCTTCCACAATCTTTATAGTTTTAGGTTTTATATTTAGGTCTTTGATCCATTTTGAGTTAATGTTTGTGTATGGTGTGCGGTATGGGTTCTGTTTCATTTTTTTTTTTTAACAGATGGACATCCAGTTTTGCCAGCACTATTTGTTAAAAAGACTTTCTCTTCTCCATTTAATGGACTCTGGTCCTTTGTCAAAGATCAGCTGACCATACGTGGATGGATTTATATCTGGGTTCTTGATTCTGTTCCTTTGGTCTATGTGTCTGTCATACCAGTACCAAACTGTTTTGACGACCATGTCTGTATCTCTTTGAAATTTTTTAATGTAAAATATGCTGACCTGTATTTTATAGCTTAAATGGCCTATTCATTTTCAAACACATTCCTCACTTTCTGAGTTGAAGAACTCAAAAGCTGTAATTTGAAAACTACCAATCATGGTAATTTGAGATATATTAGAGCCTATCACTCTTGCCAGTAATAGGTAGAAAAATGGTTCTACCAATTATTTCACACTTAACCCTTTTTGTTTCCATACAGAACCAGCATTCTCACTTTTAATCATAAAATATGAAAAAAAAAAAAAAAAACTCAAATGTGTTGACTATAATTGCTGTTGTTGTCATTAGGTGACGTCAGGTTGATTGTAACTCATAGCTACCCTATATGACAGAGTACAACTGCCCCATAGGGTTTTCCTAGGCTGTAATCTTTACAGGAGCAGATTCCTAAGTCTTTACACCCACAGAGCATCTGGTGGGTTCGAACTGCCAATCTTTCGGTTAGTAGCCAAGCACTTAAACGTTGTGCCACCAGGGCTTCTTAGACTGTAATTAGCATTTATTTATTGAACAAATATTTACTGAGCACATACTGTGTGTAAGACAATGCGCCAGGCAACACGGATACGTAATGACTAGATATAGAATTCCCGTCTTCTTGAAGCAAATAACGTGCGCATACTTTTTTTTTGCAAATCACACAATACCTCTACCTGTTATTTTTACGAGCATGATATACCAATATTTTTTACATGTTGCTCACTTCAATTTTTTTTTTCTGTCCAATGGATTTAATGTTACTGGGATAAAACTAATCTCATGAAAACTTCATTTAAGGGAGGTATTTTCCTAAACCAAGTGCAATCAATGGTGAACTGAATGGGCTCATGATGGAAATGGGATGCCATGTTGAAACCAAAGAGTATGAATGTACAAAGAGCTAGAAATTAGTCATAAGAAATGATCCTAGGCTTAAAACTACAAGAATAAGATGTTGTTTATATTTTATTGCTTTCATAAATCTTAAACTGAAACATAATTTTTGATAAACAATGTCTTTGTAATCAACAAATAAATCACCAGGAGAAACTGTTTTCATTTAAAAATAGGCTACTTTATTCATTCATCATCATCATCATCCAAATCCTGAAACCCTTTGTCTTAGTCATCTAGTGCTACTTTAACAGGAATACCACAAGCGGATGGCTTTAAAAAAGAGAAGTTTCTTCTCTCACAGTCCAGAAGGCTACAAGTCCAAATTCAGGGCATCAGCTCCAAGGGAAGGCTTCAAGTCCAAATTTAGGGCATCAGTTCCAGGGGAAGGCTTTCTCTGTCGGCTATGGAGGGAAGTCCATGTCATCAATCTTCCCTTGTTCTGGGGGCTTCTATGCGCAGGAACCTCAGGCCAAAGGATGCGCTCTGCTACCAGCAATGTTTTCTTGGTTGTATGACGTTCCCCACTCTCCACTTGCTTCCCTTTCCTTTTCTCTCTTACAAGAGATAAAAAGTGGTACAGGCCACACCCGAGGGAAACTCCCTTTACACTGGATCAGGGATGTGACCTGGGTTAGGGTGGAGTTACAATCCCACCCTAATCCTCTTTAATGTAAAATTACAATCACAAAATTGAGGACAACCACACAATCCTGGGAATCATGGCCTCGCCAAATCGATACACACATTTTTTGGGGGGGACAGTTCAATCCATGACACCCTTCAAAGACTGATCCCTTGTCAATATCATCATTGAAACATCTTTGAACTGGCTGCAAACACTCTTCTGTGACTTCTGAATTGATGTCAACATCATCACTGCCTTCAGGGTCTTCATCTTTGTCATCTGTATTTTACTGATACACAAATCCAGGCTTTCTGAAGCCACTGCAGATGGTTTCTGGGGTTATTTTCCCACAAGCAGAAATCACCTACTTGCATACTTCTGTAAACATCACCGGCTTCAGTTCGACTGATGGTGTGAACTCATGAACCCCAGGCTACATCTGTTCATCCCACTCTTATCTCACGGAAGTCTTGAATGGGTGGTTGATTGCTGTATCTAGCGGCTGCAGCTTGCAGGTAAGGTCACCAGGTATGGCTGCTATCTGAGCACCAGTTAATATAATTTTGAATGTTTTTTTCCTAGTGAGAAGCCATGGTGTAAAAACTTGGTAAAGACTTCTTCAAAAAGAATCCTCCCTGCCTGGCCCTATAACATTTATCTACCCATACTTTCGAAACATCACAATCCATCCACCCCTTCTTATTACAATGAACAACCACACCGATGGACAGTTTCTCAAGGGGCGTGTAACTCTTGAAAATCACCATCGGCTTTAATAACACCCCACTAACAGTGCAACCAAGGACTACCGGGAGGCAGGCCCTCTCGTGCCTAGTGGTTGTAATGGCTACAATTTTGATACCTGAAGCAGCTACAGTCCTGGTGGCCAGAATGTCAAAAGGCATTGGAACTTCATCCATATTAATTACATCCATTGCAGAGATACTGAGTTCAGAGATTTCCTTGGTGATGAATTCATGGAAGTTGACCATCTTTTGTTCCCAGTCATCTGGAAGGTGATGGCCTACAGTGGTTCTCATTCTCATAGAAAGGTCATCCCTTTTCATGAATTTTGAAATCTAGGATTCCTCTTTCATTTGCCAGAAGCTTCACTTTGATCTGAATTGCAACAGTAGGGAAAGCTTGATTTTGTTCCCTTTGAGAAATAATCCACTCTTTCAAGTTGTCCTCCAACTCAGGCCATTTAGCTTTGGGCCCACGACATGTGTGCTTTCATGGATTAGCTTCCTCCAGCTCCTTTTTCTCCTTTCTCCATTCGCTAATGGTCAACTCTCCAACCTTAAAGTCTCTTGCTGCTGCTTTGTTGCTTGTTTCTCCTGCCCTCTCAACTCAAAAGTCTGCAGTGTAGGACTTGCATTTAATTCCTGCCATGATCCTAAAGACAGGATTCATAAACTGAAAAAATGTGCACGATATAATAGATAACTGGCTAGTTCTAGTAAAGAGATTGCGAAATTCAAATGCAAGGTGTACAAGAAGCAAGGGTCTTCTTATATGCTCTCAAGCATATGACTAAGGTGACTTATGATCATTGATCGAAGACATTGGCATTAATAAGACATAATGAGACTATGAAATAAGCAGACCTAACATAGCTTAATGGTTTCACTTAACATAATCTGATAAGGTTTTTACATTCAACTGCTGAGCCAAGAGGAATAGTGTATCAGTTTTGCTTTGTTTACTCCTCCAATTAAAAGCCAGAATTGGAAGACGACTGTGACAATTATGTCAATGCAGATTGAATCAGGACTCCTATTGATAGCTACTCAATGTCATCTGTGCCACTGCAGGGTTTGCTTTGTTTATGCTTCCAATTGATAACACGTAATTTACGGACAGGCTTCAGAAGGTTCAAGATTCCAACTGATGACTCACAAGTGATGGGTATATAATTATCAAATTAATATAAACAAGCACATAGTGTCAACTACTTATATTCTGATACTGTGGTACTACCAAACTCAACACATCACTGCATGACAAGGCTTATATCTTTATTATACAAATATGATCAAAAATAATATTTTCAGACTATTGAATGAGGGTGAATGAGGCTGAAATTCACTTCTGGAAATGTCATGAGATATGCATGGTATATACATGGGTGCACTATGCTAGGACTTTAAAACATAATTCCGTCATTTCCACGTGTTATATGTGTATTCATGTTATTTACATGGATGCACTATTTGTAAAAAACTACAGTAATACAGAGGAAGAATCAAGCAAGAAATAATCAGACAAGTAAATATATAACTACAAACCATAATTAGGTACTATGAGAGATTATAACAGACTTGATTTAGACTTAGTTTGGGTGACTGGTAGGGGTGGGAGTGGGAAGCAGAGAAGACTTTTGTGTGAAAGTGACATTTAAAGGGCAATGTGAAAGATGAGTGGAAGTTAGGAAGAATAAAAGCCACTGTGACTACAACATAAAGAAAAAGGCATATAGTACTTGATATAATGTAGGAGTGGTAGACAGGAGCCACATCATGGAAGGTTTTCTGGATCATGTTAAGGACCACCTAAGTGCAACAGGAAGACACTGGAGGGTTTTAGAAATGATCAGAATGATTATTCTAGCTATCCTGTGGAAAAGAAAAGAATCATCAGTGAAAGAAAAAATAACTAGATAAGAGATTACTTCAGGTGTTTATGCCTATAGAAGTGTGATAAAGAATTATACTGATAACAGATATATCTGGAGGTAAAATAAACAGAACTTAATGCTGAACTCCAGCTGTAGGGTAAACGAAAAAGAATGGGCGACGGGTGACTCATGTGAGCAAGTAAAGAGACAGAGGTGATATGTACATACTCAGATGGCAAAAAATGGAGGAGCAGATTACGCGGATGATCAAGAGTTGAGTTTTAAAAATCTAACAATGGGGATGCTTATAAAAAACTTTAAATGGAGATGGAGACTAGACAGTTGTATATTAGGTTTGAGCTTAGCATTGAGGATAAAAATCAGAAAGCTGGAGATAATAAATGTGTGCTGAGAAAATGGAGGAAAGGGATCCTCAGCAATACCGAACAAGAAAAGAACAAAAATACGTATCATTTTAAAATTATGAAAACATACCTTAAGACCATTCCCCATTCGCAAAAAAGGATATATTCTAGCCTAGCTCCTCACTACAAGTAATAAACACAAGGCAAAAGACCTACCCAATTTCCTAATTTTCTCCTTTTCAGGCAATTAGTTAATCTTTATATATTACTAACAAGTGAATTACTATGGCCCTAAATTAGGCAGTGAAGAACGAGTACTTTACTTTCTATGGCAATCTATCTTCATGTACCAATAATGGGAGTGAACATGTACACTCATTAATTAGAAGAAAAACAGACCCTCATTTATTAAAACTATAAGTCTCTGATTACTTCAATGTGTCAGCTCAGTTGGCTTAAGTATACTGTTACTAATGCTAAGTTCACAATTCTATCCTTATGACTGAGAGCTAAACATCCAAAAACAGTACATTCATGACCATAGATTGAACTACTAATTCCACGTAGCTATCTCACAAATAAGTTGTGGATTTAAAAGGAAAGCCATACAAAAAATGTGAATGTTTAAAGATAACCCCAATGAGAAAAAATTGACTTATATATTGTGAACATAATATGGGCATAATACAGTGATAATGCATTTACATTCACAGGAAAGCCTTATCAACTGATTAACACAACTCACTGTTCTACAATGACACCTTATCTAGTCCATTTCTCATCATTAAGGAAGTTAAATTTTGTAATTCAATTTATCTTGTACATCTAATAAGAAGCAGTATACTGCAGTACAGTGGTTAAAACAACCCGGAGCTTTGAGTTCAAATCACTAGGCAATACATTAATCACACTTGGCATAAATGACTTCATCTGTAAAATGGGGATCATAACTAATATCTACCTGGCTCATCAGTTATCATGAGGATTGATTTCTATGCAAAATACTTAGAATAGTGCCTGACACACAGTACATCTGCAATTATTAGTATTTTCCCCATCCTCACTTCTTGAGTACACAGCAAGTACCAGGCCTTGTAAGTAATCCTTCAGAAACAATTGCTATGAGTTCCAAAGTCCTTAAGACAGTCCATATACATCAACACGCTGATGATCACACAATATGAGTAAATAAAACACAGTCACAATTGTTTGAGTTCAAATATCTTAGTACAGAGGACTCCCGGCAAAATGGTGCTCTAGGCAGAAGCACCATGCTGTCCCTTCACACCAAGGATCCGAAAAACTAACAGAGAAACCAACAATCCTGAAACCCTACAACAGCAAATGAAGAGATAAAGAACTCAGCCAAGCACCAAACGGAGTTAGAAAACTGACAGAGAATGGAGAGTGAGGAGAGATTCATGCAGAGGTCCCCTAACAGCTAATGCAGCACAGATCCGCCATCTTGGACTCCTATCGGAGACCAGCAAATGGGGTACGAGAAAGCAGATTCATGGAGCTTCCAGTGGGAAACAAAACAACCGGTAATTTGCAATATACGCTTTCCAACCCCACACCCTTCATCACCCCCACTTGGCCTCCTCTGCTTCCCGCAGCCACAATCTCTTGTCTGGGAAGCACCGGCTGCTTGGATTCCACCCACCTGAACAGGCCGGCTCTCTAGGTGCCATTTGTTGGCTGCTGGTGTTGCTTTTCTCCGCTTCTTTTGATTTCTTCCTTACGTCTCACAACCTACCCCCACTTTCGCACAAACAGCTGGCACCATGCACCATCTTTCATTCTTCCTGAGGGGCTGCAGAGCTCCGGTAATTTGTGCTATATGCTTTCCCACCCCCACCCTTGTTCACCCACACTTGACCACGTCTGCTTCCAGCGGCCACAGTCTCTTGTCCAAGAAACACCGGCTACTTCGATTCCACCAACCCGCACTAAGCTGGCTCTCTGAGTGCCATTTGTTGGCTGCTAGTGTTGCTTTTTTTCCACTTCCTTTGATTTCTTCCTTACCTCCCACCCGTCCCCTCCATTTGCTCAAATATGTGGCTACGTGTGCCAACTTTACTTCTTCCTGAGGGGCTACGGAGCTCAGTTTGAGTGTGGAGCTGCTTCCCGGTCTCGGCTGCTGCGCTGGTGGGGCCCTGGGGCATTTGTTCGTTTGTTTGTTTTGAATTGTTTGTGTTTTCTTTTCCTTTTCTTGAGTTGGGAGCCCATTCTGGACAGGCGGTTCTGCGTGGCTTGGAAACGACCCCCTCGGCTTGCACAGACGTGCAGAGGGATCCCTAAGGACATTTCTTTTTTCATTGGTGTTTTTTTTTTCTTCTTCTTTTGGGGGGCTTTTCTTATACTTTCTTTTATGAATTTCTTTTGTTTTCTTTTCCCTCTTTTTCCCTTTCTGACTTTTTCATTACTGTTTCTCGTCTCCCTATATCTTCCTTCTCTTTCTGTTCCCTGAATACCTGGTGTTGTGTACCTCTACGACTTCTAGCCAGGGTGTACTACAACAACTGAAAACAACTTCCCCAGACCTCATACCCACACCGGTGGGATCCCTGGGAAATCTGCCATACCTTAAACTTTCTGATTTTTATTTATTCATTCTTTTCTTTTTTTTCTTCCTCTTCCCCTTTTTATTTTTATCCATTTCATAGTCTCTCATCTCTCCACTCCAACAGCAAGCTCCCATAGCATTCTTCTTTGTTTGTTTATATGTTCTTCGCTCCTGTTCCTCTCTCCTCTCTCCCATATCCATGGAAGCTCCACACATAATAATATCCCCAATGCATCCTGCCTATCTGCACCTAGCGCTTAAAATCAAACCACCAAACAACACAGGCATGGCCTACTGGAACCCGCCCTGCACTGATTACCAACCTACCCTGGTAGCTGTGGTGGGTGCTACAAACAACCCATTGCAGTAACTCCTCTTCAGCTAGACCAACCCTGCCATACCATAACTGAGTGAATAACCCTGCCAATTGGAGAAGGAGGCGAAAACTATTGTGCCCACAGAAGAGCAAACAACAAAGAACACAATGCCCACTTGCTCAGACATAGCCAAATCTAAAAAAAAAAAAAAAGGGATGAAACAAACAAATCTACAATCAATAAATGAGAAAAATAACTACTAAATGCCCCAAAGACAGCAGACAATATCAAAACATTTACAAAAACAACACAGGATGGTTCCAGTAGGCATCCAAAATAAAACACCAGATGACTTTCCAATGGAAGAAAAGGCACTAGAACTACCTGATAGGGAATTAAAATCTCTAACACTCAGAATTCTCCAAGAGCTGAAGCAAAAAGCAGACAAAAATGAGGAAAAAGTAGACAAATTCATGGAAAATAAAAACAAAAAATTGGAAGAATTCAAGAAAATAATGCAGAAAGAAAATGCTAAAATAAATCCCCAGCTAGAAATTATACAAAGACATCAGTTAGAAATCCAAAAGATAAACAACAAGATTTCAGAAATGGACGGTGTCATAGAAGGGCTGAGAAGCAGATTTGAAACGGTGGAAGACTGGATCAGTGGAGTTGAAGACAAACACTTGGATACAACTATGTTTGAGGAAAACTCAAAAAAAAAAAAAAAAAAAAAACAAAGAAAAATGAAGAGACCCTGAGAGTTATGTGGGATACAATCAAAAGCAAAAATTTGCAAGTGATTGAAGTTCCAGAAGAGGGGGAGGAAACAGAAAACACAAAGAGGATCATTGAAGAACTGCTGACAGAAAACTTCCCCAATATCATGAAGGATGAAAAGCTGGCCATCCAAGAAGCTCAAAGGACCCCATATAGGAGAGACCCAAAAGAAAATCACCAAGGAATAACATAATCACACTTGCCAAAAGCAAAGACAAACGAAGAATCCTGAGAGGAGCTCGTGAAAAACAAGAAGTCACATACAGAGGAGAAACAATAAGACTACGCTCACATTATTCAGCAGAAACCATGCAGGCAAGCAAGAAGGCAGTGGGATGACAGATACAAAATCTTGGAAGAAAAAAATTTCCAGCCAAGAACAATATATCCTGCAAAACTCTTCATTCAAATATGATGGTAAAATGCAATCTCAAGGTCTATCCAAAACCAAAAGAAATACAACAGGGAATCAGAGCAGCTAATCAGTAAATGACAACAACATCAAAACAATAAAAGAGGCAATAAATGTCATAAGTATATACAACCTTCTAATTGAGAGGAAGGCAAGTCAATACAAAGTAATGGTAGAGTCCTTCAAACTTAGAAAGAGAAGGGTAAAATTCATGGTAACCACAAAGAAAGTTAACAAACATAAAAATAAAGACTAAAAACATGAAGTCTCAGCAAAAATAAAACCTACAAAAACAAAATAAATGAAAAAAAAAAATCCACAAACAAAAGTAACTCCGCACAGGAGAGTAAGAAGAACAAAGAAAACATCAGCACCACAAAACAAAAACACTATAAAATGACAGCAACAAATTCACATCTATCAATAATTACACTGAAAGTAAATGGACTCAATGCACCCATAAAGAGACGGAGAGTGACAGAATGGATAAGAAAACAGGATCCAGCCATATGCTGTCTACAAGAGACACACATTAGGAACAAAGATGTAAATATATTAAAAGTCAAAGACTGGAAAAAAAATATATCAAGCTAACAACTACCCAAAAAGAGCAGGAGTGGCAATACTAATCTCAGATAAAATAGAATTTAAAACAAAATCCACCATAAGAGACACAGAAGGACACTATATAATGATTAAGGGGGCGATCCATCATGAAGACATAACCATAATAAATATCTATGCACCCAATAATAGGGCTCTAAAATACATAAAACAAACTCTAACAATGCTAAAAAGAGAAATTGACAGTTGCACAATAATAGCAGGGGACTTCAACACACCACTCTCAGTAAAGGACAGAACAACTAAGAAGAAACTCAGCAAAGATAAAGAAGACCTAAAGGACAAAATCAGCCAACTTGACCTCATGCACATATATAGAACACTCCATCCAACTGCTGCAAAGTACACATTCTTTTCCAATGCAAATGGAACGTTCTCCAGAAAAGACCACATTTTAGACCACAGAGCAGTCATCAATAAAATCCAAAATGCTGAGATAATTCAAAGTAACTTCTCTGACCACAATGCCATCAAGGCAGAAATTAACAATAGAAAGAGCAAGGGAAAAAAATCAACTACATGGAAACTTAATAATACCCTGCTTACACATCACTGGGTAACAGAAGAAATCAGAGATGCAATCAAAAAATTCCTAGAATCAAATGAGAATGAAAACACATCATACAAAAACCTTTGGGACACAGCAAAGGCAGTCCTCAGAGGACAATTTCTACCAATAGAAGCACATATCAAAAAAGAAGAAACGGAAAAAATCAAAACATTAACTACACAACTCAAACAAATAGAAAGAGAATGGCAAAAAAAGCCCACAACCACTGAAAGAAAGGAAATAGTAAAGATCAGAGCAGAAATAAATGAAATAAAGAACAGAAAAGCAATAGAAAGAATCAACAAAACCAAAAGTCGGTACTTTGAAAGAATCAACAAAATCGAAAAACCACTGGCCAGACTGACAGAAGAAAAACAGGAGAGGACACAAATAACCCAAATAAGAAATGAAACGGGGAACATTAAAACAGACCCAACTGAAATAAGAAGGTTTATAACAGAATGTTATGAAAAACTATACTCCAAGAAATTTGAAAACCTAGAAGAAATGGATAAATTTCTAGAAACACACTACCTACACAAACTACAACAAACTGACGCTGAAAATCTGAACAGAACAAGAACAAGAGAAGAGATTGAAAAGGTAATAAAAAAAAAAAACTCCCAATCAAAAAAAGCCCTGGCACAGATGGCTTCACTGGAGAATTCTACAAAACATTTACAGAAGAGCTTGTGCCACTACTACTCAAGCTATTTCAGAGCATAGAAAAGGAAGCAACACTTCTAAATTCATTCTATGAAGCCAGCATATCGCTGATACCAAAACGAGGCAAAGACTTCACAAAAAAAAAAAAAAATTACAGAAAAATATCTCTCATGAATACAGATGCAAAAATTCTTAACAAAATTCTAACGAAAAGAATTCAGCATCATATCAAAAAAATAATACACCACCACCAAGTAGGATTCATACCAGGTATGCAAGGATGGTTCAACATTAGAAAATCAATCAACATAATCCACCACATACATAAAAGGAAAGAAAAGAATCACACGATCATCTGAATTGACGCAGAAAAGGCATTCGACAAAGTCCAACACCCATTCCTCATAAAAACTCTCAATAAAATCAGTATAGAAGGGAAATTTCTCAACTTAATAAAGGGAATTTATGAAAAAACAATGGCCAACATCTTTCTTAATGGAGAGAGGCTGAAAACATTCCCCTTGAAAACAGGAACAAGACAAGGATGCCCTTTATCACCACTCCTATTTAACATTGTGCTGGAAGTTCTAGCTAGAGGAATAAGGCAAGAGAAAGAAATAAAGGGCATCCAAATTCGTAATGAATTAGATAAACTGTCCCTGTTTGCAGATGATATGATTCTATACATAGAAAACCCTAAAGACTGAATGAGAAATCTACTGGAACTAATAGAAAGATTCAGCAGAGTAGCAGGATACACGATAAACATACAAAAATCAGTTGGACTCCTATACATCAATAAGGAGAATGATGAAAATGAAATCAGGAAAACAATACCATTTTCAATAGCCCCTAAAAGGATAAAATACTTAGGAATAAATCTGACCAGGGATGTAAAAGACCTATACAAAGAAAACTACAAAACACTACTGCATGAAACCCAAAGGGATCTACATAAATGGAAAAACATACCATGCTCATGGATAGGAGACTCAACATTGTGAAAATGACAATTCTACCCAAAGCAATTTACAAATACAACGCAATCCCGATCCAAATACCAACAACATTCTTCAAAGAGAAGGAAAAACTAATCATTCACTTCATATGGAAAGGGAAGAAGCCCCAAATAAGTAAAGCACTACTGAAGAAGAAGAATAAAGTTGGAGGACTCACACTACCTGACTTCAGAAGCTACTATACAGCTACAGTAGTCAAAACAGCCTGGTACTGGTACAACAACAGACACATTGACCAATGGAACAGAATTGAGAACCCAGATGTAAATCCATCCACCTACGGTCACCTGATCTTCGACAAGGGCCCCAAGTCCATCAAATGGGAAAAAGAGAGTCTTTTTAACAAATGGTGCTGGCAAAACTGGATATCCACTAGCAAAAAAGTGAAACAGGACCCATACTTCACGCCATATACAAAAACTACTTCAAAATGGATCAAAGACCTGAATATAAAGCCTAAAACTATAAAGCTCATAGAAGAAAAAATAGGGACCAACACTTCAAGCCTTAATACACGGCATTAACAGGATACAAACTAGGGACCAACACTTCAAGCCTTAATACACGGCATTAACAGGATACAAACCATAACCATCAACACACAAACCCAAATAGATAAGCTAGATAACTGGGATCTTCTAAAAATCAAACACCCATGCTCTTCAAAAGACTTCACCAAAAGAGTCAAAAGAGAACCTACGGACTGGGAAAAAATTTTTGGACAGTATAAGTCAGACAAAGGTCTAATCTCCATAATCTACAAGAAAATCCAAAACCTCAACAACAAAAAGACAAATAATCCTATTAAATAATGGGCAAAGGAAATGAACAGACACTTCACCAAAGAAGACATTCAAATGGCCAACAGACACATGAGGAAATGCTCGCGATCACTAGCCATTAGAGAAATGCAAATTAAAACCACAATGAGATACCATCTCAACCCGGCATTACTGGCACGAATCAAAAACACTTGAAATAACAAATCCTGGAGGGGCTGCAGGGAGATCGGAACTCTTATGCACTGCTGATGGGAATGCAAAATGATACAACCATTTTGGAAAATGATACGGCATTTCCTCAGAAAGCTAGAAATAGACATACCATTCGATCCAGCAATCCCACTCCTAGGAATATATCCTAGAGAAATAAGAGTCGTCACTCGAATAGACATATGCACACCTATGTTCATGGCAGCATTGTTCACAATAGCAAAACGATGGAAACAACCTAGTTGCCCATCAACAGATGAATGGATAAACGAACTATGGTATCTACACACAATGGAGTACTATGCATCGAGAACCAACAACAATGAATCTGTGAAGCATCTCATAATATGGATGAAACTGGAGGACATTATGCTGAGTGAAATAAGTCAGTCACAAAAGGACAAATATTGTATGAGACCTCTATTGGAAAAACCCATGAAAAATTTCATACACAAAATGTAACAATCTTTACTGGTTACCAGGGATGGGAGGGGTGGGGGGGAAATACTAAATAGGCAGTAGATAAGTGTTATCTTGGGTGAAGGTTGAGACAGTACACAATACAGGGGAAACTAGCACAACCTGTACCAGGAAAGGTCATGGAAGCCCCATAGACACATCCAAACTTCCTGAGGGACTGAAATGCTGGGCGGAGGGCTCTGGGAACCATGGTCTCGGGGAACAACTAGCTCAATTGGCGTAAAACAGTTTATAAAGACAATGTTCTATATTCCACCTTGGTGAGTAGTGACTGGGGTCTTAAAAGCCTGTGAGCAGCCATCTAAGATACTCCACTGGTCTCATCCCTTCGCGAGCAAGGGAGAATGAAGAGAACAGGATACAAGGAAAAGATGAGTCCGAAGGACTAATGGACCAGAGCTACCAAGGCCTCCACCGGACTGAGTCCAGTACATCTAGATGGTGCCCGGCTACCACCACTGACTGCTCTGACCGGGATCACAACAGAGGGTTCTGGACAGAGCTGGAGAAGGATGTAGAACATAATTCTAACTCACAAAAAAAAGACCAGATATACTGGCCTAAAGGAGACTGGAGAAACCCCGACAGTATGGCCCCCAGACACCCTTTTAGCTCAGTGGTGAATGTCATCTCCGAGTTTCACCGTTCAGCCTGGGAGTGGAAAGCCCCATAAAACCGAATGCGACTAATGAGGTACAGCAGTCCAGGGACAAGGGCCAGAAGGTAGAAGGGGACAAGGAAGCTGGTGATAGGGAACCCAAGGTTGAGTAACAATAGTGTTGATGTGTTGTGAGGTTGTTAACCATTGTCATAGGGCAATATGTGTACTAACTGTTAAATGAAAAACTATTTTGTTCTGTAAGCCTTCATCTAAAGTGAGAATAGCAGCACAACTGGAAAAGCGTAGTCAATGTCACTGAACTGTGCACGTAGAAAATTTTGAAATGGTGTATCTTTGGCTATGTATATTTTCACCAAGAGAAAGAAAAGGTTGAGAAGTTATAGCGTTGACATGTTGTGGGGTTGTTTACTGATGTTATAAATCAATATGTGTACTACTGTTTCATGAGAAACTATTTGTTCTGTAAGCCTTCATGTGAAGTACAATAAAATAATCTTAGCACATCTAAAAGACCATCGAACATTGTCCTAATGAAAATCTAATACAATGTAAAATTTACACTTGTCTTCAGAAATAATGCTTGAATGGGATATTCCCTTCTTAGAAAATTTAACTTCCATCTGAGAGGTGAATGTAGTATCAATTGGATAGAGTAAGAACAAGGCACCACAAATAGTTCTTGAATACAGCAAAACATTTACAGCCAAAATACTGATAACAAGTGTTAATCTTCAAGACATATGTACAGAAGAGAAAAAAGCAGCATACTTAAGAAATCTCAAAGAATACTACCAAGCTATAAAATGGCAAAATCAAGAGAGATTCCTACTTAATAAATAAGGGTGGTACGTCTAGAAGTAATACATCATACAGAGTGAGAAGAAAAGACACAGAAACACTGTATTTTAGAAAAGCCTCCAAAGAAAACCCACAGCAATTAATACCATAGTTTTTAAAATAAAAAAATCTTAAAATGCTGTTGATATGATGGCAATTCTATAAGCAGCTATAATAATGATTTCTCAGTTCATCAGGCACACTCTGTACGGAGCACAATTTGCTATATTGGCGGACAAGAAAAATTAGTACATTATTTTTCTCTATTCTATTTCCAGGAGGCAACAATCCTCAAAATTTTTCATACGAACAGCATATAAGAAGCCCCAAAATCCCCCACCCCCTACTCACCCACAAAAAAAGTGAATAACAAGCAAAAGATGCAGAAAATTGGTTTTTAAATTTTGGGATTTTTCATCAGCATTCTTTTTTCCCAATTAAAACATTACTTGGAAGCCCAAGGATGTAACATGACCCTGTCCCTGTTCTTCAGCATTCCCTGTAATACCACAGGCTAAGACTATGAAACTCAAGTTTCAAAGATACTATTTTCCGCATGATGAACCTGGGAAAACGCTAAAGGACTTTATAATACTGAAGGTGAAATAGAGGCAATTTCTTAAATCAACAAATACTATTATTATTTAAGCATTCCCCCCTTATAAAACCAAAGATACAAGGCATACAAGGGCCCCTGGGTGCATCTGAAGTGAACTTTGAGCATCTGTAGTCACTAATGGGGATCAGATGAGTAGACTCTTCACAAACTAAAACGGCATGTGAGCCAGTGTGAGTTTAAACCATTCAAATCTGGTTGTCCCATGTTACTGATGCTAGTTTGCAAACTGTTTCTAGTTCACAATGAGAGAAGTATAAAAACTGAGAGTAAGCATTTAGAAACGTTCATCACAAGTAGACCTCACCACATCCAAGCATGTGACCATGGACTCGTCTTATTAAACAGTTTAAGTATTACAAATTCTCATGATGTGCATACTAGTCATGCACAGTATGATCACCTTTTTATGATATTTTAAGGTTAGTTTATAATTTGTAATCGAAAATATAAGGAGCTCTGGTGGTGCAACGGTTAAATGCTTGGCTGCGAACGAAAAGGTTTTTGGTTTGAACCCAACAAGCAAGTCCTGGAGAGAAACACCTGGGGATCTGCTTCCATAAAGATTACAATCTAGGAAACCCTATTGGGGTACTTCTACTCTGTCACATGGAGTCACTATGAGTTGGAATTGACTCCTCAGCACACAACAACAACAACCAAAAATATAAGCATTCTACTTATATGTATAACAAATTTTACAATTATTTTAAATCTTAATCAAACTTATTCTTTTAAATTTATGGTCTAACGATATTAGCTAAATTAGGGAAGCAAATCTGGTTAATTTTACCACTAAATTACACACAGAGTAACAAAATTCAGTGGCCTTCTTTGTCAAGAAAAGACATGCCTTTTCATAATGTGGCAAGAGTAATAGAATGATGAGCATGGTAGTAATACCAAAAAATTATTGCAAAAGAATTTATACTACAAAGGATGAACACTCATGAGTTCAGTTATGAGAAACAAAATTATCTGCACCCACATAAAATAAGAAACACTAAGACCATAGTGTCAACATCGCTTTACTATTTGTTCTAGGAAATTCTGGCCCAGGAAAACAAGATTGAAAACCAGTAAATAACTTCTCTGCTTCAGGAAATTCAGGAACCAAGTTATTTGAACAAAGAATTATTCATCTACGCCAACAATCCCCTTGTTAGAAAAATAGATGGCTCACCTGGGCAAAAAGCTCACCAACCGTTTATTTATAAAGACATGCTTCAAGACTCTTGCCTCACTGTCCCCCAACCTTAAACTACTGTATGACACATTTCAGCTAATCCCAATCAGATCCCAACACTGAAAGACTCACCTTAAACTACTTGAGCCTACATCTGAAGGCCTATAAATATTGGCCCAATGTCTCCCTTCTCAGACACTTCTGTGATTATGTAAAGATGGCATTCTACTTATTGCAGTATGTAATAAACTTAGCTTTACTCGTTCAGTAAGTTACTCTGGTGGCATTTTTGGACAATTGGGAGGTGGCAGTTTTGCAGCCAAGACAGATGAAGGATTAAAACCATAGTGTGGTATTTGTAAAAATACAATAGCCAAAAAAAATAATAAAACCATCAAAACTTAAGCAGTAGTTTAAATTTAAAAATGAAAAAAAACATTGTTCAAAACCAAATGGAATGCTGGAAAGAAATAATATTGAATTAAAAAGCAGACAGAAGCAGATGTTCAATATTTCACATCAAAGCAACAGTGTCCGGTGGGCTTGTTATAAAGTAGCACTTCAGGTTACCAAAATTTAATGTGTGTGCACACACACACAATTGCCAAGACATTAGTGAAAGACTGCATCATGAATATTTCCTTATAAATGTTGGCAGAATTGCAGCAAAGAAGGTAGTTCAAATACCACCTTCCAATGACACCAGAGCTTAACGTATTCAGGAACTAGCTAATGAAGATCTCCTAATAGAACAATAAGACTGGCTAAGTATTTTTCAACACAACTTGAAAACTGCATAGATATTGGTAATATGACAATTTGTTTTTAGAATAAGTGACATTTCAACATGATATAATTTTTTTTTTTTCTACATTTCACTAGTGTCAAATACAACTAGCTCTGAGCAAAGTAAAACTATAAAGAATTATATTTTCAGTAAAGATGGTTTGGAGTAAGTTGTGTTGGAAATCTGCTGAAGGCAAAGCTCTAACACATAGGGAAACATTCTGGAACAGCTAAGAAGATTAAAGAACTTAGGCCAGTGTCCTTTATCAAAAAAGTCTCACTATTAAAAAAAAATACAGTCCACAAAACCAAACAGTAATGAAATAAAAACTGTGAATTACCTAAAGATTAATATGTTAATTTTGAGACTTTTTGATAATAACAAATTATGGGTAACATTGTGAAGACTGGGAATTCCAGAACACTTAACTGTGCTCCTGAGGAACCCGCACATAGATCAAGAGGCAGCCGTTCTAAAGAACAAGGGGATACTGCATGGTTTAATGTCAGGAAAGGTGTGTCTTAGGGTGGTATTCTTTTACCAAATCTATTCAATCTGTATGCTGAGCAAATAATCCCAGAAGGTGGACTATATTAAGAAGAAAAGGGCATTAGGACTGGACGAAGACCCATTAACAACATGCATGATGCAGATGACACAACCTTGCTTGCTGAAAGTGAAGAGGACTTGAAGTACTTATCGATGAAGATCAAAGACCACAGTATTCAGTATGGATTACACCTCAACATAAAGAAAACAAAAATCCTCACAACTGGACCAATAAGCAACATCATGATAAATGGAGAAAAGATTGAAGCTTTGAAGGATTTCATTTTACTTGGATCCACAATCAATATCCATGGAAGCAGCAATCAAGAAATCAAATGACTCACTGCATTGGGCAAATCTGCTGCAAAAGATCTCTTTAAAGTGTTAAAAAGCAAAGATGTCAGCTTGAAGACTAAGGTGCACCTGACCCAAGCCATGGTATTTTCAATCGCCTTATATGCATGTGAAAGCTGGACAATGAATAAGGAAGACTAAAGAAGAAATGACACCTTTGAATTGTGTTGGTGAAGAATAATGAATATACCATGGATTATCAAAAGAACAAACAAATCTGTCTTGGAAGAAGTACAACCAGAATGCTCCCTAGAAGCAAGGATGGCAAGACTATGTCTCCCATACTTTGGATATTTTATCAGGAGGGATCAGTCCCTGGAGAAGGACATCATGCTTGGTAAAGTAGAGGGTCAGGGAAAAAGTGGAAGACCCTCAGTGAGATGGATTGACACAGTGGCTGCAACAATGGACTCAAGCATAACAATGATTGTGAGAATGGCGCAGGACCAGGCAGTGTTTTGTTCTGCTGTACATCGGGTCACTATGAGTTGGAACAAACTCAATGACACCTAACAACAAGGAAGTTGCTAATAAACAACTACACTGCATGATAAAGCATGACTCTTTATGAAGGGAAACGTTCTGCCAAAAACGCATGAACCAAAAAACAAACCACTAATACTTATGCAAGGAAAAAAAAAAATTGGTCGCAATTTCTAAAGATATTTATCTCAATATTAATTATCTTTTGATTAATATTAATTAATCTTTTAATTATCTTAATATTACATGCTCCATGTTTTTCAATGTCAGATAAGTATGAATGGCAAAGTTACATGCTTGGGAGAAGAGTTTACAGAAAATGTTATGAAGTATTCTATAATTTAACAAAAATAATCAAGGAAGTTAGGGATAATCTTCATATTACACATCTGTGGAAAGTTATCACCAATCCAGTTAAAAATTTGATAGAATGTATTGAATTTTTTCCATCTAAAGGAGATCCAAGCATAGAAAATTAATGGATGTGAAATCCATTTTGTTAATCAAAAAATAAATTTAACTACGAAATTATACAACAAATACTTAGAATTGGCTATAATAAAGAAGCTAAATTTTGCAAATATAGCATCCTTTGCTTCATTTTGGATGTAAGTTGACAATGAATATTCTGAGGTACTGAAACTACTTTAAAAGCTCTTATCTCATTCCCATCAACATAACTGAGTTATTAATATTATTATTAATACTATTACTATTAAAACAAAACATGAAACAATTTCATTCTCCCTTGAGAGCAGCATTATAATCAGTACAAACTAGATTAAATAAATTAGTAAGAACCAATCTTATTTGTCACATTGAAAACTTTGAATACTGTTGTATACAGTGTTTATTCAAAGTATGCATCAGACATCTAACACAGAGAATTGCTTTTTCATGTGTAACTTTTTTATAGTTACAATGACAAAAAGCCATAAACATAATTGCAATTCTTTATACTAATCATACTCTTTCAGTGAACCTATAAATCTTTGGTAATTCTTTTCTTTCCCGTATTTTGTATTTGTTCAGATTATATTTACTGAAATATAATCTTATGATATATTGATTCTAATAGTAAAAAATTTGCCTTCTATATTGCATTTTTTTCCTTTCATTTTTTTTCTACTTATATACTTTTAGTTTATTTTGTAAAAGTTATATGACTATGATGGATTATAACTTTTAAAAAATCTGATATTCCACAACAGACATTTTGAAAAGCACTGGTTTAGGTTATTAAATTTTTAAGTGTTTTTACTCTTAATCATATATTTTTTATCAATTGTAAAGTCTTAGTTAAAAATAAGACACGAAATAAGCAGTAATTTTGAAACAAAGCACATTAACAACCAACTACTAACCCTAATGATGATGGGATAAAAGAGCTTCTATTCTGTTGTGTACAGAGCCTCAAAAACTGTAAATGTCATAGCCTTCTCTCAAAACAAGAGTCCTGGCGGTGCAGAGGTTAAGAGCTCAGTTGCTAACTGGAAGGTCAGCTGTTTGAACCCACAAGCTGCTCTGTGGGAGAAAGATGAGGCAGTCTGCTTCTGTAAAGATTACAGCCTTGGAAACCCTATAGAGAAATTCTACTATAGGTTAGAATCGACTGGACAGCAATGGATTTGATTTTTTTATTTTTTATTTTTTTGGGGGTTCTTCTCTCTAAAACAAAACCTTTCTCCCTATACATTCAGGGTCTTCTCAGGAAATAGCTCTTTTAAAAAATTATTAGTAAATTAATTTGGTAGTTGTGGGTAATTTAAGAGTTTATCTGGCTGTTTTACAAGTAGATAGTTGGAAGTTCTAAGATAAGAAGTGATGAGGGTAGCTAAAGATTATCTGTTACTTAATAACATAAAAAGGTTACTGAGCAAAGCTAACTCAGCTGCCTCTCCTCTCTAAAATGTGAATCATACTCCATTAAATTCTTTACTTATAGACAATGACTTGGATAACTAACATGTCTGACAACACTGTTGAAAACATTCCCCTACAAAATATGCAGAAATGCTGGATAAAATACAGTAAATCCTGTCTTAAATGCAGAGGTAGGCTTAAGAGAAAGTAAAGAAAACCCTCAGTGACTAAAATCAAAGCAAGATCCAAAGTCAAAGAAGTAAGCGTAAACAGACGTCATCTCTGCCTTGGATGAGAGTTTGAGTATGTTTGTAGGTCTGTGTGTAGTATGTTGGGAGAGGAGTTCTCATTTAGGAAACCTAAAGGCTTTGATATTAATTACCACATGGGAATAGGATTGAAGGCTTTGGGCCAGTGAAAGGTAGGAAGTTGAAACTGTAACACCTTCATAAAGTCAAGTACTTTTAAAGAACATATTCTCAGTTTAAAAAAAAAAAAAAATGCATCAGCCAGCTAAGGGAGATAACAAGCTTGTATCTCTACCGTTTCTGAGTTGAGGAAAGATGCTACCTGAGAATTCATAATCATGGGCCTACCAACACATTGGTTTGTGGTCCAACCTAAGAAATTAATGTTAAAGCAGTACTGGCTGTTACATGCCTGGAACATAAGGCAGAAGCAAATGTGAAACCCCCCTGGAGAGACACACTTTCAGCTAAAACATGAAGCATTTCTCTGATAAAGCTATCCTGAAGATAAACCACAACCACAAGTCACAATCCATTTTGAACTAAAGTCAGAAGACATAACAAACAGCAGTAACAGATAACCCCCATAATATACTACTGTTAAATACACTATAAAATCAGTATGCTTAAAATTATTAAAGATATAAAAGAATTATATATATGACAAAAACTGGGATAATATTTTTTTAAATAAGAGATAAAACTAAAAAAATTACTACTTTTAGAACTGAAAAGCATGTTCACTGAAATGTAAAATTCAGTGGTGAATTAAACAGAAGACTGTGTAAAACAGAAGATAGATATGAGAAAATATAAAAATTATTTATAAGATAGTTTACATTCTTTTATTTTAATACTAAGTCTTTGAAATCTGGTGTGTATTTTACTCTAACAACACATCTCAATTTGGGCTAGTCATGTGAGGCTAGTAGCTATCAGACTGCACAGCCCAGGTGTACATCATAAATATCAGCAACCAAAATGTCAAGGAGCTGACTCTATTGATTTCAGGGCTACTATGGTTACTGTCATGTGATTTGGGACTGCCTCCACATCTGTTTTCTCTTTCTAAGAAAGCCATCATTCTGTTGGGAATCATTCTGTTTACCGAAGTCAAGGAAAACCAAGGATTCCTTTTTAAACTTAAAAGTATGATGTAATAAAGATAACAGTGGCTCACAATTGTTGAGTGTTTACTATATGCAACACTGTTCTAAATGTTACATAAATCTCATTTTTTCTCACAATTGAATTATAATCCTCATTTCATAAACAAAGAATTTGACAACTGAGAGATCATGCAAAATGTTAAAAAACTGGAAGGTATTAGAGCCAGTATCAAAACCTAGGCTGTTAGAATCCAAAGCGCATGCACTTAACAACTAGGATACAATGCTCTGCCAGGTTTGTGAGAAACCCAAGTGGATATGAAATAGGGGTTAAATAAGTAAGTCTGGCACTCAGAAAAGGAACCTAAACTGAAGACATAAATTTCAGAATTACCTGACTACAGATAGCTTTAAAGAGGTATGGAAATGGATCTGATTATTTCGCAAAGAAATACAGACACAAAAGAGAAGAAGGCTTAGGATAAAGTCCCAAGGAACCTCAGAGTGTAAAGGCTGTGTAGAGAAAAGAAGCTAGAAAGATAATTGAGGAGTTACTAGTAAAGAGAGAACAGGATTCTGATCAAAGTCAAGAAAGGAGAGAGCAGTCAATAGCATTAGCTACTGAGGCAAGGTTTATCAAAATGAAGACGAAGGAGCCCATACTGGCTTCAGTTACACTGAAATAACTAGTAATCTCAGGGAGCAGTAGTGGTGGAAGCCAGATTGCCACGAGTTAAGGTGAAAGCTCAGAGGAAATGAGACAAAATGTGTGAAAAACAATTAAGTCTGACTAAACCAGGGAGACAGAAAACTGGGGGTAACGGGATGTGGATTCAAGAGACGGTTCTTTTGTTTTTTTCTTTTTTAAAGATGGAAGATACTAGAACTTGTTCCAATGCTGTTTAAAAAAGGAAATGATTGCTTCAGGAAATAGAAGAGATAACTGAAGGAGTAAAGTTCTTGAAAAAGTGGAAATGGGGAAGGGCATCAGAAAACAGCCAAACAGAATGGTCAATGAAGAAGGTAGAACACTCTAATAATGGAGAAAAAGAAACAAACATATAAACATTGATTAGTTTGGTGATGGAAAGACTTCATGCTTTAGCCTGATGAGTTCTACATTTGTAATAAATACAAGGTAAGGGTTTCAGCTGACAATATGGATTAGAGTGGGGACATTTGTTTTTGAGGAGACAGGGAAAAGTATGAATGAAAATCCTTTTTTGGGCAATATGGGAAAGTAAGTTTTCCTGAGAAACATAGTAGGATAACTGAGTATTACTGAATGCCTATTCAAGTATAAGATCATGAATGGAAAGGTAAATCAGTAAGTTCAACTGAGTGTGTGGCAAAGGATTCAACATTCAACCGTTAAGATGCCTAAATCCTCTTCTCAACTTCTACACTCTATCTGTGGCTCAAGCAGAGTGCAGTGCCACTTCAACTACCATCTGCTAATAACATCCACATATGACTCTTATATACAGATATATAAGGAGACCTGGTGGCACAGTGGTTAAGCATTTAGCTGCTAACCGAAAGGTCGGTGGTTTGAACCCACCAGCCGCTCCGCAGGAGAAAGATGTAGCAGTCTGCTTCCGTAAAGATATAAAGCCTTAGAAACCCTATGGGGTAGCTCTACTCTGTCATACAGAGTAGCTATGAGTTGGAATCAACTCAACAGCAGTGAGTTTGGGTTTATAGAGATACATTTAATCTGGGCAGTAAACCAATATTTGCAAATTGCTACCAGATATGTCTATCTTCAGTTCCCCAAGAATCTCATCCTCAACATGTTCCAAGCCATACTTGTCAATTTTTCCTCCAACACCGTTCCTTCTCCTAATTTCTTAATCCAAGAAGACTATACTATCTGGCACCACAGGTAAACTAAACTCTTCTAAGGCTTTTGAAATACAAAATCACTTAGCTCCAAATATTAAAAATTATTTTTTTTAAACTTCCTTCTTTTAGGTGCAACTTTTCATTCTCAAATTAAAATTTTTCATCATCTGAATTTTAGTCTATGGGTTAACACTGCTGAAAACAATGGGCAATTAAAGATGATTAACAGTTAAAACCAACACATTTGTATTGTTATCACTCCTCCACTGGAAACCGTATCATCTTATTATGTCAGCAAATAGCTTTTAACAATGTAATATAACTTAAAGAATAAAATGGCACAATAACTTCGGGGAATTAGGCTAATAAATACTTAAAATTGCCCAATCAACTACACACCATGCATCTTTTGGTCAATTCAGAAACTCAATAAAGGACCTAGAATATTACCAGTTTACACTGTATAATTCTAAATAAATCCACAAATGAAGATTGTACTAGCACTTTTTACTGGCTGTTCATATGTGAATCCATTAATATTTTAAAGAATGACCACTTGAGACCTCTAAAAATAGCAAACAGTAGTAGACACTCATAATTTATTACAAAGAAAGGCATTACTTATGAAAAGTACTTTCTGCAGTAATGGAGAACGAGGGGCACTGAATTACAGGCATGATACCCTCTCCAAGGCAGATATGTGCCTAGGTGATAGCAGTAAACAGGTTCTTAAAAAAAAAAAAGCATCCCTCAAATATAAATATGCTTGAGCAAAGTTTTTTTAGATATTGTACTATAAAAGAATATACTTAAAATTTCCTTGATTTAAAATTATTCCGTTATGTTATAACCACAAAATTCATTAAATCCCATGGTAATTAACCCCACTTATACTTTTGTGTTAAATGCTTATATTTACATTTAGGTGTCTGAAATTACACTTGATTAAAATAACTTAATCCAACATTCTAAGAAAGAAAACTGAATCCCTTACACAACACTGGAAGAAAGCCACTTAGGGAAATCACATATCTGATTCACATCAGATTCATATTTAGATTAAGATTTAAGCTTAATATCTGAGATTCATATTTAGGATAGAGTAAGAAAGTGAACTATTCACAGTATATTACTGCCAAACCTAGGCTATAAAATGGCAGCATTCTAGAAGAATTAAAACTGTATGGATGTCTTAGTTTTACACATGAGCAAACACAAATGAACAGTGAAGGCCAACAAATTTTTCAGCAGCTGGAAAGGCTAAATTTAATTACCAAAGAGAAATCCTGCAGAGAAGCTGGCTGGGGAAAAGGATTTACAACAAATGCAATAGTCATGTAAAAGTATCAATAAATACGCAGTATCCAATGATAATAATAAACTCAGATTCCAAAAATTTACAGATAATACGTAAGATCAAAAAAATAATCTATAGAGTAAGAATACAGTATAGCATTAGCACAGGAACAACAACAAAATGCACTTAAACACAAAGACTTGTTAATATTAAGGAAAAGTCTATGAATTTTTATAAAATATGAAACACAAAACAGGCAATACCATTTGTCATTAAATAAACAAACGATCTAATCAAAGCACTGCTAAGGCTAAATGAACGCACTATGAATGACTCCTATTAGGTTGCGACTATTCAGTTTTAAAGGCTGAAAGACTGGAAGAATTATGGTGCTATGACAAATAGGAAGTTCAGTATGGACATGGGGAGAGAACGTAATTCAGGATCAGAACATTCATATTTTTCTATTTTTCATATCTTTCCCAAATCAACCATGGTATGTAATCTTTCCCTTCCTTCTCCCTTAAATTTAGTTAGCATGTATTTTAGAAACCCACAGCTTTTTGAGGAAGAGAAAGGGGGGTGGTATTAATAAAAGGAGACTGGTAAACTAAAACAGTTGTTCTGTTAGTTTTTTTTTTCTCCTATTATTTAAAAAGTAGGATTCAAACTTATGCCTTGTTTATAACTATTCCAAATATGCATGGATATTGTTATTCTTTCCTTGAAAGACATTAAGAGATTTTAAAATATTTTTCTTTTATGGATATGGTTGTTTTATCTTCTGAATTGATTACACAACAATTCCAATGAAAGTTTAAATCAAAACTAAGCCCTATTTCAAAGATATTTTCAAAGGAAATGTGCTCAAGTTCTAACGTTGCAAGTAATGTGTCCATACAGTGTTTCTACTACCTAACTAGCAGCAACACCTATAAAAACAATTGTAATAATTTTGCTATTTTAATTTGCACATGACAAGTGGTATTTTTCTTTTCTATCCCCTATCTTATCTAATTTATCTATCAGGATCTTGATACTTTCAAAATTTATATTTTTATATATTTTAAAAGTTAATACCTCACACTTGATCTAACCAATTTTCTGATTTAATTTCAGTTTTATTTTTTCTTATTTGGTGAATAAAATTATAGAAATGTCTACCATAATAAATCTATGCCTTTGAAGATTTCTGGTATTTAAAACTCCAAAAACTTATTCTCTTCTAAGAAAATGAAAAATATGTTGTGTTCTGACAACTGACTCGTAACATTCTTTTTATATTTAATTTTCATAAAGCTAGCCATGCTTTACTGAACTTCTTTCAGAGTAGCTTAATACAATTATTTATTTTTTCAAATGGGTCTGGTAAACATTTCTCTGAGTCCTTTAAATAAATCCCACTGGGAATTTTCTTATAATTGTAGATTAGAATATTGTAGTTTATTAAAGCTTTTTTTTAACCTATATAAAATGTAAATATAAGCTTAATATCATATCAAGCCAATAGGAAATCCTCAATAACTTTTAAAGTTAGATAATCCTGAAGACCATATTCTCTGTTCACAATGGAACAAATAGGAAATGAACAACAAAACCTGAACAAATAATAAAAAACATAACTCTTTGGAAATTAAGAAACTATTGGCTCAAAAAAGATGAAAACTATTTACAAAAAAGTAAAAAAGGAGAACACCATGTTAAGGGGGAAAAAAAACTAAACAAAACAACCAGAACTAAGACAATGCTATTCTCAGAAAAGTGTGTATATCCTAATTATTTTCATTACTTAAAAGGAAGTTAAACTAAGCATTGAAATTAAAAAGAAAGAAGGAAAACATAAAGAAAGAATGTAGGGGTAGGGGAATAATACAGTTATGAACAGAAAACAGTCAAATCAATAAGTAAGTACAAGATAAAGCTCTATGGGAAATTTTTAAAAAGCTATTCTATTAATTTTACAACGTTAGCATATTAAAAACAAAAGGAAAACCATGATCTCTTAATTTTACAAAATCTTTTAAAAATAGCTAGACGGGCTACGTTAAAAAATAAAAACCCTCAATCTGGTAGTACTTGATAGGGTTTTTTAATGTAATATAAGAGAAGCTAAGAAAATTTAGAATACTACATTATATCTATGGGTTCCATAATAAAAACAATATGATAATCTTTACAGATGATGAAAAAGAAAAATAGAAAAATGAATAACCACCTACAGAAACACATACTGACAAAATGCTATGTAAAAAATTATTCACTGTAGAAATTTTCATAATACTATGAGATTAGAAACAACATAAACATCTAATAATGGAGGAATGGTATATTAATAACAATAATAAACACTTATGATACAAAATACAAGGGATTACTATAAAATAATTAGAAGTTTGAGGTAGCTTCATATATGATAAACCAAAATCGTAGCCGTCGAGTTGATTCCAACTCATATCGACCCTATACGACATAGCAGAAATGCCCCACAGTGTTTCCACGGAGTGTCTGATGGATTCGAACTGCCAACCTTTTGGTTAGCAGCCATAGCACTTGACCACTACACCATGAGGGTTTCCTCCGTATATAATGGTGATGTTAAAATAGAGTTTTAAGTTAAAAAAAGCAAGGCGCAAAACGCTGTGTATATTAGTATCCATATCCATAAAAAGACACTTAGTTGTTGTTAGGTACCATCAAGTTGGTTCTGACTCATAGCGACACTATGGACCAACGAACGAAACAATTCCTGGTCCTGCACCATGCTCACAATTGTTGTTATGCTTGAGCCCATTGTTGCAGCTACTGTGTCAATCTATCTCATTGAGGGTCTTCCTCTTTTTCACTGACCCTGTATGTTGCCGAGCATGATGTCCTTCTCCAGGGACTGATCCCTCCTGACAACATGTCCAAAGTAAGCATGACAAAATCTCACTAGCCACACTTCTAAGGGGCATGCTGGCTGTATTTCTTCTGACACAAATTTGTTTGTTCTTTTGGCAGTCCATGGTATATTCAATGTTCTTCGCCAACGCCACAATTCAAAGGCGTCGATTCTCCTTTGGTCTTCCTTACTCATTGTCCAGCTTTTGCATGCATATGATGCGACTGAAAATACCATGACTTGGGTCAGGCACACCATAGTCTTCAAGGTGACATCTTTGCTTTTCAACACTTTAAAGAGGTCTTTTGCAGCAGATCTGCCCAATGCAATGCGTCTTTTGATTTCATGACTGCTGCTTCCATGGGTGTTGATTGTGGATCCAAGCAAAATGAAATCCTTGACAACTTCAATCTTTTCTCTATTTATCATGATGTTGCTTATTGGTCCAGTTGTGAGGATTTTTCTTTTCTTTATGTTGAGGTGTAATCCATACTCAAGGCTGTGGTCTTTGATCTTCACCAGTAAGTGCTTCAAGCCCTCTTTACTTTCAGCAAGCAAGGCTGTGTCATCTGCATATTGTAGGTTGTTAAAGAGTCTTCCACCAATCCTGATGCCCCTCTCTTCTTCATATAGTCCAGCTTCTCGGATTATTTGCTCAGCACACAGATTGAATAGGTACAGTGAAAGGATGCAACCCTGACACACACCTTTCCTGACTTTAATCCATGCAGTATCCCCTTGTTCTGTCCAAACAACTGCCTCTTGATCTGTGTACAGGTTCCTCATAAGCACAATTAAGTGTTCTGGAATTCCCATACTTCGCAATGTTATCCATAATTTGTTATGATCCACAAAATCGAATGCCTTTGCATAGTCAATAAAACACAGGTAATCATCTTTCTGGTATTCTCTGCTTTCAGCCAGGATCCATCTGACATCAGCAATGATATCCCTGGTTCCACGTCCTCTTCTGAATCCGGCCCGAATTTCTGGCAGTTCCTTGCTGACATACTGTTGCAGCCACTTTTGAATGATCTTCAGCAAAATTTTACTTGCATATGATATTTATGATATTGTTGGATAATTTCCACATTCCATTAGATCACCTTTCTTGGAATAGACATAAATATGGATCTCTTCCAGTTGGTTGGCCAGGTAGCTATCTTCCAAAATTCTTGGCATAGACGAGTGAGCACTTCCAGCGCTGCATCCGTTTGTTGAAACATTTCAATTGATATACCGTCAATTCCTGGAGCCTTGTTTTTTGCCAGTGCCTTCAATATTGCAACTCAAGGCTTGAAATTTGTGTTTAGTTCTTTCGGTTTAAGAAATGCTGAGCATGCTCTTCCTTTTTGGTTTTCTAACTCCAGGTCTTTGCACATGTCATTATAATACTTTACTTTGTCTTCTCGAGCCACCTTTTCAAATCTTCTGTTCAGCTCTTTTCCTTCATCGTTTCTTACATTCACTTTAGCTACTCGACATTCATGAGCAAGTTTCAGAGTCTCCTCTGACATACATTTTGGTCTTTTCTTTCTTTCCTATCTTTTTAATCACCTTTTGCTTTCTTCACATATAATGTCCTTGATGTCATTCCACAACTTGTCTGGTCTTAAGCCATTAGTATTCAATGAGTCAAATCTATTCTTGAGATGGTGTATACATTCAGGTGGGGTATACTGAAAGTTGTACTTAGGTCTCATGGACTTGTGTTTTAATTTTCTTCAGCTTCAACTTGAACCTGCATATGAGCAATTGATGGTCTGTTCCATAACTGGCCCCTGGCCTTGTTCTGCCTAATGATACTGAGCTTTTCCATAGTCTCTTTCACTGACGTAGTTATTTGATTCTTGTGTATTCCATCCGGCTACATTCATGTATACAGTCACCGTTTACGTTGGTGAAAAATGGGATTTCCAGTGACTAAGTTGTTGGTCTTGCAAAATCCTATCACGTCATCTTCCACATCTCTTCTACCACCAAGGCCATATTTTCCAATTACTGATCCTTCGCTTTGTTTCCAACTTTCACATTCCAATCAACAGTAATTATCTATGCATTTTGATTGCATGTTTGATCAAATTCAGGCAGGCTGCAGTAATTGATAAAATTTTTCCATTTCTTTATTTTTCATATTCGTGCTTGGTGAGTAAATTTGAATAACACAAGTATTAACTGGCCTTCCGTTAGGCATATGGATATTATCCTATCACTGACAGCACTGTATTTCAGGATAGATCCTGACAGGTTCTTTTCCATGATGGATGCAACATCATTCCTCTTCAATCTTTCATTCTCGACATAGTAGACTATATGATTATCTGATTCACAATGGCCAATACCTGTCCATATTCAGCTCACTGATGCCTAGGTTATCTGTCTTCAAGCATTCTATTTTATTTTTACTCTGTTCTAGTTTTCCTTGATTCATACTTCCTATATTCCACATTTCGATTAATGAATGTTTACAGCTGTTTCTTCTCATTTTGAGTCGTGCCACAACAACAAAGGAAGGTCCCAAAAGCTTGACTCCATTCACTTCATAAAGGTTGACTCTACTTTGAGGCAGTACTTCCCCAGTTGTATTTTGAGTGCTTTACCACCTGAGAGGTTCATAATACAGCAATATACCAGACAATGTTCTGCTGCTATACTTAAGGTTTTCATTGGCCTTTTTTTTTATACAAGTAGATCACCAGGTCCTTCTTCCCACTTTGTCTTAGTCTGGAAGCTCCACTGAAACCTGTCCACCATGGGTGACCCCGCTGATATTTAAAATACCAGTGGTGCAGCTTCCAACATCACAGCAACACTCAAGCCAGCACAATATGACAAACTGACATATGAGTGGTGGCACTAGGTATTGTGAAGTATTAATAAATTACTGTTAATATTTTCACATATAACTGACATTGTGATTATAGTTAAAAATCTCTGAAACTTGAAATATTCTCAAGTTTTAAAGATTTGTACTAATATGTTAAGTGGTCAACTGTCATGATATCTATAACCTACTTTAAAACATACAGGCAAAGAATAAAAATCAAGCTATGTGGCAAAATGTTAAACAGTTGTTAAATCTAGATGACAGGCTTATTATACTATTTATTGCTTCTACTTTTCTGTAAGTTTTTGTATTTTCATTAAAAAGAGAAAATTCAATAAACAAAGCTCTAAAACATATGATGAAAACCTAATAAATGGGTGATGAATAAAAAGAAAAAAACAGATCTATGAAATACAATAGAATCCCTTCAAGTAAGCCCTAAAAATATGAGACTATAATACATGATAAAGAAAGTTTCACAAATGAAAGAGAAATGATTATGGAGAAACTGGTTCAAAGCATATGGAGAAAATCTCATTACAGCTTTATCTCATAGTATACAAAGAAAAATATCTCTGATATTTTGAATATTAAAATTATTTTAAAATTAAAGGCTAAAAACCATTAACAACTAGAAAAATAATGGAAGAATATTTAAAAATTTTTGAAATGGGAAAGAACTTCTAAATCTAAAAATGATTAAAGCAATGATAAAGGAAACAGTTTAAACTGGAACATTTTTAAATAAATATAAGTATATAATAAACACTACCAAAAAAATTCTGGGGAATATATATTCAAGGATATAACAAGGGTTAGTATCTTTAATATATAAAGTTATTTTATCAATCAGTAAATAAATTAGTCACAGATTTGGTTTGTATAAACAAGAGTATAAATAGACATTTTAAAAATAAACCTCTCATAATCATAATGAAGCAGTCTTCAATAATAAAGCACTAATAAAAAGAAGTACTGCAAATTTTAAAACTGCAGGAGTTCATATGCTTTTTCACTTGTCAAACTGAAAATTATTCAATTATGGCAGTAGTGCAATGAAACAAAAATAAGTTTAAAAAGCAATTTGGCACTCAAAGCTTTATTTGAAAGATCAAAATACAGGCATACCTCATTCTATTGTGTTTTGTTTTATTGTACTTCACAGATATTAGTTTCTTTCAAATGGAAGGTTTGGGGCAACCCTGCATCAAACAAGTCTATCAGCGCCATTTTTCAAATAGCATGTGCTCACTTCGTGTCTCTTCACATTTTGGTAACTCTCATAATGTTTCAAACGTTTTCATTATTATTGTATCTGTTATGGTGATCTGTGATCCGTGATCTTTGATGTTACTATTGTAATTGTTTTGCGGCGCCATGAACAGCACCCATATAAGACAGAAAACTTAACTGATGAATGTTGTAAGTGTTCTGACTAATCCACAGACCAGCCACTGCCCTGTCTCTCTCCCTCTCCTCAGGCCTCCCTATTCACTGAGACACGACAATACCGAACCCTAAAATCGCCTCTAAGTGTTCAAGTAAAAGGAGGAGTTGTATGCTTCTCACTTTAAATTAAAAGCTAGAAATGATAAAGCTTAGTGAGGAAGGCATGACAAAAGCCAAGAGGGGCTGAAAGCTAGGCCTCTTGCCCCAAATACTTAGCCAAGTTGTGAATGCAAATGAAAAGTTCTTCAATGAAATTAAAAGTGCTACTCCAGTGAACACAGGAATGATAAGAAAGTAAAATAGTCTTATTGCTTATATGGAGAAAGTTTTAGTGGTCTGGATAGAAGATCAAACCAGCCACAACATTTCCTCAAGCAAAGCATAAACCAGAGCAAGTTCCTAACTCTCTTCAATTCTGTGAAGGCTGAGAGAGGTGAGGAAACTGCAGAAGAAAAGTATGAAGCTAGCACAGGCTGGCTCATATGGCTTAAGGAAAGAAGCTGCCTCCATAACATAAAAGTATAAGGTGAAGTAGCAAATGCTCATGTAGAAGCTACAGAAAATTATCCAAAAGATCTAGCTAAGATAACTGATAAAAGTGGCTACACTAAACAACAGAATTTTCAGTGTAGATGAAACAGCCTTATATTGGAAGAAGATGCCATCTAGGACTTTCATAGCTAGAAAGGAAAAGGAAATGCCTCGCTTCAAAGCTGCAAAGGACAGGCTAACTTTTTGTTAGGGGCTAATGCAGCTGGTGGCTTTAAGTTGAAGCCAATGTATATTTACCATTCCAGAAATCCGAGGACCCCTAAGAATTGTGCTAAACCTCTGTTCCCAATAGCAAAAAGATGGAAACAACCCAGGTGTCCATCAAAGGACAAATGGATAAACCAATTACGGTATATTCACACAACAGAGTACTAGGCAACGATAAGGAACAATGATGCATCCGGGAAACATAACATGGAGGAATCTGAAAAGCATTATGCTCAGCGAACTTAGTCAGTCGCAAAAGGACACATATTGTATAAGACAACTATTATAAGAACTCAAGAAATGGTTTAAACACAGAAGAAAACATTCTTTGATGGTTTTGAGGGTAGGTAGGGAGTGAGAAGGGTATTCACTAGCTAGATAGTAAACAAAAATTAGGTGACAGGAAGGACAACACACAAAGTCAGCACAACTGGACTAAACCAAAGCTAAGAAGTTTCCTGAATACAACCAAACACATCAAGGGACAGAGTAACAGGGGCAAGGGTCTGGGGACCATGGTTTTAGGGGACATCTAGGTAAAATGGCATAACAAAGTTTATTAAGAAAATGCTCTGCATCCCACTTTGGTGAGTGGCATCTGGGATCTTAAAAGCTAGCAACTGGCCATCTAAGATGCATCAATTGGTGTCAACCCATCTGGAGCAAAGGAGAATGAAGAACACCAAAGACACAAGGAAAGTAATACTCCAAGAGACAGAAAGGGCCACAAAAACCAGAGACTTCATCAGCCTGAGACCAGAAGAACTAGATGGTACCCAGCTACCACTAATGACCGCCTTGACAGGGAATACAACAGAGTCCCTGACGGAGCAGAAGAAAAGTGGAGTGCAGAACTCAAATTCTAATAAAAAGACCAGAATTGTTTCTGGAGGGACCCCAGAAGACATGACTCCCAGACTCTCTGCTAGCCCCAAACTAAAACCATTCCCGAGGCCAACTAGACTATGGGACATAAAATGATACTGGTGAAGAGCGTGCTTCTTAGATCAAGTAAATAGATGAGACTATATGGGCAGCTCCTGTCCAGAGGCGAGATGAAAAGGCAGAGAGGGTCGGGAGCTGGTTAAATGGACATGGGTAATCTGGGGTGGAAAGGAGGAGTGTGCTGTCACAGTACAGGGAGAACAACTGGGGTCACATAACAATGTATGTATAAATTTTTGTATGGGAGACTAACCTGAATTGTAAACTTTCACTTCAAGCACAACAATAAAAAGAATTGTGCTAAACCTACTCTGCCTGTGGAGCCCTGGTGGCAAAGTGGTTAAAAGCCTGGCAGCTAACCAAAAGGTTGGCAGTTCAAATCCACCAGCCACATCTTGGAAACCCTAGGGGCAGTTCTACTCTGTCCTGTAGGGTCCCTATGAGTTGGAATCAACTCATCGACAATGGGGTTGGTTTTGGTTTTCGGTTTACTCTGCCTGTGCTCTATAAATGGAACAGCAAAGTCTGTATACATTATGGTTTACTGAATATTTTAATCCCACTTTTGAGACCTACTGCTCAGAAAAAAAGATTCCTTTCAATATATTACCGCTCACTGACAGTACTCTTGGTCACCCAAGAGCTCTGACAGAGATGTACAAGGAGATTAATGTTGTTTTCATGCCTGCTAACACAACATCCATTCTACAGTCCATGGATCAAGGAATGATTTTGACTTTCAAGTCTCTTTATTTAAGAAATACATTTCATAAGGCGACAGCTGCCACAGATAGTGACTTGAGACCACAGGGCTACAGAGACTTTTACTATCTCCCAGAATACCTCACGACTCTCCCACAACTGAATTTTTAATTTTTTAAATGATATAACATACCCATTTTACCTGGGCAGTTTCCCATGATTAACATTTAAAAATGGCAACTTCTTCACACCAGCCATATGTTTATCCTACCTCAAATTCCGCATGTCTGTGAATATCCTCTGCTCTCTGTCTGCTCAGGATAAATTCAGCTTCATTTGCTACTCTTACCAGATGATCCTTCATTGTTTGGCTAAGTAACCTATAAAAGATGAATACTGTCAAGGAAATATATGTAACACACACAATATATATGATTATTCAATGCTCAGAAATTTTGTTTGTTTATTTGTTTGTTTTGGGTGGAAGGAAAGAATGTGTACTCCCCTCTTATGAAATCATACCCAATGAAGCATCATTTATTTCACACTAAATAAGTGAAGAATGTAAGAGCAAAAGGTTATACTTCCAGCAATAGCAGATTAGCTTCTATGAGACCAAATAATGCCATCAAAAGCAACAAAAAACTGCTGGATTATATTTGTGTTTTAAAGGGATTTAGGAGCTCCAAACACAGCCAATAACATGAAGAAAGTACAATGAAGACATTCAGCATAACTTTTCCCATTCAGGATTTGCTATTCACAGGTGGGAACTAAGAAGTCAAACAGCTTGCTGCAGTCTCAGAGAACGAGGGAGATAAACATTGATGCTCACAGTCTGGTGAGTGGGATCCTGACAGTACTCAGGCCTTCAGGAGGACCCAGGTATACCCTAGGCAACAAGAAATAGACCAAGCTTCACAAATACTGAAACAGAGCCTCACTAACACCATGGTGCCTTGCACCTAGGTTAACTGGCAGCCAAAAAGTTAAGCAGAGCTTTCAGAGTCTCACAGGGTGAGGAGAAAAAAAAACTAGAAACACCAATGCACGAAGGCCAAAAATCTCAGGTTTTTGAAGTACCTCAAAAGCATGATATGTTAGGCGTAGGCAAACTGGAAATAGGGAAAACTACTAAGGCTCAAAAAATCCAGCCTCGAATCAGTTAAATCCCTAAATTAATCATCTCCTTCTAGACTAATACCATATCAGAAATAAAAGGGAAATTCTCTCCAGAAGAAAATAATAGAATGCTCCACAGACTCAAATTTATCTCCCCAAATTTCAAATACAATTTCTAACATTCAGTCAACGATTAACAGGCATAACAAGAGACAACAAAAAATTAATAAAAACCAAATAGAAGCAAACTTACAAAAACTCAAGATAGAGAAGTTTCAGGTCTGGACATCAAAATAAATGTTATTAATATGCATAAGACGACAGACTGCACGATAAAGAATTCCAGTAAAGAAGGGAAACTATAAAACTACTAAGCAATACAAAAAATAAAGAACTGAAGTAATGGATTCACCAACTGTGGTATATATAGTTAACTTTACCTAAAGAATTTGGTCTTTGTCCTTGGTTCCTGGGAGATAACCTCTAAATCCTTAGCATCTCCTCAGTGATCAGAGGGCCTTTGTTCTCCCACACCACATCTGACAGATTATGCTAATGAGGTGACTCTTGGGTGGGAAATGGCCAAGCCAGAAAGACCCACTACGTAATACAAACCCAGCTATAAGGGTAATAATTCCATCAACCATGCTATAATGAAACCGCAATAAAAATCTCTGGACACTGATGCTCAGTAAGCTTCCTGGTTGGTGAAAGACACTGATGCTCAGAAGACTACACATCCCTTGAAACACGGAAACTGCTGGGGACTCTCCCAGACCTCACCTTATGTGTCTCTTCATTTATACCTTTATTGCTATAATAAAACTGTGATTGTAAGTATAGTGCTTTCCTCAGTTCTGTGTGATATTCTATCAAATTATCAAACCAAGAAAGAGTAAATGGAACCCCCAAATTTGTAGTCAGTAGTCAGAAGTAAGGGGGATCTAAGGAACTCTGAGCTTAAGACTAGCATCCTGAAGAGGTAGTGGGAATCCCTGAATTTATAGCCAGCAGGTCAGAGGTGACAGGGGACCTAGGGATTACATCTGGCTCCTAAAATCCTGGGCAGACTCAGAAGTCTGGAGGACTGTGCCCTTCATCTTGTGAGATCTGAACTAGCTCTGGTGGTTAGGGTCACAGGAAGAAGTGCTGCATTTGTAGTTGGTGTCAGAGATGATATTTAGGTTTAGAGTTAGTTGGCTTCAGAGAAGGCAAACACCCAGACAACTAAGTAGCATATTAAACACAGGCAAAGTAGGATTAATGAACTAGAAGACAGGTCAATGAAAAATAGCTAGACTGCAACATGGTGAGTAAAATGATGAATATTTGACAAAATAAAAGATGTACAGAACACAGTAGAAGGTCTACCCTAAGTTTATATGAAGTATAAAAAAGAGACTATAAAAATAATTTTTAAAAATAATGTTTGAAGAGATAAATACTTTTCCAAAACTGAAAAAAGACGCTGAACCACATGTTGAAGAATACTACAAAACACAAGCAGGATAAAAGAAAACCACACCCAGGCATATCATAGCAAGGTTGTCAAAGAGAAAAATCTAAATAGCACCTGAGTCAAACAGAACAGGGTAGAATGGGAAGGGAAAAGGACAGCTTCTTGCCTTTGAAAGTGCAACAAAAAGAATGAGAGCTGAATACTGAATACAAATGATGGAAGCCAGAGAACAATATAATGACCTCTTTAGGGTGCTAAGCAAAAATAGCTGCTAACTGAGAACTCTATATAGCCAGGGAGATAAGCAATGAAATCAAAATAAAGATATTTTATGACAAACAAAACTGAGAGAATTTATCACTAGGAGACCCACATTAAAAGTTGTTCAGACAGAAGGAAAGTAATGTCAGATTGATGGAAGACTAGGAAAGAAAATAATAAGTAATGAAAAAAGTAAACATGGGGGTAAATATAAAAGAGTACTGAATACTTACAACAATTATAATAATGCCTTCTAGAATTTACAAATATTGTAATCTTAAAATACACAACAACAATACTATATTGTAATCTTTATGTAACCACTCAAGGTAGATAAAGGAATGTATTGAAATCTAGTAAGAGAAAACGGAAAAAACAAAAAATACTTAGTTCAAAAGCAAGAAAGAAAAAAAAAGTGAAGCACACAAAATCTGGGGCAAATACAAAAGACACAAATAACATGAGGATAGATTTTAACCTAAATATATCAGGATATGAACAGATTTAATAATGCAATGACTGTCAAAATAGATTTTTTTAAAGTATGTGTTACTTAGACACCACACAATTTCAATATAAGGTTACAGAGAGGTTAAAAGTAAAATTTCAAAAAAAAATGAATAGAAAAAAAAAGTGAAAGAAAGCTAACTATCTTTATTAATATCAGATAAAACCAACTTTAACATAAAGTGATAAACACTTTAAATGATAAAACGAAAAGTGAACCAGAGAGATAAAAATTTAGAATCTGTTAGAAACCCAGGAGGTGGGGATAACAGAATGCCCCACAATTATCCCTACTTCCTGGTTTTCACAGTCTTGTGTAATTCTCTCTCCTCACTGTGTGGTTAGGAGCTGCAACCTTTAACCAATAAAATACCACGATGCAGACTCTCTCTACTAACTCTCTCCCTTGACTGCTTTGCTGAATAAACCAGCCATGTTATGAGCTGCCCTATGGAGAGATCAATCTGGAAAGGAAATAAATGCATCCTCCAGTAGCAAGCAAAGAACTGAGACTTTCAGTCCAACAACCCACAAGAATCTGAATCCTTCCAACCACCATGTAAGCTTGGAAGCAAATCCTTCCACAGTCAAACTTCAGATGGCAATGCAGCCCCAGCCAACACCTCAATTGCAGCCTTAGAAGATACAAAAACTGTGAGATAATAAATGTGTGTTGTTTTAAGACACTAAGTTGTGGTAACACTGCAATGCAGCAATATGTTACTAATACAACCTCCACCACCACCACATTTGGAAATTAAGAAATAGACCTCTAAATAACCCATGGATCAGGGAAAATATCACAACACAAATCGGAAAATGATTTGCACTCAAAAATAAAAAAAGCTACCTACCAAAACATGAAGGATTTACCTAAGCCTATGCTTAGTGGGAAATTTGTACAATGAATGCACACATTAAAAAAGAAAGCCTGAAAATAAATTAAGCATCCACCTTAAGAAATTAGAAAAAGAGTAGCAAATGAAATATATTGGAAGTAAAATAACAAAGATAATAGCAGAAATTATTGAAATAGAAAATATACTTCAGAAGATCAAGAAAGCTAAAGCTTGGTTCTTTGAAAAATCTAATAAAATTGATAAACCCCAGGCAAGAAAATAGAAGTTACCAAGATAAGGAAAAAGAAAGAGGAATTAACTACAAAATCTAGAAACATTAAATAAATCATAAGATGATACTGTGGTCAAATTCATCAAATCTAAAAAACTTTAAAATTTGCAAAGAAATAGCAAATAAACATATAAAACTTACACAAGAAATATGAAATCTGACTAGTCCTATTCCTACAACAAATTCTTCCATATATTGAAAGAAAAAAATAACATCAATCATCATAAAGTCTTTCAAAAGACAGAAAAACAGGGAACACTTCTCAGCCCAATCTAAGAAGGCAGCATAACCTTAATACCAAAACCAAAAGAAAGGAAAATTAGATTGAAAAGACCTAAACATAGTACTAGTGAATCAAATCCAGCAATATATTTGTTGAATTTATTTCAAGTATACAAGATTGATTTAATATTTAAAATTCAGTATAATTTACAACATTAACAAATTAAAGAAGAAAGGCCCTAACAATATCTTAATATATAAAAAAAACCTGACAAAATTCGTTGCCCATTTAGAATAAAATTATAAGTACTAGGAGTAGAAATGAATTTTCTTCAAAGATATCCAAATCAAACATAAGAAAATATCATACTTATTGGTAAAATGTGGAAAGATTTTTACAAAAATTAGCCAAGGATGCCTTCTATCTTAACACCTATTTAATAAACTGTGATCCAAAGTGCAATAAGACAAGAAAAAGAAATAAAAGATATATAAATTTAAGTGGAGGAAATAAAATTGTTTTTATTCACAGATGACATGCATATGTATACAGAAAATCCAAAGGAGTATACAAACAATTAAAATTAATAATTGTATTTTAAAAGATCAATAGATAGAAGGTAAATATATAAAAATCAGCTAGATTCTAGTTAGCATTTACAAAAAGAAAATAATTTTAAGTACTATTTTGAAAAGCATTAAAAACCATTCACCTACATAGAAATAACTAACAAAAATATGTTAGAATTCTATACATAAAAAACAAAACAGCAAAGAAAAATCTGACAAGACTTAGAAGACTATACTTTGTTTATGAAAAAGAAAGGCTCAATACTGTAAAGACATCAATTCTCCCCTAAGTGATCTATAGATTAAATGAATCCCAATCAAACCCCAGCCAGGATTTTTGGTAGAATTTGACAAGCTGACTCTAAAATTTATATGAAAATATAAAGAACAAAGAATATGTAAGAAATTCTTTCTTGAAGAAGGAAGATGAGGGAAAAGAAGGGGAAAATAATAATAACAAGTCAAATAATGAGACAACTTACGAAGATATAGTAATTAAGACAGTATGGTACTGGAGCAAAGATTGTGACAAAATCATCTCTACAAGCAGTAGGAGGAAGATGATCTTTTTAAATACTTGCTCTCGTATTTATTACTTGGATATCCATATGGTCAGACCATACAAAAAAATCAATATAAAACGGATTACAGATCACACCTAAATGTGAAAAATATAACAATAAAGCTTCCAGAAGATCACATAAGAGAGCATCTTCATGACTTTGGTGAAGTTAAAGATTTCTTAAACAAACATAAAATACATACACCATAAAGAAAAATAATGACAAAGTCAACTTCATTAAAATTAAGGATATCTTTTTGTAAGAGTCACCATTAAGAGAATTAAAAGGTAAATTCCACACAGGGAAAATATATTTGGAATACTTAGCCAACCAAAAAAAAAAGGCAATGATGACAATTGTTTTTAAAATGGGCAGAGTACACAAATAGGCAATTCACAAAAGATTTCCAAATGAAGGATAAGTTTAGAAAAGGTGCTCAGCATTACAACTCATCAGGGAAATATGAATTAAAAACATGAGGTATCACTATACCCCATCAAAATGGCTATGTTTTTTAAAAACAACAACAACTGACGTTACTAAATTTTGGCAAAGATGTGAAGCAAAAAGTACCCTCATGATCAAAAAAATATAAATGAGAATATTCACAGCAACTTTATAATAGCCAAACACTAGCAACTATTCATTATGAATAATATTTTGAAGAATGGCAATTTCAGAAAAACATAATTTTGTCCGTGTAGAACCTATACATGAATCAAGAGGCAGTTGTTTAAACAGAAGAAGGAAAAACTGCGTGGTCAAAATGGAAAAATGTGTCCAGAAGGGTTATATCCTTTCACTGTGCTTATTCAATCTGTATGCTGAACAAATAATTCAAGAAGCCAGACTACATGAAGGAGAATATGGCATCAGGACTGGATAAGACTCATTAACAGCCTTCGATATGCAAATGATACTACCTTGCTTTCCAAAAATGAAGACGACTTAACATACTTACTGATGAAGGTCAAAGATGACATCCTTCAGTATGGATTACACCTGAGCATGAAGAAAATGAAAATCCTCACGACTGGTCCAATAAACAGTATCATGATAAATGGAGAAGAAATTGAAGTTGTCAACAATACATTCTACTTGGATCAACAATCAATGTCCATGAAAGTAGCAGTCAAGAAATTAATCTACGTATTGCATTGGGCACATCTGCTGCAAAAAACCTCTTTGAAATTTAAAAAAAAAAATGTCATTTTGATGACTAAGGTGCACCTGAACCAAGCCATTGTCTTTTCAATCACCTCTTATACATGTGAAAGTTGTATACAGAAAAGGTAGACATAAAAAAATTGATGCATTTGAACTGCGGTGCTGGCAAAGAATATTGAATATAATGTGGACTGCCAAAAGAACAAATCAGTCTTAGAAGAATATACCACAAGAATGTCCCTAAAAAGAGAGGATGGCTACACTTTGACTCACTTACTTTGAACACATCATCGAAAAGATCAATTGCTAGAAAAGGACATCATGTTTGGTAAAGTAGAGGACCAATGAAAACATGGGAAACTCACAATGAGATGGACTGACACACTAGCCACAACAGACTTAAACATACCAACAATCATGAAGCTGACACAGACCAGGTAAAGTTTTGTTCTGCTATACATAAGGTCACCATGGGTCAGAGATGACTAAATGATGACTAACAACAACAATAAGCAACTACCCAAATATCCATTAAGAGTAAACTGGATTTTAAAAATTGTGGAATATTCATATAATAGAACACTGAACAGCAACAAAAAGAACAAACTAATGTTAGTCAAAACAAAATGAATGAATTTCACTAACAATGCTGAGCAAAAGAAGACAGACATGAAAGAATATATACTATATGAGTTACCAAGAGTTCAAAAATAAGCAAAGCTAATCTATGGTGCTGCACAGACTTTGATCCAAAGCATTTACACTTCTAATAACTTGCCAAAACATGTCCACTATATGGTGTTAAATGGAAAAAGAAAGTTGAAGAACATTATGTACAAGATAAATTTGGGAGAAAATATGACAGAAAATACAGCAAATTACAATGTCCTACAACAAGTATTGGCGAATTACCACCTGTGGGCCAAATTGAGCCTGCTATCTGTTTTTGTCAATAACGTTTTATTGGAACACAGCCAGGATCATTTGTTTATGCATTATATCTATGGTTGCTTTCATAAACACCACTGTATTGAGTTTAGTAGAGACAGAAACCAAATGGTCTGCAAAGTTTAAAACATTTACTACCTGGCCCAATACAGAGAAAGAATGTTTTTAGAAAGTGGGGCTGTAACTCTTCCTTCTTATACATATATTTCTCTATTACTTCAAATTTTACAATAAGAATTAATTAAAAGAAAATAGTAAGTCCTTCAAGAAAACAGAAAGGCTTTCTGCTCTTCTACCACTTTTTTTTTCATGTATCTATTAAGCTTATACACACTGTATTAGAATTTGACTCCAGATCTTCTAGACTCTCTGTTTTACCCCCAAACTGTCTCCCAAGCTACGTTAGAAGTTAACCCACTATCTTGTCTACAGTTTTGGGATGATATCACTCAGGGAATTTTTTATTCAAATGATATTAAACAGTTCACATTTAGGCATTACGCATAAAAACAATCCCTAGTGTAATTTTAAAACCTAATAAATAACTTCCTATCGTTCTGTAATTAGAGAAAGCAAGGGCTTTCATAAGCACAGAAGTGAAATACTGGTTTATGCTTCTTAGTTTCCCTCTAGAGACCTAAAGCCACATCTTGAATTTTAGCATCAATATATTGCCCAACTTGCATTCAAACATTAATTGATTTGATCAGTCAATGGCACAATCATCCTCCCAGTCCCCAAACAAGCAACTTCAAAGTTATTTTAGTCTCCTCCCTCTTCTCTACCACCTTTTTCGAGGCCCCTAATCAAACAACAAATCTTGTCATTGTGTCTTACTTAATTAAGGCTCTTAATTTTTAGAGATCTAAAAATCAAGTATTAATCATTTTATCCACATAATAACTAAGTATTTTGTATATTTATTCTGATATTTTAACATTTTTGCCTCAATGAGATGAATTGGCACAGTGCCTGTAACAATGGGCTCAAACATAGCAACAACTGTGATGATGTCTCAGGACCGGGCAGTTTCCTTCTGTTGTACATAGGGTCGCTACAAGTCAGAACCAACTCGACAGCACCTAACAACAACTAAAAACATACATTTATATGCATGTATACATACACATGTACTTTTTTTTCTGTCTTCATGTTTTATTCATTTTTTGGTTCTTTATCATAAAAGTAATATATGTTGTTAAAAACATAAGCAATGTTTTGATTACATTGGACCACTTCCATCATAGAAAAACCAAAAACGAAACCCACTGTCATCAAGTCAATTTCAACTCATAGCAACCCTATAGGACAGAGTAGAACTGCCTCACAGGGTTTCAAAGGAGCAGCTGGTGGATTCCAACTGCCGGCCTTTTGGTTAGCAGCTGAGTTCTTAACTACTGCACCACCAGAACTCCTCCACCATAGAAGGGGCAGCATTTTGTTCTTCGTTGAAAAGATATTTACTCTAGATACAAATCTGCCTCCCCTGCATGCAATGCTTCTGCCAAAATTAGCATCCATGAACTCACAAAACGCCTTATCCACCATCATGGCATTCCACATAGCATTGCTTCTAATCAAGGAATTCACTTTACAGCATATGAAATGTGGCAATGGTCCCATGCTCATGGAATTCACTGGTCTTACCATGTTTCCCATCATCCTGATGCAGCGGGCTTGACAGAACGGTGGAATAGTCTTTTGGAGACTCAGTCACAATGCCAGCTAAGTGTCCTGAGACATTGTCACAGTTGTTGCTATGTTTGAGCCCACTGTTTCAGGCACTGTGCCAATTCATCTCATTAAGACTCAGTCACACTGTCAATACCTGGAGCGTGATTTTCTCCAGGAGATTGTATATGCTCTAAATCAGTGTCCAATATATGGGGTTGTTCCTCCCATAGGCAGGATTCATGGGTCCAGGAATCAACATGTAGAAATGTGAGTGGCACCACTCACTATTATTCCTAGTGATCCACAAGCAGAATTTTTGCTTCCTATCCCCAAGACTTAATGCTCTGTTGGCCTAACAGCCTTCGTCCCAAAGGAAGGAAAGCGTCCACCAGGAAACATAAGGATTCTACCAGACTGGAAGTTAAGACTGCCACCTGGCCACTCTGGACTCCTCGTATCTCTGAATCAATAGGCAAAAAAGGGAGTTACTGTATTGGCAGGGGTGGTTGATCCTGACTACCAAGGGGAAACTGGACTGCTACTGCAGAGAGGTAGGGAAAAACATGTCTGGAATACAGAAGGTCCCATGTGTCTTAGTCAGGGTTCTTCAGAGAAACAGAACCCGTAAAAATATATATACAGGAAAATCTGCAAAAGCTGGAACCTGTGTAAGGAGGAAAGCTGCCAGAAGAAAAAGTGAAATATTTTCCATTAAATAGAGATGGACAGAAAAGTGGTGACTGCACCCTGTCAAAGGTAAAATACTCATGAGACCCGAAAAAACACGGGAGTCTCGTTGAGTTTCAGCTGTCACTGGTTTCACTGTTGTGTGTGTATATGTATTTATGTATATATATTTACACATATATACATCGATACAGTGAGGAGAGAGAGAGACAGAAATTTATTCTACGTAACTGGCTCATGCAATTGTGGGGGGCTGTCTGTAGATAAGGCAATAGCTTGGAGATTTCTACAATCTTAAGTGCCAAAACCCTTCCTGTCCAGGTGACAGGAAGAGTGAAGAGTGGAAGAGCTCTGGCAAGATGTCTATTTATAGTCTGGAGGTAGAATACACTCTAGGGAAAACGTACCTTTTGTTCTTAAGGCCTTCAACTAACTGGATGAGGCCTATCCACATTATGAAGGGTAGTCTGCTTTATTTAAGGAAAACCAATTTAATCATATACAACTACTTCATAACAGCATCTAAACTGGTGTTTGACCAAACAACTGGGCAGTACAGCCTAGCCAAGTTGACACATAAAATTAACCAACATACTATGCCATGTGATTAAAGTCAATGGAAAACTACAACAACCAAATTCAGGCAGGACTACCAACGGTCCAGACCCTTCAGGTATGAAGGTTTGGGTTACCCCACCAGGCAAAGAACCACAACCACCTGAGGTGCTTGCTGAGGACAAAAGGAATACAGAATGGGTAGTAGAAGAAGGAGGAGACCTGGTGGTGCAGTGGTTAAGCACTCAGCTGCTAACCAAATGGTCAGTGGTTCGAACCCACCAGCCATTCCACGGGAAAAAGATGCGGCAATCTGCTTCTACAAAGATTACAGCCTTGGATATCTTATGGGGTATTTCTATCTGTCCTACAGGGCTGCTATTAGTCACAATCAACTCAATGGCACACAACAACAACAGTGGAAGAAGGCAGTTAGAAATACCACCTATGACCACATGACTAGTTGCAGAAAGAGGGACTATAATTGTTATGAGTATTTCTTCCTTATTTTGTTATGAATATGTTTGTGTGTGTATATATATTATGCAAATATACTTGTTTCCCCTCTCTTATCCCCTTTATCATAAACATAAAATGTATTACCTGTACATCTAGTATTTAAGTTACAGGATATCAAAAAGAGTGAACATCATCTGTATCCTCTTCTGGAGAAAATGCTTATGTGTTTTCAGATGTATGCAGATAGTTGCATCATGTTAGTTGGAAATATGATTTTGTTACTGTCTTTATTGAGATTAAGTATGGTTGAAACAGATGTGTATGGGTGTCCAACTGAAAAGAGGTGGATTGTGGTGGTTACTTTTATGTGTCAATTTGGCTAGGCTACAGTGTCCTGTTGTTTGGTCAAACACTAGTTTAGTGTTGCTGTGAAAGTATTTTGTAGATGTGGCTAACATTTATAATTAATTGATTTTAATAAAGGACACTACCCTTGATAATGTGGATGCTCCTCATCCAATCAGTTTAAGTCCTTAAGAGAAAACAAAAAGGTTTCCTGAAGAAGAAATTCTGCCTAAAGACTGTAATACAGAAATCCTGGCTGAGTTTCCAGCCTGCTGACCCATCCTACAGATTTCAGGCTTACTAGCCCTATGACCATATAAACTAATTCCCTAAAATAAATTTACGATATATATAGATACATATATAAACACACACACACACATTCATATCCTAATAGTTCTGTTTCATAATAGAGCAAGAAGTGAAAGCCACCAAGCCCTATTCCTGTTCATTTTTTCAGAATAAGGAGTCCCTGTGTGGTGCAAAGGCTTAAAGCACTCAGCTAACTGAAAGACTGGAAGTTTGAGTTCATCCAGAGGTGCCTTGGAAGAACAGCCTGGCAATCTACTTCTGAAAATTCAGCCATTGAAAACCTTATAGAGCACAATTCTATGCTGACATACATGGGTTTGCCATGAATCAAAGTCAATTCAACAGCAACTGGTTATTGGTTTCAGAATAAACTACCACCATTAACAGTTTATGTTTCTGTCCTTTTTTCTCTAAACTTATATAAACATATACAGTGTTTATGTATATATGTAGTAATTGTGTCTGTGCATGTGTATATAAAAAATTTTTTTAACAAAAATGAAGCCATACTATACAAACTGCTTTATTTTACTTAATGGCTGCACCATTATCATACAAACCTTTTAACTGTTGAGGATTCCAGTGGATGGAACGTAGCAGAGTTTATTTAACTAGTCCCTTATTCAGAGATCATTCATTCTTCCATGCTCTACCCTGACTACTAACATCATTGCTATCTACCGAGATACTGAAGCTAGAAATACGTCATATTTGACTTTCACTTCTTCATAATTCATCTTATCTAGCAGATTAAGTACTGTCCATTCCATTTTCACAATAATTCTGTAAGCCATTCCTCTCTGTTACATTCTGAGTGCCCTGGTTCAAGCACTCAGCATCACATTCTATTACTACAGCAGCCTCCAATTCAACTCCTATCCATTAGTCTTATTTTTCTAGCCGACCCTTTGTTTGAGTCATCTTTCTAAGATGCGGATACGATCAAGTGTACACTTACAAAACTCCAGTCATCTTCCCATGATCTACAGAAGGGAATAAACACCTTAGCGTGGTTCAGAAACCAGCCACGTTTTCGTTAATCCTTATACTCCAATCACTCCAGGACAGGAACTGGCTTCCCAAACATTATACCCTGTACTTTTACACCTCAGTGCCTCTGCTCCTACTGTTTTCCCCAACAGCAACACACTCCCTCATATTCCACCTGGCCTACTTTATTAATCCTTCAAAGCCAACCCCAAAAGTCAACTTCACTATAAAACCTTTTCTGAAACTACACCTGCATTCTCTCCATGGAGCTAATCCCCTACCAAGGTACATATGCCTCTTCTGTAGCACTTATTAACTTGTATCATTCTGTATGGTACAGTATCAATTATGTATTCATAAATCTGTCTTCCACTCTATATTACACCAACCATATATAATTTATCATTATATCCCCATGTTGAGGGTGCAGTAGTGCTTCTAAAGTGAATAAAACCATGAACATTCACTTACACTAACCCTTTGGCATCAAGTCAATTCCGACTCACAGTGACCCTATAGGACAGAGTAGAACTGCCCCATAGGGTTTCCAAGGAGCAGCTGGTGAATTTGAACTGCTGACCTTTGGGTTAGCAGCCAAGCTCTTTACCACTGTGCCATGCTAGGCAACTCTAAACTACAGATTATAAGGACTATAAAGATGCATGAAACTATTCTCAGAGAATTTACATCAAATACAGGTGAGCAATGTATGCAAATATGTAACCACGGTGAGTACCTTGTTGTTGTTGTTAGGTGCCTTTGAGTCAGTTTCTATTCATTATGACCCTGTGTACAACAGAACCAAACACTGCCCAGTCCTGGGCCATCCTCACAATTGTTGTTGTGCTTGAGCCCATTGCTGCAACCACTGTGTCAATCTATCTCATCCGGGTCTTCCTCTTTATTGCCACCCCTCCACTTTACCAAGCATGGTGTCCCTCTACAGAGACTGGTCTCTCCTGATAGTATGTCCAAAGGACATGAGACGAAGCCTTGCCATCCTCGCTTCTAAGGAGCATTCTGGCTATACTTCTTCCAAGACATATTTGTTCCTTCTTCTGGCAGTCCATGGTATACTCGATATTCTTCGCCAACACCACAATTCAAAGGAGTCAATTCTTCAGTATTCTTTATTCAATTGTATACTTTTCACATGCATTCGAGGCGATCGAAACAAATCATGGCTTGGGTCACGTGAACCTTAGTCCTCAGAGTGACATCTCTGATTTTAAGAAAACTTTAAAGAGGTCTTTTGCAGCAGATTTGCCTGATGCAATGTGTCATCTGATTTCTTGACTGCTTCTTCCATGAGCATTGATTGTGGATCCAAGTAAAATGAAATCCTTTACAACTTAAATATTTTCTCCATTTATCATGATGTTGCTTACTGGTACAGTTGTGAGGATTTTTTGTTTTCTTTATGTTGAGGTGTACTCCGGGAGGCTGTAGTCTTTGATCTTCATCAGAAGGTGCTTCAAGTCCTCTTCACTGTGAGCAAGCAAGGTTGCATCATCTGCATATTGCAGGTTGTTAATGAGTCTTCCTCCAGTCCTGATACCACATTCTTCTTCTAACAGACCAACTTCTCAGATTATTTGCTCAGCATACAGATTGAATAAGTATGGTAAAAGGATACAACCCTGACCCACACCTTTCCTGACTTTAAACCATGCAGTATCCTTGTTCTGCTTGAAGGACTGCCTTAGTCTATGTACAGGTTCCTCATAAGCACAATTATGTGTTCTGGAATTCCCATTCTTCGCAATGTTATCCATAACTTGTTATGATCCACACAGTTTCAACTGCCTTTGCATAGTCAATAAAACACAGGTAAACATCTTTCTGGTATTCTCTGCTTTCAGCCAGGATCCATCTGACATCAGCTATGATATCCTTCGTTCCACGTCCTCTTCTGAATGTGGCTTGAATTTCTGGCAGTTCCCTGTCGATGTAATGCTGCAATCACTTTTGAATGATCTTCAGCAGAATTTTATTTGTTGGGTGATACTAATGATATTGTTCAATAACTTCCCCATTCCTTTGGATCATGTTTCTTTGGAATGGGTACAAAAAAGGATCTCTTCCAGTCAGTTGGCCAGGTAGCTGTCTTCTAAATTTCTTGGCATAGACGAACACCTCCAGTGCTGCATCCATTTGATGAAACATCTCAGTTGGTATTCCGTCAATTCCTGAAGCCTTGTTTTTCACCAATGCCTTCAGTGCAGCTTGGACTTCTTCCTTCAGTACCATCAGTTCTTGATCATATGCTACCTCCTGAAACGGCTGAATGACGACCAGCTCTTTTTGGTACAGTGACTCCGTGTATTCCTTCCATCTCCTTTTGATGCGTCCTGTATAGTTTAATATTTTCCCCGCAGAACCCCTCAGTATTGCAACTTAAGGTTTGAATTTTTTCTTTATACTTCTTTCAGTGTGAGAAATGCTGAACATGTTCTTCCTTTTGGGTTTTCTAACTCTAGATCTTTGCACATTTCTTTATAATACTTTATTTTGTCTTCTCGAGCCATCCTTTGAAAGCTTCTGTTCAGCTATTTTACTTCATCATTTCTTCCTTTGCTTTAGCTACTCGACGTTCAAGAGCAAGTTTCAGAGTCTCTCCTAACATCCATTTGGGTCTTTTCTCTCCTATATTTTAACGACCTTTTGCTTTCTTCATGTATGATGTCCTTGATATCATTCCACATCTCATCTGGTCTTCAGCCATTAGTGTTCAATGTGTCAAATCTATTCTTGAGATGGTCTCTAAATTCAGGTGGGATATACTCAAGGTTGTGCTTTGGCTCTCGTGGACTTGTTTAATTTTCCTCAGTTTCAACTTGAACTTTCATATGAGTAATTGATGCTCTGTTCCAAAGTCCACTCCTGGTCTTGTTCAGACTAATGATACTGAGCTTTTCCTCATCTCTTTCCACAGATGTAGTCAATTTGATTCCTATGTTTTCCATCTGGCAAGGTCCATGTGTATAGTTGTGAGCTTATGTTATTCAAAAAAGGTATTTGCAATGAAGAATTCGTTGGTCTTGCAAAATTCTATTATGCGATGTCCAGAGTTATGTCTATCACCAAGTCATACTTTCTAACTACCAATCCTTTGTCTTTGTTTCCAACTTACACATTCCAATCACCATTAATTATTAATGCATCTTGACTGCATATCTGATCAATTTCAGACTGCAGAAGTTTGTATAAAAGTCTTCAATTTCTTCATCTTTGAGCTTAGTGGCTGGCACATAAATTTGAATACTAGTCATATTAACTGGTCTTCCTTATAGGCGTATGGATATTACTGTATCACTGACAGCATTGTACTTCAGGACAGATCTTGAAATGTTCTTTTTGATGATGAATCCAACGCCATTCCTCTTCACTTTAAGGTAAGTACCTTCAGATTCTTAAAACATTTTCTCCTCTTCTTCAACAATTTTCCTGGTTTTCCTCTTATGTCAGTGGCTGCCTCTTCACTGTCTCCTTTGCTAGTGCCTCCTCCTCAGGTGTACCTCTAAATTTTGGAGTGACCCAGAACTCAGTTGTGTCCTCTCCTCTATCTAAATTATCTTATTCAGCCTAATGATAATTCAACCTTACCTATATACTGCTGATTCCTAAATTTATATCTTTAACCCTACTCTCCCTCTCACGTATTTCCCACTGACACAGCCAACTGTCCACCTCCACTTGGATCTTTGATGGACATTTCAAATTTAACATTTCCAGAACTGAATTATTAATTCTATCATTCCACTTCCATTAATACCTCTACCCCATACCTACCCCAATCTCCCCCCACCTCAATAAAGAGCAGCTAAATCCACTCAGATAAACCCTAGGATGATGTTGTTATGGCTATCGAGTTGATTTTGAGTCATAGCAACCCCATGTGACAGAGCTGAAATGTCCCATAGGGTTTTCTAGGTTGCAATCTTCATGTGAGCAAATCACCAGGTCTTTCTCCAACGAAGCCAATGGGTGGGTTCGAACCCAACACCACTCTAAGTCACCATCATCTCTTGCCTGAAATATTTCAGTAGCACAGAACACTGGAACCTGTGTAACATGGAAACCTGTCAGAGAAGGAAAACTCAAATATTCTCCACTAAGAGAGAGCAATAATAGAAAAGTGGTAAGACTGCACCCTGTCAAAGGCAGAAAACCTGCAAGACCTGGAAAAACAAGGAAGTCCACTGAGTTCCGGCTCTCACAGGTTTCACTGTATCTTCAGTGATCTCTCTACATACACTTGTGCCCTTTATACTACTCCTATCACAATCTATTCTTTTAAAAACATAAGTCATATCACACCACTCCTCTGCCTAATACTGTGCAATGCATTCTTATGGAACAAGATTAAAACCAGATTTCTTACCACAATTGTTATGATCTAACACCTGAATAGTTCTGATATTCTCAAGCCTCACCCTTTACCTTGCTCATTTTCTTTCAGCCACTCTTCCCTTCACAAAACAAACAAAACCTCATTGCCATCAAGTCAATTCAATTCTGACTCACAGCAGCTCTATAGGTCAGAGAAGAAGTGCCCCACAGGGTTTCCAAGATTGTAATCTTTACCGAAGCAGACTGCCGCATCTTTCTCCTGCTGAGCGGCTGGTGGGTTTGAACCACCAACCTTTTCTGTTAGCAGCTGAGCACTTAAACACTGCACTACCAGAGCTCCTCTCTTCCCTATTACTTGTTTCAAATATACACAACTCTCAGTCTGTCTATAAGGCCTTTGTTCTTGCTGTTTCCTCACTTTAAAATGCTGTGGCCTAAATTCAAAATTGTTGGCTACTTGTCTTCATTCTAGTCAAGCATCACTTCCTCAGAAGTCTTCTCTAAATATTCCATCTATATTGTACTCCCTATAAAATCTTCTCCTCCTCATTTTCATAACATTATCTACCTTTGTTTTTCTCTAAGCATTTATTACTATATGAATTACCTTATTTATTTATTTACTTGTTTATTATTTGTTCTTGCCCCCATGACAGCAGAAGCTTATTCATAGCTACATCCTCAGGCTCCACAACAGTGCCTGGCACATAAAAGACAATCAGTAAATAGGTACAGAATAAATGCTAAGCATGAGTACTATAAAACCTTTCCCCAAATCAATTCTTTTTGCCCTTTCTTTACATCTAAAACCTTAATTTTCCTAAGATTGAATTCAGTCTTCTTTCCCTCTAAGGAATATTCCCAAAATCTATCCTATACACACTGTTTCTTTATTTCTATGTCAATCCTCTACCTAACATTTACTGTATATACAGTATGTTATATTTGCTTATACAGTACCTTATAAATATTCTATCACACTTCTATGACTATTACTCAATTCTCCCAACCAGACCACACATTGTTTGAGGAAGCACATTTTTTACTAATTCTTCTTTTTTAACCAGCCACAGAATCTAAGATAGGACTATTCAGGTAAGCAGTGCTCAATACATATTTGATAAATGGACAGTTTGTGAAAATACTTCAAACCAAATATTCTCAAGTATCTAAACTTATCTAAGCCATTAAAAGCAAAACCCTATAGCTTCTAGCTTTGACTTAACTACATCACAAATTTAAGTCTGAAATATTTTCACTCCATAATACAAAATGATTACAGTCTAACCTTACTTATTTAGAAGGATATAATAAAAATTAAAATGTATGTAAAGAATTTAATAATATTTCCATAGAAGAAGAGAGGTATATCCCTTTTTCCTTCAAAATTTATAAAATTCTTTTTAATCCAGTTATCTCAGACAGTCCTGACTACATGCCTATTTATTTTTAATTATACACACAAAGCTGATCTTTCCTTTCATTATGAAAAATATAAAGATGGCTTCACAAATTAACTAATAAGATATCTAAATGAATTTTTTTTTCTTTTCTAAGGAACGAATTATTTTCATCTGTATGCTTATTTTCCTGGATATACAAATTACACAGTAGTTAGCAACTGCAATTTTATCTAATAGTTTTCCAAACTCTTCTTCCAAATAAAGAATGAAAAGTAAATTAAAGTTTTAATTATAATAAGCCGCCTCAAAATACTGTGTTTGCTGTAAAGCATACTAAGTCTCTAAATGTAGCACAAAATGATTCACATATTTTAATATTAGGAGTAAAAAAGTAAAATATGTATAATTCATACCTACAGTGCAAGAAAGAAAAAGCTTGTGTCACCTTTAGAAAACAAACAGCCCTATCAAGTGACCAAATAGAAAAGATTCACACTAGAGGCTCAATAAATAACAGTAATGATGACAACCATCTCCCATAACTACATTACAGCCCATTGTCCACATCTGATTATACTAGACTAGACCTTGGGTAAGCACATACAGACATGTTCACCAAGAGTTTTCCAATATTACTGCTATGCTTCCTGGGCTTTCTGTGACTCCCATTAGCAGCAACTGTCAGATGTTCTCTGCTAAACATCTTCCCGGTTGATGGAAGAAGAAAATTACCACTTTTCTGCATCCTAACAATTGAGAATGTAGAAGTAATGTTCTTGAATTGGTAATCCTTCTAACATTATAATTTCTTTAGAATTAACAACAGAAATGATCACAAACCAGAACTGAGTTGGGTGGGGAACTGTTTCCAAAGTCTTCCTTCAGTAATATGAGAAAGAGTAAAATCTCACATCTCACACTATCGTCTTCATAAACTAATAAAGCCTTTATACTTATACTGTGGAATTATTACCTAACTCTTCACTCTACCCACCTGCCTCCTTGCTCCTTCCTCCCCTATCCACACACCCCAGGCATATTCAATATCGTTATATTGGCATAACAAAAATCCTTTTATTAAGATCTCTCTACTCCTTTCTGAGTTAACATTTCCAGTAACAACTCTGAATAACAAGTTCCAAAGAGTCTAACATCATAAAATACATAAATCTTAGAAAGAACAGACTGGTGACCAACAAGTGCATTAAAAAAAATTTTTTTTTTTTAATTTTTCAATGGGTTTCATACATATTTAAGGCCGATCTAGTTCTTTCTCAGTTTATAACCAGCCCAGGTGGTGCCCACTTCTTCTGGAAGCTGATATACTCAGTCAGGGAGACTACAATGTACCCTCACAGTTTACTAAAATTAGAATGGAAATACAATACTCCATACAGTTATTTCTCCCTGAGAATATATCAGCTTAGTAATTTAACATAATTGCCAGATTTACTATAAATGTCACAACCCATTTTCCCAGACTGTTTTGCACTATAACCCCTACATGAGGATTTTAAAACAATAACTCATGGTAATACCAACTCTAGAATGGAAGCTGCAGCATGTTGTAGATGAAAGAATTTTTTAGAACTATGAAAGAATTTATTCTCAAGAAATGCATATAAAGAGAGAGAAGATTATCGTAAGCAGAAAAGCAAAAACACTGAGGAAAATGGTTCTGCTCACTCACTTGGAATTCAGTTTAGGATTTCTCTGTTTATAAAATGTGAGTCAAAATCAACTTGACGGCAACGGGTTTTTTATTTTCCTATGACTGCCTCTGCCCCTTCACGGCCAGTGGCATTTCCTTAGCATTTCCTAGAAACCCACCCTTTTAGATTCTACCCTGACCACCTTGTTTAAAATTATAACATCCCTTGCTCTAAATAGTCCCTATTCTCCCTACCAGTTTTAACTTTTTCATAGCATTTATCACCTTCAGATATAACATAAACTTATTTATTTCTTTACTGAATATTTTAACCACCTAGAATAACTTGTACAAGGGTGGTGAGTCTATTTTACCCTCTGTTGCATCCCCAGAACATGGATCCGTATGCTGAATAAATGAATCAAGTGAATGATTTTCATCTTCATTTTATTTTCATTTAACTCTTCTCAAAGTTTGGCTTCTTCCCTTTTTCTCCCACCCCTAATTTGCCTCCCTTTTTTCCTCTATCCATTTGCATTTAATATAGTAAATTATTATATGAACTGCTGTAGTTTAAAAAAACAACAACTGTATAAGATGACGAAGCTTCAATACAAATATAAGCAGATCCTACAGGCATGCTGGGTCTAACCTACCTATTCCCAAAGGTATATGCATTTGGCCTTGCTGAGAAACGGCAAGCAACTCATTCCACACTGCCAAACAATTAAAGCCCTGTAAGCTAGTGGATTTAGCATTTTTAGGTGGCAAAGAAGCACAATTCAAATGCAGCACCATTGTTTTACGTCAATCAGAAAATTTAAAAAAGAAAAACAACACACACACTTTTTAAAGAAAAAACTTTGATTACCTGGTGACTACAGAAAAAAAGAATGATGGGAAAATCATTTCCATATAAAACTGCATATAAAGTTACCAAAACAAGCCTCCAAATGCAGAGTCTGTTAAAGGAAGTATGTTATATTAACTATAAACTGAGATAAAGCTAGAAAATTAAAAGTTAATAATTTACCTACTTGATGAAAATAAATAATCCTAATTAAGGGAAGAAAATTCTAGTCCTCTTTGATAAACCATGAAATTTTCTCAAAATTATAAACATTAATTTCAATAGTCTAATTTGGAAGAGGAAAGAACAGCACACACCTAATTCCAAACCAGCCACATAAACTTCTGTATCAATTCAATCCAGGGTTAGGGTAGAGATTAAAGTCTCTTCTCAATAAATCTTTGGAACAATGACCTCAATCTTCCCTCCAAAAAAGATCATATCAAAACAACTGTTTATAAAACTTAATTAGGGTTTTTGTATAAAGTATCTTACTCACATGTACAGTACTTTTAAAACTTCAGCTGGAGTGCACATGGCTCTTTAAGGAGCACTTTAGCATTTCCAAGAGACTCTCTCTGCTTCAATTCCAATTTTGTCTTCTTTGGTACAGGTAAGATTACATTCTAGTCACAGTGTTTACTGAACTTCAACAAATACTTTTATCTTTTTACCAAAATATAACTCAGATCCAAAAAATCACAAAAACGGCCAAGGGAGTCAGAATGAAATAAAATGGTTTCTTCCCTCCCTCCTTCCCTCTTCATTCCACTTTCTTTTTTCCTTTCTTTCTCCCTTTCCACTTCCTTTCCATTGACTCTTCTACTCATTCTGCAAATATTCATTAGGAATTTATGATATTTGGAAAAGGAAGAAAAAGGCTGAAGCAGCTAAATGAATGGTCAGAAAGCAGAAGTGCAAATCTAAGCCACTGAACAGGGAAGAGATAGACAAGTGACTAGTACTGGAAACATTGTTTTTTACCAGGGTTATTTACATATTCAGATACAAGTCTGAGTTATTGTTATAATAAGGAGATACAGACTATCCCCAGAGGAAAATTAAGCAATGTGCTCAGCAGTATGTGGGATGATCTTCCCTTTCTGTACTTTTCCAGCATAGGGTAATAGATGTTCCCAAAATGTATTTTTATTAAGCTAAATTCAGCACTACAACTGTAGGTCATTTTATTAATTACTAACATGTTTTAAAAATAATAAAGTACAAGATGATAATTTAAATCTTAAAAATTTAAAAAAATATTATACCTTTAAATTAGGTGCCACAGTCCACCATGGAAACCCTAGTGGTTAAGAGTTTGGCTGCTAACCAAAAGGCTGGCAGTTAGAATCCACCAGGTGCTCCTTGGAAGCTATGGGGCAGTTCTCCTCTGTTCAACAGGGTCCTATGAGTCAGAATCGACTCCTCGGCAACGGGTTTGTTTTTTTTACAGTCCATGACTTCCCTGATTTTTACTATCAGAAGGTCAAAAAGTTTTATCAGCCAGCGGAATCATATGTTTTACTTTAAAATATAAATGAATCATGTTTTTTATTTTAAAATATAAAAGAAATAGAAATAAAAGGAGAAACTAAGAAAAAAAGTAAGCAAGAAGAAAGACAGGATGCTCGTTAGGATTCCTTGACAATTTTAAGCTACAAGAAATTTTACTCGTAGGGAATTTGCACTAATTTTCCCGAATTCTACAGTGTAAGAACAAAAGTGGATCACTTAAATATATGAAATATACAGGATGAACATATTTATCCAATGCATCATTTCCATTAAGAGACACAAGTTAAACAAGTTAAGTTATATGGCAGAAGCCTCTAACCATCAACAAATCATTATAAATTTTACTGAGTAAGGTCTAATAAAGCAGGTGCTTTGTTCACAGCTGCCTAGTACAACATCAGAAGCTTAAAATGTTCTAAAAAATTATTTGTTGTTTGAATGACAGGTCAATCAGCAGGAAGAATGGAGGCTACGTAGCAGCTATATCTATTTCTGCTGCCAAAATTAAGACCAATATCAAGTTACTAAATTTTTTGGAAGTGATGTCACCAAAGCCTCTACCAATACCAAGAATAAGAAGAAAGGCTAAAAAATAAACTAAAATCCCTTCTTTATCCAAATAAAAAAAAACTAATAAGAGAAGATTCATTGACAAATAATTGATTTTCTTTTAATGTAAAAAACAGTTCTATTGGAAATTGCCAAGTTAAATATATAATTAAACTGTAGTTAAATACATTTTTAACGGGAAGAAAAAAGCAACTAATATAAAGCCAAATCAAATACAAAAATAAATCACTTGAAGCTCAATGAATATAGTAACGGGACCTACTATATTTGAATTTAGTATAACACTGATGTCACTTTGAGGACTAAGGTACACCTGACCGAAGTCATGGTATTTTCAATCATCTTATATGCATGCAAAAGCTGAACAATGAATAAGGAAGACTGACGAAGAACTGATGTCTTTGAATTATGGTGTTGGTAAAGAATACTGAATATACCATGGACTGTCAGAAGAAGGAACAAATCTGTCGTGGAGGAGGTACAGCCAGAATGCCACTTAGAATCAAGGATGGCAAGACTTCGTCTCACATACTCTGGACATGTTATCATGAGGGAACACTCCATGGAGAAGGACATCATGCTTGGTATGGTAGAGGGTCAGAGATAAAGACGAAGACTCTCAACGAGATGGACTGACACAGCGGCTACAACAATGAGCTCAAGTATAACAACGATCATGAGGATGGTGCAAGACTGGGCAGTGTTTCATTCCGTTGTATATAGGGTCGCTATGAGTCGGAACCAACTCAATGGCACATAACAACAACATAACACTAAAATCTCAGATTCCATACAAGAGACGCAAATGAAATGATGACAACTATACATTATTGTCTATTAACAGGCTGACACATTCTCACGGAACAGTCTAAAAGAAGGCTTTAATGTCTTTAGAAGAATCTGAAACTATTTAAAGAAACCTGTGCCTTTCAAAAAGAATAAAACTACTTTAGATCAATTACTTACATATTTAAAGACAGATGATAATTTTAATGATTCAATATATCACAAAACATCCAAAAACAAAATTATCATTCAGGAATCACAATGTTGTTGCTCACAAGATGTGGAAATTTAATTTTTTAAAAACTTAAATCCTTTATTATACGTATGTATGTTTTCCTTTCTCTTGGTAAAAATCCTCAAAAACACATCACTCAGTAATTACTGATTATTTTAGCTCTATAAAGTAAATTTGTTTAAAGTATAATGGTGTTTACATGAAAAGTACCAATAACTGAAATCAAAACTATCCAAACAACGTATTTACAGAGAAAATATCTTATCAATTAAACACATCTAAGTTAAGAGGAACATTTCTATCAAACTACAATTACTTATGTCTGACCTAAGTAATTGATTTGCTAAAGATACCCATCGAGTCCAATAAACCTTATGTTACATATAGTCTCAGTCTGTAAAGGGTCTTCATGTTATTTACACTAATAAAACATTAATCAAAGGCCAAATTTATAGCAGCTACTCTATAAATGAGGTCAAGGCAGGTCAGACTTACTTAATAAGGAAAAAAAAAAAAAAGGTTGGTTTCGACAGTGAAAAGGAAAACACTGTTACTACTCTTCCTGCCCCTGGAATTAAAGTCCAGTAGCTAAACACTCCGAATTACTTCACAAACCTATTCTTACATAAACTCATTTAACCTTTAGATACTGAGGGTGTATTAGAGGAATGCAATATCCACTGATTTAGAAAAATAAACCTCTGAACTGTTCCTTAAAAATATAATCTTCCCCTAAATTAATAACAAAAATTATGACTCTCCACAATTTTATTAATAAATCTGAGTTTCATTTCTATCACTGTTTATTTCAAATATTCACTTAAAATATAGAGGCTGAGTACTTTCTATAGGTTAAAAACTGAGGCAAAGAAGGCAGTTCCTAACCATGGAAGGCTCACAAATCCAAACGGAGTTAAGATAACCATAAGAAATCACAGAAAGGATCTTACAAAATCTGTTACCAGACATAACGTAAGAATAAATAAGTAATTCAAATAATTGCTTCCCCAATAATATATAACAACAATCTACAATTCTGGATAAGGATATTTGAGAATAACTTGAAAGTTCATTAGGTCACAAAATGTGGAAAAAATTATTTAAATATGTAAATATTTTATTATTTGAATTTCCATTTCTCTTGGTAAAAATGCTCAAAGAAATATCACTTGATCACTGTCAGGATTATCTCTATTAAATGAATTTATTTCTAAAATGGAATGTTAAATAACTGTAAACATATTCACACATGAAAATATCAATAACTGAATCAAAACAATGTATTTACACAGAAAATATCACACCAATTAAACACAAATATTTACTGACTTCGCCAGACACTTCTCTAGGAGCCAGGGATAGAACCATAAACAAGACACAGGGACACTACCCTCAAACATTTTACCAAAAGATATAGACAATAAAGGTAAATATTAGAAAGGAGTAAGAGTTATGATAAAAAAAAAATTTTTTTTTAAAGAAGGGACCTCTGCAACAGGTTTCAGGAAAGAATTCTTTGAGAAGATGACATCTGAATCAAGACATACATGATAAAGAATCAGACATGTAAAGAACTGGGGAAGGATCTTCCAGATATGGAGGAGTGAAGAGATTAACAAATCCTATTCCAGAAAAACAAGTATAGAACTGGACAAATTTGTCAATAACAAACATTTCAGGATTCAGAAAATTTACCACCAACAAAATTGATAATAATTTTGTTTACAAAAATATGCTAAACTTCCAAGAAGAACACTGGAGTCTGTGGCAATGTAATACAAGGAAGCTCCATCCCCAACCATGTTCTGTAGGTACAGTAATTCTACCATACATGGAATGGCCTGTGCTTTTCTATCTTGCCTCTTCTTTGGCTCCCACTACACATACATTGGTATGCTGGATGTTGTCCCACATCGAGCACTGTTCTGTAAAACAAGTGGCACCATCCCTGACAGAGATGGCTCACTTGATTTGGAGGGGAGGGCATAAAATGTTTGCCAAGTGGAAAATAGCAAAAGCCTATAGCTCTCCTAGCACAAGGCTGCAGTTGCAGTAAGGGTGAACAGGAGGCCATAAAACAAATCAGAAATTCAAAAGAGAGATTCTGAATATGAGATAGTATTGAAGCTTAAAAAGTATCCCACACATCTGTGGCTGACTGGGCACCTGAGTGCACATGCAATACAGACTTGAGAAACCCAATGGGAAGTAGAAACCAAGACAGAGTTGAAAACTGTCAAAATTTGAATGTGTTTATTAAACTGAACACAGATCTAACAGCTGTATATGATCAAAAGGTTTCAACAAGACCTCTGATTAATCATTGGGTATGCAGGCACAGGGGTAATCCCTAAAAAGACAGCTTAAAAAATAAAAATAAGAATTAAAAATACATAAATAAACAGAAAAATTAGCAACCACACACCGTGGGGGTGACAAGTTCTGCTGATTAAGTACAGGCAATTTACTCCAAACAAAAATCATTAGCAAAAACCATTATACAAAAAAGAGATAGAAAATTAGAACCCAGAATTATACTAAATTGTCTCGTTTTAAACATAAGACCAAACAAAACAAAACAAAATTTCCCCCAAAAAAGAAACAAAACAGTCAATGGAAACTATCTCTGAGTAGCCCCAGATACTGAATTACAGAGAAAAATACTTCAAGGCAACTACTATAAATAAGTTCAAAGAATTTCATGTAATCATACTTTAAAAATAAAAGGACAATATGAAGACAATGACTACACAAGTAGAGAATATAAATAAAGATACAGAATTTTTTAAATAGAACCAAATGAAAATTCTGAAATTTAAAAAGATAATAAACAGAAAAATTCCAGCTACACTCTCCAGCAAATTTAAGATGTCAGAAGGAAGAAATCAGGGAACTCGAGGACAGAGCAATAGAAGTTATCCACTTGAACAACAGAAGAAAAAAGACTGAATGAAACAGAATAGTGCCTCAGAGACTTGTGGGACAACATCAAGTATATCAATACCCATGTAGTGGGAGTTAAAAAAGAAGGGAAGGATAGAAAACCACATAAAAAAATGAAAAAAATAATGACAACTGAAATTTTTCCAATTTTCATTAAAAGCATTCATCTACAGATCGAAGAAGCTCAAAACTCTGAATAAGAAAGACATCTTCAAGAACAATGAAGGGTCTAAGTTTTCCTCTGCTTGCAAGCTAACAAGTTAGCCTGCCTGCCACAATGTCATGAATGTTGACAGGATATATGAGAGTCGTGGGTAATTCTTAACAGCGCAAGATTGAATGCTTGTCCTCTAAAATCAGGAACGAGGCAAGGGAATCCACTCTTTCTGCTCCTATTCAGTAACATATTGGAGGTTCTAACAAACACAATAAGGCGTGGAAAAACAATAAATGGTACCTAGGTTAAAAAGTAAGAAGTAAAATTATCTTTTTTTGTTTTGCTGTCAACATGATCTTGCATATAGAAAACGCTAACGAATCTTTAAAAAAAGAAAAAAAACCTAGAATAAATGAGTTTAGCAAGGTTCAGGTATAAGATCAATATACAAAAGTCAATTTTGTTTATATATACTACCAATGAATAGGAGCCCTGGTTGATAGTGTTTACAAGCTCAGCTGCTAACCAAAAAGTCAGCAGTTCAAATCCACCAGCCACTCCTTGGAAACCCTATAGGAAAGTTCTACTTTGTCCTATAGGGTCGCTATGAGTCAGAAAACGACTCAACATCACCTAACAACAAAAACAACAACCAATGAATAATCTGAAAATAAAATGAAGAAAGCAATTCATTTAAAAAAGCTTAAAAAGTTGTAAAACACAAGGAATACTCTTAACAAAAGAAATGCAATATTTGTACAGTGAAAACTTTGCTTATAAGAAAGATTTAAGTACATGGAGAGACATTTCATGTTTGTAAATTAGAAGACAAAAGATGTGTAAAATGACAATTCTCCACCAACTGATATATAGATTAATACAATCCCTATCATAATCCCAGAAGGATTTTTTTGTAAAAATTAATTTTTATTCGTAAAAATTTACATGGAAATGTAAAGGACCTAGACTAGCCAAAACCATTTTTGAAAGCAACAACATATCACTAGGAAATTATCCAACTTCAAAACTTACTACAAAGTTATAAGAATAAAGAGACTGTACTATTGGCAAAGAAACAGAGATCAACAGAACAAAATTGCGAGTGCAGAAACAAACCCTTAGGTTTATGGTAAACTGATTTTCTATAAAGGTGATAATTCAGTGAGAAAAGGGTGGTCTTTTCAACAAATTGTGCTGGGACAATTGGATATCTATGTGCAAAAATTTAAGTTATAACCTTACACCATACAGAAAAATTTACTCAAAATGAATCACATATCTAAATGTACTAGCTAAAAACATTAAAACTCTAAGAGAAAACAGGAGAAAATCTCTAGGACGCTGGATTAGGCTAAAATTTCTTGGATTTGTTACCAATAGTATGATGCATGAAAGAACAAAAAGATAAACTGGCATTTATCAAAGTTAAAAGCTTTGTACTTCAAAAGAAACTATCAAGAAAGTGAAAAGACAGCCCACAGACTGTGAGAATATACATGCAGATCATTTATATGATAATGGATTTGTATCCAAAATATATAAAGAACTGTTACAATTCAATAAGAAATCATACAGCCAAATTAAAAAATAGGCAAAAGATGTGACTTGACATTTTTCCAAAGAAGACATATGAATGAATAGCCAATAAGCACATGGAAAGATACTCAACATCATTAGTAAGTAGGGAAATGCAAATAAAACCACAATGAGATACCACTACACAAGCACTAGAATGGCTGTAATCAAAAAAGTCTAACAATACCATTGTTGGCTATGATGTGGACAAGCTGTAACAGTCACTATGGAAAACAGTCAGTTTCTTAAAAGGTTAAACATACATGAACCAATTGACCAAGAAGTTCTACTCCGAGGAATCTTCCCAAGAGAATATGTTAAATAGGCCGTGGCTACTTACATTTGCAGACTGGCTGTTGCCTAGGCCTGGAATGCTTTTCTATAAACGTCCCTGTGATGGTTAATAGTGCATGTCAACTTGGCTGAGCCATAATTCTCAGTGTTTATATGTGATCACTCCCATGACTGAATATGCTGTGACTGGCCAATCAGTTTAAAGGGCATTTCCTTGGGGGTGTGGCCCGTATTCAAATATAAGCAGACATTCTAGCTTTTTGCTCACTCTGGATCCTGCAACTGCCTCCTGTATGTCTGACCTCCGGTTCCTGGGACCTGAGCTGTCAGCTTATATGCCCATCTTGGGATTCATCAATCATCACAGCCTGTGAGCAGAGCCCTGCTCTCTAACCTGCTGTTCTTGGAATCACCAGCCCCTGCAGCTACATGAATCAAGAGAAGCCTTACTGTATTGAATGCCAATGTTGGGATTTGTCAAAACTCACAGCCTGTGAGCAAGAGCCCTGCTTTCTGACCTGCCAATCTTGGGTTCGCCAGTCCCCAGGGCTACATGAATCAGGAGAAGCCTCTATCCTGATCCACGGACTTGGGACGTTCCAGCCTGTACAATCACGTGAGCCATTTCTTCAAAATAAATCTCTCTCTATATATATATATTTATATGCTTTACTGGTTTTGCTTCTCTAGAGAACCCAGCCTAAGATAGTCCCTGTTATGGATTGAACTGTGTCCCCCAAAAAATACATGTTGTAAATCCAAACCCCTATACCTGTGGTTATAATCCCACTGTGTTTTCTTTATTATGTTAATCAGCCAGTATTAGTGTAGGGTATGTCTTAAATCGATTTCTTTGTGGAGTGGCTGGTGGGCTTGAACAGCAAACCTTTCAGTTAGCAGCTGAGCGCTTACCACTGCACAACCAAGACTCCTTCTTTAAACAAATAAACCCTATAAATTATAGAATATCTGTATTTGCATTACATAAAGTAAGTACATATTCAATCAACGGCTCTTTCCATCTCTTTCTTTTGTTAGATATAAACTTTAATAGTATCCTATACATTAGTGTTATAATTCAGCCACAGAGCTATTTATTTTTTGATGAATAAGCATTTGGAAATTTTTGCAAAAAGTAAGATTAAAGAATTGTTCATTCATTCACTGAGCAATATTTACTGATTGCCTACCACATGCCAAACTCAAGGTTACAATTTAGACCTATTTCTTATACAGATCACAGCAATAGCCTTGCTACTGTTTTTCTTGCTTCCGATTAGGTCTCCCCTTGTTCAAACTTATCCCAAGCATTTCTACTAGTTACCTTTCCAAATCCCAAACATCACAATGACACTCCTTTTCCTTAAAATCTTCCAAAGATTTACATCCCTCTCAAAGCTGAAAAATACTGCATTGGGCTTTTTGAAGTTGTCAAGGACTTCATTTTACTCGGAGCCACAGTGTCCACGGAAGCAGCACCCAAGAAATCAAATGAGGTATAGCATAGGGCAAATCTGCTGTAAATGACCTCTTTAAAGTGTTAAAAAGCAAAGATGTCACTTTAAAGACTAAGGTGCACCTGACCCAACCCACAATATTTTCATTCACCTCATATTTTGCAAAAGCTGGACAATGAATAAGGAAAACCAAAAAAGAATTAATGCCTTTGAATTATGGCGTTGGTGAAGAATACTGAATATACGATGGACGGCCAGAAGAACAAACAAATCTGTCTTGGAAGAGTACAGCCAGCATGTTCCTTAGATTCAAGGATGGTGAGACTCAGGAGGGATCAGCCCCTGAAGAAGGACATTGTCATGGATTGAATTGTGCCCCCTCAAAATATGTATCAACTTGATTAAGCCATGATTCCCAGTATTGTGTGGCTGTCCTCCATTTTGTGACTGTAACTTTCCTGTGTTGTAAATCTTAATCTCTGCCTGTGGTTAATGAGAAGAGATTAGATTACGTTAAAGAGGACTAGGGTGGGATTGTAATACCCTTACTAAGGTCACATCCCTGATCCAGTGTAAAGGGAGTTTCCTTGGGGTGTGGCCTGCACCACCTTCTACCTTACAAGAGATAAAAGGAAAGAGAAGCAAGCAGAGGGGGGGACCTCATACCACCAAAAAAGGAGCACTGGGAACAAGCCTCATCCTTTGGACCCGGGGTCCCTGCACCTGAGAAGCTCCACAACCAAGGGAAGACTGATGACAAGGACCTTCCTACAGAAGCAACAGAGAGAGAAAGCCTTCCCCTGGAGCTGATGATGCCATGAATTTGGACTTGTAGTCTACTAGACCGTGAGAGAATAAATTTCTCTTTGTTAAAGCCATCCACTTGTGGTATTTCTGTTACAGAAGCACGAGATGACAAAGACAGAGATGATATTTGGTAAAGTTGAGGGTTAGTGAAAAAGAGGAAGACCCTCTATGAGATGCACTGCCACAGTGGCTACAACAATGGGCTCAAACACAGCAATGACTGTGAGGATGACTGGGCAGTGTTTCACCCTGTTTTACACAGGGTCGCTATGAGTCACGACAGACTCAACAGCACCTAACAACAACAACAGGTCAGATACCCAATTACATGTCAACAATCATACACACGCACAGACACGCACACACCACGAAGGTCTTAAATACTTTCCCACATTACAGTGTCTTCAGATAATCTGTATCCTCTGTTTGGGATGCTTTCCATAAAAGTAATTTCCAAAAACCCTCCATTACATCCGCAACTCCCACTTTTCCACTGTCTACATGACTAACCCTACTCATCCTTCAAAATACAGCCAAAAAAATTAGGTTTCCTGGGGAAGTTTTACCTGATTCTCTCATACTAAATTAAGGACTCTTTCTCTGTGCTACATTAGTACTCTGGTGTCATGGATTGAATTATATCCCCCAAAGAATGTGTGTGTCAACTTGGCTAGGCCATGATTCCCAGTGTTCTGTGGTTGTCCTCCATTTTGTGAGTGTAATTTTATGTTAAAGAGGACTGGGATGGGATTGTAACACCACCTTTATCCAGGTCATATTCCTGACTGTCTTAGTCATCTGGTGCTGCTGTAACAGAAATACCACAAGTGGATGGCTTTAACAAAGAGAAGTTTATTCTCTCACAGTCCAGTAGGCTCTAAGTCTGAATTCAGGAAGTCAGCTCCAGGGGAACGCTTTCTCTGTCAGCTCTGGAGAAAGGTCCGTGTCATCAATCTTCCCTTGGTCTGGGAGCTTCTCTGCGCAGGAATCTCAGGTCCTAAGGACTCACTCTGCTCCCGGCATTGTTTTCTTGGTGGTATGAGGTTCCTCATTCTCTGCTTGCTTCCCCCTTTCCTTTTATCTCTTGTAAGGTAAAAGGTGGTGCAGGCCACACCTTAGGGAAACTCCCTTTACACTGGATCAGGGATGTGACCTCGGTAAGGGTGGTGTTACAATCCCACCCTAATCCTCTTTGACATAAAATTACAATCACAAAATGGAGGCCAACTCTACACAATTCTGGGAATCATGGCCCAGCTAAACTGATACACACAGTTTTTGGTGGACATAATTCAAACCATGACACTGACCCAATGTAAAGGGAGTTTCCCTGGGGTGTGGCCCGCACCACCTTTTATCTCTGAAGAGATAAAAAGGAAGAGAAGCAAGCAGAGAGTTGGGAACCTCACATCACCAAGAAAGCAGTGCCAGGAGCTGAGCACATCCTTTGGACCTGAGGTTACTGCACAGAGAAGCTCCCGGACCAAGGGAAGATTGATGACACAGACCTTCCTCCAAAGCCAACAGAGAAAGCGGTCCCTTGGAGCTGACGCCCTGAATTTGGACTTGCAGCCTACTGGACCATGTTAAAGCTATCCACTTGTGGTATTTCTGTTACAGCAGTACTAGATGACCAAGAAACCTGTTATGGACTAAAGCTGTGTCCTACAAAAATATGTGTTGTAAGCCCTAACCCCTGTATGTGTGGATGAGTTGGAATCAACTTGATGGCGATGGGTTTATAAACATAGATGTAATCCCATTTGGGAATAGGGTTTTCTTTGCTATGCTAATGAGGTCATATCCGCACAGGGGCGTCTTAAACTAATCACTTTCGAGGTAGGAACAGATTAGGCATAGAAACAAACAAGCAGGAATTCGGGAAAGATCGATGTCACATGGAAATCTCCAAGGAACACCAAGAAGAATGCCAGACGTTGAGACAAGGATTTTCCCCCAGAGCAGACAGAATCTTCCCTAGAGCCAGCGCCCTGAATTCAGACTTCTAGCCTCCTAAACTGTAAGAAAATATATTTCTGTTCATTTAAGCCATCTAGTTGTAGTATTTCTGTTATAGAAGCCCTAAGAAACAAAGACACTCCCTCTCCCACATCTTTCATTAAAACACAAAATAAATTCATTCCACCTCCACCTTTTGGACAATCCATGACATCAGAGGGACAATAATGACATCAGAGATAATAATGGCACCTTAGTCTAATTATTGGTTCTACTAACATAATAGAACCTATAGAGAGTCCCAATAAGTATCATTTCTCTTACATCTTCTAAAAGAATCATTTCAGTTTACTTTTGCCAAACTCAGCCACAACTGTTGAAAAATAAAGGCCAGACCCTTACCAATAAGCAAATAACTATGAAGAAAAATATCAAATGATTGAATATTGACATATCTGTAATAATCAATATCCGAGATTTCCATATTAGTCATTACAAAAACAATATAGTACCTAAAAATATCAGCTCTAATGGCAAAATACAATAAGATTTTAAGATAAAATATACATGGATATAAAATAAATTACTTACCTTCCTTCATTGACAAGTTCAATAAAGGCAAGGCCTGCATTCTTCTGAATAGAATTCTGCCACTCCTAAAAAATAGCAGAAAACCGCTGAAAATTTTTACTTAGCAAGTTACTTCTTTCAAAACAATAACAATGAGAAACACTACCCATATCAATTTCCTACCTTGACTCTGAAAGGAAAAGTTTTGTCAAACATGCTGTCTACCCATTACAACCTCGTGAACACATGAATAGTTGATGTTGAAAAGTACCCTAAATAAATTAACACAGTTTGATTCAAGATACACTGAATAATCTTATCTGTATTTATCTTACCCTTGTTGTTCCATACTATGATACATTCATTTAACTGAAATAGTCACCTACTCCTAAAACGGTTCAAAGAGGTTAAATGTAACAGTATCCAGTAGTTATAACTGAGAAAGTTTAAGGTTCACCCTTTCAAATAAAATATGTCATCAAAAGAGATGTATGAGAACCATTATCCATATGCAATATTCCAAATATTGATAATTTTTAATTTGATATATATAGTGATCTCTGCAACTGTATACTGAAATCTTCCAATTATAAAAACCACATATAACAAGACATGAAATCTCCCTAGACTACATTAATATCACTAGAAAAAGAGGAAACCATGAGGTACTGGTACAAACTATGACAGGTCAAGAACCAACAATGTAAAAACCTAGTTATTAATTTAAGGCTTATCTTTTAGAGTCAAAAAAAGTATTTTTCTACAGAGTCAGAACAATGCAGTCTTAATCTCTCCATTTCAAGGTTATCTGATCAGCAACCTTAACTCCACCTACAACCTTAATTCCTCCTTGCCATGTAACAACATATTCGCAGGATATGGTCATCTTTAGAGGCTAGTATTCTGCTTACCAGAGTGGGGAAAGGCCATAAAATCATAAGGAGTAATCCTGCTCAAGAGAGAGAGGGGATAGGTGGGATGGAGATCTTGAGAACACAGTAAACTTTAGACAATACCCACACTATAAAGGAACTAAGAAACTAAGACTCTCCCTCTCCCACATTTCTCATTAAAACACAAACTAAGTTCATTCCACCTCCACCTTTTGGACAAAGTAGAACAGCAACACAAGAGAAAGGACTGCTGATCAGTGGTTAAAAGCCCTGAATCACTTGTCATGCTATTCCAACTCATTGTTTACATGCTTGTATCTTTCCATATAGTGTGAGAACTCTTCAAGAATAAGACCATTAGGTTCAGTTACTGGTTTACTGAATAGTTGAACTTGGTGAACCTGAACTCTGGCACTTCATGGTACTTCTCAAAGCATTTTGCTTGCTTTCTTCACAGTTCTAAATTAAGTAATTTGCATTTTACTCTTGTTCCAGACAAAAATAAAACTTAAAAATTGGCGTGCTTATGCTTCATCTTTACATAGGTATTAGTCACTGTGCATTCCCCATAAAAGACACTCACAGAATATACGGAATTAAAATAGAGTATACTATATTGAGCCACTATAACATTTTATATCAGAAAATGATACATTATTTTAAAGACTAACTTGGCAGCAAAATGTTGGGTGAAGAATTTAATATCAAGGAGACCAGGCAAAATCCACCTTAATCATCTAGAAATGGTGGGATGAGGGCCTAAAAACAGGAAAGACCAACTGAAATAAAGAACAAGGTGAGAGCCAAGAAATCTATCAAAGAAAAAATTAACAAAACTTTCATTTCTATAAGAATCATTTCATTTGATTCCTTTCAAACCATCTTATGAGATAGTCCAGATGCCATTATTATTAGCCATCAATTTTAAAGATGAGTTAAGTTCAGAAGTTAAGTCAACATGTCCTAAGTAAAATAAATAAATAAATAGATAGGTAGATAACCTATTCAATGTTAAAGTGATTATTCAAATCTAGGTTTTGGAACTGGAAACCTTACACACTTTCCACTCTGTTATGTTGGCTATCAAGCCTAACAAAGAAGATGAATCACAGACGTATCAATTTGCCACACATTTACTGTGGGCCTAAGATGTACTGTGATTTATAAAAACTGAATAAAACATAAACACTGACTTCAAACACACCAGTTATTACATAAAGATTATTACCCTCTATGATGAATTCAATAATAATAGCATATACGAACAATAAAAGTAGCAGAAGAGGGAATTATTTAATCTATCATGAGAGAGAAGGAATTCAAAAGGAGACAGCATCTTGATTATGCTTAAAAGGTTGAACCAATAAAACAAGGTAAAAAATAAGTGTGGAAAGACAAATGTAAAACAAGAAATTTTTTTGGAACAATAAGAGATCAAGAATTGAAGGAGTGTAATGTGCTTAGGAAGGGTGAAGAGTGCTAAAAAAAAGTTAAGCTTCAGAGAAAGAAAGGAATCAGATTATGACAAGAAATCACTTTTGGGGATACAAAGTATACAGCGAGGGTCATGACCTGCTGAGTTATACTGAGTTTATGATATAACTGGACATTTAACTAGAAATATCCTTCTGTCAAAGAGGGCTGTATCTCAATCAAACCTAAAAAATATGAAATTAGGAATCAGCAGCATAGAGATAATGTTTACACTGTGCCTGAATATAGATTATACAAAAATAGAAATTGTCCTTGGGGGGAAAAAGTGCTAGGGTACATAAATAAATAAGAAATATAAATCAGAAAGCTGAAAATTATATCTAAGAGGGTAGTCACAATTAGTGGGGGTAGGGTGGGAGTGAGGAATAACAGCAGCAAAGAAAACCAAACATAGAAGTTTTTGTTTGTTTAAAAGGAGATGCATCCTTTCTTCACAGGAAGGAAGTGAAGAAAGAGTTCAATAAGTAGTAATTCAACATCTTAATAAGCAAAGTACATTTTAACATAAATATTGATGAGGAATGAATGGGGAAAAAAAGAAAGACAGACAGACCAGTGAATTTTGCTAGATCAATTATGAGCTAGAAATCTAAAGTTCACTAGCTTATGATTAGGGATAGATTATAAATATATTAACTATATACTTTATGAATAGTTTATACATTTTAAAAACATAGGAAAGAGTAATATCACCCAAAATGATGGAATAGGAAGCTCTTGGGGTCAGTTCCTCCATCAAAACAATAACTGAACTAGAAAGAACAACTGGAATCAATTATTTTGGAACTCTGAAACTCGACTGAACACTTACATCAACCAGGGGAGTGCCGGATGAAGGGAGAAACCACTGAACTTTCAAGATGAGCCACGCATGACAGCTGGCTACCATCTACCCTCCCTTACCCCACCATATGGTGGGAGATGACAGCCTGAATTCCTAGAGCAGCTGGTTGGTGCTACAGTGGGCAGTAAGGACCTTGTCCTCCAAGGATTTAGGGTAGTACATTTGGATTGGTCTGGTAGTACCTTGAGGGACCAGCACAGAAGACTGCCACAATTTCTTCTCACAGCATTCTCCCGGAAGCAGCAGCTTAAAGGGGTGTGTGTGTGTGTTTGTGTGTGTGGTGTGTGGTGTGTGTGTGTGTGTGTGTGTGTGTGTGTGTGTGTGTGTGTGTGTGTGTGTGTGTGTGTGTGTGTGTGTGTGTGTGTGTGTGTGTGAAATCTATCAGGCCACTAACTAACTGCAGAGATAACAGAACCTTCAGTGATCACACACAACTGGAATATACTCATTATAAAAAAGAGTTTGGAAAAGTATCTAAACAAACAGATTACTACAGCTTTCATCAAGTAATAGCAATCCCTAAGGAGTGGGAAAATCAAATATTCAAAGCTATTATGTTATAAATCCAGAATTTCCAGTTCTTAACAAAAAATTACAAAACACACAAAGAAACAGGAAAATATGGCTCATTCACGGGAAAAAATAATTTGATATACACCACCTATGAGAAAGCACATAATTTAGAATTACTACTCAAAGACAATAAATCAACTGTTCAAATACGCACAATGAGCTAAAGCAAATGACGGAGAAAGAATTAAGGGAAATTAGGAAAACAAACAATGAACAAAATAAGAATATCAATAAAGAGACAGGGATTATAAAAAGGAACCAAATAAATTCTGGAGCCAAAAAGCACCATAACTGAAATGAAAACATCACTAAACGTATTCAACAGCAGATCAGAGCAGGCAAAAGAAAGGACCAGTACATTAGAAAATAGTTTTATCAAGTCTGGGGAAAAGAAAGATAAAAGAATGAAAAATGAACACAGCATAAGAGACCTGCAACACACCATTCAGCATACAAATATACACATCACAGGAGTCCCAAAACGAGAAAAGAAAAAGAAGCAGAAAAAAGTAATTGAAGAAATAATGACCAGAAAGTTCCAAAGGTTGATGAAAGACAAGATACACATCCAGGAAGCTCAACAAACTCCAAAAAAGGATTACCTCAAAAAGTTCCATACCAAGACACATTATAGTCAAACTGTCAAAACCAAAGACAAAGAGAATCTTGAAAACAACAAGAAAGAAGTGAATCATCATGTACAAAGGATCCTCAATAAGATTAACAGCTAATTTCTTATCAGAAACCGTGGAAGCCAGAAGGCAGTGTCATGATATATTTGAAGTGCTGAAAGAAAGAAAAAAAAACTGTCTATCATGAATTCTATATTTGGCAAAAACTATTCTTCAAGAATGAAGGCAAAATTAAGACATGACCAGATAAACAATAGCTGAGGGACTTTATTACCACTAGACCTGCCCTACAAGAAATGCTAAATGGAATCCTTCAGGCTGAAATGAAAAGACAATAGATAGCAACGCAGAATCATAAGAAAAAATAAAGAGCACTGATAAAGGTAACTACAAAGGTAAATATAAAAGCAAGTATTATTGTACTTTTGCTTTCTAACTCCACTTCTTTTCATATATGATTTAAAAGACAAATGCATAAAACTACAATTATAAATCTATGTGGGCAGACACGTATAAAAATGTAACTTGTGACAACAATATGAAGGGGGAGGGACAGAAACGTATAGGAGGAGATATTTTGTATACTACTGTAATCCCCAAGGCAATGACTAAGAAAATAACAAAAATTTACACAAAATGAAAGAAAGGAATCAAAATGATACACTACAAAAGTGTAACAAAATAACAAAAAAATTCAGTTAACAGAGGAATTAAGAAAAAAAGAATGCGTAAGACATACGGAAAACAAATAGCTAAATGGCAAACGTAAACCCTTCCTTATCAGTAATAACTTCAAACATAAAGTTTAAATTCTCCTATTAAAGGGTACAGAATGGTAGATTGGATATTTTTTTTACATGCGTGTATATGCTCTCTACAGGAGACCCACTTTTGATATAAAGACAGAAAGAGATTCAAAGTAAGATAATGGAAACAGATATTTCATAAAAACAAAGAGTTGTAGTGGCTATCTTATTATCAGAAAAACAGACTTTAAATCAAAAAAAGTTACAAGAGAAAAATCACATTATATATTGATAAAAGGTTCCATCCAGCAAGAAGATATAACCACTATAAACATATATGTACTTTCATTTAACAACAAAGCCCCAAAATACCTGAATCAAAAATTGGCAGAACTGAGGGGAAAAATAGTTGTGCAATAACAGTTAGAGACAGAAAGTAAAATAAAAGGGGGCTGGGTGGAGGGGGTAATAAAACGTTATTGTTTGATGGGTACAGAATTTCTGTTTTAGATGATAAAAAAGATCTGGAGATAGCAGTGATGGTTATACAACATTGTGAATGCGTTTAATGCCACTGAATTGTACACTCAAAAATGATTAAAATGTTAAATTTTATGTTACAAATATTTTACCACAATAAAAAAATTTTAAAATAAATTAAATAAAAAAATTTAAACCTAGGAAGGAATTTGACCAGCAGAATATGAACAAATGAATTTCTTTTAATCCTCATCTCAAAACATATATATAATTAGTGTTACTCTAATAAGACTGGGCCTGCACAAATTGAAACGTAGCTAGATTTAAGAAATCTCAATGTGTGTTCATATGTGAGTGTGTATATATATACACACAAATACATATACACATACATACACACACACACACGCATACATGTATTTTAAAAGATCTAGAAATATTTGTGATATTTATACTTAACACTCCCCTTGTATTCTGCCTATATAATATTCCTAACCTCATCTCTTTTTGTTCTTTCTGCCAAAAAAAAGAACTATGTAAGATTACTTCCCATTGCTCACCATAAACCATACTCATATTTTCTGAATATAATACCATTAATAGTTTTAAATACCATGCAATTTCACCCTTGATGGCTGCTCTGTTTCACTTCAGAATTCTTATTTTTGTCAACTCATCCTTTCTCATCTACTTTTTCCTTTTTACCCTCACTTTGGTACTACTTTCTTTAGTGTTCTGAAAATCCCAAGGTGGTCCTTAGGTCTGCTCTACTCCCTAAATATTGTTCATAAGATGATATAAACAGAGTCTATTAGTTAGACATTTGAGGGCTAGATTTAACAAAAAGATAAAGCAACATGCAGTTAGGAAACAGCGATAACCAAAAAGTCATGAGATCTGTGTCCTCAGCCTGACTCTGACACTAATAGAATATGACGTGGGACAGATCACTTTACAAGCCTCAAAAGCTGCCCTAAACTTAGTAATAGTACAGTAACAGTAGAGATGGTTTTAATGGCATATAGACCTAAAATACTCTGAAAGTTTCTGATGCCCTAGCAAGACTTAGAAAATTATCCAAGAAAGATGTAGAAACAGCTAACGTTTTGAGGGGAAGAGGAGAACATATATATGATCACTGTGGACAGACAACAGAGGATCAGAAGGGGCTGCGATACCTCAAGGGATATCACAGTCAAAGAACAGAAGCATCTGATCACTCCTCAGCTCTTACACCAAACACAGCCCTCTCGGTAAGCCACCTGGGAGTTAGATACAGTACCAGAGTATGGGGACACAAGACTTAAGTTCAGTGACTTTTCATTGAGATGACTAAGTTGAAGGAAAAGCTCAAAAGAGAAATTAAGTTCAGTAAAAGAAAAGTAAGGAAAGTGACTTTCCTTGCTAGAAAGAATTCTGAAAAAAGGCAAGAAGGAATCTCTAGAATTTTCTGTATAGAATTATTTAGGTCAGTCACTGTATTTTAAAAACTATTTTCTAGTGTTACACTTCTCATATTCATTTTGCTGATACAAAACTGCAATGCGGGTGGGGGAGAATTTCATTATATAATCCAAATCAAACTCAAAACTCCACATAGATAAAACAGATAACACCCCCAGGGGTCACAAATTTTAAGTGAAGTGTTAACCACCTTTTTCTTTTTTTAGTTGTACTTTAAGTGAAAGTTTACTGCTCAACTTAGTTTCTCTTACAAAAATTTATACACACATTGTTACATAACCCTAGTTGCTCTCCCGACACTGCGACAGCACGCTCCTCCTTTTCACCTGGATTTCCTGTGTCCATTCAAATAGCTCCTATGCGTTTCTGCCTTCTCATCTTGCCTCTGGACAGGAGTTACCCATTTAGTCTCATGTATCTACCTGAACTAAGAAGCACATTCTTCACAAGTATCATTTTATGTCCCATAGTCCAGTCTAATCTTCATCTGAAGAGATGGCTTCGGGAACAGTTTAAGTTCTGGGTTAACAGAGAGTCCGGAGGCCAAGTCTTCCAGGGTTCCTCCAATCTCAGTCAGACCATTAAGTCTGGTCTTTTTACTAGAATTTAAGTTCTTCACCCTACTTTTCTCCTGCTCTGTCAGGGACTCTCTGTTGTGTTCCCTGTAACAGCAATCATTGGTGGTAGCCAAGCACCATCTAGTTCTTCTGGTCACAGGATGATGCAGTCCCTGGTTTATGTGGCCCTTTCTGTCACTTGGGCTAATATTTTCCTTGTATCTTTGGTGTTCTTCATTCTCCTTTGCTCCAGATGGGTTGGGACCAATTGATGCATGTTAGACGGCCGGTCACTAGCTTTTAGGACCCCAGACGCCACTCACCAAAGGGGGTTGCAGAACACTTTCTTAATAAACTTTGTTATGCCAATTGACCTAGATGTTGCCTGAAACCATGATCCCCAGACTCCCGACCCTGCTACTCTAGCTAACCATGATTTTTTACATTATTTTCATGTATATACAGAAAATGACTTTTATTTATATTGTAAAATCAGGAAGTGTGTCATTTAAATTTCACAGAGATTGAAAAATTACCTGGGTTACACTGAAAACTACTAAAAAAAATAATAAGTCTAACTATACAAAATTTAACACCTTAAATATTTTGTGCCCTAAACTTTACGTGGCATGTTGCAGAAAATACTATATATATTTTTTAATTAAAACCAAATTAGATAAAATAGAAGATCAAGTAGAAATACAAATCTTAACTACTCTTGGCTACTACAAATCTCAAATATATCATTAAGTTTTCATTTGTCAATAATCCACTCCTGTTTTTTAATATTAATATTTAATAAAATACAATCTACCATGGATATAAATACATATTACTAAAAATTAATAGCCCACCTAAAAAGAATCTAAAGGCCATAAAAATAAACAATTTCAATTTTTTAATGACAGTCCCATCTATTACTTAAAGCAAACAAGTTTCCTGCATAAAAACATTTCTTCAGTGCTTTGTACAAGTTGCCAAAACTGAAAAGAAAATTCATTTATCATAACACTCTAAAGCATTTTTCTCCACTTCAGAGACAATTATCAAAGAAGGAGTTACTCTAAACAATTTCAGAAACCGCAACTCAATATAACCTTTAGTGAGTTTTAATAGTTGAAAGAAAAGCTTAATGGTCATCATCTTTTATGATCATTTCAATATTTCATCACAGTATTTACAATTATATAGTGATGCAAAATGTATAGTACATTTACAGGTCTTGGTTATTCTTCTCCCAAAGGTACTGATGAAAAAACACACGTTAAAGGCCTCAAATCCAACCACTAATGCAACTAAGTTATTTCAAAACACATTTCAGCACTTTGGAGAGGAAGGACTCAAAACAAAGCAACAGAGTCAATAATTTCATACCTGTTCTAAGCTGCCTTTAATTGACTATCACTTCCTAAGGCCATAATTTTTGACTAGTCAATTTTTACTAAAATATACTCTAAGATTATTAATACTCTTACATCATACAACAATAGCATTGATATATGTAATTGTACAATGCAGATAATATTAAAGTTATTATATATATTTATGTAAAAAAGATATATTTGTGTAGTGTAATTTCAAATACATGCTTTTGGTGATAAATGTCATCTTAGTTAATTAGGGAAATAAAAAGGACTACAATAATTAAATCTACTCTTCTCTACTCCTAACATACAAATAAATACCAAAAAAAGGAAAAAAAGACACCTATAAATGTATATTCATTTATCTTAACTTCCTTGGAAGTAAACTTGAGTATTTCCTAAATTCTATAATCTCCTTAAAAAAAAAAAAATCTGAGTCTTAAGAACACTGCATGAATTTTACCTAAACATAAAAGGCAACCTCCAAACATTGTTACTGTTGCTGTTAGGTACCATCAAGTCATTTTTGACTCATAGTGACCCAAAGAGACAGAGTAGGACTGCCACATAGGGTTTTATAGGCTAAAATCTTTGTAAGAGCAGATCACCAGGTCTTTACACCTGTGAAGCTGCAGGGTGGATTTGTACCATTGACCTTTTGGTTAATAGCTGAGCACTTATTCATTAAACCACCAGGGCTATTTACACTTGGGTGGCATAAACAGTTAAGTGACCGACTAGTAACTGAAAGAAAGGTGGTTTGAACCCACCCACAGGTGCCTTGGAAGATAGGCCTAGTCATCTGCTTCAAAAAGGTCACAGCCCTAAAAACACTATGGAGCAGTTCTATTCTGCACACATAGCCGTGAGTTGAAACTGACTCGAGGGCAACTAACAACAAAATACAGCAAAGCAGGTAAAATCAGCCCACAGATTGACAAAATTAACTATATATAATCCATTTTGCCCTCCTTTTACTTTACCAAATTCTCAATGCTGACTAACATTAAATGAAGTATCATTGTTTTCTACTACTCAGTTACATTATCTCTAAACCACAGTTTAATCTTAAAAAAACAGTGACATGTAAATAGAACAGAATCAAGAACCCAGATGTAAATCCATCCACCTACGGTCACCTGATCTTCAACAAGGGCCCAAAGGTAATCAAATGGGAAAAAGACAGTCTTTTTAACAAATGATGCTGGAAAAACTGGATGACCATCTGCAAAAAAATGAAACAGGACCCATACCTCACACCATACACAAAAACTAATTCAAGATGGATCAAAGACCTAAATATAAAACCAAAAACTATAAAGATGATAGAAGAAAAAACAGGATCAACACCAGAGACCGTAGTACACAGCATTAAACAGATATAAACCATAACCAACAACATACAAACTCCAGAAGATAAGATAGATACTTGGGATCTTCTAAAAATTAAACACATGCTCATCAAAAGACTTCACCAAAACAGTGAAAAGAGAAGCTACAGACTGGGAAAAAATTTTTGGCTATTACAAATCCAACAAAGGTCTAATCTCTAAAATCTACAGGTAAATCAAACACCTCTACAACAAAGACAAATAATCCTGTTAAAAAATGGGCAAAGAAAATGAACAGACACTTCACTAAAGAAGATATTCAGACTGCTAACAGACATGTGAGGAAATGCTTGTGATCATTAGCCTTTAGAGAAATGCAAATCACAACCACAGGGAGATACCAACTCATCCCGGAATTACTGGCACAAATTAAAAACACAGAAAATAACAAATGCTGGAGAGGCTGCAGGGAGATTGGAACTCTTATGCACTGCTGGTGGGAATGCAAAATGGTGCAACCATTTTGGAAAATGATATGGCACTTCCTTAGAAAGCTAGAAACAGAAATACCACATGATCCAGCAATCCCATTCCTAGGAATATATTCCAGAGAAATAAAAGCCATCACACAAAAAGACATATGCACACCCATGTTCATGGCAGCATTGTTCACAATAGCAAAAAGATGGAAAGAACCTAGATGCCCATCAACAGATGAATGGATAGACAAACTATGGTACATACACTCAATGGAGTGTTACGCAACGATAAAGAACAATGATGAATCTGCAAAGCATCTCACAATGTGGATGAATCTGGAAGGTATTATGCTGAGTGAAATAAGTCAATCACAAAAGGACAAATATTGTATGAGACCACTTCTGCAAAAACTCAGGAATAGGTTTACATATAAAAAGAAATAATCATTGATGGTTACGAGGCAGGGGAGGGGTGAGCGTGGAAAAACACTAAATAGACAATAGATAAGTGGTAACTTTGGTGAAGGGTAAGACAGTACACAATACTGGGGAAGCCAGCACAAATTGTTCAGGCTAAGGTCATGAAAGCTCCATGGACAAATTCAAATTCCCTGAGGGACCAAATTACTGGGCTGAGGGCTGTGGGGACTATGGTCTCAGAGAACATCTAGCTCAATTGGCACAGCATAGTTTATAAAGAAAATGTTCTACATTCTACTTTGGTGAGTAGCATCTGGGGTCTTAAAAGACTGTGAACAGCCATCTAAGATACTCCACTGGTTTCACCCCTTCAGGGGCAAGGGAAAATGAAGAAAACTAAAGACACAACGGAAAGATTAGTCCAAAGGACTAACAGACCACTACTACCACAGCCTCCACCAGACTGAGTCCACTACAACTAGATGATGCCCAGCTACCACCACTGACTGCTCCGACAGGGATCCAGACAGAGCTGGAGAAAAATGTCAAACAAAATTCTAACTCAAAAAAAGACTAGAGAGACTGGAGAAACCCCTAGAGTATGGCCCTCGGACACCCTTTTAGCTCAGTAATGAAGTCACGCCTGAGATTCACCTTTTAGCCAAAGATCAGGCAGGCCCATAGGACAAAATGAGACTAAAGGGGCACAACAGCCCAAGGACAAGGACTAGAAGGCAAGAAGGGACAGGAAAGCTGGTAATCGGGAACCCGAAGTCAAGAAAGGAGAGTATTGACATGTCGTGGTGTTGCTAACCAATGTCATAAAAAAAATTTGTACTGTTTAATGAGAAGCTAGCTTGTTCTGTAAACCTTCATCTAAAGTACAATAAAAAAAAGAATATAAAAAAAAATTTTTTTTTAAGTGGTATATAATGAGAGACTACCAGTTAAACATACTAAAAAACAAGAACAAAGAAAAAAAGAGGAGACAACTTCATACAGTACACCAAACAGGTAAAAAAAATTTGAGAACCTAGAAACAGATGGACTCATGGTAACTAGCATAGTGGACTAGAGAAAACAAACGACACACAAGACAGCAGGGGAAATCTAGTTCAGGAAGCAAATCAATACTTACTCCAGACTCTAGAAAGGTCAAGACTTGAAGGCACTGAGTACGTATGAGGATGACTGACAGACAGGGTTGACAGCTGTTGAAATGACTCAAAGTTTGTATCAAAGCAGTTAGAATCCCAGATCCGCTCCCCTATGCTGTGCAGCCTTCCCCAGCATAATAAAAGACAGGAAGTTTACCTTCTGGAAAAATTTGCATAATTGGAGACACTGTAAAAGGTAATACTGGAAATAAGAAGATAATCTGAAAGCAAACATAAGGAACTATGGGACTCCAGCATCCTTCTACCAGTTGGTTCTGAGAAAAAGTGCAACAGGCATATATTATATGTTGCTCTTGTTGTTACATGACACCAAGTCAGTTCCAACTCATAGTGACCCTATGTACAACAGAAAGAAACACAACCCGGTCCTGTGCTATCCTCACATTCATTATGTTTGAGCCCATTGTTGCAGCCACTGTGTCAATTCATCTCTTTGAGGGTCTTCCTCTTTTTTGCTGACCTTCTATTTTACCAAATATGATGTCCTTCTCCAGGGACTGGTCCCTCCTGATTAACATGTCCAAAGTAAATGATGTGAAGTCTCACCATTCTTGCGTACAAGGAGCACTCTGGCTGTATTTCTTCCAACTCAGATTTGTTCGTTCTTCTGGCATTCCACGGAATATTCAATATTGTTCACCAACACCGTAATTCAAAGGCATCAGTTCTTGTGTCTTCTTTCTTCATTGGCCAGCTTTCACACACATATGAGGCAACTGAAAATACCACGGCTTGGGTCAGGTGCACCTTAGTCCTCAAAGTGACTTATTTGCTTTTTAACACTTTAAAGAGGTCTTTTGCAGCAGATTTGCCCAATGTAGTAAGTCGTTTCATTTCATAACTGCTACTTCCATGGGTGTTGATTACATATCCAAGTAAAATGAAATCCTTTACAATGTCAATCTTTTCTCCATTTATCATGAGGTTGCTTACTGGTCCAGTTGTAAGGATTCTTCTTTTCTTTATGTTGAGGTGTAATCCACGTTGAAGGCGGTAGTCTTTGATCTTCATCAGTAAGTGCTTCAAGTCCTCTTTGCTTACATCAAGTAAGGTTGTGTCATCTGCATATCGCAGGTTGTTAAGAAGTCTTCCACCAATACTGATGCCACATTCTTCTTCATATAGTCCAGCTTCTCGGATTATTTATTCAGCATACAGACTGAATAAGTAGAGTGAAAGGATACAACACTGATGTGCACCTTTCTTGATTTTAAACCATACAGTATTACCTTGTTCTGTTCAAACAACTGCATCTTGGTCTATGTATAAGCACAACTAAGTCTTCTGGAATTCCCGTTCTTTGCAACGTCATTCATATTTTGTTATGATCCACACAGCCAAATGTGTTTCCATAGTCGATGAAACACAAGTTAACATCTTTCTGGTATTCTCCACTTGCAGCCAAGGTCCATCTGACATCAGCAATGCTATCCTTTGTTCCATGTCCTCTTCTGAATCCAGCTTGAATTTCTGGAAGTTCCCTGTCAATGTACTGCTGCAGCCGCTTTCGAATGATCTTAATCAAACTTTTACTTGCATGTGATATTAATGATATTGTTTGATAATTTTCACATTCTGTTGGATCACCTTTCTTTGGAATGGGCACAGATATGGACCTCTTCCAGTGAGTTAGCCAGGTAGCTGTCTTCCAAATTTCTTGGCGTATATGAGTGGGCACTTCCAGCACTACATCCCTTGTTGAAACATCTCAATAGGTATTCTGTGAATTCCTGAAGCCTCTGTCATGGATTGAATTGTGTCCCCAAAAAAATGTATGTAGCAACTTGGCTAGGTCATGATTCCCAGTATTGTATGATGGTGTTATCGGATATGATTTCCTTATGTGTTGTAAACTCTACCACTATGATGACAATATATGTGATCTCCTCATGTGTTGTAAATTCTATCACTGTGATGAGGTTATACTGATGAGGTTGACAAGATCACTGTCTTAATGCAATCTCTTTTGAGATATAAAAGAGAGAAGAGAGCAGAGACACATGGGAACCTCATACCACCAAGAAAGCAGTGCTGAGAGCAGAGTGCGTCCTTTGGACCTGAGGTTCCTGCACAGAGAAGCTCCCAGACCAAAGGAAGACTGATGACATGGACTTTCCCCCAGAGCCGATGGAGAAAGCATTCCCCTGGAGCTGATGCCCTGAATTTGGACTTCTAGCCTACTGGACTGTGAGAGAATAAATTTCTCTTTATAGAGCCATCCACTTGTGGTATTCCTGTTAGAGCAGCACCAGATGACTAAGACAGCCTCCTTGTTTTTTGCCAATGCCTCCAGTTTAGTTTGGACTTCTCCCTTCAATACCATCAGTTCTTAATCTTATGCTACCTCCTGAAATGGTTGAACATCAACCAATTCTTTTTGGTACAGTAACTCAGTATTCCTTCCACCTTCTTGTGATACTTCCTGCATCATTCAATATTTTATCCATAGAATCCTTCAAAATTGAAACTCGAGGTTTGAATTTTTTCTTCAGTTCCTTCAGTTTAAGAAATGCCAAGCATGTTTTTCACTTTTGGTTTTCTAACTCCAGGTCTTTACATATTTCATTATAATACTCTGTCTTCTGGAGCTGCTCTTTGAAATCATCTGTTCAGCTCTTTTACTTCATTATTTCTTCCATTCACTTTAGCTAATCTACATTCAAGAGCAACTTCTAGAGTCTCTTTTGACATCCATTTTGATCTTTTCTTTCCTGGAAACCCTGGAAGCAAAGTGGTTAAGTGCTACAGTTGCTAACCAAAAGGCTGGCAGTTCGAATCAACAAGGTGCTCCTTGGAAACTCTATGGGGCAGTTCTACTCTGTCCTATAGGGTCCCTATGAGTTGGAATCAACTCAACAGCAATGAGTTTTTGGGTGTGGTTTTTTTTTTTTTTTTTTTTTTTTTTCTTTCTTCAGGTATGATATCCTTGATGTCTTCCCATTAGTCCTCTGGTCTTCAGTCATTAGTTTTCAATGGGTCAAATCTATTCTTGAAATGGTCTCCAAATTCAGGTGGGATATACTCAAGGTTGTATTTTGACTCTTATGGATCTGTTTTAATTTTCTTCAGCTTCAAATTCAACTTGCATATGAATATTGATGGTCTGTTCTGCAGATGGCCCCTGGCCTTGTTCTGACAGATGATATTGGACTTTTCCATGTCTCTTTCCACAGATATAGTCGATTTGATTCCTGTCTGTTCCATCCAGTGAGGTCCATGTGTACAGTCACCATTTATGTTACCGTAAAAAGGTATTTGCAATGAATAAGTCATTGGTCTTGCAAAATTCCATCATGCAATCTCCAGCGTCATTTCTAACTAAGGCTAGGCTATATTTTCTAACTACTAATCCTTCTTCTTTGTTTCCAACTTTCAAATTCCAGTCACAGTAACTATCAATGCATCTTGATTGCATGTATGAGAAATTTCAGACTGCAGAAGTTGGCAAAAATGTTCAATTTCTTCATCTTTGGCATTAGTGGTTGGTGCATATATTTGAATAAATACCTGTATTAACTGGTCCTCCTTGTAGCCGTATGCATATTACCCTATCACTGACAACGTTATACTTCAGGATAGATCCTGGAACTTTCTTTTTGATGATGAACACTACACCATTCCTCTTCAATTCGTCATTCCCAGCATAGTAGACTATATGATTGTCTGATTCAAAATGGCCAATATCAATCCATTTCATCTCACTAATGCCTAGGTTGGGGCCCTGGTGGTGCAGCGGTTAAGTATTTGGGTGCTAACCAAAAGGTCGGCAGCTCAACTCCACCAGCCGCTCCTTGAAAACCCTATGGGGCAATTCTACTCTGTCCTATAGGGTCACTGTGAGTCGGAATCGACTCAATGGCAACGGGTTTTTAATGCCTAGGATATCGATCTTTATGCGTTCTGTTTCATTTTTGACAACTGCTAATGTTCCTTGATTCATACTTTGTACATTCCATGTTCCAATTATTAACAGATGTTTGTAGCTGTTTTTTCTCATTCTGACTCGTACCACATCAGAAAATGAAGGTCCCAAAAAGCTGACTTCATCCACGTCATCCAAGGTCAACTCTACTTTGAGAAGGCAGCTCTTCCCCAGAGTGCCTTCCAACTTGAGGGGCTCATCTTCCGATACTGTATCTGACAATGTTCTGCTGCTATTCATAAGGTTTTCATTGGCCAATTTTTTCAGAAGTAGACTGCAAGGTCCTTCTTCCTAGTCTGTCTTAGTCTGGAAGCTCCACTGAAACCTGTCCACCAAGGGTGACCCTGCTGGTATTTGCAATACCAGTGGCAAAGTTTCCAATATCACAGCAACGCGCAAACCACCACAGTACGACAAACTGACAGACACACAATGGCTATATCATATAGTTATTATGATATTAGATATTGGAGAATTTTTCTGGGAGAAAATTGAGAGAACAAGATAAAATAAGGGTCTACTAATGACAAAGCTAGCTCACTTATTATCAGTAGTCAAGTTTTTCTGCCTTATTCTTAAATATCAGCTGGACAGCCAAGGATCACCAGACATTTGAAAAATGCTTCTTACATGAATTATAGACATCAAAGAAGGCAAACAGGAAAAAGAGGACTTATATAAAACAGACAATATTTTTAAAGGTGGGTAAAAAGACTTTTAAAAATTATAACTAACACCCTCAAAAAATACAAATATTTCATTTAAAAAAGTAAAGACAGGGACTTTGTGTTATTCACTCCTCCCCCCTAAAAAACTCAGAAAACTAGAAAAAGCTCTTAGAAATTACATCAAACATAAAAATTTCAAAGGAAGTATTGAAAGGTATTTATTAGGGAAGTCTCTCAGGAAGTAAAATAAAAAATAATGAAAAAATAGATGAGAAAGGATAAAAAATAATGAGGAATCAATCCAGGTAGCTCAATAGCTAAGAGAATTTCTAGAAACAGAAATGATAAAAAAATAGAGAGAAAGAAATAATTCTAGAAATTTCTCAGAACACAAGGATACAATTTTTCATACTGAAATGGTTTATATCCAGTATGAAAAACAATGAATTTAAAAAGACCCAGCCACACCAAGGAAAATCTAGTAACAATAACAACAATAAAAATAAAAATAAAAAATTTTTAATGAAAAGTTTACAGAAAGAAAAAAATTATTTGGCAGGAAAATGATTTGCAGATTATAATACCAATACCTAAACAAGCTATCAATCAAGTTTAAAGGTAAAATAAAGACATACTCAGACATGCAAGGTTTTTAAAAAATTAACACACATGCATTTTTTTCTCCAAAATTACAAGGGAGGTGCCTTATCAAAATGATACTGATGCCTCACTATCATCCTTCATCCCCATTCTGCTTTATTTTCCCATGACATACTTACTACCACTAGATTTCACTTTTAAATGTCTTTCCCTGCAAGAGGACAGGGACTTTGTCTTGTTCGCTACCATATTCCCAGTGCTAGAAGAGTGACCAGTGAATCAGTATACATTTCAAAAAAAGAAGGCTGCAAGAGGACGCAGGAGACCAGGATTTTACCAAAAGAGAAAGATGAAGGAAATTCTAGGTTGATGATAAATGAACCCTCCCAAGACGACAGCTTTCTACAGGATTAAAGAACTACCAATCAAGATATGAACAGGAAAATGAAGAATTCTGGGCACAAATTTCTAAGAATAATGATTGAATCAACAGACACCTGGTGAATTTTTACTACATTGGTAGAAGTTTTATGATTCCAGTGAAAAAATGTAAAGATAAATTTTGAGGGGTACACAAAAATTCAAGTAAACAAAAAGGAGGGAATTATTAATTCTAGAATGGAGGAAGGAAGGAAAAAATATTTCATAGCTCTACCATGAATACTTACATTGTCACAATAATGTAAATGATAAATTTTGTTTGGGGGACAAAAAAACAAGAGTACTACAAGAGTTCAATGGTCATCTTCCATATAAGATATCAGATAATGTTTAAAACAGAAAAAACAAGAACCAGCATTGAAGCATATAATTTAGAAATATGGAAGTAACTATGGAGGTAAATGGAGCCCTGGTGGTGCAGTAGTTAAGAGCTCGGCGGCTAACCAAAAGGTTGGCAGTTCGAATCTACCAGCCGCTCCTTGGAATTCCTATGGGGCAGTTCTACTCTGTCCTACACTGTTGCTTTGAGTCAGAATCAATTCGATGGCAATGGGTTTTGGTTTTGGTTTTTTATGGAGGTAATCTCTTTCAACTAAGAGATCTGAAAGTGACCGCTTCCAGAAAGCAAGAATCAAGAGACAGAAAGATTACTAGGTCAGCAAATTTTTGTTTGTAAGTTTAAGTATTAGACATATTAAAAAAAAAATTTATATATATACATTCTACTCTGATGAAAAATAAAGTTTAAATTAAAAATCATATGGTCAAAATGAATAGAAATGGATAGAAAATAAAAATAATAATACACATCTATTTTTCTAACTGAACAAGTATTTATTGAAAATTATTCTGAAATATCTCTAAATAATAGAATGATCATTTAAGTTTCAAATACTGATATCAAAACTATGAAAATATGAATGTACCATAAATTATTAAGAACTTGTGTTTTTAATAAATTAACTATTTTCTATTGGCGGTAAAATATTCTCCTTTTTTAGTGTTTTGATCTCAGGACCCAAACAAAATTTAAATTAAAGAAATGAAAATAATTCAAGTTAACAATAACTTAAATTCATATCCAAATGTTCCATTTTCCTAATAAAAATATTAAAATTTAAAGGTTGTGTTCTTCAATGAATACCTATGTCGATTTTTAAGGTGTTACAGTTATCTATGTCTTTGTAAAATAAATCAAAACTAGATGAATGTAGCTCCAATTTACTAAAGAGGTGACAGAAACAATATTAGGAGTCAAGGGAGGAGGCCAGGGAGGGGAGCTCAAATGAGGAAGGGAACATATTAACACACAACTGATAAACACATTATACGTAAGACTAAAGGTCAAAACTAGACAAAATATGTTCATGGTCAAGATATAGTAATCTTAAATGCTCAAAGTAAACTATCAAGAACTTTTCAACAGTGTTTGCACTTTGTGTCAGCACTCTCTCAACAGCTTATCTAACACAAACTTTAGTAACCACATACCAGAAAAGAATATAGCATGATAGTAAAGGAAAGGTTTTACTCCACTGTTTCTTTAGAAGGTAAAGTAAATCATACCATGAAATAACACAATATAATACTACCCTTAGGAAAGTTTTAGTTTTGTTTATTTTTTAACATATTCATTTAACATGTACATCTAACTTGTACAAATATTATGGCTCAGCTTGTAAATGAAATATACATATACATACAACTCTCAGGTTTAAAAAAAACAAAAAAGAGAGAAATTCTGTTAAAGTCTGATTAGCAAATTGTGCAATTTTTAATTGCTTATTTAACATATACCTTTGAATATGTACTATGTACAAGCAATTGAATAATGAGAAAGAAATAACTATTTACAAAATATAAAATGCAAAGATTTAAAAATCCAAAAAGTTAAGAAAATAATGCAATCAATTATGCAATTACTATACTTTTTAATTATTTGGAAATAATCATTCACAAACCTAATAACCCCAATGTTGTGTCGAGGCATACATAGAATTAACATATTTGCAAGTGCTTTTAAAAACCTATGTTCAAACTTTTCCAAGAAAAACATATTCTCCAGCCAATAATGATCCTTCTAAAACTTCCAAACTGGTACCAATTTCGTGTAGTCAAGATCTTTCACTGATCAATACAGAAAGCTTGCTTTCAATAAAGGTGACAACAGTTGCTCTCACCCTTTCCAGCTACAAGCTCTCAACAGATGATCATCATTAAGCCTGTATCAGGGCTCCACATTCAGAAGCTATATAAATGTGTCCTATTAGTACTTGGTCAGTCTGTTTGGCAACTCCAGTTCTCCAGACATATGGCAATTGCTGCCCTTTGAGGTCTGAAGTCAAGTCTTTAGGGAATCTCAAAGCCTGCACTGAAATTACAAGGACTGTTCATTAGAGACTGCCGGAGGGGAAACATGAAAAGACTTCCATTAAAATAATAAAAAACAGCTAATTACTGTTAAGAGATTTTTAAACCATCTAATGTATTCAGATATAATAAAAAAAGTATTTACCAATTGAATTCTTTTTAAAAGCACTACTTTCTAGACATGGGGAGAAAACAGCTTTCTTCATGTTTCCCATCCCCCACCTCAACATACCTAACATATTCGTTTCATAAGAATGATCAAATCAAGATTCTGATATCGTGAGAGAAAAAAAAATTCTCTTATACCTTTCTACAGACCACTGTAAACACTTTCCAAATGAAGGTACTTTTAGAGACAGAGTTTTGTTTTCTAATATTTAGTTTGGATTATTATACGATGTTATTTAAACTCAGGCAAAAAGAGTGTCTCTTTTGAGATGTTTCTTTTTTTTTTAATGTCTAGATTCTTTTTAGCTTGAGAGACTAAGATGGTTATTAAGTTTCACAGCAAAACAATAGTACTACATAATATTTATTTCAGTAACAAATCTTTATAAATGTTACATAAAATTCATTATCGTGTCTCAATCACTCCTTGGATCCACAGACATGTTGGTTTCTGACAGCCTAATTCCAAAAAGCAATTACAACCTCAATCCATATGTGAAAAGACAACAGAAAGCAAGTACATTAAACAGTTTAAAACAATAAAAATCTAAAGAAAACAGATTACAAATGATTTATATGAATGCCTAGTGATGAAGTTAATTACAAGTAACCCAATAAAATAGTCCCTTTATTACTGTACAGCAAGTAATAGCTCTAGATGCAAAAACCAGAACTCTTTTTGCTGACTTTTTCATGCCCAATCCCACAGCACACAACATTAAGAATTAAACCTGTAGTAAATAAGCCATATAGAAAACGGCAGTTTTAAACTAAAAGCAAAAAGTCTCCTGCTGTTTAACCATTTAAGGTCTTCCACTCTGAACACTGACCACTGTAAACTGATACTATGTTCTCATAGAGTGCATTCTTAAATTTAATATAAATTGAGATTTCATTTCAGTGTTCAAAGTGTTGCTTCCAATCAAAAATTTATAACTATGAAATAACACCACATTTCATAAAAAGCAAATAAAGTATCTCATTGAATATTTATGTTACGAAATAATAAGTCTTCAGAATTAAAATTTCCCAAGCCTCATAAATCGATCTATAAAGCTTTGGTTTCTGATTTTAAAGTATAGTACCTAAGAAATACACATAGCTTGTTACAGTAACATCGTGAAGTTGCCAAGAGCCACAGCCTGGATGCATAATGACTTTTCTGGTGAAGAAGACCTCAGAGTTCAGAGTGATTCATTAATTCTCTCAAATATTTGTCAATCCACCTAGTAAGATATTAGCTGATGCCAAACATAACTATAATACAAATGTCCTAAGAAATGTTACGTACAAACATCATCATGTAGACTTCTTTGCCCTACAACATAAGTGAAATAGTGATATGACAAGATACTAGATAATCTGGTTTTGCTGTACAAATAAATAAGGACTGATGAAACAATCAACAGCGCATCTCTCTGGGGGTATTATATCCCTATCAATTTCGTTTCCATTAGAAAGGCATGCAATATTAGCTTATTTTGCATAATTTTTTGAGGGTCAGTAACTTCACAAATTGGAATTGTTCTCCTCAACTATGGTAAAACGCTATAAAGGTAGGCATCTCTACCTTTGAGTCCTCATTAATACTTAATTTGCCATACAACATACACTCAAATGTTTGTTAAATCATAATTCAACATTGTCAGGTGAAGGAGGGGAGAGCACTTCACTAAGAATGCTAGTGTCCTTCCAAGTATCACTAGTTATTACTATTATTATCTTCAGTTTCCTGTGGCTGCTATAACAAATTAATATAAACTTGGTAGCTTAAAACAATCAAAATTTATTCTCTCATAGTTCTGGAAGCCAGAAGTCTGAAATTCGTTTCAGTGAGCCAAAATCAAGGTGTTCCCATGGCCGCACTCCCTCTGGAGACTCTATGGGTGAATCTGTTCCTGGCTTCTATGTTCCACTGGCTATCAGTATCCCGTGGCTTGTGGCTGCATCTCTCTCTGCTCAGTCTTTATACAGAGGTCTCTGTGTGTCTGCTGCTAATCTCCCTCTGCCTCTCTCTTATAAGGCTATCTGTGATGGCATTTATAGCTCGTCCAGATAATCCAAGATTGTTTCCTCATTTCAATATCCTTAACTTAATTCACATCTGCAACAGCTCTTTTTCCAAATAGGGAACATTCACAGGTTCCAGTGATTTGATGTAGATACCTTTTAAGGGGCCATTTTTTGGCCTCCTAAACTAGAGAAACCAAATTAAAACAGCTGGAACAGCACATTGAAGAAAAGTGAACTTTACTAACAAGTTGAAACACATTAGAGAAGATTCAAAAGAAATGCATTTTTAAAAAATCAGTGTACTGTGGCAAGAGCTGGGAAACAAAGCAAGTCAAGTCAGCTTCCACTCCAAGTGTTGGTTCTACTAGTGATTGAGTTGTGATTACTTTTGTTTTCTGTTTCAGAAGTTCAGCTTAATTTGTTAAGTATAATGTCTATCAGACTACAATAAACTAAAAGCTGGGCAGTTACTAGCTGATATCGGACATAGCGACTTCAACTAGCCAAAAAGCAACAGTGGCACTGCCAAATGTCAAAAATAAGTTAAGGCAGCAATACAGACCTGGTAAGGATAGTGGTAAACAATAGAAAGAGAGAAAAAAAAAAAATCATCCTCCATTATTTTACTTTCTTACTACCACTGACCAACCTCCCTTCATCTTTAACTAAACATATACCAGCAAATAGAATCCTATTCTCACATTCAGACTAGTGCTTTGACAATAGCGTACCTTCTGAATAAAACCAATACCAAACCAAATCCGTTGCCATATAGTCGATTCCAACTCATAGCTACCCTACAGGACAGAGTAGAACTGCCCTATAGGGTTTCTAAGGAGCAGCTGACAGATTCGAACCGCCAACCATTTGGTTAGCAGCCACTATACCACCAGGGCTCTACCTTCTGAAGAGATAGATATAAGATGAAATGACTCTGATTTGTGATCAAATAAAAGGGATTTAGAACGTTGGTTACTTCATAAGCTTTCGTATGTAAAGGAATAGGTATTATTTTTCTGCAAAAAAGAAGTCAAAATTAAATTTTGTAGTATCAGATAGTAAGAGTAACTTGACAAACCAGGAAAGTCAACAAGACAATAATGCTGATGTTTCAATTAAAAGCCTAACTAAAATCTGAGCTTCCGAACTAAAGAATTTTCAGAAGTATATAAAACCAAAACAACCCAAACCCATTGCCATCGGGTCAATTCCAACTCATCGCGACCCATTAGGACAAGGTAGAACTGCCCCATAGGGTATCCAAGGCTGTAATCTTTACAGAAGCAGACTGCGACATCTTTCTCCTGTGGAGCAGCTGGTAGGTTCAAACTGCCGACCTTTTGGTAAGCAGCCTAGCACTTAACCACTGCAGTACCCGGGTTCCTTCACTTCTACATGGTCTACCTCAAACAGCTAAGGAACTGACTGCTAGGAAAGCAAATAAATAACCTTTAGGGTTCTGATTCTTAGTTCACTTAGGCCTCACTCAAAGTTGAATCTTCAGATTTTGTTAAAACTGTACACACTGCTGGATTTTCATATTATAAAATGGCTACCAGACTAAAAATAGCTGCCAAATGAAAAAGTGAACAATAAATGGAATATATGTGTAATTACTAATACATAATAATTCTCCTTTCCTAAATTAGGCTATTATATTCTCACTGTACATGCCAGGGCACTAAAGTAAAATAACTGTTTTAGCTCAAAACCAACTAAGGCAAACAGTATAAAACTTTGAACAGAAACCAAAATTTTAATTTGGTTGCCGACAAGCTAGAATGGCTAATATTAACTCTGATTACTCTGACTAAAATTCATTAAATTATTTACTATTTATTTAAAAGATGTACTATGCAAATAGCTGAGCCTTCACGAAGTTACCACACAGTTTGGTATTAAACAAAGGCCATCAAAAGCTTTAGACCTTTAACCTAGTCTTTCCGTAATACTTTAACTTCAGTAGATTGATTTTAAAGTAACAGAGAGGGAAAAAAGGATGAAGCAAAACTAAGCAACAGTAAATGAGAAACAGAGACCAACTTGCATACGTAATTTCATTAAACCAAAGAAAAATGCTCAGCATATTCCTATATGTGTATTCCTCCTTTTTCCTAACCCTCTTCCTAATCCCAAATTTAAAAGACTAGTTGTAAAACGGTAGGGTGCCAAATTAAAGCACACTTTATTTTCAGATGTCTCCACGCTCATAGGCTGACTTCCTGTCAGGAAGAGTTCCATTTCACTGAATACCCTAATCAGCAGGGAACTTGCAGAATTAAGTGCCAGTTGATATTACTTTGTTTTGCATTTACCACCCTTGAGAATAATGTTCAAAGATCTAGTTATACAGTCAGCATGGTATCATCCTTCTGACTAGACTGCCAAGCCACAGGGTGTACTCCCTGTTCCACAAAATTTTCCTTAAATGGTTGGGTTCTCTAAATCTTAGTGTGCTGCTGAATCGATAGGATGCCTTGTATTTCAGAATAAATCCTGCATCTGAAGTTAAATTATGCTTTTCTTACGTTGTTGAACATTTGTAACAAAGCACTTTAAATTAATATTATGGACAGGTGTTCATACAAGTTCAAATAAGGATCAATTAAAAATGTTCATGAACTTATCAAACTAAATATTTCACATTAAAAAAGAAAAGGCAGTACTTTAGTCTCATTTACTTTGTTAATACATTTTTACTGTAATTTAAAGGCAAATGTTTCTACCCAGTGAGAAAGTTATCTGTTATAAACATTTGAATTAAAGCCATAAGACGTTTTCCATATTCAGCATAAAGTCTTGTTATTAAACTTATTTCAGATACTTTAAAATTGTTAGTGCATCTAAGATTTTCATGACCAATTTATATAACTTCTACCCTCCCCAACTCCCACAGACTTCCTATCCATGCTTCAAAGGTCTACGGTTCCCTTTTGAAAGGTCAGTTGTTCCTGTTGCACACAAAATTAACATTGAGCATTTCAACCTAGAGTATCTGTGCTCTCAGTCTCTGTCCACTGTAAGGGTAAAGCATTCACAGCGGCTCTAAGGGAAACCTAGGTGATTACTCCCCTGCAATGCTGGAAGCCTATTTTTTCAACCCAGTTGTAAACTACACCCTATTGATTCCCATCCCATTCTTCATCAAAAGGCCACAGGCACTGTCAATAACAAAGCTCAGAGGCAATCAATTCATATCCACTAAATTTATGTAAGTGCATTCTAAAGATGAGGTATAAACACATGCAAAAGGGGGGGTTAACGTTATAAAAATGTTAAAATGTTAAGCTACATTGATCCTGGTTGGGTCATATAAATTAGCATAAAGAAGTCAATTGGTCCCAAAGCCTTATTTGCCCTGTGAAAAAGGAAAGCTGATTACAAAGGAAATGGAATAATATATCAAAGTATGTATTTCAATACTTAATACATTTTGCAAATTTGTTGCAATGCAAGCACTTTGAAAGAAAATGGTGAGAATATTCTAAGCAGATACTGATTTATCTCTTTTAAGAAAACTTGACGTACAACAAATTATTCACATATTTAGGTAAATATATAATTTTTAAGGTTCATCATCATTTGTCATAATTCTCATTGTCAGCAGAAGCTATAATGCCTGCAATGAATGTTGGGCTATCTGAAGCAGTGGCTTAAAGGTGATAGAAGTAATTCTACAGAAAGAGAAAATTTTAAGCTCACAAAATTGATTTCTACACAGGATGTCATCAGTAGTGCCTCCTTTCCACAGGATCTTTAAGACTCAAAGTTGATCAAATAAGAGGGATTTAAAATGTATCATTTTCGTCGCTCAAAACATAACAGTAGTATAGGGTGAGAATTCAGAATTAGGGTTTGAAGCCTGTCTATAAGGGTTAATCTTTCAGTTTCAGATAAAACTGAATACAAGTAAGGCAATTATAAAATGTAATAGAATCAAAAATTCAATAATCAAATTTAAAGAGAGGAACCTACACAAATGCAGTAAATATACTAATTTACTTAACATACATTAATGGAGTCCTGGTGGTGCAGTGGTTAGGAACTTGGCTGCTAACCAAAAGGTCAGCAGTACAAATCCACCAGCCACTCCGTGGATCCTACAGGATCACTATGAGTCAGAATCGACTCTACAGCAACGAGTATGTGCCTAAAGGTGTCCCCAGGTGGCGAAAATAATTAAGCTCTGGGCTACTAACTGAAAGGTTGGTGGTTTGAACCCACCCAGAGGAAGAAACGAGTGGTGACTGGCTTCCGAAAAGTTATCCCCATGAAAGCCCTATGGAGCACAGTTCTACTCTGAAACTCATGAGTCAGTGGCAACTAGTTTTGTATTTAGTTTATGTGCCTAAAACTGACAAGCACTGCAGACAAAACGGAGAATAAGAAATGTTTTCCTGCCCACAAGGACCTTACAGTCTAATGAAAATTACAAAAATTATAATACATATGAAAAGTGTTAAAATAGCTCTTACCCCTATAAATTTTACTCTTAGCACTTATCTCTTTGAATTTAACTGTAAAACTGTTACATTCATAAATTCACAACTCATAACCCAATCTTAGAATTTACGCTAAGAACTAAAGACAAGTAAGAGATAATATGATAAGTGTTGGAATTATTTTTATCCTCGTTTACAATAGAAGCAAAGAAAATATATTAAATGAGTATATTCTTTTAATATATTTTGTCTGATGAAAAAAATCTGTACATGTCAAATCTAAGTTTTTCAGATTATCTCAGAAAAAGAGCAAATTCACCTCTCTTCATCCTTTAACTAACTTAATGATTCTTCCAAAATATGTACGGATGAATTCTAACCATGTGCATTCCACTCCCTACCCACCCCTGCCCTTTCCTCAGAGTTCAAGGATAACCAAGAAAGAAGTATTTTTTATTATTTTGACGAATTGTCTTATGCACAAATTATTCTTCTAAACAATAGAGCTACTATAGATTTTAATGAAAACCCCTGGCCTTAGTCATTAGAGCCCTTTCTTGACTCTTAATGCTTTAATTCTATTAACCTTCTTACTACTGCTTCATATTTTTATTATATTTAGGCCTTGACAGCAAGCTGACTGGATCCTAGATATTTTGGATGGATAAATCAATGAATATGTGGAGAGCCCCAGCTGCTCTGCTGTCAAATAAACTATTCAGCTGTATAAATATAAACAGTCCATCACTAATATTTTCACTTATTTGATAAATATTACTGGAAATCTATCAAATGTTAGGCACCATATCAGGTGACAACTGCATACAGATTAATTTAATCTTCTTTGAACCTCTTAAAGTCCATAGCAGAGTTTAATTTTTATAAATGGGTCAACAATAATCTATACAATTTCCCATTAATACAAAATTCATTTTGTCCCTGGTTTCTAGAACGCATGCCACTTACTTGAAAATGGTTAACCAGAACAGAAATTGCAAAAATACTGACCAAAAATGCAGCTGTGATTCACTTAATCAATATTAGGAAATAACTATATAATCAACTGATGACAAAATAGTTTAATTTAACCTTAAACTTTGGGTTGGTTGTACATACATATGTTTAATAAAATATGTTCCTGGTTAAAACTGGTTGGAAGAATACCAATTCTTAGCATAATCAGTCCAAAGATCTCTTCCCTCAGAAACAATCCGGGAGTTAAGTCCAAATTACCTACAAAGGATAACAGGTAACTGAGATAATTTCTTCTGAATGAAACAAAAATAATCAGTGTTTCATGAAGAAAATAGCTATAATTTTGCATATCTAATGATTTTGTTTATTCAGTATGATTAGAGAAGCAGGGAAAAAAAAACAGAAGAAAAATACCAGAAAAGAGGCACTGCCTGCATATTATCTCATCTCGTATTCGATAGCAGTTTTCCCCAAATTATATTCCACAAAAATTATCCACAAGCAATATACCCATAAAAAGATGTGATAAAATATGCTTAATTTCATCCCCATAATACATTCAACAACACATCACTATATACGTATAAAATATGTATCCATACATATTCATAGACACACACACGTGCCTTTACTAAATGCCTTGCAAAGTCCCGCAGTAAGGAAACCTAATTAAATGTATTTAAATTTTCCAAACTTATTTTACCACTTTATGCTTTTTCACAAAACATCCATCATCATCTTACACTACACACTCTAGAATTTGCTGTACTGGAAAATTCAAATAGTAAGAACAATTAAGCAAGCACATGACTATCACAACTCCAACCAAGGAAAGTTACAGGCCCTGTACAGAGTAGAAAAAAAATCCTTCAGGGACTTTAATATCTGTTAATCCTGACAAAATTATGAAAACATACATACAACCTAGAAAAAATTTAGACTTAAAGAGTGAGTGGAAATTGAAATGATCTACTCATGAAGAAAAAATTTGCATTAGATTAAGTAGGGATTGATAGCTTTTTTGTGCTCCACCCCTAAATCTATTCCTTGCCCCTGTGTTTTGATGTCCTTCTTTAAAGTCCTTACTAAACTCTATTTTGTATTACAAGTATTTGTTTCCCCCACAAGGTTATAGTTTCCTTAAGGGTAAAGGCTTATCTTAAAAGAATTAAATACATGTTTTTTAAATAAATGAATAAATAATAATACCATAAGCAGGCACAGAGAGAAAGAATCAGGGAAAAGATATTCACACAAGCACTGTAGGAGACAGAGCATTTGAACTGATTCTGATTGACAGTTAAAACAGACAATTCTAAAAGTATGGCCTTAACATGCTTCTGCATAAAGTGTCATACCATAGGGGCTCCTTATAAGTGAAAGAAATAGATAATGCAGAGGATTTACTTCTATTTCCATGAAACAACTTTGAGTCAAAATTCTCACTTTGAGGTTGGAAAAAAGATAATCTTTTGTTTTATTAACTCAATTATTTAAAAAAAAACCCTATTTACTTAATATTCAATAGTTTTAATGAAAAGATCGAAGTGTACCCTAAGTTAAGCACACCATGAGCATCCAAGCACCACAATTATAAGAAATAAATTTCCATTTATATGAAGTCTCAGAATAAGCAAAACCAATCCGCAGTAATAGAAATCAAATCAGTTATAACCTGAGGGGGCAGGGCGTGGAGCACAGGCAATTTTCTGGATTGGCATGGTTATTACATGGCTGCATATATCTGTCAAAATTCAATGAATTGTACACTTAAAATGTGTGTATATTTATTGTATTCAAATTATGTCCCAATAAAGTTGGTTTTAAAAATGGGCTGAATCTAATTAAGTCAAAAGCAAATGGGAAAACAAAGATCTTATTTATACATGAATAAGACTATGGTATTTGGTAATGATAACACAGTTGACTTAATGGAAATGAAGACTTAACTAATATAAAAAGGAATTAATATCCAAAAGTATGAGGTATTTCATAATAAAAAAGGCAAAAATATGATGATTTATGATCTCTCAACATTCATTTATTAATTACATAAATATTTTGTAGAACAGTAATTGTGCTAGGTCCTAGAGATACAAAAGAATACAAAACACAATGCCTTCCCTCAATAAATTTACAGTCTAATGGGAGAGAAGGAAAAATAATATGCAATTTAAATAAAGAATGCAAAGGGCTCTATATGGACCACTGAGTTCTCTGGAAGATGACCTCATTCAGGCTGTGAGTGATGGGGAAGACAGGAGTCAAGGTAACCTTCCAGAAGAGACCATAACTTAGCTGGGAGCTGAATGATTTATTTATTCATCAACTATTAACCGAACAGCCATCATAGACTGATACGAAGTATACTCTAATTGACAAAGCAAAAAAGAGTTGTTATTCTCGTAAAGCCTAGAATAGAGAGAGACTGACGATAAACATGTAAACAAACAAGTACATATATAATTATGAATTTGTGGTAAATTCTCTGACGGCTGCTGAGATGAAAATAAACTGAAGAGATACTGAAGGTGTAAGAGACAGGCAACTGAGATGAGCTCTGAATGATGAGAAGCCAACAACTGAAGAGTCACCGAACTAGAAGGAGGGATATTTTAGGGAAAGGCAAAGCATGTGCCAAGACACAGAAATATTATGGCACACTTAGGTAACTTTATATACTTAGCATGGCTTATGAATAGATATGCTATTAAAGTAGTAGAAAATGAGATCCAAACCTAAGAGAGACCTAATAATAAAGGAAACCTTTGTGACATGGTATAGAGGTGGTCTGTGGTTTTCTGTTGTTCTTGTTCATTTTAATAATCTATTCATACTCAAAATATCCATCACAACTACAAAAAGGAAAAATTCATGAAATAAAAGCTAAAAGTAAACATTAATGTCACATATTCAGAAGGGATACACTCATAAAGGAGAAGAAAATGAGAAATAAGAAAAAGAAATTATAAAAGAGTACAGATAAAGAGGAACATTATACTATAAAATCAGAGGAGGCCCAGAGGGATTGCACTTGCCCACAGGTGCAAGTCCAAGGGGGCACCAGACAAGGCACAGAATGATGTTCCAAGGCGCCACCAACAGGAAAGGCGTCTGCCTGACTGAGGGGGGCGGGGGGGGGCAGGTTCCTGCTGAGGCGTCACCACTATCAACATCTATGCATCTTGAAACTGGGGGGAGGGGGCGCAATTTAGAGAAAGGTCCTGGGCGCTCCTTACACTCGCTACACTCCTGTGTAAAATTCAGTAAAAAAGTTCAGGAGACCAAAATTCAAACACAAAACTGATATAAAAGAATCTTAAGAAAGCTGCGATCTGCTTCTTACTGTGAATATAATTTTAAAAATCAGTAATTCAGAGAAATAGAAAAGAAAAAATAACTTGAGTCAAAAATGACCAAACCTCATGTCACATGAAAGAAATGGTTCCAAAAAATAACAACAATGTATATACTTTGATGGAATTTGTTTCAAAGAAACATCAGACTAATACAGTATTTTAAATTAACTTTCGCTGGTAATTAATTACTCAGACAGGATGCCAGGCCAGACTACATGGTGCTTCTAGTTTTTCTATATACTGTACTCATTTCTGATAAATGGGAAAAGAATAGATGACCTGGCAGAAGGCTCAGACAATAATATGTGATTTACAGGACATGAATGCAGCTACCACAAGATTTATCTGACAGCCCTCTCCGATAGTGGACTGTTGAGTATCCGATGGAATGATTTCTAGTCTAGAAAGTCTACTACTGAGTAGCCATACACATTATTTATTTATTAGATGTTTTGGGTTGAAACCATTTTTAAATGATGCACTTCACAATGCACAGTCATAAATTTAGCTTTAAACCCAAGAAGGGAGGTAGTGTTATTGGAATGTATGTCAGACTGAATTAGGTTGAGCAACACAACGCTTTTATAAAGTGGCCTTGAATGCAATGTCAATTCTTTCAAAAACGATATTAATGTCGAATAAGCAAGATACAAACACTTTATACAGGGCACGAGTAATATTATTTGAAACAATTATATAATGTTGTCTTTAATTCATACGATTTTTACAAGGTTTATACACATGAGCAACAAACATGGGGCACAAATGAGTTGTATTTGAAAAACTGAATCTGAAATACAGTTGAGAACTTGTTCAATTTTTGTATGTGCACTGGAAAATATACAGTTTACTGAAGAATGTATGCGGTCTTATTTTAAAGATTTAAAGAGAATTTAAATGAGGCTTTCACACTTAAACAGATCTTGAATTATTTTATATGGGATTACGTATATGAATAAAACTAATTTAATAAACCTTAACTATACATTAACTTTACCCAAAAACACTGGTATATATTGTAATATTATTATAATACTACTACTGTAACATTATTACAATAATATTATTGTAACATTTTTGTAAGGACATTATTGTAAGGAAACTTTTCAACTCATTACATTTTGTCTAAACACTGTTAAAATTTAAATAGCATGAAGTATGAAATGTTGCCTAATCAGCTATTAATGAATGAGAGGGCACCAAAAAACATAATCCTAGCTGAAGCTTTAAGGAAATACGTAGTGATCATCCGTTTGGTCTTACTTGCAACACATCAAATGTGATCATTTCCTCATTTCTTAAATTTTGGCTCTAAACTCTCCTTTGTAATAAAATACGGTTAAACACCTTGATAAAAAGAATGCAAAAAGAAATGTTTCGAATGGATTCAAGAAAAATAATCAGACATGGCTGATTGTCATGAATTAACACCAACTAATTTGTAAAGATCTAAATCAAATTTGCAGATGTTAAGTTCATAAGCATAACCCATTATTTACGTGATTAAAAAGGAATTTTTGACCTGATCTTTCGATCTTTGGCACTCAATCCTCTCCATCTCCTCTTAAAAAATTAATTAAAATTTTAGCAAGATGGTAGTTTTTCACTTCCCACCATATCTCAGACTAAAAAAAATTATCAATCAAACTCAAGTCATCCGCACCCAGTATCTGCAAAACGTCAACTTGAAATTGAATTTCATATCGCTTAAGCTTTCATGTAGAAAAAGACAGTTCACTTCTTAACAAAATAAATCACTTTTGTGATTGCCAAGCTGACCTCTTTGAATTAGGAAAATTCAAAGTGAAAAATGTAATTATCACCCTGGAACAATCTGTATACATCTGGAGCTAATTCTGGCTTCATTTTTCACATCATTTTTCACACTGTGAAGATGCCATGAGACTTTTGAAGAACTCATAAAAAAAGTTCAGGACTTCAAATAACCACTAATGTATTTTATGCAGACCAAAACCTTGAGAATTTCAGACTTTTGCAACTTACTTTACCAAGTAATCTTCGTATCCCATTTGATTAGATTAGTATTAAACAGCACCATGACATAAATGACAAATAGGCATATTAAAGCATGTCATTATTTACTTTTCAGCTTCTAACATTCAAACATGCAATATACGTATTTAAAATATCTTTCGTGTACCAAAAATATGTTCAAATATGTTCAATTCTCCTTAACTGGAAGGTGAAATTTCATTATCAAAATTCACCTATGAAACAATTTTATCACTATAAACAACGAATTTTATACTCTTGTGAAGACACATCTATAAATACAAATGACTGCTTCTTAAAAGGGTAATTTCATGTAGTTATAAGAATGGCATGTAATAATTCCATCCAAGAAATAAACAAGCAATTATTTCAAATGCTATGATTTAATGGGAAATGTTATCCAGTCAGCTTTTGAAGAAATGGAGTTTTCTGAAGGAGATGATTAAGTCATAAAAACATGATTCACACTAAATCTAAGACTAATAAGCCCACTAGAAACATTACTACTCTTCACAAGTTCATTATAAAAATCCATTAGTTGTATCTCTAGAAGTAATTGTTCTTACTGCACTTTATTGACAATGCATAGTATTGATTCTTCACATGTTCTACGATTCTTTAATTTGTATTCATGAAATGTCCATCAGCACAGTCTGAATAAATTTGGCAATATATGCACTAAAATGAATAAATCAATGCAAAGAAACATTAATTTTGCATTATCCTTATTCGTCAAGCAAGTAAACCATGAGAGTTGTAAATGAAGGTCAAAGGTTTTGAAATGGGTCAGAACCCTTGACCTCTAGACCAATGCCCTTCCTATTAAAAAAAGCTATTTTAAAGTTTTAAGTAGGGGAATTTACTACCAGCAAGATATCATTTTAAAAAGACTACAAAGAAAACTCTCAATAAAAACATTCATCTGTTTAATTGCAAAACAGAAAAGAAAACATCGAAGGAAACATGATTCTTACACAGGTTTTAAAAAATCATTAGCGTTTACTATATGAACCACAAGGTTTCTGAACACTGAAAGCAACTTTACTTTTAAGAATTTATTTTCACATCATATTATGATGGCTGCCATGTTTTTGTTAAAGATTTCCCAAATCTATCATGGATGTCAAAAATAATCAGCAATGACAACGATTCAAAAGTCTTTCTCATTCACTGTATACCCCCCCTGCACAAAAGGGAAGTAAGCCTATTATTCTCAGGGGAGTCAGAGTGCCACTACAGAAAGTACGAAAATAAATCTGTTTCTATAACCTTAATATACACAACAAAGAAATTATTTAGTCATCTCAAGAACAAGGTTATATATAATCTAGACATTTTTAATCTGATGCTACAAACCTCTGCTTCCCATTTACCTAGCTGGAATTCTCAGCACTTGCTTAAAAATCATCTGGAAACTAGTACCAAAAACAAGAAGTAATCCTTTTGCAATACAAACAAAATTATTTTAAAACTGCAAATTCACAATGCAATTATAGTAAAAATTTCTGTTTTACTGAACATCCATGTGAGATTTTACTTTTAATTCAGCATTTATTCTTGTCACTCACCTGAGAACACAGCAGCATAACCAATTCCACAACTGAACTACTAGACTTCATGCAAACCAAACCTATTTTAAAGAGAATTAAAAAAATCACAAAGATCAAATACGAAATATTTGTTATATAACTTTTTGAAAATTAGCCTTTAAAAATGCTAATATTTTATTAAGAATGAAAACCATACACATTTGACCGTATGATCAAACATGATATTCCGGTTACTTTAAACTTGACATCAAAACTATTACCATTTTTGTAAATTACATATTTCATTACAGCTTTCAAAATACTAAAACATTCATTACAACTTCATATATAATGACATTTCACAGTACTCACAGAAATATACACAACATATGCTATATAGATAAATATCATCTACATTTTGTTTTTGAGAGAGTTGATGGTTACACATACAGAGAAGGGAAATGGCTCCCTGACCTTTGCTTTCTCCACCACACTCTCTCCCTTCAGCCCTCTAGCTATCAATCAAGTTTCCATTTTGTTTCATGGCAGCAGACATCCCAAACACTCTTATTAGTACCTTGACCTATAACCTCACACTAAACCTTAACAGAAGTGCGAGCCACTGTCAGTTATACATTCTTGATTTCTTAGAAATTAGTTCATTTAAATATTCTGTTTTATGTTTCACTGTTGTTCATTTAGTTCACCAAAAGTATACCTAAAAAGGAACTTTCATACAGTTAATACCCATCTAAAGAATTCTTTCATGTTCATTACCAATAAAATCTAAAGTAGTTCAAAGGACATTTTATAACCAGCATCTAAAAAATGCAATCAAAATAGTTGAAAGGATTAAATTCTCAAATGATATTGCCAATGATTAAAAAAAAAAATTATAATATTTTTATCCTGTATTTCCTAGACAAACACTAGCTTAGGTACCAGGTGTAACATCTGAAATAGTTCTTAGTCCTTAAACACGCTACAGTATGCCCCCCTTTTTCCCCCCATTAAAGCTCTTCTAGGTATCCTATCTCATTTTCTCTCTTTTATCTTCTTACTCTGTATTTCTTTCTCTTCCCCTTTTTTGGTGATATTGCCTCAGACCTACCGATGGTTCACGTTGGCATTCTGTGCCCTTACAAACAGCATTCAAGTTAAACAAATGTTAAAAACATTTTTTGGAGGGGGACACAATTCAATCCATAACACGTATGTATGTGTGTGTCTAAGGGACAAGCTATAAAATACACTGAAGAGAAAAATGAATCAGAATAAAGGCCGTAGTCCCTGCTACCAGCTTTCTGTGCTTACAGGAAAACAGGAGTAGTATTTATTTTGCAGTGAACAGAGGGTAAAGAGGCCTATTTTGTGGAAAAGATTGTTATGCTAACAAGCAGTATTTCTAGTTCCTTGAGATGTTGGCTTTGAGGCAATTAAAAAATGACTCCTGGTCAAATAAACTTGAGAATCATGCATACTGACATAAGTATCTAGTGCTGCTATAACAGAAATACCACAAGTAGGTGGTTTTAACAAACAGAAATCTATTCTCTCACCGTCTAGCAGGCTAGAAGTCCAAATTCAGGGCATCATCTCCAGGGGAAGGCTTTCTCTCTCAGTTGGCTCTGGAGGAAGGTCCTTGTCATCAATCCTTCCCTGGATTAGGAGCTTCTCAGTGCAGGGACTCCGGGTCCAAAGGACATGTGCTCCTGGCTCTACTTTCTTGGTGCTATGAGGTCCCCATCTCTCTCTGCTCCCTTCTCTCTTTTATATCTCAAAAGAGATCAACTTAAAACACAACCTAATACAGTAGACTGAGTCTTGCCTCATTAATATAACTGCTGCTAATCCCATATCATTAACATCATAGAGGTAGGATTTACAACACACAGGAAAATCACATCAGATAACAAAATGGTGGACAATCACACCATACTGGGAATCACTGACTAGTCAATTTGAACACATTTTTTAGGGGGACATAATTCAATCTATAACATGTATGTATGTGTGTATATACACATACACATTCATATATATATATAATTACACACACACATACATGTACATACCTTATTTCAACTTACACTTTATTTACCACTAATGTTGTTGGTTGTTGTTCGGTGCCATCGAGTTAGTTCCAACTCATACCTACATGATATACAACAGAATGAAACACTGCCTGATGCTGCGCCATCCTCACAATCATTGCTATGTTTGAGCCCACTGTTGCAGCCACTGTGTCAATTCATCACCTTGAGGGTCTTTCTCTTTTTTGCTGACCCTCTACTTTACTGAGCATGATTTACTGAGCATGACTGGTCCCTCCCGATAACATGTTCAAAGTACGTGACACGAAGTCTCACCACTCTCGATTCTAAGGAGCAGTCTGGCTGTACTTCTTCCAAGACAGATTTGTTTGTTCTTCTGGAAGTCCACTGTATATTCAACATTCTTCACAAAAACCATAATTCAAAGGCAACAATTCTTCTTTGGCCTTTCTTATTCATTGTCCAGCTTTCACATGCACATGAGAAGATTGAAAACATCATGGCTTGAGTCAGGCATACCTTAGTCCTCAAGGTGACATCTTTGCTTTTTAACACTTTAAAGAGGTCTTTTGCAGCAAAGCAATATGTCATTTGATTTCTTGACTGATGCTTCCAAGGGCATTGATTGTGGATACATGTAAAATGAAATCCTTGACAACTTCAGTCTTTTCTCTGTTTATCATGATGTTGCTTATTGGCTGAGTTGTAAGGATTTTAGTTTTCTTTATGTTGAGGTACAATCCATACTGAAGGCTGTAGTCTGATCTTCATCAGTTAAGTGTTTCAAGTCCTCTTCGCTTTCAGCAAGCAAGGCTTTATCATCTACACATCAAAGTTTGTTAATGAGACTTCCTCCAATCCTGATGCTGCATTCTTCTTCATATAGTCCAGCTTCTTGGATTTTCTGCTCCACATACAAACTGAATAAGTACGGTGAAAGGATATAACCCTGACACACACCTTTCCTGATTTTAAACCAGGCAGTATCCCCTTGTTCTGTTCAAACGACTATGTACAGGTTCCTCATGAGCATAGTTAAGTGTTCTGGAATTCCCATTCTTTGCATTGTTATCCATAATTTGTTAGGATCCACACAGTCAAATGTCTTTGCATAGTCAATAAAACACAGGTAAACATGGTTCTGGTATTCTCTGCTTTCAGCCAACATCCATCTGACATCACCAATGACATCCCTCATTCCACATCCTCTTCTGAATCTGGCTTGAATTCTGGCAGTTCCCTGTCGATTCAATGCAACATTTTTGAATTATCTTCAGCAAAATTTTACTTGCATGTGATATTAATGATAGGTTTCAATAATTTCAGCATTTTGTTGGATCACCTTTCTTTGGAATAGGCATTAAGTATGGATCTCTTCCGGTTTGTTGGCCAGGTAGTCTTCCAAATTTCTTAGCATAGAGCAGTGAGTCCTTCCAGTGCTGCATCCATGTGTTGAAACATCTCGATTGGTATTCTGTCAATTCCTGGTACCTTGTTTTCAACTAATGCCTTCAGTACAGCTGAGACTTCTTCCTTCAATACCACCAGTTCTTGATCATGTTACCTCCCAGAATAGTTAAACGTCAACCAACTCTTTTTGGTACAGTTACTCTGTGTATTCTTTCCATCTTCTTTCAATGTTTCCTGCGTCCTTCAATATTTTGCTCATGGAAACTTTCACTACTGCAACTCGAGGCTTGAATTTTTTCTTCAGTTCTTTCAGCTTGAGCAATGCCGAGCACATTCTTCCCTTTTGGTTTTCTAACTCCAAGTCTTTGCACATTTCATAATAATACATTACTTTGTAAATCTTCTGTTCAGCTTTTTCACTTCATCACTTCTTCCATTTGCTTTAGCTACTCTACATTCAAGAGCAAGTTTCAGAGTCTCTTCAGACATCTACTTTTGTCTTTTTTTTTTTTCTTTTCTCTCTTTAATAACCTTTTGCTTTCTTCATGTATGATGTCCTTGATGTCATTCTACAACTTGTCTGGTCATTAGTGTTCAATGTATCAAAACTCTTCTTCAGATAAGTCTCTAAATACAGGTGGGATATACTAACTGTTGTACTACAGCTCTCATGGACTTGTAATTTTCTTTAGCTTCTACTTGAACCTACATACAAACAATTGATAGTCTGTTCTACAGTCAGCCCCTGGCCAGTTCTCTTTCCACAGATGTAGTCTATTTGATTCCACATGTGTTCCATCTGCCAAGATCCACATGTATAGTGCCATTTATGTTGTTGAAAAAAGTTATTTGTAATCAATAAGTCATTGGTCTTGCAAAATACTATTATGCAATCTCTGGTGTCATTTCTATCACCAAGGCCATATTTGCCAACTACCGATCCTTCTTCATTTCCAACTTTCGTATTCCAATCACCAATAACGATCCACGCATCTTGATTTAAAGTGCCTAATAGTAAAAGCCTAGATTGCCTTGAAGGGACTAAACTGTTGGTGGTATTATGGACGTCAGACAATTCTGGTGAGGACTCAGAAGGAAATGCAGAGAGCTGTTACACTGGAGATGGTGAGAAATAGCATCAGAGAAACTGCAGCAGCAGAACCAGGAGACCAGCGTGAGACAGTGCTGGAGCTGACCCACAGAGCAAGAGAACTGAGTGCCTTTAGGCAGGAGACTTCCTGACAGAGTGGGGTACCTCCACATACTTACTGGTGGAGCTAGGCTTGCTGACCCAAAAAGCAAGAGAGTTGAGTGACTTCCGGCCAAAATTTACTGGCGGAGTTGGGTATTTCTAGACACTTATCAGCAGAGCTAAAGAGCTTTGGAACATTTGCCCCAGCAGGGCAGACATGGGCTGAGTCCCAAGGGGCCAAGAGGCCAAGGAACCAGGAAGCAGAAGCTGAAGAGACAAGGAACACAGGAAGCAGAGCTGCCTCAGTCTCAAAGGGTAGGGCCATGACTTCTGGGGTCTCAAAGGGTAGAGCTGCCACTCAGAAGGACTAGGAGAATGGGGACCTCCTACCACCAAGAATGCAGAACCAGGAGGGGAGTGTGTCCTTTGGACCCAGGGTCCCTGTACTGAGAAACTCCTAGGACATGGGAAGATTGATAACAAGGACCTTCCCCCAGAGCCTAAAGAAACAGAAAGCCTTCCCCTGGAGCTGGCACTGTGAATTTGGACTTCTAGCCTCCTAAATTGTGAGAGAATAAATTTCTCTTTGTTAAAGCCATTCACCTGTGGTATTTCTGTAATAGCAGTACTAGATGACTAAGACACATCCTTATTATATCCCAAATCAGCAGAAAGAAGAGAAAGTATTTTGCAGGCTCAGAGGTCTAACCTCTCTAAAACACTCTACAACATGCCTACGTCACACGTCAGAGATTCGAACTCTCTAAAAGATCTCAGACTAATAAGTGGGTTCAGTTTGCTTGGTTTTATCTTTTTGTCTGTTTTTCACAGACATGGAATTTCAATCTCTTCTAAAAGGACAAACTCAAGGTACCAAGCCAAGAGTTTTATAAACTAATGACGTGTCCTAGTAGGACATTCTGTTGGGTTTCATGGCAAAACCCCACTTCAATTTCAAATGGCCCAGAGATGTGCCTCCAGGTTCTGTTTACCCTACATCTATCACCTATTCTTTTTCCTAACTTCATACTAGACTCAGAACAATCAAATGATTTACCAGAGATTAAGCTAGTATCATTCTAAACCCACTGATCCATCTTAACCTTCAGTATACCAGGAAAAATAGTCAGAAACAATAATTTACAGAAGAGTAAAGAGAATTTAATGCATAGAACTTAAGCATAATAATCTCGAATTCTTATTCCACATTTTCCATGTTTTGAAATATATATATACACACACATACAGGCATACATACACACACACACACACACACACACACATAACGTACAACAACCCCTTGCCATCAAGTCGATTCCAACTCATAGCAACCCTATAGGACACAGCAGAACTGCCCCATACAGTTTCCAAGGAGTGGCTGGTAGATTTGAACGGTCGACCTTTTGGTTAGCAGCTGAGCTCTTAACCACTGCACCACCAGGCCTCCATATATATATATATATATATATATATATATATATATATATATATTCCAAATGAACAATGTCTTTGGATGCAACTAACTGCTCATCATGAATCTAGAACATATCCATCTTGAAAACACTAATTCCAAATTTCAAATACATTTCTAAGAGGCTCTAGCGTATCAATAATTTTGGATCTCCTTGAATTTACATCATCAAAACATAACAGTCCGCACAACTTTGATGATTCATATTTTGTTGAAGGGAAGACAACCACTTCTTTGCTCCAGAATTACAGAACATTTTTTTGTTTATTTATAAACATTATTTAGGATGATCAATCCACTGAATATTTTCATTTTTCTACATGAATTTTTTCCTTCTAATCACCTTTGTATCCACACTTGCCTTCATCAATTTATTCACTTATAAACTCAATCAAGAAATTGTGGTGCATAATCATCACAAATGGAGTATTGGTGGGTTAGTGGTAGAATCCGCACCTTCCATACAGGAGACCACATTCAATTCTCGGCCAATACACCTCATGCGCAGCCACTATTCATCTATCAGTGGAAGCTTGCCTGTTGCTACAATGCTGAACAGGTTTCAGTTGAGCTTCCAGCCTAAACAGAATTGGCAAGAAAGGCCTGACAATCTTTTTCTGAAAATCAGCCGATGAAAACTCTATGGATCACAATGGTCTGATATACAACCAATCATGAGGATAGTCCAGGACCAGGAAGCCTTTTGTTTCACTGAGGTCCCCATTAGCTGAGAGCCAACTCAATGGCAGCTAACAACAACAACAATTATAACAAAAGATGAAAGAAACTGTCACATCGTTTTTAAAAAATGGGATAGTCCAGGTTCTTGTCATAAAATAGCACGATAAAAACTTTGCACAGTGAAGTTATTCCCGTTGAATGACTTGCTAATAAAAACAATTTCCTTTTGCCCCTAGAAATATACCATTTGCTAATCTGTTCTTGAGTTTGATAATATTGACAGAATGGTGCTCCCTGCCTCTTTAAATCTGTCTTCACATTTTCTACTAATTCTAAAATGTCTCCCTCTGTCAATTTTTTTCTTTTTGCCATTATGGGCAGAAAACAAAAAATTCTGATTTCTCAACTGTGCTCAGTAAGACTACAAAGATGGCATCTATTGCATTATTTTATGCCAGTGTTTCTAAAATTTTTCTTCATTTTAGACATTCTTTTCTTAAGTCCCCCATCAAATTTTAATAGTAAAGATACTCTATACATCTGTTTATGTACTGTGGCCCTTTGGAAGGCCACAAACCACTGTAATATCTAGGGTATTTTTGCCCTCTCTAAATGTTAGTATTTGCCACACTGAAAATGAAAGCATATACCTTCTTAAAGTATGAAGTGATATTTTAGGTAAAGCAGTAAAAAAAAAAAAAAAGAAAGAAAACTGAGGGTGATAACAAAAGTAATGATTTGTTTTCTATTACACCACTATTCTATGGGCAATTCAATAATTTTTGTTTTCTTATTATTTTAGTTCCTAGCATAATTAGGAATAATTGAGTATGATGAAACAGCAAATGTTTTGAGATATAGGAAAAATAACATCTTTAAGACCCCAAAATAAATCTTAGATTCATGAAATTTAAAAAAAGGTACAATGAACCCACATATGGTCATTATAAGACAGAATAAATTTTATTGGACTAAAGTTAATTTTCTCTTTGTTGCTTAGAAGACCTCAAAAAAAAAAAAATTAAATATCAATCTTTACAAAGAGTTATAACTACTTGAAAAAAATGGGTTAGTATCACTAAATTGAGACAATCACACAATATGTGCCTCCTGACATGCTTATTACTAAGCATTACATCTAATTAAAGGAGGCCTGGTAGGGCAATAGTTAAGAGCTCAGCTGCTAACCAGAAGGTCGGCAGTTAGAATCTAGCAGCCGCTCCTTGCAAACCCTATGTGGCAGTTCTACTTTGTCCTATAGGGGCACTATGAGTCAGAATCAATTTGACGACAATGAGCTTGGTTTTTAGTGGTGGCACAGTGATTAAGTGCTCGTCTGCTAACCAAAAGGTAGGCAGTTCAAACCCACCAGCCACTCCATGGGAGAAAGATGTGGCAGTCTGCTTCCATAAAGATCTATAGCCTTGGAAACCCTATGGGGCAGTTCTACTCTGTCCTTTAGGGTCACTATGAGTTGGAATCTACTCAATGGCAATGAGTATGTATGTACTGAAACTATCAACTGACAAGCCAGCAGAAGTTTGGATCTTGACTGGAAAAAACTGAACTATAAAAAGACATTTTTTAGGTAATCAAAGAAAAATATGAGCTGGGTGTTAGATGATATTAATGATTTTACTAAGTGTAATAATGGCATTATGACTATGTAAAGAAATGTCTTTTTTAGATGCATTAGGGAATCTTTAAGGGTTAAACAGGTTAAATGACACAATGTCTGGGATTATTTTAAAATATTAAAATAAAGGGGTGGTGGATAAGGCAAACAATTATCACAAAATGAAGATGGTTTTGGTAATAAATTCATGGATGTTTTACTTTCTACTTTTGTGAATGTTTTTTGTGAATAAGAAAAAATGTTTCAACACACACAAAAAATCCCATAAACTTTGCACAACCTGGTCACATACCTAGCAACTGGCAAGGACAGAATTAAAACCAGGATCTCCTGCTGTTTTGTCCAATGTTTCCAGCACTCTGTTATGCTATTAATTACGAGGCCCTGGATAGCACAAATGGCTAAGCACTTGACTACCAGCCAAAATGTTGGTGGTTCGAACCCACAAAAAGGTGCCTCAGAAGACAGGCTTGGAGATGTGCTTCTGAAAGATCAAAATCTGGGAAACTCTATGGAGCAATTCTCCTCTACATACATGGAGTCACCATGAGTTGGAATCAACTCCACGGCAACTAACAACAACAACGCTTTAATTATCTCCACTCAAAACCTTTCTGTTTTATAGTGCATAAAACGCTCATCCAAAAACACTACTCTCGACTTAAAATAAGTTATATGAGAACTCTTGGATTTGCCTGCTGTTTTTATAAACATAATCCAATGAGTAGGTACTGTTCAAGTTTATACAAGAGACACAGTACATCTTCTTCCTTATTACTGTTTTCTCAGAATTTACTGGTAGGAAATTGATTCTAGGTTCAATTTTGTTCAGGGACCTAGAATTGGAAATTTCTAATACTTCTGGGTATCCCAAGTGATCCTATTTTGTTGGATCGGTTATAAAATTCAAAGACCAACTAATTAGCAACAATGTCTTACTATACAGAAAGGCTATAATTAATATATAGATTTTAGTCACATTTTTATGATAATGAAATAAAATCTAGTTCATAAGTTTTAACACCCCCTTAAAAAATAAATGTATGATATATAAAGTATAAATTAGGCAGAAATCTTATAACTTAGACTCTTTAACTTTCAGACTTGATTCCTTTCAAATTTTATTACTTTATTAGCTCAAATAGTCCTCCATGGCTAAATAAATCATATCCTACAGCAAAGGAAAGTAAAATCTCACCCCAAACTTAATATTTCAAATAAACTCAATGCTACTTTTTGACTATATAGAAATGAGATCATCACAAACTCCATATACACTGACAGCAAAGAAAATAATGAAATTCTTACTTTACTAAAGCTTACTATTTATATACAGATAGATATTTTATGGATCAAACTGGTGATATTCCATAATTAACATTCAGATGCAGAAATCTTAAACTATTAACCTACATATACCTTGCATTTCCATTATATCCTTATTACCACAAAAGAAGAGCTATTGCACAAGTTTAAAAAAAACTTCTTAGGAGATTATCTAGCTACTGTTAGCCAACCAAAATTATTACCACTTAAGCTATAAATTGATATTTAGAAGGCTAGAGTACAGATAATTTTGCTTTCCCATGATTTTTCAGCTTCAACGAAATATGTATCTTATTCTAAACCACAAACCACAAATATAGACAAGCCAGACTTAATAATTATCTTGTCTGAACATTATTTTTTTCAATATATTTTTAATTAATTAGGTGAAATTCACAGAACATAAAGTATTTTTGAAGTGAACAATTCACTGGTATTTAGTACATTCACAGCGTTGTGTAGCTACCTAGTTACACCTCTATCTAGTTCTGAAACATTTCCATTACTCCAAAATAAAATTTCTACTCATGAAAAAACTTATTCCCCCTTCCCCTCTCCCTCCAGCCTCTGGCAACCACCAATCTGCTTTCTGCTTCTACTTGGTCTGAACACTTTTGAATGCAAAAATCAATTCTATAGCATCTGTGATCAAAGTCATTTAGGTTCTCCTTAGAATTTTCTAGTTACAGCAATGAAGGCTGTATTTTGAAGTCAGTCTGTTAAACTCTTAGATAGCTGTAATTATTTGAAATATCATCCTCTATTGCACTGAAATCTGATGTCTGAGCAAATTCAGGTTTATGTCTACTTCTACTTGGATGAGTTACCCTTTCTAATATGTGAAGAAATTTGCTACATGGCAAGTACCTCGTGCTAAGAAGAAAAATAATAATAATATTTCCAATATTCCTCATCTACTCTTTAAAAAACATGGTTTCCAACACCCTCAACAAACTACTTCTGCCTGCTACTGGTTTGATAAAATCTCAAAGTATACTACCTAGAAAAAGTCCAGTAATCTATGTCTAGTGTAAGCAGGATAGAGTACAATACTATTGTTTTCTCTAGTTATTTGTAAATTAGAAACTCATGAATAGAGACTAATAATGCATTCCTCATCTTCCAAATATGTAGCAATACATCATGGTTTATACTGAGCTTACATTTAAGTAAAACCTTAGGTTAATGTCTCACTAATTACTGTGAAACTAGTCTCTCCAATTCTCTCACCTCAAAGTTAATTTTGATGTGGTTTTAAAAGAATATATCTTAGTTCTTTGGGTCAACACATAATTTTCTGTTTCATTCAGACCACAGATAAAAATCTTGACCAGATTAAATATAACAGAGACACATAACACATTCCTCAAAAGATACAAATCTACTAGAATCCAGGTCAACAAGGTTGAAAACACTTACAGTGAAACTCTGAACATCGGTTACTATCAATTCACTTTCTCTTAATTTTTAAATTTAAATGTATATAATGAAATAAATAAAAATCACTTACTTGTTCCTTCTATAAGCAGCTCTTGTCCATGGCTACCCAAAAGTGTACGAGAAAGAAAAGGTGCAAAATCCACAAAAATCTCTCGCAGAAGAGGCGCTGCCTTTTCCAAAGCATGTTCTAGTCGCTCTGTAATACTAATTGAAAGGTGATAAGTTACCAAAACTATTTCATAGAATTTCAATTTTATAATTATTAAAATGATGCACATTCCACAGAAATGTAAAATTATGTTAAAAATTACCTAAAGGCTCATTACTGCTATGCATACTATTCCTTCAGCTTGGAACAACTTTCTTTATCCTGCTCTAGCTTACTACCCCCAGTCCTGGTGAACAGCCTGGTTCACAACCACTCCAAGTATCAGTTCTTACTGAAATCTTAACTGGCCATTTAAAAGTATTAGTGTTTTAGGAATGTCCATGATAATCTAAACAAACCCTATCAAAAAAAAAAAAAAAAAACACCAAATCCGTGGCCATTGAGTTGATTCCAACTCACAGTGACCCTGACCCTATAGGACAGAGCAGAACTGGCCCATAGGGTTTCCAAGGAGCGGTTGGTGGATGTGAACTGCCAGCGTATTGGCTAACACCCCAGTTCTTAATCACTGTGCCACCAGGGCTTCAACAAACCCTACAGTCCTTATAAAATCTGTCTATTCACCACTAAACCATCAGTACGCCTAGAGTTCAAGAATTATCTTTTCTTCATTTCTAAGTTCTCAGCAACAGCATATGATACAGACCCAATAAATGTTTATAAGCTAAAACAATCAGTTTATATTCTTTTTCATTGAATTCGATCTCTGTAACAATTTATATCTAATGTAACCTGAACAACTTTTCATTTGAAAATACGTATACTATATAGGCACATTTAGGATTATCTCAATTTACAAATTATATAAATATCTATGTGTGACAATATGTACCATACAGTCATGCATTGCTTAACATCCATGATACGTTCTTTGAAATACAAGGTTATGTGATTTGGATGTTGTGTGAACACCATATTATATATGTAGCAAGGCTAAATGGGACACTGTAGTATATCTGTATCAGCTAAATAGCCAAGACATTGTACACAGACAGTACTGTATTTCAGCTAATGTATCTGGCAAGGTAATATAGGTTCTATATGTACTGTAGAATTATACAGCTGGCAGTGCCAGACACCTCCTACTGCTCAGATACTTGGGTCCCTGCTCCAGATGCCTCATGCTGGCCCAACCTCAGACACCTATCCGTCCTTCCAAGGCCTCGGATAACTGCAGGAGTGCTCACCCCTACTGGGTCACCCAACTGATAGCTCTCAGCATCCAGATACCTGGGCCCCCTGTCTGCTCACCCAGGACCTGGGTTCCAGCTCTGACCTCCAACCATGGCCTGGCGCTGGGAGCCTCCCACCACCCAGAGCCCCAGCATCCTGTATACCCTCCCTGATGCCTAGTGCCTGCGGCAGGGCCCATTACTCACCACTCAGGACCACAGGGAAGCTCCACCCAGGTCCAGCTGGCACAGGGTGTGCATGGACCCTGAGAAGCCCCCTTGGTCACAGGAGAAGTGGCATGGGTCACCCCAACCCATCCCGGCACCAGCTTGGCCAAGAGACATAAGATACACATGTTGCATGCGGGAAGCTGCTGCATTTACTACATCCTGTTACATCCACTTCTCCCCATTCTCTGATCGGGATTTCTGAACTCTATTACAACCTTATGGGACCACATATGTATATGCTGTTGGAGGCTGCCCAAATGGACATTATGCACATGACTGTATATTCTTCATAGATACATACACACACACACACACACACACACACACGTTATTGTCTGTTGAGTTGATTCCCACTCATAGCAACTCTGTATGACAGAGGAGACCTGCCCTTGACTGTAATCTTTATTGGAGCAGAGCGTCAGGTCTTTTCTCCCGCTGAGCCACTGATGGGTTCAAACCGCTGATCTTTCTGTTAGCAGCTGAGTGCTTAACCACTGCACTACCAGGGCTCCTTATAGATACATATACACACATATATATTTAATGAATTTAAAAAAACAAGCCCCTTTAGGGTACCCTGAGCTTCTATTAAAAGTGATGGTATAACTTGGGAACCGATAAAGGTGATGTTGAACAACTTGATGAACATAATTAATGTCACTGAACTGTACATACAAAGATTGCTGAAATGTCAAATGTTTTATTAAATATGTATTTATCACAATAAAAACAATAAAGCAAGCCCCCAGCACTTCAGAAGATTTAGAGGTATTCACAGTTTTAATTTTTAAATTATAAACCAAACCAAACATATACACAAACAGCCACTATTTATGTCCTAGTGGTTCTTCCCACTCACACTACCAAGAAAGAAGCTGCTACTGAAACTATCAGGAGGCCTGGTAGTGCAGTGGTTAAGTACTTGGCTGCTAACTGAAAGGTCTGTGGTTCAAACCCACCAGCCATTCCTTGGGAGAAAGGTGTGGCAGTCTGCTTCTGTAAACATTACAGCCTTGGAAACCCTATGGGGCAGTTCAACTCTGTCCTATAAGGTCACTATGAGTTGGAATCAACTCAATGGCAATGAGTATGTATGTACTGAAACTATCAGCTGACAAGCCAGCAGAAGTTTCTGCTGTCAATAATCATCTTCTCCCATGTACCACCCTTACTACTATTCCTCTCTATGCATCCCAAAGAGCCAGAGCCTCTTCTCCCTGGATGGCATCACAACTACAAATGTACACTTGTGGCATGCTATGGATGTTCTCTTTGGGGTAAGAAGGATCAAGAACTCTATGGCCGCTAAGATTCTAACCGTGGAAATGCATTCACAGCATCCCACACCAGAATCTGAAATGCATAACAAGGTAAGTATGACAGGAAATACATCCATAATTCAGCATTATTGCAGCTTTGGCTGACTGGCCACCACTCAATGTTACAGCATTTCTACAGAAGGGGAACCCAAATTCCAAACTGTCAATTTACAATCATTGGAAACATAAGCTATAAGCAACTGTGTGAATAAAATATTTGTTTTACACATAGTATTCATTACTTTATCACAAATAGGTCACTTCTCATGAACCTTTTCATGTCATAATCTTTTAAAATAAAATGAACTTGTAAGATATTCCCAAGCCTCTAAATATCATATATGTTGAAAGAAAGAAAGAAGAAAAAAACAAATATAGCTAGATAGTTAAAAGGGTCATCAAAAGGAACAAAGCACAAACATCCAACATAGCAGCTTAAATACCTCATATTTGAAACTGGGTCTTGTGGAACTGAACCAACTGTTGGAACGGAGGGTAATTTTGCTTGAGATGATCTACTACCTATAAAAGAAAAATGTCCGTGACTATTTGGGTAACATTCAAATCTAACAACTAGCAAGGTTTTTCTTTTACTCTTTCATATACAAATTGCTTAGTTAAAAGCTTAATAATCAACACAAGCAATCTTTACATCTCAGAAGCTGAAGAGGCAATAGTAACTCCTGACTCACTAAACTCGGTTCATGATTCCTTCTATTCGGCACCAAATGTCAATAGAGTTTTACAAGCAGAAATGTTTTTAAAAATTGAAGCAAAAAACAGAATCAGGTAGTTATAAATTTACCTGTAAATAATTATGCCTCCTTTACCATGAAAACTGTCTTTTCTCAGTCATCATATAACTTCTGTCATACCAACTACCCGTGACTCTAGTCTTACAAACATAATCCAATGAATAGCTGAGAAGCCTTCCTTACAGGAGTCAAGCAGAATGTATTACTTCCTCATTTGCATCCTCACTGTAATTAGTACAAAACCTTTTGTTGCATTTGTCATATTGTTATTTCAATTGAATTTTAAAATGCCTTTCTTTCTACTATACTGAACTTTTTAAAACAGAGCCCTTATCTTTCTCATGTATCTAACCCTAGAGCTTAGAGAATCTGACACAATAGAAGATTCTCAATTAGTATTCACCGCAGAATGTTAAGCATTCCCACCTCCAAATTTTCATAGGTCAATCTTCCCACAAGGTATACACTGCCCTCTCTATTTCCTACTACTTTATACCACTATCTCTGTTCAAACTATAGCATACGACTGATTTCTACCATGTTATCTTATTTCACTCTTTCCCATCAGTGCTCCCAGATACCCTTACATAATCTTGTATCTCTGTACTGTTAAGTGACCAATTCAACCTCGTGTTAAAGTATAAAATTTCAAACTATTTTGTCCTATACAGGAGTCATCATTTTTATGTTTTCAGTAAATAACTGTGTTTATCAATTTTATCTAGCAAGAGAAAACAGTCACAAGGAAATTAGCACTGATAGACCCAAAGAATGCGATACGGGGTAAAAAGAAACAGGAACAGAGAAAACATCACAAGTCTCAGAGAAAACATCACAAGTCTTAAAAGAGTGAGTATGGAATGCTGATGTTGAAGATAATTTACTAAGGCCTGAAGAGTTCTAAGAAGCTCAAGAAAGTCAGAGAAAAAAAAAGTTCCCGTTTAAGAATCAAGATATATAGGAATAAAGGATCATTCAATTTGACTTGAAGATACAGAAGAGCCATTTGCTTTCTAATGTCAATATTAGGGAGAAGAAGTTAGAAAAAGAATGGACATATACAATGTCAAATTCCCCCCTATGATACATAGACTGCAAAAGCACTGGAATACAAAGGGATGGTATCCTAACGACCTGGAGTGTATAGGTACAGGAGATGTGTAGATCTTGCTTGCAGCTGCAATTCAGAAAGTCAAATTTCAGTTTCTGAAAGCAGTATCCATATACAGTGCAATTAGTGTTATGGTAAATACAGATTGAAATCCATCCCAATTCTATACAAGGATAGACCAAGAAAGCTACTAAACATGTTAAGGCAAACCAAAAAAAAAGACTATGGAAAGCTGATAAACAAGAAGGAAAGAGGGGCTCAAGGGATCCCAGAATCTATATATTAACTGATGCATTTAATCTGTTCTCCGAACACTGGGCGTGGATATGCTGGCAGCACTTATAGGGGACAAAATGGTATGGACATAAAGTGATAGAAGAAGAAGCACTCATTTAGGATGTAGAAAAAAACATAATGGAAGTAGATGAGGAGAAAAGCAGCCCCTGAGATCCAGGAGCTGGCCCTGTACTATCAAGTAGGCCTTGGTGTTCTTAGGAACTGGCTTGGAACCTACAGCTAGGCCTTGAGGTTTCTTGTTGAATATAAACAATTTCATGAAACATCAATCTTAGACAAAGCCATTCTATAACCATGATGAATCAATATAAAAACAATATTACTCTATAACCATGTCTGAACATAGACAAAAATAAACTTTGTCAAAATAACAAAAATAGTCAAACATTCCCAATCCTAATATGAGTGACTTCTGCTTCTTTAATAAATTACGGCTCTGTTAAGCCTTGGTCTACTCTTCCCTTCTTCTGTTGTTGTCGTTAGGTGCTGTTGAGTCGTTTCTCACTGATAGCGACCTTATGCACAACAGAAGGAAACACAGCCGGGCCCTGCACCACGCTCACAATCGTTTATGCTTGAGCCCTTCATTGCAGTCACCATGTCAATTCAGCTCACTGAGGGTCTTCCTCTTTTTCGCTGACCCTCTAATTTTGAGTGTCTTCCAACCTGAGGGGCTCATCTTCTGGCACTATATCAGACAATGTTCCACGGCTATTCATAAGGTTTTCACTAGCCAAATTTTTTGATGTAGATCACTAGGTCCTTCTTCCTAGTCTTAGTCTGGAAGCTCGCTGAAACCCGTCCACCATGGGTGACCCATGGTATTTCGCATGGCTTCCAGCATCACAGCAACATGCACGCCACCACAATATGACAAACTGGCAGACGATAAGATTTATTAGGATAACCAATCATAGAATTATCCCTGCTTCCTTACCATATCCAATCCAGAGGCAAAGCTCCACTTCTTTAAACTCTGCAAAATCACCTAACACAAGCCCAAATCCTAGAACTAGTCCTCTTTAAGCACTCTCCTACTGAGATGCCCCAAGGTTATCCAGAGTGTAAATTCACCTTCACTGCAAAGAGTAATAAACCAACTTGACTAACAAAAGGTGTGTTTCTGGTAGTCTCTTGTTGGAGGGCATTGACAGAGACTTCAGATGATCTGAAGTCAGGCAGAGAAAGAAATGAAATGAGAAAGGTAGCAATCACGAGCCTAATTAAAAAGAACCAAGCAACAAAAAGACAAACAACCCAACCAAAAAACGGGCAAAAGACTTGAAAAGATTATTTCACCAAAGAATATACAAATGGCCAATAAGCACATGAAAAGATGCTCAATATCTTTAGTTATTATGGAAATAAAAGTAAAAGCTATAATGAGAAACAATTTCACTCCCCTTAGAATTGGCTATGGGGGCCCTGGGTGACACAAATGGTTAAGTGCTGGACTATAACTGAAAGGTTGGTGGTTCACACCTACCCAGAGGTGCCTTGGAATTAAGACCTGGTGATCTCCTTCTGAAGGATAATAGCCTTGAAAACCCTACGGACAACAGTTCTACTCTGCAACACACAGGGTCGCCATGAGTCAGAATCAACTCTATGGCACTGGTTTGGTTTTGGTATTTAGAAAGCTAATACAATTCTATAGTACATACAGTGCATTAGAAGTACTATAATCTCATCAAGTGTTTATCTTTAAAAACAAATATATACTAGTTCTGTCAGCAAAAAGTTCTACACAAAATGACCAATCTATTACCAATGAGCATCCTTAGTGTGGAAATTGTGGTCCTGAAATACCATATTCCACTAAAAAACAAACCACAGCTTCTTTGGGAAATGACCAAGTCCAAATCCAGGACAGAAAATGTTTAAGATTAGATTGGCACATGTTGTCATTCCAGATAGCAAGTAAGTTTCCAGAGATTAGTAAGACTGTATTAAAAAGTCTTGGAAGCCATCTTGAAGAGGCTTCCACTGTCCAAAAACGGAAAAATTTAGGCATCAGAAAGGATACTAGCTGCAATGGGAGGACATCCATCAAATATGTTCAAATCCATGCTATAAAAAATAAAAATAAATCATCCTATATGGTCATCTTTGAAGGATGCTAGGAAACAAATTCTATTTTTTTTCTCTTTAAGACTCTCAAATTTGCTTTTTTTAAATAGACTAGTTTTAGAGCAGTCTTAGGTTTACAGAAAAATTGTACAGAAAGTTTCCAGAATAACTCTATTTTTAAAGTTAATATGGCAGAGAAGTCTTAACCATTTACCATGCCTTTCTCATATAAACCATACCGCTGGGTAACAATATGTCAGAGAAGGAGCTTCTCTTTATAAAAGTATTCCAACAAATAAATGAAGAAAGAATAATGGCACTGGATATCATCATTTTGTGGCCCTTAATGAGTTAAGAATCTAAGCAGTGAGTTTCAATGGCCCTAACACAGAAAGAGAGAAACCAGACATTACTTACCTCTTGATAAAGAACACAATATCATTTATGAAAACACCACCATCTATGAAGTGGCTGTCTCCAAAAATTCAAATCTTAATTGACAAAGCCTCTAAATTAGTGTTGTCCAATTGAATTTTCTGCAATGATGTAAATGTTCTATAGCTGTGCTGTCCAACATGGTATCCATTAGCCATATCTGGCTTTTGAGCACTTGAAATATGGCTAGTGTGAACAAAGAACCCCATTCTTAACTTTACTTCATTTTAATTAATTTTTATAGTCATATGTGGCACACGGTTAGCAGCTACTGCTATTGGGCAGTGCAGCTTAAATTAACAGTTTGCAGGAAATACAAAGGATAAGGATATGCAACACTCCACCATGGGAATGTAATTAACATTACAAAGCAAAAGACATATAAATTAAAAATAAACTAATTCATAGTGTGAGATGCATGCTTTAGGCAATAATACTACAAAGAAACAGGAGGCAATTTCCATCGAAGTCCAGCTAGGAGTCACACTCAGAAGGGGAAGAAAGAGGTTTGAAGAGTGTATATCCATGGAGGGATTCTGGAACTACCTTTTTAAACAGTTAAAGAAAACTATCTTTAGTCTGGTACTTCAGGCTGAAAACACATCCAAATTCTACAATGATTATTCATGTGACATGAGACAATGCTTATAAAGTATCTTTTTAAAAATTCACTACAAAAATTTAAGAAAGAAACCAAAGGTAAATTCCCTTGAAAAGTCTGGAAACTGTAAAGCAAAAAATCATTCCCAGATTTAACTTTTATAAGAAGTGGTTTTCTACCAATTTCATAGATCAGATTGGTTTAAAACAAAGCATAGCTATAAACATTTGATAAACTTGGCCATTGCCCTATGCAAGAAAAGTACTTTTATTAAAAGGCTGTCACTGCCTCAAACCAACCCCACAACTTTCTCAGGCTTATTTCAATTATATCTAAGCATTTTGATTCAATTTGCATATTTGGATAAGGCACACAGTCAGTTCTGTGTATACTTAAGCAGAATCAGGATCTATTCAGGGGTTCTGTAGATTTAACTGATTAAGCAACAGAAAGGATCTGAGACAATTTGACCTTCCCTGAAACATGTTAGGTCTTTAGGCAGTACTTGACCCATCAGTTCTGATTACAAGCTCTCATCCAAACCTGAGGATCCAAAAATCTGCACTATTTGGTCCTCCACAGCCTTAGATCCTTTGGGGACAGTAGGCATTACAGCAATCTTCCACAATTAACCTCTGGAGAGTTACTGAGTCTACCTCTGGGGGTGAGCATATTCCTAGTACAATATGAACTAAACCATAGTAAATCTCTCTCCTCCACAACACACAGTTTTCCTTCTCCCAACTCTGATAAACAGAGTTGACTTTTCTTTCTACTGGGAGTTTTGATTATGCTGACATGCCTCCCATCCTCATGCTACTGCTCCATTGAGAGCTGACTGGTTACAAAATCTTTCACCAGCTGACAGGAAATCAACATGCACAGGATTAATTTTAAAATGATACAAAAGCACACATTTCTTCACACTAATACTGACAACTATTTTTTAAAGTGGTTATATCAACTCTTTCCAACTTCACCATCAAAATATTTCCATCCCTGCATTTTCCACAAAAAAATGTCAAAGTAGAAGGGAAAACAAGGTAAGGTGAAAAAAATGTTGACTCTTCAATATCTAGTATTTTTGACAATCTGGTCCAGTGCCTCCATTCCCGGATAACATTCAATGAAGTGTTTCAGAAACCAAAACCTTTAGTATACTCAGTAGATTACACCTGCAATTTTCTAAATTTTTAACAGCAATGTGATCGATGAACTATGATTGGCTTCTGACCTACTACCAGTGTTTAATCAAATATATTTGAGGTTTTTTTTTTTTTTTTTAAAAAGGTAGTTGTTTTTTAAAGACCATCTTTATTTGGAATATATCAGTCATTTTCTCTAAAAGGACTACTGGTACTTTGTGTTAAACTTTTCTAAAGTTGATTGAGAAAAAGAAAATATAAGGTCCCATATGCTTAAGAGCTGAGAAGGAAGTAATAAATATCAAGAAAATGTTTTTACGAGACACTAAGCAGTACTTATAAAACAAAATCATATTTAACTGTGCAAACTGACTATAATTTTAATGAGTTGAAATGCATATTAAAATTTTTTCAAGAGAGGTCTCATTGTTTGGCTCTAAATACAACAATAACAAAAATGTTTTCCTGGCACTACTGTAGAAGTAACGTCAATTTTCAAGATTAAAAGAACATAGAGCAGAAGAAGATTTTTACAAAGTATTGTTTTTAAATTATAAGGAAACACTTTGCCATCAAGAATAATTAAATTAATTAGCAGTAGTTATATTAAATAAAAAAGACAAATAAACTAAATATATCAGTAATTTCACACCCGGTTGTCCATCATTCCTGCCAATAAGAGAATGTAATTTCACAATACATTCTGCCTTTTTTCAACTTATATAAAAATCCTAAATTTACAACAAATTTATTGTTTCAAATTAATTTAACATTAAAAATTTACAACAGATGTTCACACATATATAAATGCAGAAGCTACTGCCAATATGTGGAATGATACTGACTTATCTTCTCCTTATCCTTGCAATGATAAACTGGCTCCTTCAAAATGACCACTTTCCAGGTATTTCAAAAGAACAAAAAAGAAAATGCAAATAGATCATCTGTCTAGCACCTACCCAGAGAGTAGTCAGTTGTTTATTGAAATCCCTAAGGGTCTAAATAAATAATGCTCCTTACAATAAAGTATCATTAAAACAAATACCAATATTTAATCCCTAAACACTGCATGTTTGTATTTTACACACACACTCATTCCAATCTGTACCTGCTGAACAAAGGTCAGTCTGTAAGTCCAGTGAAAAGTCCTCATTAAATAATTGAAACTTTTATTGAATGAATGAAGGTAAGTCTCTGGGGTCAAGTTTTAAATAAGGCAAAGACTGTATGAATCAAACATTCCCCCCAAACATAAAAAAAAAAAACCTAACTAATTAAAAATGTGCATGTCCCTGACAAAAAGAATACAGCTTAATATTTCAGTAAGCAGTAGGATGACTAAATTTTGCAAATTAGCAAACACTCACCACATAGATTACCATATTTAGTTCCTTTAGTGGGTTAACATCAATTATGTTTCAATTGTTCATGTTTCGCAGCATGGTAGAAAAATACTATAGTATATTTTAAAGAGTAATGTCAACTTAACACACAGCTATTAAATCTGATAACTTTAAAACTTCCAGATATTGATTCATTTACTAAAACCCTCTTTTCTCTTTTAGTTTTCTTTGAAAACATGAGCACACAAAGGTATACCTTGTTCTTTAATGCACATCATTAGCCACTTGCTAAGATTTGTCATTACTGCTATCATAATGGTAGGATATAAAACCCTGCAGAACTAAAGAACATTATTTGAACTAAAATTCGAGGTTTGCATACTAAAAAAATACTGTATACTAATTTTAGTTTTAATAACATATGTTTTAAAACACAGATGTACAAATCCTAAAATTTCATACTAAATTATAAAATTATTTGGGTATTATTATACTTAATTTTATACTTAACTTTAATTATACTTAATTTTACCTCACACACTTTAACCTTACATAAAGTTAAAAATCTGTAATTTTATGGGAGTAGAGAATCTATCCTCGTCTTATTATCTCCTTTTTTGCAACAGAAAAAACTTAACAATCCCATTTTGATATTAAAATTTTCAAATTCACTCATGCATAGTTAAACATCTGCAATAGGTTCTGTGAAATAGAAGTTATGTGATTTGGATGTTCTGTGAAGACCATATTATACACAGGCAATCCTCAGGTTACGAACTTCTGACTTAGGGACAACTCGTATTTAAAAATGGATTGCCATAAAGCCTATTTATATTAAAATTTTGAATTACATACCTAGAGTGGGTCTTAACAATGAACCATGAACTGCTCTGTAACACTCAAGATAACACTGATCAGTTTGGGAGTATTTGTTAGGTGCTTCCTCTGATCGGGATTTATCAACTCTATAATAACCTTATGGGATCATGGACTTATATGCAGTCATGCTGTCCAAATGGACATTATGTGGTGTGTGACTGTAGTTTAAACTTTTCTGCTATTAAACTTGTATTTTATATTCTTCGAAAGAAATTTTTCTTCTATTAATATCATGTATTATCAATGATATTGTCTTAATTATCTAGTGCTGCTCTAACAGAAATACCAAAATTGGATTGCTTTAACAAACAGAAATTTATTCTCTCATAGTTTAGGAGGCTAGACATCCGAATTCAGGGTGCCAGCTCCAGGGGAAGGCTTCCTCCCTCTGTTGGTTCTGGGCGAAAGTCCTTGTCATCAATCTTCCCCTGGTCTAGGAGCTTCTCAGTGCAGGGACTCCAGGTCCAACAGACACACACTCCTGGCTCTTCTTGCTTGATGATAATGAGGTCCTATTCTCCTAGTCCATCTGAGTGGTGACTCCACTGCCTCAGCCCCAGTAGGCCCTGTTCTTCTACTCCTTGGGATGGCAGCCTTGCCTCCTCAGCTTTGGGTGGCGAATCCAGCCACATCCCAATGGCACTCGTGAATGGCGGCCCCACACTCCAGAACCGAGCTGGTGAAGATCTGACTCTAAAACCTAGAAGGCTGTCACCCCACTCTTTGAAACCCCAGAGGCCATGGCTCCACACTTTGAGACCACAGAGGTTGTGGCCCTACTCTTTGAGCCTGAGGCAGCTCTGCTTCCCGTGTTCCTTGTCTCTTCAGCTTCTACTTCCTAGTTTGTTGGCCTCTCGGCCCCTCAGCCCTCACCGTTTGTATCTGTCCTGCTGGGACAAGTGTTCGAAAGCTCTGTAGCTCCACCGATAAGTGCACGGAAGCATCCCACTCCACCAGTACGCTTCGGCAGGAAGGCACTCAGCTCTCTTGCTCCATGGGTCAGTAACCCTAGCTCCACTGATAAGTGCTTGGAGGCATCCGCCAGGAAGCCTCCTGCCAAAGGGACTCAGCTCTGTCCCTCCATGACTCAGCTCCAGCGCTGTGTCATGCTGGTCTCCTGGTTCTGCTGCTGCCTTTCTTCTGCTGCTGCTTCTCGTCGTCTGCACAGTCTCTGATGTTAACAGTTCTCCTCACTTCCTTTTAAATCCTCACCAGAACTGTATTTAATTTCCATAATTCCACCAACGGTCTCTTCAAGGCAATCTAGGCTTTTACTATTAAGCACTTTAAAACTCTTCCAACCTCTATCCACTCAACAGTTTCAAAACCACTTCCACATTTTAGGTATTTGTTAGAGCAGCACCCCACTCTCTTGTTACCAAATTCTGTCTTAGTTATCTAGGGCTGCTATAACATAAAGAACACAAGAGGATGGCTTTAACAAAGAGAAATTTCTCTCACAGTCTATGAGGTTAGAAATCTGAACTCAGGGTGCCAGCTCTAGGAGAGAAGGCTTTCTCTCTGTCAGGTGGGGTAAGGTCTTTGTCATCAATCCTCCCCTATGGTGAAACAGGTATAAGGTACACATTTCCATTACAATTGGGAGAAACTGGAGACAAAGAAGGGATAACAGGCACCAAGCAAGTCACTAGAACACATTAGATTAGTTCTCAAGGCTTGAAAATAGTCCTCTGTTCTCTGAGTCCATTTAGGCAATGGCTCTGCCCTACAGACTCAGGATGTTGGTCACATTCTCTGGATTCTGGGTGCTCCCAAGCACTTACCAGTGGAGCTACAGAGCTTTGGAACAATTGTCCAGCAGGACAGACACAGGCTCTGAGGGCCCGAGAGGCCTAGGAACTAGGAAGCAGAAGCTGAAAAGACAAGGAACACAGGAAGCAGAGCTGTCTCAGTCGCAAAGGATAGGGTGACAACCTCTGGGTCTCTGGGGTTTCAAAGAGTGGGGCCACAGCCTTCTGTGTGTATATAGATATTACAGAGAAAATCAGTTTTTCATTCAAAAATTTTATACACAAATTGTTTGGTAACATTGGTTGCAATCCCCACAAGGTATCAGCACCCTCTCTCTTTCCCTTTCCACCCTGGGTTCTCCTTGTCCATTCGTCCATTTCCTGTCCCTTCCTGCCTTCTTCTCTTTGTTTTTGGACAGGTATTGCCCATTTGGTGTTGTATACTTGACTGAACTAACAAGAACATTCCGCACTTGTGTTACTGTTTGTTTCATGGACCTATCTAATCTTTGGCTGAAAGGTGGACTTTGGGAGTGGCTTCAGTTCTGAGTTACCAGGGTGCAGAAGGGCCATAGTCTTGGGGTTCCTCCAGTCTCTGTCAGACCGTAAGTCTGGTCTTTTTTTGTAAATTTAAATTTTGTTCTACATTTTTCTCGCACTCTGTATGGAACTCTATTGTGATCCGTGGCAGAGTTCAGTAGTGGTAGCCAGACACCACCGAGTTCTTCTATGCTCAGGCTGGTGGACGTTGTGATTCATGTGGTTCATTAGCTCTCTGGACTAGTATTTTCCTTGTGTCTGGTTTTCTTCATTCTCCTTTGCACCAAATGTGATGACGAATACAAGTATCTTAGATGCCCACTGGGAAGCTTTTAAGACCCCTGACACTACTCACCAAAGTAGGATGTGGAATATTTTCTTTATGAACTATATTATGCCAACTGACCTAGGTGTCTCCTGAGACCATGTTCCCCAGCCCTCAACCCCAGTAACTCTGACCCTCAAGGTGTTTGGATGTGTCTAGGAAGCTTCTATGACTTTGCCTTGGTCAAGTAGTGCTGATTTCGCCTATACTGTGTGTTGTCTTTCCCTTCATCAAAGTTAACACTTGTCTACTATCTAGTTTGTGATTTACCCTTCCCACCTCTACACTCCCTCGTAACTATCAAAGATTGTTTTTTTCTGTGTGTAAATCTTTTCTTGGAATATTACAATAGTGGTCTCACACAATATTTTTCCTTTTGTGACTGACTTATTTAACTCAGCATAATGCCCTCCAAATTCATCCACGTTGTCAGATGTTTCACAGATTCATCATTGTTCTTTATTGTTGCGTAGTATTCCACTGCGTGTATGTACCACAATTTGTTTATCCATTCATCTGCTGATGGGCACTTAGGTTGTTTCCATCTTCTTGCTATTATGGATAATGCTGCAATGAACGTGATTGTGCATATGTGTATTTGTGTGACAGCTCTTATTTCTCTAGGGTATATTACTAGGAGTGGAATTGCTAGATCCTATGGTATTTCTGTTCTAGCTTTTTAAGGAGTTATCATATCGTTTTCCATAGTGGTTGTATAATTTTACATTCCCACCAGCAATGCATAAGAGTTCCAATCTCCCCATAGACTCTCCAACATTTGTTTTTTGTTTTTTTTTTTTTTTAGATTAGTGTCAGTAATGTCAGGGTGAGGTGGTATCTCATCGTAGTTTTAATTTGCATTTCTCTAATGGCTAATGATCACAAGCATTTCCTAACGTGTGTTAGCTGCCTGAACGTCTTCTTTGGTGAAGTGTCTGTTCATATCTTTTGCTCATTTTTTAATTGGGTTATTTGTCTTTTTGTTGTAGAGGTACTGCAGTATCTTCTAGATTTTAGAGATTAGACCCTTGTCAGATATGCCATAGCCAAAAAATTTTCCCAGTCTTTAGGTTCTCTTTTTACTCTCTTGGTGAAGTCTTTTGATGAGCTTCAGTGTTTAATTTTTAGGCACTCCCAGTTATCTAGTTTCTCTTCTGATGTTTGTGCATTGTTAGTTATGGTCTGTACTGTCTTCAAGCCATGTATTAGGGCCCCTACTGTTGTCCTCATTTTTTCTTCCATGATCTTTTTCATTTTAGGTTTTCTATTTAGGTCTTTGATCCATTTTGAGTTAGTTTCTATGTATGGTGTGAGGTATGGATCCTCTTTCATGTTTTTATACATGAGCATCCAGTTTTGCCAGCACCATTTGTTCAAAATACTATCTTTTACCCATTTAATGGACTTTGGTCCTTTGTCGAAGATCAGCTGACCACAGGTGGATGGATTTACTTCTGGGTTCTCAATTCTGTTCCATTGGTCTATGTGTCTGTCGTTGTACCAGTACCAGGCTGCTTCAACTACCATGGCTGCATAGAAGGTTCTGAGATCAGGTAGTGTGAGGCCTCCTACTTTATTCTTTTTCTTCAATAATGCTTTGTTTATCCAGGGCCTCTTTTCTTTCCATCTAAAGTTGGTGATTAGTTTTTCCATCTTGTCAAGAAATGCTGCTGTTATTTGGATCAGGATGGCATTATATCTGTAGATTATTTTGGGTAGTATTGACATTTTCACAATGTTAGGTCTTCCTATCCATAAGCATGGTGTGTTTTTCCATTTACATAGGTCTCTTTCAACAGTGTTTTGTAGTTTTTTTGTATAGTTCTTTTACATTGCTGGTTAGATTTATTCTTAAATATTTTATTATTTTAGGGACTATTATAAATGGTATTGTTTTCCTGATTTCCTTTTCCAAGTTCTCTTTGTTGGTATATAGGAATCCAACTGATTTTTGTATACTGATCTTATATCCTGGTACTCTGCTGAATCTTTCTATTAATTCCAGTAGTTTTCTTGTGGAACCTTTGGAGTTCTCTATGTATAGGATCATATCATTTGTGAATAAGGATAGTTTTACTTCAAGTATATGTTTTATTAACCAAGTCTATTACTGAAATTGAGCAGTCTTTTATTGATGACTCATTATAAAATTCAGAACCGTGGTCATCCTAAGACACAATGGCTTAAAGTCCATAACCAACCGGCTATCATCTTATCAGCTCAGTTTCATGGCAACCCCATATGTTCAGAATAGTACTGCACTCTATAGGGTTCTCAAGGCTGTGACCTTTTGTAAGCAGATTACCAGGCTCTTCTTCTGATGCACCTGTGAGTTCGAATCACCACCCTTTCAGTTACCAGCTGTGCACTTAACTGTTTGCACCATCCAGGGACTACTTAAGGTCCAAAAAACCAAACTCATTGCTGTCAAATCGATTCTGACTCATAAGACCCTACAGGACACAGGAGAACTGCCCCAGAGGGTTTCCAAGGAGTAGCTGATGGATTCAAACTGTTGACCTTTGGGTTATTAGTTGTAGCTCTTAACCACTGTGCCACCAGGGCTCCTAAGGTCCATAGGGACAGGTATTAACCATACTTTCACATGAAGAAAATAATCTAAGACCACATCCAGACTTACCTCACTTGCCCAGATTTGCAAGAATATACTGCCCTGCTTAGCATGCCATTACAACAACCAGTTAAACTGGAAATCACTTCTCAAATCCTGTTTGCACCGAAGAAGAAAGAAAATAAATTTCTACTTATTTACTTATTTTTGGCAGGAATAGGGTGAATAGATCAAGAGATTCACCAAAAGAAAAAAAAAATCTATCAGCTAACAACACTGCACAGGAAAAGACAACTATTTGCAAGTTTTGGAAACCAAGTGAAAGTAGTTCACAAAGGTACATGGGCAGGTATAGTAGGAAAATGCATGTAAAGTGAGGCTGTCAGCAAGTAAGAAACAAGACTGAAAACACTAGATTGGGTTAGTTTTTCTTATCAAAGCAGTAATGTTCTTGGCAGCAATTAACAGAATGGAATAGAAGTAATAAATTGAAATAGCAAACAAAACAAAACAAAATAGCATATAACAATAGCAAACAAGAGCATAATGAAAAAGGAAAAGAGAAGTAGGAGTCAGGTGTGAAAACCAAAACAAAATATTTTTTAAAAGACCATCATCAGAAAGAAGTTTTGGAATGACTGTAAAAGGAATAAACTACTTAAAAAGAAACAGTGGCTATGGGCAGAAATAGCCAAAAATTGAAGCCAAAAAATGGAAAATACTAGGAAATCATTTGACAAACAACCCTTCTACAAATTATACAAAATGTAAATAATAAAACAAAATGTATATTATGGGCTGGATCAATAATACAGGTATTTAAGGATTTTGGATTTGTTTTTGTTTGTTTTTGCTAATAAATACAACAGTATTTAAAATAGCAAACTATTTTTAATTCTGCATACATTTTTTCAGGGTGAGCATTTTATAATACATTTACTGAAAAAATACAATGCTTCAGAAAGAAATGTATTATACTAATTTCAAATATTTCTTAAATATCTCAGCTTTCTTCGTTCCTTATCTCTTCAGAAGACTGAATGATTTAAATCTTGAAGAATATATTTAAAAGCAATCAAAGAATCCTATTTACTCCATCCTATAAACTGAAACAAAAAGAGCAATAAATTCACAGTAAGAGGAAAACACTTCACTCAGCGTATTGCGAACCCTTGAAATTGCTACATTTGCAATGGGAAGTTACTGAGGAATTCACTATTACTGAATTTCAAAAATGGCATACAAGTAATTTCAAAGACATAAGTAAGTTTTGTCCTTTTCCGAATAGGAGCTGGTCTAGAACTACCACCAAAGATAGATATAAATATGCATGCTTTAGAAAGGGGTGGGGAAGTAGGAATTTGCATACCTGCCTAAAATGAATTATCAAATTGTTTCTCCTCTTTAAAAAAAAAAAAAGGAAGCATTGGGGCATAGGAAACAGTAAGAAAGAAGAAAAAACTGGTAGAGTTCTATACTTATTTCCCCTTACATTTTCTCACTAAGACGGTGATGAAAAGGCTAGGCAACACAATACTCTGTCTACTACCGCTGGAGCTTTTGGTTTCCTGATGGACTTTTTTAAAAATAATTATTTTTTTCCTAAGTATAGACATAATATAAGACTACTAATGGAATCTGAAAAAGGCACTAAAATTAAACTTTGAAAATAAAAATTGCCAACAGTCCAAAAACATGGAAATAACCAGGTAATGCCAGAGTACGATTGTTTTATCTATGTATAAAAGGAATATCCTCACCTAGTAATGATTACAATACATTTTTTAGTAAACCTACTATCTGCATTTTCTCTTGTCACTAAATGTCATAAAAATTTGTAAGGGATTAATTGCATTGAAAATTTTGAAAAAGTATTTTTTTATTAACAAAGCGAAAGAACTTACCTTTAAAAAAAAACAAAAAGAAAACAAAGACCAAACATAGTTTTTGTTTCTGGCACATGATTATATTACACACACTAATACACACACACAACTCATTCCTGACTATTGGCTAGTAACATTATCAAGCTTGGAGCAAAACTCTCTAAGATACACTAGTTTATAAAACCTTGCCTGAGACGTTCCAACAGAAGAAGTAAAAACATTAATTCTGATCTGAGTAAAATCCACCTAGTCATTCCTTCAAATTCCCTTAATTTTTAGTAATCTCATTCTAGAGTGACCAGATGAATCTTTTTGAGGATGCATTATCCTGTTAATAATTTTTTTATAAATGAGCATATTTGAAAAAAATTGTACAGATAAAAAATACCATCCCCTTTGTCCTCAATTGGTCGTTTTAATACTACATGGTCAGTCTTCCAAGTTTACCTGATATCGCCACTAAGCTTCCAGTCAACATACAGAGATTTAGGATCGTGTGCCCAAATATACACACCAAAAAGCTTTTTACACTTGGAAAAAACATAGAAGGAGAGATGGACAAAAATAAAATTGTCACAATAGTTATTGGTCCAGGATGAATAGTACTAGAACGATATTATAGTCCAGGACAGCATTCCCTTTCCAAGCCTCCAACTCACAAAAATACTGATGAGAAAACAAAGTAGGGAATATTGCGTAAACAGCTGACAACTGCTTTCCAGACTAAGGGACTATATGTCACCAAAATTTTCTTATACATATCTTCTATACACATCTATACACATCTTCTCAAGGACAGGGAAAGAAAAAAAGAGGAGAAAGTACTTTTATAAACCTACCATTAATTCATGCATTTATGCATCCATCACACACTAGTATGTTTCAGTGCAGAAAATAATAAATTCCTTAATTTAACTTATTTGATATTAAACATGAAGTATACTCAATCAAATTTATTCCAAAAATTAGTAAACAATTAATAGTATAATATAAAGGCACAATTGTTTCTAACATGCCCAACAAAACTTCTTATACTTTATCAATAATATTAAATTTTGTTCAAATGGGATCTAAAATTTTATTTGTTTAAATCATTGATAACTAACTCACCAGGTGACTCTCCAACATCTGAGGCTTGGGCTGAATCATATGAAGAAACCACACTGACAGCACTGGTAGGTATGTTTGTACTTGGTGTGGAAGATAAGGCTGCTGATTTTTTTGTTGCAATGATGACGCTTCTATAATGAAGGAAGTAAACAGATTAAAAAATATAGACACTCAGGTTAATTACACGAACTTCCAAACAGAAACTAGAAAACTAATTTCTTTTTCTAACTTTCTTTCTTTTCTCTATTTTAATGTACCATTCAGAATATTCTCCCAGTATGAAATCTCTTCAATCATGTTCATATTTATCAGCATTTCAATTTTTGTGGAACAAAAGACAATGCCCTATGAAAATACAACAATCCCTTTTAACATTTAAACATTTTATTACTTTTTTTAAAATTTGGGATCATCTTTAACTGTCCAACTTAAATAGTATCTAACCAAACAAAGATATACAAAAATAAATAAATAAAACATTTTGGCACTCAAATGGAAAAGTAGTTAACTTTTTCTTAACCTCAGAATTGAAATAGAAAACTCAATATGTTTCTACAAAGATTTTATAGCAGTTCTAATTTGAAATCACAAAATGTTAGAAATCTTATAAAGCAACAAAATGCAGATATCAACAATTTTTAACGCATATACAACCCAAGTCTTTCTTTTTTTTTAAGCCCACAAAGACTACATCTTTTGAAAATATATACTGAAAAATAATGCATAGGTATAAAAACTAGATGCAAAAACATCAATCAAAGTTGTACATCTTGCATATTACTCAAACACAGGTATTCATGAAATACCAATTTTCAATTAAAGTGCAATACTTTATACAAAAACAGTAACTAAAAGACCTTGTTAGGCATAACTTAAAGGCATTTTTAATTGCAGTCAGTCCCATAAACATGCAAAAACCCAGTTAATGAGGTAAAGAGGACAGCTGATATATAATGCACTCCCACAGCAGCTCTTACTTTTAATTACCTGGTGTTAACCATAAGGCTAAAGTCTTCAACATTCAATTTATTTAATCACATCTTTTGTTGACAATATTGTAACTGCAAGCAGCAAGTATTCCCTTAACAGCTTTAAAGTACTTAGTTTCTAAATAAAGTTAGATACTTGATCCCAATAAATGTATTCAAAAGTAGAAATTATGTAATTCCAATACTTTAAGAATGCATTTTTTTTTTTTTTTTGTATTTCAGAAAGAGATGTCACAAAGCCAAACGGGTTCCATTTTACTTCACTGCCTATCATGTGAGAGTGAACACTGTTGCCAATTAAATCACATTCTCTCATGCTAGGCATGGCTTAGTCAATGTACTTGGAGGTAGCTGGTGTCACATCATTATAAGGGTGACTGCCAATGTTAACTATACACTAAAAAATAGAAGCAACAACCACCTGAGCCCCCAATCCAAAACGGTGTGCTTAAACCATGGCAGGTTATATTAGATGAAGATTACTGACTTTAGGGGAAGTAGATATGACCTGTGTGTGTGTGTATGGATGTGTGTGTGCACATGGAGGTGGATGTTATGTGGAGAAAAACAACACAAAATGTAATTTGTATACTTCCTACTCTGGGCAGAAATTTATAAGCCTATTGTTTAAGAAAATCCCTAGCAACTTATTTTGGGAGGGAAGTTAAGGAGGTAGGGAAGGAGAAATGGATGAATTTACATTCACATTTGTTCACATTAAGAGCCAGCAAGATCTAGTTTACATCTAATAAGTAAGTACTGGTAGGAGCAATATAAAGTAAAAGATAGTATTTAGAAAAGTGATACTGCTTTTGCTATAGTTAAAATTTATGATACATATACCTACCTTATGACCCAGCAATTCCCCTCCTAACTATTTACCCAAGAAAACTGATATACACAAAAAGACTTATACAGTAATGTTCATAGAGGCTTTATTTATGATAGCTAAAAACTGGAAACAGCCCAGGTATCCTTCAAACAGGAAAACAAATAAGCAAATAGTGGTATGTTTATATAAGTGAATACTACTGGGCAATAAAAAAGAAACTCTGATATACACAAAAACAGGTACGAATCTCAAAAACACAATACTGAGTGAAAGGAGCTTTATACAAAAAAAAAAAAAAAAGTGTTTCCTTTTACATTAAGTCCTAGAACAGGCAAAACTAATCTATAATGGGAAACACACACACAACACATAACCACCCCTGGAGGATAGGGACAGTGTTGGCTGGGAAGTGGTAGGAGGGAATTTCAGGGGCGACTTTATCTTTTTTTTTTTTTTATAAATATTTTATTGTATTTTTGGTTAAAGTATACACAGCAAAACAGGTTCCCACCCAACAATTTCTACACATAATGTTCAAAGGGTGATTTTATCTTCATGGGAGTTTTGGATTACAGATGTATATGAATGTCACAACTCATCAAATGGTACACTTAAGAGCTGTGTCTTCCATTCTACATGAATTTTACCTTTAAAAAACTGTATAAACCTCTAATTAGAGATCTCTACAGGCTCAAGTGTTTAAGGATGAAGTGTACTGAGGTCTGCAACATTGAAATGCATAAACAAAAAATAAGATTAATTGATAGAGGATGGATATATGAAGAGTTACAGTATATGATAAAGCAAATACAGTAAAAGGCTAATTGTAGAATTTTGGTGATGAGTACAGGAGTGTTCACTGTGTAGTTACTGCAACTTCTCTGTATGTTTAAACATTTTCATAATAAAATGATAAAACTAATAAAACAAAAAAAATTTACTACAAATGTTCAATAAAATGCATAATCCCATTTTCTCAAAGATGATGTGGTTAATTAAGACAACAAAAGAACTTTATCTCATTTCTAATCCTTTAGCCTAGTGCCATTAATACCACTTTCAATCATGAATAATCCCTACTCATTGATTCAGTTCAGTAAATATTTGTTGTCCAAGATCGTTCAGACATCCTCAGGAATAATACATCTTTATCGTGTATGGGTTTCATATGTATTTACATTGAACCCAGTATCTCTCACATACTTCTGCATCATGCTCTTCTGATTCCTGAGCATGCTGTATCATTTCACAACTCCAATTCATTGTATAGGCTATTCCTGTACCAAGATGACTTCTTTGCCCTGCTTTCCAGCAAACTCCCACTCATCATTTAAAACTTTGCTCATATATAAACCTCCCAGACCCCATTCCCCAAAAAACTAAAACCAAACTCGTTGCCATCCAATTTCACTCAGACCCCCCAAGTCAAAGTTAATTATGCAATGTTCATTGTGCTCCCAGATCTTCTTATGTAACAAAAATTACAAATTATAATAGCTGCTATGGTTTATTAGAAGCCCTGGTGATGCAGTGGTTAAGAGCTTGGCTGTAACGAGAAGTCTGGCAATTTGAATCCACCAGCCACTTCTTGGAAACCCTATGAGGCAGTTCCACTCTGTCCTATAGAGTTGCTATGAGTCGGAATTTACTCAATGCCAACAGGTAAAAACACCTTAATTCTCAAAACAATTCTAAGGTACCTATTATTTCCATTTTAAAATTTAAAAAGTAAAGCTATCAGAGGTAAAGTAACTTGCCAAAACGACCAAAATGCCTTACAAATGGAGGTTTGTCTGAAACCAGAGCCTCTATTCTGAACTGCTTCCTCATACTGACTTCTTTTTATGTAATTTTACTGAGATATAATTCAAATATGACACAATTCAGCCATTTAAAGTATACAAGTAAATGATTTTCAGTATGTTCACAGAGTCGTGCAACCATCATCACATTCATATTGACCTTTAAACATAACTCTGTTATAAACATCTTCAAGTAATGGTAATGAAAAAATCTGCAAGATATAAAATTATATATGTATTACTATTAAAATACAAAAATACTATATTTTATAAATGAAAATAGTCTCATTCTTTACCCCAGCATTATAATTACTAGATAATAGAGAAATAAGAAGCCTGGTGGCACAGTGGTTAAGCACTTGGCTGCTAACCAAAAGGTCAGTGGTTCCAACCCACCAGCTGCTCCATGGAAGAAAGATGTGGCAGTCCACCTCCGTAAAGATTCCAGCCTTGGGAACTCCATGGGGCAGTTCTACTCTGTCTTATAGGGTCGTCATGAGTCGGAATCAACTCGACGGCAATGGGTTTGGTTTTGGTTTAGAGAAATAAAGTTAATCAACTTCCAAATTCACTGGCAAATTCAAATAAATTCTGAGGAATTCACATAACACTGTTCAGCTATGGGCCATATCACAATAAAGAAAATCCAAAGTCATATGCTGCAATTAAAAGGACAGTAAGCAGTAGGCAGATCTGAGGATATTTTCATTCCCTTTACCATAGAAGACTAAAATCTTCAACAGAGGGAATCTTTAACCTATCATATTTATCCTTTTGAATGTTAAGTATACATCTAAACTAGTAAACATACACTAGTTTAAAAAATACATACAAATTTAAATTTACCCACCATAGGGGAAGTCTGATTATGCAAAGACTGAGCATTTCACATCACACCTTTATAAAATGCTTTGGAAAACACAAAGAAAATACAATATTTATTCAATGAAACTTTGAGAGCCTATATGCCAAGAATGTGAGAGAGATACTTCTAGCATATTTCTCAGGCTACTGCTTGAATTTCTATTTAGGAACCAAATTAAAATCCTTTCTAACATTTAAGAAACAAATGTCTGAATTTTTAATATCTGCCATAAATTTTAACAAAACCAATTCAAATTTTTTGGTATAAAGAATTTGGAAGATAGATAACCAGTTATGAAAGCTAGTTTTCCTAACTGTAAATTCAAAATCTAATATTAAAGATAAAATTTTGCTTATTATATTTTTCCTTTACATACACACTAATTTTACTGCACACTTAATATTTCTGAGGCACTGTACTAATGATATATACGAAGTATTTCATCTAATATTTACAATAAGCCATGAGGTAGGTACTACATATTTATTATTCCCCATTTTACACATGAGAAAGAAGTAAATTATCTAAGGTCCCACAGATAGCAAGTGAAAATACTGTTGATCTTTTTTTTTTTTTTTACAAGAACTAGAAGTCTTTTTGAAAGTTTCTTTCTATTTATTAACAATAGACAAACAGCATCAGCCTTCCAAATGACTAAGGCTCAGAGGTTCTGTTTCAGAATTATATCAGTTTCAAACAGATTCATCACAAGCCTTCACATAAATGCTATTTTATTTAACGTGCAAACAGTTCATTGCAGGAGAAAAGAGAATTTTAAGTCTAGCACTTTATTCCCTAAGGATCTAGTTGAAAAGCCAGACCAGCCCTTGAACTTTTTATCAAGATAAATCCTTGGCATCCACTAATCACCAGAGAGGATCTTCAAATTAGATAAGAGCAAGAATTTTTGGCATGGGAATGAACACAAACACCTTGCTGTTCACAAAGGCCCACAACCTGGCAGGCTTTCAGCAAGGTTTCACTTATGTAGCTGTTACTCTAAACTTTCCAGCTATAGCTTGGAAGTTGATAATTCTTAAGACATGAGGAGAGCTGCGATTTCTGACATAGCATTCCTGAGATAAGCACATGATCTGAGGGATGCTTTGAAATTCTCAAAGATATTCCACTGGCGTATGGCTGCAAAGAAACAGTTTTCCAAAAGGTGTCCCTTGCTTAAAAAAAAGAAGGCAGGGCAGGAGAAACTTACAAACCAGTTTTCTTGCCAAAAAACAGTATGTTAAACGCACACCAGACAAGTAAGTTCCACAGAACATCCTGAAAACTACTATCAGCAAAATTCTCTTTTCCTTCCCATTTCTATAAATCTCTTAAAATGTATTACTCAAGCATGGTTTCCTAAATAATAACCTACTCACTCAAGGCATTAGTGAGGCATAGATTTAACTTGTACACTATTTAAAAAGAAAGACCAAAAAATATGAAATTCTGGTCATTTATAAGGAAATAATTTTCAACCATATTAATAAAATATATTGAATTTAAAAATCTGTAGCCCCACTTAATTTTTTTTCTCATTACCCACTATAAGATTTATACAAATCCAAACAAAGTATAAAAATTGAGAATCTAAAAATAAATAAATAATCACAACTCTCCCCATGCTTGTAAGTAAAACTGTTCATTAGAGTTTTCAATGGCTGAGTTTTCAAAGGTGGATTGCCAAGTCTTTCTTGCGAGATGCCTCCAGGTGGACTTGAACCTCCAACCTTTCGGTTAGCAGCTTAATACTTTAACAGTTTGCACCATCCAGGGACTCCACTCAAAACATAGCTACTACTATTAACAATTTGATAAATACTTTTTTAGGTGTGTATGAACATACATATCTATCTTTATAAAACAGGATCATAAATTCCAAATGATTTTGTATACTGCTTTTTCACTTAATGTCTTCAACATCATTTCACATCAATACATATTGTTCTGCTTTTTTTCCTCTTCAATGTCTGCATAGTTATTTATGTAGAGAAAATAACATATGCAATCAATCCTTCATAGACTGGTAACTATAAATAAACCAACAATGCACTACTACAAAAGAGAGCTGCTGTGAAAGGCTACATGGCACAGCAGCCAAGGTAGCCAGGATCAAACCTGACTGAGTAGGACTGAGCCTACTCACTTAATCTGCCTGTGCCTCAGTTTCTTCATCTCTAAAGTAGGCATTTAAAATAGTACTTTATAGAATAAAAAAGCTCAATATGTATTAGCTTAATCATGAAATTCCTCTTATACTTGTATGGTTCTTCAGAGAAACTTCCAGAAGTAGAATTACTAAGTTAATATAATTGAAAGATTTATCAATATCACCAATTTGCTCTCCAATAGATGCTAAAATACTCCCAGTATAACGGTATAAAAAATGTTCATATTCTCACAAGCACTGGGTACCATCTTCTTTGAAATCTCTGCTAATTTAATAGAACATTATCTCATAGTTATTTTAATATGTATTTCTTTCATTATTAATGATGTAGACCATTTTTATTTACTTACATATTAGCAGTATTTCTTCTTATTTGAACTACCTGTTCCTATTATCTGTCCATTTTTCCAGCAGACCAGTCATTTTACTGATGTGTTAGCACTAAGTGCATATACTGAGACTATAACCCTTTTATCTATAATACATATTCCAAGTGTTTAGTGCCTATATACACAAATGGGTCACCATGCATCGGGGGGCAGACTTGATGGCAGGTAACAACAATACACACACAACAGAATGCAGCAGTGAATAAATGTCTCACTCCATATGATACAAAGTTTACATATATCTTAGTTATCTAGAGCTGCTCTAACAGAAATACCACAAGCGGACGGCTTTAACAAACAGAAATTTATTCTCTCACAGTCTAGGAGGCTAGACGTCTGAATTCAGGGCGCCAACTCCAAGGAAAGGCTTTCTCTCTCTGTGGGCTCTGAGGGAAGGTCCTTGTCATCAATCTTCCCAGGTCAAGGAGCTTCTTGGGGCAAGGACCCCGGGTCCAAAGGACACATGATTCTCCTGGCTCTTGTTTCTTGGTGGTATGAGGTCCTCTGTCTCTCTGCTTGCTTTTTCTCTTTTACATCTCAAAAGAGATTGACTTAAAACACAACCTAATCTTGTAGATTGAGTCCTGCCTCGTTAACATAACTGCCTCTAATTGTGCCTCAGTAACATCATAGACCTAGGATTTACAACATACAGGAAAATCACATCAGATGACAAAATGGTGGACAATCACACAATTCTGGGAATCAAAGACTAGCCAAGTTGACAGATATTTTTGAGGGACACAATTCAATCCATGACAACATGTAATGAGTAGTTTCTTCACACTTACTGCTATAGATTAATTTTAGGCATTATTACTATCCACAGTTTAGGGATGAGGAAATTCAGGTGTAAGAAAGGTAATTTGTCGAAATTCACTAATAAGTGATAGAACTAGGGCTAAAAACCAGTTTCGGCCAATTTCTAGAGCCAGTATTCTAATTCCCATGTTATGCTGTTGTTAGGTTCTTGAATCTGTTACTGAATTATCTTCAGCAAAATTTTACTTACATGTGATCTTAATGATATTGTTGCATAGTCTTGAATTCCGTTGAAATTCCTGTGTTATAAAGTTTTTTAAAAATAAAGGCATTGGAATCTAGTAGTCACTCTATCTATAACGTCATAATACCGTTATACCAATATGCCATTTATATAAAATGCAAACTTCTGTCTCATAACTCCAGAACATTTCCCTAATCTTTAAGAAGAGGCAGAGAGGTCAAAATGGCAGAGGATGTCAAGAAAACCCTCCACTGAAGTTATATAGTCCCTGTGTTCTTTCAGAGAATCTTGTTGTTGTTAGTTGCCATTGAGTCGGTTCTGAATCATAGTAAACCAATGTACAACAAAATGCTGGCCGGTTCTGTGCTATCCTCACAATCATTGCTGTTTGAGGCCATTGTTGCAGTCACTGGGTCAATCCATCTCATTGAGGGTCTTCCTCTTTTTCACTGACTCTCTACTTTTCCAAGCATGATGTCCTTCTCCAGGGACTGGCCCCTCCTGAGAACATGTCCAATGTAAATGAGTCGAAGTCTCTCCATCCTGGTTTCTAAGTAGTATTCTGTACTTCTTCCAAGACGCAACATGTGTTTGTTCTTCTGGCAATCCATGGTATATACAATACTCTTCACCAACATCATAATTCAAAGGCATTAATTCTTTGGTCCTCCTTATTCCCTGTCCAGTTGTGAGGATTTTTGTTTTCTTTATGACAAGGTGTAATCCATACTGGAGGCTGTAGTCTTGGATTTGTATCAGTAAGTGCTTCAAGTCCTCTTTAATTTCAGCAAGCAAGGCTGTATCACCTGCATATCACAGGCTGTTAATGAGTCTTCCTTTAATCCTGATGCTACCTTCCTCTTCATACAGTCCAGCTTCTCAGGTTATTTGCCCAGCACATAGATTGAAAAAGTATGATGAAAAGACACAACCCTGACATACACTTTTCCTGATTTTAAAAACCACACAGTATCCCCTTGTTCTGTTTCAACAACTGCCTCTGGGTCTACGTACAGGTTCCTCATGAGCATAGTTAAGTGTTCTGAAATTCCCATTCTTTGCAATGTTATCTATAATTTTTTAAGATCCACAGAGTTGAATGCCTTTGTATAGTCAATAAAACACAGAGAAACATCTTTCTGTTATTCTGTGCTTTCAGCCAAGATTCATCTGACATCGGCAATGATGTGCCTTGTTCCACATCCTCTTCTGAATCCAGCTTGAATTTCAGAGATTCTTATGTACCATTTTAGTAAGTGTTATGGGTTGAATTGTGTCCCCCACAAATGTGTGTCGACTTGGCTAGGCCATGATTCTCAGTATTGTGTGGTTGTTCACCATTTTGTGATATGAGGTAATTATGCTATGTGTTGTAAATCCTACCCACTATGATGTTAATGAGGCAGGATTAGAGGCAGTTATATTACTGAGACATGACACAAACTACAGGATTAGGTTGTATCTTGAGTCAATCTCTTTTGAGACATAAAAGAGAGAAGTGAGCGGAGAGGAGGAAGATCTCCTACCACCAAGAAAGAAGAGCTGGAAGTGGAGCATGTCCTATGGACTTGGGATCCCTGCACTGAGAAACTCCTAGACCCAGGGAAGACTGATAACCTTCCCCTTGAGCCAACAGAGAGAGAAAGCCTTCCCCTGGAGCTGGCGCCCTGAATTCAGACTTCCTGCCTCCTAGACTGTGAGAGAATAAATTTTTGTTTGTTAAACCCATTAACATGAGGTATATCTGTTATAGGAGCACTAGATAACTAAGACAGTAAGGATATAAAAAGCTTGAGTATATAATATGCCAATCCATAGCAGTTCTGAAGTAGAAAACTAGGAGCTGAGAAGAAATAAAGAATACAGGAGACATAAAGAAATAAGTAACAACCTGACTGTGGGAGAAAAACTGAATAACTAAAAAAGGTATCACTGCATGTTCCAACAATGAATGTGAATAACAATAACATTCATTCATCAACAGAAAATGAATCTATGATGGGGACATGTCACAAGAAAACAGAAGTCAACTTGAAAGGGATTCCACTGGACAAATCAGAGACAACTTGAGCACCAACATAAATAACAACAAGCTAGTCAATAAATTAGGAAACCAGGAGGCCATAAAATGAATGAATTGAAAGTTTGTTGAGAAATGGAATATTTATAGAGATTCATAGTGCCTCTCCCACAAGGAGTACCTTTACAATGGAGAAGCCTAGAAAAATACCATTTAATAAGTGGTCAAAGTGAGCATAATCAGTAATTAGACAAATTTATGTGCCACTTAATAGGATGCAACAAGAAGAAACAGCATCACTTCTGTGATACTTCTGTAAAAATGCACTAATCGTGAATCTAATCCGGAGGAAACATCAGACAAATCTAACTAGAGGGACACTGTGCAAAATACCTGGGATGTAATCTTTGAACTTGTCAAGGTCATTTATTTCTTTTAAAATAGTGTAGAAATGAATTCTATGCCTTACTAACGCCTTAAGTAAGTAGGTTATTAACTTCACAGAATCATGCTTGAGTAATACATTTCAAGAGATATACTGATATATCGAAGTAGATAGCAAAAGGGAATTCTGGTGATATCATTCAGATGGAAGGAGAATAAAGAGACATAACTAAATGCAACACGTAATTCTGAACTGCATCCTTCTGCTATAAAGGACTCTATTGATACAATTAACGAAGCTTGAAAGATGTTGGAAGATTATAAGATAGTAACATATCAACATTAATTTCCTTATCAACGAACGTTTTATGTACAGTTATATAGGAAATACACAATATTCAGAGGAGATGGAACACTGTGTCAGTAACTTCCTTTCAAGTGGCTCAAGAAAAATGAAAGTTCTTTGTACTGTATTTGCAACTAATCTGTAACTTAGAACTTACATCCAAACATAAATATTGTTAAAAAAAGAATGTTTAATAACTAATACATGTCTTAGCAGAATTTCAGAAAGCTTAACAATACACAATAAAAATTTTCACGTAAAGTATCAAAACAGTTTTTAAGGCATTAGAATCAACATAGTGAAGAATCTGCAGTCAGCTTTCTCAAGCTCTCAGGTCTCTGAACATCTTCAATTCCTGAAACTGTTGAAACCACAGATTACTAGCTTTTTCAAAAAGAATAGAATGGTACTGGCAGCCAGGGAGTCAAGGATAACCGTTTGTAAGTACAGGATATTTCTGTTATAACCAAAGAAAACACAGTATTTAACATACAACTTGCAAGTTTTATATTAAAACTTTTTAATATCATCTTATTAATACGTCGATAAATAAAAATTTGAAATGGTATACAAACTATACAAAAAAAATTATCCTTGTTATTTTTATAAACTAGATCAAAACATCCTCTGCTGATGCTGAAGCTGAAAAATTTAGCAGAGTTAAACTGAATTCTGTTTAATTTTAAATCTTTATAATGTAGAAACATAAATATATCAAAACAATAGACTATTTACAGTACCTGTCAAAAGATCTGAACTGCACAGGTTGTTCAACAGACAGATCACCAAGAGCTCCAAGACAGGCTGGTGGCAGAAGGGCAGGATCCACTGTGACTCCATCTGCTGGTATGTTAACCAAGCTTCGGAGAATGTCCTTCACATTGACATTTTTTGAAACTGGAACTGATGGTGCAGCCTTGTTATCCAACTCATTTCCTCCATTGTTTTTGGTTTCCTGAGATTTATTGACTTCTAAAGAAAGAGTGCACAGCACCTCGCTGACTGCATCAGGTCCTGCACTGACACTTGGAGGTGCTGTCTGAGGAGCGGCGTCCACATGGCTCCTTACTGCAGTAGCTGTTTCTTCCCCAATGCCCGAGTCTCTCCTTCGTGCAGATGTTGTGCTTTCTGATTCTTCCACTGATGCCTGAGTTATAGGGATGAATGCTGCTGATGTATTTTCTACATCTTACCCAGAAACAGAGGGAAAAAAAGAATTAAAATATTTAGAAGCAACTTTAAAACGTATATTCAATCTTAGTGGTTACCTTATTCCATCTATTATTTCAAATTATGGAATATACGGGATGTTACTAAAAAGTAAAAACAATCTATAAAATGTACTGAGTAACTATGCCTATAATTAAAACAGACAGTAAAAATTAAAGAATAAGAAAGGTACAACTGTTAACATATAAAGACCCAAATACACTGCATATACATGATCAACCACTTCTCTGCTGTATCAATCAGCAATCATTTTAAGAATACAGATTAAAAAAATCAAAAAGTGTTCCAATTTGAGATACTTCTAGGCAAGTAGTAACAATTAATTTGTATAGAAATGAGCTGATATTCATTGCCAAATTCTCTGCTTCTCTCAATGGGAGCAAATCATTAACATTTTTCCAGACCACCTTTGTTCTTTTTTTTAGCTGTGCTTTAAGTGAAAGTTTACAGTTCAAGTTAGTCTCTCATACAAAAATTTATACACACATTGTTATGTGACCCTAGTTGATCTACCTGTACTGTGACAGCACACTCCTCCTTTCCATCCCTGATTTCACCTATCCACTCAACCAGCTCCTGTCCCTTTTTGCCTTTTCATCTCACCTCCAGACAGGAGCTGCCCATTTAGTCTCGTGTATCTACTTGAGCTAAGCAGCCCTCTCTTCATGAGTATCATTTTATGTCTTATAGTCCAGTCTATGTCTGAAGAGTTGGCTTCAGGAATGGTTTCAGTTCTGGGCTAACAGAGTCTGGGGGCCATGTCTTCTGGGGTCCCTCCAATCTCAGTCAGACCATTAAGTCTTGTCTTACTAGAATTTGAGTTCTGCACCCTACTTTTCTCCTGCTCTGTCAGGGACTCTCTGTTGTGTTCCCTGTCAGGGTGGTCACTGGTGGTAACCAGGCACCATCTAGTTCTTCTGAGCTCAGGCTGACAGATTCTCTGGTTTATGTGACCATTTCTGTCTCTTGGGCTAACATTTTCCTTGTGTCTTTGGTGTTCTTCATTCTCCTTTGCTCCAGGTGGGCTGGGACCAATTGATGTATCTTAGATACATCTTAAAAGTTCGCTAGCTTTTAAGACCCCCGACACCACTCACCAAAATGGGGTGCAGAATATTTTCTTAATAAACTTTGTTATGCCATGTGATCTAGATGTCCCCTGAAAGCATGGTCCCCAGACCCCTGCCCCTGCTACTCTGTCCCTTGAAAGTATTTGGTTGTATTCAGGTAACTTCTTAGCTTCTCATTTACTCCAGTTGTGCTGACTTCCCCTGTATTGTGTGTTCAGATCACCTCTTTTCTGTATCATTTGTCCTAATTTAATTCCTCATCATCTCACATATCACAATAGCTTAGTCTATCCTTTTCTACTACATCAAATCAATTCCAGATCTGAAACATTTTGATGGGGCCCTTGCTGACTGCAACAGAAAATATCAATTTTTTCCTAACCCAACATACAAGGACAAGATGTTGACAGGAAGCAACAATACTCTCAGGAATGGGATAAAAATTACAGGCTGAGAACAAGATAAGACCTGTTGCTACTTCCTTTCCCAAACAAGAAGGCCTACCATACTTTTAATGACATTTTAATAGTAATCACGTTTTTATGAGAAATTTGTATTATATACAAGGATAAAATTAATTATCAACAAACATTGATTTTATAAGTATTATTGATAATAAAATACCACTTAAAACCCTCCAAGCTAATCATATCAATGGGTGGCAACACAAGGTTGATAGTCACTGGCCTACAGAAAAAGTCGAAAATCCTTAAGATAAAGTACAAGACTATCCAATAATATGAACCTATTAGAACATAAACTTCATCAGGGCAGGGAATTTGTCTTGTTTGCCACTGCATCTCCAGCACGAACAACAATGCCCGGCAAATTGTAGGTAATCCATAAATATTTATCAAATGACTATACTCCAACTTTATCTCCTGCTACACTTGCCATGACACATTATACACCAGAAACACCAAATTACTTGCTATTTGCTGAACATAATACAATGTCTCAAGCTTCTGTGCCTTTATACACTGTCATTTCTCTGCATAATAATCCCAAGACCTATACCTCTAACACGGCTTCCTCAAATCCAGTTCAACAAGAGCATCCACTTTTCTCCTGTGTTGCTTCATTTTTACTATCAGTACCACTCCAATGAAAATGCTCTTATAAAAGTCACAGAAAACCTCCATCTTACAAAATCCAATGGTCAGGTCTCAGTCCTTACAGTCTTTGACTTAACACCCACAGTTGATTATTACCTCCAACTTGATAATGTTTTCTTCACTTAGCCTCCAGAACCCATACTCCTGGTTTTTCTCCTAATACCTCACTGGTGCTCCTTCTTAACACCCTTGATTTCCTGAACTGGAGTGATTTAGGGCTCAGTCCTTGGTCCTCTTATCTTCTCTAGCTACTTCTAGTACTTCTTTACTCCCTTAGTGATCTCATTCACTCTGAAAGTTTTAAAACCACTATGCAAAAAAAAAAAAACAACCCAACTACCTACTCTACATTTTCTCTAGTATTTCTAAAAGACATCATAAAGGCACTAAATTTATTCTCTTTCCCTTTAGTCTTCTGCACTGCTAACAGTAAAAACCTTGTAATCATTCTTTACCATCTTCTTTTTTACATAACCCACACCTAATGTTTAAAAATCCTGTTGTCTCCATCTTCAAAATATACCCAGAATCTGCTTCTCACCATCTCATAAGGCTACTGCTCTAGATTACTACAATTTTCTCCTAACTGGTAATGGTAGATGGTTACTTTAATGGCTCTATTGAACCATGGCTCCTGGTATTCACCCCCTTACAAAGGGATGGGCTTGACTACTTTAACCAATAGAATATGGAAGAGGTAGCACAATGCCTGTGATGGTTAAGGTTGTGTGTCAACTTGGATGGGCCATGAATTCTTAGTGGTTTGGCAGTCGTATGATGTTGTGATCACTTCCATGATGAGATCTGATATAATGTGATCACCTCCATGATGGGATCTGCTGTGAGTAGCCAATCAAGCGAAAGGGAGTTTCCTTGGGCGTCTGGCCTGCATCGAATATAATCAGACATTCTGGAAGGTCTCGTGGGCTTTTGTTCACCCTGTATCTTGCAGCTGGCACCTGTTTTTCTGACTTCCAGTTCTCGAGGCTTGAGCTAGCACCTTACTTGCGGTCTTGCCTGCTGATGTTGGGATTCATTGATCTTTGCAGGCTGTGAGCCAGAGCCCTGTTCTCTGACCTGTCGATCTTGGGTTCAGCAGCCCCTGCCGATAAGAGACGCCTCTATCCTGGCCCACGGACTTGGGACGTTCCAGCCTCTACAACTGTGTAAGCCACTTCCTTTATATAAATCTCTCTATATATACATTTATACACTTTCCTGGTTTTGCTTCTCTAGAAAACCCAGTCTAAGACAATGCCAATTCTGGGCCCAAGCTTTAAGAAAGTCTGGCAGCTTTTGTACTTATGGATTCCCAGAACTGCTCTGCAAAAAATCTGGCTACGTTGCTGGACAGAACATGTAGAGATACTGTATGGAGAGCCATGTGGAGAGAGAGAGGTTCTCAGAATTAATGAAGTAAAACCTAGAAATCCAGCTGACAGCAAATATCAAGGCCCCCAACATACAGTTCCAAATGAGCCATTTCTGTCAGTCAGCCCCAGCTACTGAAGTCATCCTAGCAGAAATAACAGACAAGTGAGTAAAGAAGCCACCTTAGACGTTTTACCATAGCAAACATCATCTACAGCAGAGATGCATCATCCCCACTGTACCCTGGCCAAATGTTTAACTTACAGAATCATTAAAAGGAGTAAAATGCTTGTGGTTCCAGGTAGTTTGTTACACAGCAACAGATAACAAAACTTTGATTTTCCTTGCCCTCTTGGGTCTACTGTCAACACAGAATCCAGAGTGCCACTTTTAAAATGTAAGTTAGAGGACATGCCTATACTCAAGAACCTCCAATGGCTCCCCATTTCCCTGAGAGTAAAATCCACACCCCATTCCCCCAGTCATTCCTGACATTTTTACACTGTTTTTTTTTTCCTTAGCACTTAATCACCTTCTAAAATACTGCGCAATTTATTTAATATGTTTACTGCTATTTTCTATATCCTCCCATTAAAATGTAAGCTCCATGAAGACAGATATATATCTGTTTTATTTATAAATATACCCAAGTATCTAGTAAGTAATGAATAAACATTTATTAAATAAATAAGTCTCCTCCTTTGGGTGGCAGTTACTTCTATAACTAAAATAGCTACTTCAATAATTGTAATAGCTACTTTTATAACAATACTTTTAAAACTGGCAGCTACTTCTAAAACTCCAATTATACAGTTATTTAACAAGTCTGTCTCTCCTAAGAGAATAAAACCCAAACCAAATCCATTGACACTGAGTCAATTCTGACTGACAGCAACCACACAAGATAGAGTGGAACTGCCCCACTGGGTTTCCAAGGCTGCCACATCTTTCTACCACGGAGTGGCTGATGGGTTCAAACCACCAATCTTTTGGTTAGCAGCCAAGTGCTTAACCACTGCACCACCAGCTCTCTCCTTAGAAAATATGAGTTACTTATTCTTCACAGCAAATGCTTCAGTAAACAAAAAATTTTAACTTTTTTTTTGTAAAAATTTTAACTCCTTTTTTCTTATTTATCTCTTAAGTAGATGGCTCAATTTAAACAACAGAAATTATTTTTCAATTGCAATTAATTGCATGAGATTCAAAAAAATTAAAATGCTTAGTTATTAGAAAAAATAAATGTGATCTCATTTGATACATAAATAGATTTAAGTTCCAGAATCAATATTTTTTTACTATCACGTGTAGCTAATGTTTTACCTGAAACTTGGATGCCAGGAAATAAAAGATGGAAACTTACCAGGGAGTGATACATTCCCGCTTCCACTGCCAGTTTCCTTAAACAACTGGCTATGCCTTTCATTTTGGGGTTCCAGGATGTCTCTGTACTTGGAGACCATAAGAACAGAGGTGAAGTACACAACTGCCAAGGCTAAGAACTGAGCCTGTTTGCTGTCCTCCTGGGAAAAAGTAAAAGTGGTTGATTATGCCTGCTACACAATACATTTTCATTTTATTTTACGTGATGATATTTAAATATAATAGATGTTCACAAATCTTTCAATATACACAGAAAATAGTAATTAATTCCACTTGAGCAAATACTAAGCAAAGACTCTTGGAAAAACAGCTTTAAATGAGAAGTTTTATACTTGCATAATATGGAAAGAGAGTCTGGCTCATTTAAAATAAATAAGTAACTGAAACTGAAGAGATATGTCCTAATGTATTTTATAAGATTAAACAGTAATTATTATTATATGTGGATAACTGACTTTTTTACTTCTAATCATATAAATTACAATATGTAAAAAATACAATGAAGTTTTGCTAAAAGACCAACATCCAAGAAAAAAGAATCAAATACACAACAGAACGGCAAAGGACTTCTTAAGAGAATTTTAAATAGTACAGACAACCAAGTGTCCAGGATTGAAAATACAGTGTCTGCCAAAAGAAAGACCAGGATGAACTATATTGATCTCTAGAACCTCTCAGGCTTCATCTTAGCTCCACAGTTCACCTATATTATCTGTACATCAATGGGCTATTCTAGGGGATTCTGCACATATCAATATTCTTGTGATAACTTTTTCAAAATAGGTCTGAACTAAAATTATTTTACAGGAAAAACTCAAACTTTTCCACCAAATTCTAAAAACTAAAGGTATTTCAATCAGTAGACAAGTTTAGGATAAGGAAAACAAAAAACACTGTTGCCTAGTAGATAAATAAACAAAAACTAATGGTACAAATGAAACTAAAAGTTAATAAATAACTAGTGTCGAAAGATTTGGATACAATCAGTTTCAGGAAAAAGTAAGATATGTGCATCTACCTGAACATAACACTTGATGCAACTGTTAGATAAAACTGTAATCTGATAAAAATCTATGGTATTTTTTTAAGGTTTATGTGCAAGAACTTCTTAGTCTTGATGGAAAAGATAAATGTACACTTTCCCTTTTGTCTAGACACGCCTATGTTGTTCCTCTGGCACAACTGTGGCATCTATTATAATATCTGCTGCTAATGATATCAATATTAAAAATTTATGCAAATAACATATTTAGTTTTAACTTCTTAATCTGTTCTAAATTATTTATCCCTATCTAAATCCTCTCTTTTAGTGCATTGATATGTCCTATGTTTACTAACTACAGTATGAAGTCTATAGTGTATGCTTGATTTCTGACCCCAAATAACAAATACCCCACAGATACTTAAGTCCAAATCCTACCTCCTGAAATAGATTGTAGCTGCCATTTATTGAATACTTACGATGAGCCAGGCCCTGTGCTATGTACCGTATTTTTTCACAAATAACATGCCCACATAAATAATGCACCCAAATGTATAACATGCACAGCGCCTATGAAAATAACACGTGAGGGAGTTGTTCGGTTGGCAAAAAAGTATAAAGTGCGTGTTATCTGCATAAAAATACAGTACTTCATACACATTCAGTAACTCATTTGGACAACACAAGACTTAGAGAATTAAGTAACTTATCTCGTATGCACATGTAAGTGAAAAAGCAAATTTGAACTTAAATTAAAAACCTTATTTCTTAGCCTCAGGGTAATACTTTTCCTCAGGGTAATATATTTCCCTTTTCATTAAGGTCTGCTTATGCTAGAAGAAGCTAAATTCTGGGATATAGTTTTGAGAATAGGATCTTTCTCTTTTCTAAAACTCTTAAGATTATATAACTTTAATATTTATAAAAAGTTCAAAACTATTACTTTCAAGAGTAACATGGTAGACAAATGAGATATTCTGATTCTGTTTCCAAGTATTGCGCTATAATAACAGGTTAGAAAAGTCCACAGGAGTCAGATCATACAGAACCAGTGTGAGAAGTTTGGATGGTATTTTAAGTGTTATGGGAAGCCATCAGAGAGTTTTTAAGACAAGAGAGTAACATCCTCTAAATTTTTAAAGATCATTTTAGGAAATACAAAGGTATGGGATGGTAGACTCTGCACTGCCCAAGAAGAGGAAAAAAAATAGCAACATTTGGTCCCAAAATGGACCCAAGTCAGCAACATCAGAGAGTTCTGAAACAGAAGGTGGATGGATTCTTAATTAAAGGAATAATAATGGCTTCCAAAAAGCAGCAAGTTGAAATCTAGGGAGACAGCAGAGCCTAATGGGTAAGATTAAAATGTCAAGAATCAGATTCTCCAGGTCCTTAACCCACTTCCATCTCTTATTGATTGTGTTATCTTGAGTAAATTATCTAACCTAATATGGTATCTTCTCATTGGATTATTGTGAGATTATTAAAAGAGATAACAGATATAGAGCAACCAGTACTGTCCTTAATATGCAGTAAGTATTCAAAAATTGTCAATTAGTAATAATACTCCAAATCCTACAAGTATATAAAAACTTAGAGCAGAACTCAAGAGAGGAGTAAAGCATTAGAGAAAAGAGAAGGGAAAATGAAAAACTGAGGTTATCAAGTTTATAAGAAATTTATATCTAATACATATTTAGATTATCCAGTACTGTGCTTAATATCTAGTGTAAGTGTTCAATAAATATTAACTAATAATACTTCAAATCCTGGTGAGTGGAATTACCAATGATTTTTATTCTCATCTCTATTCTCTCCCATGTGACTTAAAATTTCTTCATGAAACAGCCATATTCTTTATTGGAATTAGTTAAAACAAAACTTTCATTTAAAAAAATAAGTAACACCACACTGAGAGCAACAATTCATCATGCACCTTTATATCACATTGATACACCTTTGAGAAAAAAATATTCTGTATTCAGTACAATAACATGCCATTCAGAAGTCGAACATTTTATCACATTCACAGCGTGGACTCTGGAATTAGCTAGGTTTGAACCGGCTCTATCATTTACTAGTTTTGTCAGCATTTACTAGTTCTTAAGTCCTCTGTGCCTCAGATTCCTCGTCTATAAAATGGGAATTACGAAAGTACACAACTCAAGAAGTTGTTGGACTTAAGCACACGTAAACACTTACAGTGCTTAGTATATAATAATGTGTTATCTTTTTAGTACCCTTACTCTGATATGCTAACTCCATTTACATAGATAATCCTTTCCAATAGTCTAACATTCTAAAATCATTGTTGAGAGAACTTGTTTCTAGGCCTTCCTATCTCTACTAGACTACTTTACATCACAGAGTTCTCACTCTAAATACTCTGGAATTAGAAATACGTATCAGCTAATAGAGTTGGCAAAAAGAAATACTGTAACTTACTATGTCTCTGAAGACGACTGCCCTGAGTCGATTAATATCCATGTCTTGTAAGAGTCTGTCAAGATCTCTTACTGGAGATATACCACCAGTTACAATATCCACTGGACTCTATTTAAGATAAAATACATATATATATATATATATATATATACACACACACACACACACACACACACATATTAAACAGTCATTTAAAAAAAAACACACACACAGTATTCTAAGAACCAGAAAAGCAAGGCTACAACATTCCTTTTCCAGTCCAGCCCCACCCAACTTCTTTCTTTTTTTATTTGCGGGAGGTGGGGTGGGGGGAGGTAGGGCATGAGGGAAGTATAGAAGAGAATCCTGCAGGAAAAAACGAGCTGTATGCTACCCCATCAAGTACATGAAATACAAATTGACATAGCTGAAGGAAAAGGAATCATAGAAACAAGAAAAGTAAACATTTACAAAAGCAGACAAGATTAAGTATAATCAAATCTTTACTGTATATTTAAATACAAACATTTGAATGTTATATCCACAGCTTAAAAATAACCATGCTGGGAACTCTGTCAAATTTATTTAATTTTGGGTTGAAGTGAACAAATAAATTTAAGATCTCAATCATAAGAGTTTGCTTTTTTTAAAACCAATTAGTCTGTATTCTTACCTTTGCTGCAGATTTCCCCATGGAAATCAGGCTACGGACTGTCTTCTGGCCTTTTGCTGTATCTCCCCTAGTTCTCAGCTGTGAATGCTGCTGACACTCTAAGCAATTCCTTACTGCCACTGAGCACACTGCAATTCATTTTATGGAAAAGATTGGGCAAGAAGAGAAAACTATATTTAAGAATACGGAACTGATAAAAATCACCTACACAATACAACTTACATAAGATTTTATTTGAAACAGATTACCTTCAGCAAATTGCTAAAATGTGTCCTGGATTTTATTACCTCGTGTTTTCTGACTTTGTTAGCTATCTTAAGGCACAGTGCTAAAAGGGCAAAAGTTGAGAACTCTTAATAATAGACTACTGTTTCTTAGGTCTTGCCTAGACTAGCTAAAAGATCTCTTATTAAGAAAAAGAGAAGAAAAGTACTAAAAGGAACAGTGGAATAAAATGGAAAGCGTATCAAATTGATACAAGCTAGTCTAGGGTGGTAACTTTCCATTACTTTCATTAAGGTAAAATAGCTAAACTGGCAACCTTCTTGTTTCTCTTGCACTGCATCATTAAAGTGTAATATTAGAGACTGACAGATAATATGGCATTTATAGGATCTAACTATTACTGGTTTTCATTAAAAATATTTAGAAGGTCAAAACCAAAAAATCAAACCGGTTGCCACTGCGTTGATTCCGACTCATAGCAACCCTATAGGACAGAGTAGAACTGCCCCACAGTTTCCAAGGAGCACCTGGTGGATTCGAACTGCCAACCTTTTGGTTAGCAGCTGTAGCACTTAACCACTACACCACCAGGGTTTCCATTTAGAAGGCAGGAGATAGAGAAAAGAATTTGATTAATAAATGATCTGTCCAAAATGATCTCTCTAAAGCTCCACCAATCAAGCAAATGTCTGACTATTTAGAAATTTATTTAGAAAATAATTTTAAATTAATTTTGAAATTTAAATGGCTAACTGGTCATCCACACTTGACTAGAAATTGTTTATCAGGTAATCATCTAAATTCCCAACCAAATCAGTAGTACTCAAGAAATCTGAACTGAACAAGGTGAGACAGAAAATTAGGAACAAAATATAAAACTTATGTAAAGTGGGGATTTTTAATACCACCAGCCTACTACATGACTAACAGAGAGAAAAACTGAGAAAGGAAAGTGCTCATAAAGGTGCCAAAAGAGGGCAACAAGGGTTGGAAGAAAGGAAGGAAGGGGTAGGAGGGAGGGAAAGAAGAATATAGAAAACAAACTGTCAAGTTTGGAATCCTACCCACAAAATAACTTTTTATACTACCTTTGTCATAGATAACATAAAATCAAATTAAGATCTGTATTAGAAAGTAAAAATCACATCATATTTCCTAGTACCAATCAGTCTTAGTAGTACTGGATTACTATTATTTTGTCATTCACCTCCCCTTACTCATCCCCACCCCCAGGAATGGATGAGAGTGAGGAGACCAGGGACCAGAACATTGGGATTTTTCTACCTAGCTTAGTATCCTCTAGGAGCCTGGTTTGCCATCAACTGCTAACCTAAAGGCTGGCGGTTCGAGCCCACCCAACAGCTCCTTGGAAGAAAGGACTGGCAAACAGCTTTCACACAGATTACAGCGAAGAAAACCCTATGGAGCGGTTGTACTCTATAACACATGGTGTTGCCATGAGTCAGAATCAACTCGATGGCAAAAGGTTTGGAACCATAATCTATTAAGTGATCTTGGACAATTCACCTTCTGAGTCCCATTCCATATCTAAAAACAAGTGGTGTTGGAGTAGACTGAACTAGCACTTTCTTCTCTTCTATAGCTACAAAATGAGGAAGACAGAGTATTTCCCTAGCTTCTAAATTTAATGCCCCCTGAGTATAGTGAACTCTGTGCTTTCAATTCTAGAAACATAGTCTTTTTTAGGAAGGCAGAAAGGTTTAAAAAAGTATAAACCTACTCCTCACTTATCCACTGTCTCGTTATCTGACATTGTGCATTTGCAACAATAGTAAAAAGTCTCCCCATCTGGAGCAGGGGAGAATGAAGAAAACTAAAGATACAAGAGAAACATTAGTTCAAATGACTGACAGACCACAAGTACTACAGCCTGCACCAGACTGAGTCCAGCACAACTAGATGGTGCCCAGCTACCACCACTGACTGCTCTGTCAGTGTCCACAATAGATGCTCCCGGACAGAGTTGGAGAAAAATGTAGAACAAAATTCTAACTCACAAAAAAATAAAAAAAGACGAGACTTACTGGTCTGACAGAGACTGGAGAAACCCTGTGAGTATGGTGCCCAGACACTCTTAGCTCAGTAATGAAGTCACTCCTGAGGTTCACCCTTTAGCCAAAGATTAGACAGGCCCTTAAAAAAAGGACACTAAAGGGGCACACCAACCCAGGGGCAAGGACTAGAAGGCAGAAGGGGACAGGAAAGCTGGTAATAGGGAACCCATGGTTGAGAAGGGAGTGTTGGCATGTCATAGGGCTGGTAACCAATGTCACAAAACAATGTGTACTAATTGTTTAATGAGAAGTTAGTTCCTTCTGCATACCTTCATATTAAAAAAAAAAAAAAGTAAAAAATCTCTTCGACTATTTCAGGAATTAACAACCCCACCAACCCGAACACCCCAGCCATGCAGCTGTCCAGGACGCAAGAAGGGAAGAACAACGCTGCCTTGAGGTATTTAACCCCAGGCAGAACCCACCACCCACCTGAGCTCTGGGTGGTACCTCCCTTCGCTCCTCCTGGTGCGCCCCACCCTCCGCCCCACACTTGCGTCTACAGAGCTGCCCCCTGGCCGAGGCACCGCCCAGCCCACACTGCCCCGTTTCCGGCACCGAGTACACTAAGGAGACCAAGCTGGGACACCTGACACCTGAGGACACTGGGCCAGCAGCCTCCGGCATGGATTCCGATTACCGTGCAGCAGAGCAAGGACTGCCACAGGTCCACAGGGGCCGCGGCCAGTGAGCTGGGAGGGGTGGGGCTGGGGAGGAAGGGAGACCGTGGCAGGAAATTGCAAGTATTTCACATACACTGATTTTCACTTAACAACCTGGTCTTTGGAACCTCACCATGTAGATAAATGAGGTGTGGGTGTATACAAAAGCAATGAAGACTAAATATTTTAATTATATTACTAATAAGAAGTCTAAAGATGTATACTATAGCAGAAAGAGGAGGAGCATTAGTTAGACAAAACTATTCAAAGTCCAGCCTCACCAATTATACCTTTCGAATATTCAATAAGTTTCCTAATTCTCTGAGCTCCAATTCCCTCACAAACAAAAGGAACAAAGTAATAGCTGATTCATGTGAGGATTAGCAATAAAGATAAATGGCAGTAGTGAATAAATGATAGCTTTTGTTCTGTTACACTCACCAATTTTGATTATCAATTAAAATTTAAAAAAACAACTTTCTATAAACTGTTATACCAAATTATTTAAAGCATCCTAAGTTTAAGAGTACTCTGAATAGCATTTTCAGTAAAATTAGAAATTGTACCAAAAAGGTCTAAGTATAGGTACACCTCAGTTTATGTAACAGACTCTAAACTGTAATGTGGAAAAAGATTTTATTAACTAGATTTTCCACTTCCGCTGTTTTCATAGCTGCCTTATTTCTCATCTGTTTTCATATGGCCATGGACCCTAACAATTTAGCTTAACATTTCTTGGTTCCCTCCTTCTCTCCATTTAGTAAGCAAATCAATTCACCAAGTCTCAGTATTTATAACTAGATCCAGAAAATCTTCTGTAAAGAGAAAAAAAACTTTTTTTGCTTCCCTCAAGGAAATCCAGTTAAAGCTAAGAAGTCATTTCATGTATTTTTACTTTCACCTAAGAAAGAACTGCTTCCAGTAGAAAAACAGAGACGTTAACAGTTTTATTAACTGCTTTAACAAATTAACACGGCTTATCGGAATAAAGGCTGTATTTGAATGATGCTAGTTTAGACTCCTGCTACTCAAATTTGTTTGTAAGCATCTCCTGGGACTTGTTCAAAAGACAGAATTTTAAGCTCTACCAAAGACCTATAGAATCAAATCTGCATTTTAACAAGATCTTCAAGTGATTCATATGTACCTTAAAGTTTGAGAAGTAAAGGAAAAGAAGGGAGATGCTGACCAGGTCACCTTTGTAGATTTTTCAAAACCCATGTCCTTCCCTCTCTGTCAAACTTGACAACTACTACTACAGCAAAGTACAGACACAGTCCTTCACTCTTTGGAGGTTAATAAGTAGCCATATGCAAATTTCCTAGCAAACTTTTTTCCACCAACAGGAGCAAAGATAATTTTTAACTTACTGTGTGTAAGATTACAGAAAATTTTAAAGTCTTAACAAGTTTAACAGCTCACCCAGTCGGAGACACTGCCGCAAAATTCCTCCAGATGACATATTTTTTTCAGCTTCGACTTCAGTAAAGCTGAGAGAACTCGCAAAAATGAGCACATCCACAAGACTGATTAACCTCTGCAAAAAAGCCACAGAGGCTTCTACTGAAAGGCCTTGAGTCGGCTCAATATTCTCCAGCTCATGCTGTAAGGAATGAAGTTTGACATTTACATCTATGTTCTAATAAAAATTTAATTTTACCCAATACATTCCCCAAATTTCTGAATTTTATAAAAAGCCAGTCTTTCAAAAATCTAGTTCAACATTTACTTGTCATTTCATCTTTTAAAAAAAAAAAAAGGCACTGGAAACATACAGGTGAAACACTGTCAATCATGCTCTTCACTAGCTGACTCATCCTTAGAAAATCAATGTTCTCTTTAGTCCTTTTATTCCTAGAACAGATTCTGAGGTCCTTTCAGGTAATTGTAAAAAATTCTGTTGCTTTTGATTTACAGCCCTTATGATGTATAGTAACCACCATATTCAAGTTTTAATCAATAAGGATGCATAACACTCAGGTTTTCACACCAGTTTTAAATAGTAGTTAAGTCCTTACTGTAGCCGATGTAGCAGCTGAAAGCAATGGCAGTATCCCCCCACAAGCCATGACCATATTGTCCATCACTTGAGAGATGAGATGAATTGTGTTGTGTACAAAGATGACATTATCACTGCTATTCACGAAGTCCATAACTGTCTTTGTTGAATGGCTGTCCAAAGATAAATGATGTTTACTGACAAAGCTAAAGAAAGGAAACCGCAGTTTGCCTATCTGAGGGTAGGGGAGATAAGAAGGTGCTTTTGCTTCATGTTGAAAGCTGAGGAAAGACAACAATACAGCAGACATTTGGGGAGTTTATACTTCCTCAGAAGAAGTAGATCATAACAGTGATCACTATGCGTGCCCTCCTTCGGTGCTAAAATAAATTCTATTCATTGTACACCTGATATAAAAAGTTGAGGCAAATTAGCCTTAACTAGGAACAAAACTGAGAACCCATGTGGCAAAAATTAAAAGGTAAATGAAGCCAAACGTGCTGTTTAAAATTGCTAACATTTTCTTAGGAAATGCCATAATATGCTTTTAAATAGAATAAGAATAGTATACAAATAAAAATAAATAAATGAGGCGCTTTTAAAATCATAAATCACACAATGAAGGATAAATCTGTATACTGTTTTGCACTGGAGACCTGTAATAATGTTATACATAAATCCCAATTATTTTTTAGTACTTTTGTACTACACACCCACTTAGTAGACTTACCTTATAGTGAATTCCAGGCTATAAAATATGCTATAGAAAATCTTCAATGTTTTTAAAGAAAAATCTCTGGATTTCAAGTTTTTGTAATCCAAACAGGGCTTCTTATAATGGAGAATAAGTTAATTCAATAAAACTCTACCCCAGAAATACTTTATAGCCTACTTTTTACCCATATGTCTGAAATTAAGAGTAAAGTGTAAACTATATAAATTTCTTTGGAAACAAAAACCAAAGTTTATACACATCGTCTGTAATAAACCTATGGACAAACCTTCTCCACATCTGTATATCCGTTTCTATTGAAAATAATAGATCACTGAGCAAACGCTGATGCATTGGAGACCACTTGAACTCAGGAATACGAAACATAGTTGATCTGGAGTCTCTCTTTTGTCCATTAGCTGCATCTGGGGCTACACCTTGCCCTGGCTGCTCCTGTTGTCTTGACATCTAATACAGAAAATTTTAAACAGTGATAAGACAAGTTCAACTTCAAATGAAGTCATCAGCAAAACAAATAATTTAGTAGCTTCTATACAATTCAGCTAACAAACACACTGTAAAATAACAAGGAATTTAAAATTAGAGAGAAAGCATCAGTGAGTGATGACATTAATATTCTAATATATTTAAAGCAAAGCTATCAAAATTGCTAAACTACCACAATTCAACAGTAATTAGCTTGGAACCATGTCAGTATTATCACCAGCCAGAGTAGCATCAAGAATCAAGAAGTAGGAATCAAGAAGTTACTAGTCTTGAATATCAGCATAAAAGAAAAGCAGTATCTAGATTATAAACTTGCTAAGTTAAGGACAAACAAAAATAAGTACAATGAACAAACAAAAAATAAAAGAAGGGAGAGAGGGTAAGCGTTGAATAAAGTGGGAAATGACAACGAGCAACCAACCACTGTCTCATGAGTCACTCTGAGATACTGGTAAAGGAGAAGACTGCCTCTAAATCTCACAAAAGCACCTGCCTCTTAGAAAGTAAACCAACCTCATGGAACGACTATAAGGCACATACTTTGTAAACAAAATTATAAAATGGCAGGGGGTTCTGCAGGAAGGTAGTCCTAGATTCTGTTGAAAAACTAATTTGCTAACTATTACTGAGTTAGTCAAACGAGTAAAAGGCTTTTGCTTTATAAACGAAAATTATACCAAGCCTGAAACGTTAACATCGTAATTTTTGGTGGTGCTGGGGTAGGGCAAAAAAAAAGTACAAAAGCTTCCATTTAATGAACTCATATAAAATGTCAAACTCTGTGCCAAACACATGAAATTTAGTCTCTACATTCATTGCATTTATATACTTGCAAACAGCATACAAACCAAAGTAAAATTAAAGTATATCCACTTGCTGCATTTTAACTCAATGCAAACACACTTCAAGAAGGCAATACAAATAATCACCTCAAGTACAGGTCGATGAGGTTGAGACGCTTCCATGTTTGTATTGGCCTTCAATTCCAGTTTCTCAGTATCTGTAGCAACACTGGAAACATCCAATTTGGCAATCTTCTGCTCAGAAGCAGCGGGAGATTCTAAGCTATTATCATGACAATCATTAACTTCTCTGGTTTCTCTAGCAAGGTCAGTTGTTTTCTTCTCTTCCTCAAGCATGTGACCAATGTCTGATTGTACAGTTGTTTGAGAGGCAGTAGTTTCTGGTGAGGTAGCTGACGATCCTGATGCTGTCATAGTCAAAATTCCAGAATCTTTAAAATCTTGAGTTTCAGTATCAGTTTGCTTTTTGGTAACAGATTCTTCTTCTGGAAATATTACTTTGCAGTCATTACTGGACAAGTCCAGTCTTGCAGTGGCTTCCAATGCAGCTACAGACAAACTATTATCTTGGAACTCAGTAGGTAGACCGGGTTCCTCAGAACTACTTTCTACCTTCAGTTCCACGTAATTATCATCATCTTCTTCCTCTACTATAGACTTATCCAATAATTCTGGCACCTCTGAAGCATCCTCTTCTGAAGGAGAATTTAAGGAGGCAGTTACTTCACTGATGGTCATTATATCTTTGCCAGTAGTTTTAAAAGAATTAGAGGATACAGCTTCTGTTAACTCCGAAGATACTTCTAAATCATCTGCATTCATTGTCTCATTTGTCAGTATTTCTTCTAAGGTGACATCTTCTGGTAACTCCTGATTTTCTTGTTCATTTTTCGTTTCTTCATTAGATGTATTATGAGTTTGTGGCTCAATGTTGGATGCAGAGTCTACCGAATACGCCTTCTCAGTACTTGATTTCTCATCATCATTTCTGATATTAGATGAGGCAGGAGAATCCTTAGTATCTAATTGCTGAAACCCTTCTGAAGCATTAAAATTCCTGATAATGTCAGGGACTGCTTGGACTGGACCTGAAGAACACGGCCCTACGTCTTCACCAACTTTCCCCTGGTGTTCCCTAAATATACTGGCAAGGTTTTCTTTGTGTATTTCAAAAGTGACCTAGATAAAAAATGTAAAATCAGTTAAAATATGCATAAAAAAGAAAAGTACAGAAGAAAATATAAAATATATTTTCAACAATTTTTCAAAGACATGATTTATATAATGCAGTAAAACTTAGTTCACCTATATGTCCTTATTTTAGTAAAATGAGAAAAAGTCAGTCAACCACAAAAATCTAAATATTCAAGAAAACATAATAGCCAATCTTAATGCTAACAAGTAGCAAGGCATCAAACAGCACCAAGAACATAGTTGTTTATATGCTTAAAGACAGAAAGGAAAAGAATACACTATCCTTTATACTTTACACTATTCTTCTCTCTATAACTTGTACCAGAATCAAAGTAGGAACCACTGGGAAGTGCTTTGTGCACTGGATAATACATTGTTTCCTCAACTTCAGTGAAATCCCATTTCTCCATGATTTATCCTTAGCAGAGATCAAAAATTTCAACTAGTCATGCCACTATTACAGCATTCTCCATATACTTGTTAAGCTACTAAAACTTTTTGTTACTAAGATAAAGAACACAAATTCCTTTAGCAACTTAAAAAAAAAAAAAAAAAAAAACCTTTCCCAAAGGTCAACCATAATTTTCAAAGTCTGAACTGGTCACAAGTGCTCTGAAAGTTCCAGTTACTCCATCCATGCATCCATTCATTCATCTTACATGTGAGTGACTACTATGTGTTAGGCACTGTTACCATCCCCTTATCAACTTTGCCTTTTACCCAAGTCAGTGGATAAAACTGATGACAGGAAGAGAATAAAAGACAGTGCTGTGATTGTTAACGTCAAAGGATTTATTTATTTATTTATTCATCCCCAAAGATGATTATCTTATACCCACCACTATCTGATAGCCACTGGGAAACTACCTCCCCACAAAAGGAAACCAGAAAAAAGTACAACACACCCAGAAAGTATAAACAAAATTGTAATTTATTAATGCTAGAATTGTTCATTCCTGTAGCCTGTGTTGTTGTAACTTTTACAGCAAATTAAACACTCATTCACAGACCCTTTATGGAGTCTTAGTATGAGAATATAGTAGTAGACAATAACAGAAGACGAAGAAAAGTTGAATTTTTATGCCCAAAGATCCATAGGCCTTTCTGAATAAGAGGAGCATGCACTGGGCAGTTGGGTAAAGGGCAAAGTGTAAATAATGCACAATGCATAAACATACTTCCTTAGATGTTAACTAGCCTTTACTCATGACATATATGTATATAGTATATCCATACTATGATACAGCTAAAATTAAAAGATGTTTGCAGAAGAAACATTTTATTAATTATAAATATTTGAGGAACTTTTTTGAGTATTTCAAGAAGAAATGTATGCATATCCAATTAATGAGTAAAATGATATACTAACATTAACAAAATAGCAATTTCTTTCACACCACAATTTTCTTTAAATTGGGTTCTTTAGGTTAATTGACCAAGTTTTCATTTTATTGCTCAACAAAAATTCACTGACATCTATAGTAGGTCTGGCACTGTGTGATGAACAACACGAAGTTCCTGCCTTCATGGAGTTTATATTCTAATGAAGGAGACAAAAAATACACACACAAATATGTAGTCTAATGTCAAGTAGTATAAGAGCTTAAAAGGGGAGGGGAGTGGATAGAAAATAGAAGGATAGAAGTCTAGGTGAGGAGGTGTATTTTAGTAAGGTAGTTGGGGAAGGCCTCTCTGAGGATGTTATATTTGAACAGAAACAAAAATAAAGTGAGAGAACAAGTTGTGTGCATATCAGGAGGAAGAGTGTTTCAGGCAGAGGGAAGAATAAATGCAAAGTCCCTGGAGCCAAGATAAGCTTGGTATGGTCAAGGAACACCAATAAACCAGGGGACTGAGAACTGCAGAAGATGAGGTCAGAGCTGGGAAGGGAAAGGTGAAGGAGGCAAGGGTTTGACAGCTCACAGTGCAGCAGGTGAATCATATCAGCTTTCATCTTTACTATACAGTGATCTAGGTGAGGTTTGAGTCAGAAAGACACATAGATAACCTAAAGAAGCACCTTTCAATCTCCTGCCTGCATTTTAGGAGACAAGGGGAAGAAGGAAGGGGGGGGGGCATTCACTTTGCAGCTCTCCCTTATTTTGCTGATATTACCCAAGACCAGAGACCCTCTGAATTAAACCTTGCTGGAATTCTGCAAGAATGGGGTAGGACAGTATTTCAGTAGCATGAAGCAGGGGTGGGTGTCTAGATAACAAACTTTCTTAAACAACTTTCCCGCATCTTCTTTGCTTTTAGCACACACAATTCCTAACCCTTAGTTTCAGACACAGTTGAGGCTGGCACTTCCTGAGAATTTTGAGGGTTCTCTAGTATAAATGAAGTTAGTTCTTAGCTTTCAATATGCTAAACTTATGATTAACCTTTCACAAAACAGCTAAATTAATACAACTTACATATCTCCTTCCTGGAGTCAAAATTTTATTGTTGTTTTCTCCTCTCCTAGTCTCTCCATCCTGTGGACTTATATATTTTTACCAAATCCTTTCACTGCATTTTTAGTAGGGTTTCCAGAGGAAGTAAAATGCAATATTTATATTCAACGTGCCAGATCAATCCAAAAGCCTTCTTGTGACTACACTGGCTTTTAGCAACCTTTATGTTGTTTCTGTTCATCTAGTTAATATCTATTTCACAAAATCATTAAGCAAATTTCTTCTTGTTTTTTGTTTTTAGAATAAAGCAGTTATTTTTTTATTCTTAACAAAGGAAAAATAATTAAACATAAAGGTTATATTAAAAAAAAGAAAACCTATGGCCATCAGGTCAATTCCAACTCATAGCGACCCTGTAGGACAGAGTAGAACTGGCCCATTGGGTTTCCAAGGCTGTAATCTTCATGGAAGCAGACTGCCACATCTTTCTTCTGCGGAGTGGCTGGGTGGTTCAAACCACTGACCTTTCAGTTGACAAGTGAGCACTTAACCACTGCACGACCAGGGTTCCTTATAAAGGCTATAGATATTTTTAATAATTTACCCCAGCACCCTCCTATAAATAATGACTCAACAATATTTTCCCCAACTTTTGGAATCACTAACATATCCTTCTAAACAGTACTATAGTTTTATGAGAATAAAAATTGAGTCAGACCACATAGCAAATTTGTAAATTGTTCTCCCAAAGATCCAAAAGCCCATTGTCAATTCTGACACATAGCGACCCTACAGGACAAAGGAGAACTGCCCCACAGGGTTTTCAAGGAGCAGCAAGGGGTTCGTTTGTTTTTTGTTTATTCTCAGGGTCAATAGCTGGAAGGCCAAGTCTTTGGCCATAAACTTGGAAGCAGTCCCAAAGATAAGTCTTATTTGCAGTCAAGCAATACACTTAGTGTTCACTGCCTCACTGTTCTCAATGTAAGCTTTTTCCACTGCTTCTCTGGTCCACCGAAGTATACAAAAATCTACCAGCAATCACACTGTTGAGCCAGATGAGTACCTAGCAAATTGTCCTATAACAAAGTTATGTTCTTTCAGTTAAAGTTTATAAAGTAAATGTGACAAGATAGTGACAATCACAAGATGAGCTACCTAAAAAACAGAAGAGTTTTCTATTTTTATCAATAATTGAGGACAAATGAACACAGAAAATACTACTCACAGTATGTCAGGATGTTATAGATTAAATTGTGTCCCCTCAAAATATGTGTTGAATTCCTGGCCCTTGTATCTACAGATGTGATCCTATTTGGAAATAGGATTTTTCTTTTGTCCTGTTAATGAGGTTGTACCAGTGTAGGGTGGATGCTAATCACTTCTGAGTTATAAAAAACCAGAACAGACACAGCGGGGAGGATGCCAAAGGAAGACACACATGGCAGATTCATCTACAAGTCTAGAATCTCTAAGATTGCAAGCTACTAGAAGAGGAAACAGACAAAGAAGGACCCTCCCCTAAAGCCACACCCTGAATTCAGACTTCCAGCCTCCTGAACTGTGAGAAAATAAAATTTCTGTTCTTTAAAGCCACCCTCGTGTGGTATTTCTGTTACAGCAGCACTAGGTAATTAAGACACAGGATAACACAGACACGTGCAAATAAATCTCAACCAATTACATATAAATAATGAAAGACAGAATAAAGGCATTAAGTGAAAACAATCATAAATGTTTAACTAAAAGTAAGTCTATTTTGAACTAGCTTTTCAAAGTGCCAGTAAGAGAGACTAACATAATCACTGGAAACGTCTAGAGAGATGTGTAAGTAAAAACTAACAGTGTGAGGTGTCAGAATGCAAACAGAAAATGAAACTTTAAGCGACAGAAATTGAAAATCAATCCAAGTTACAGTAAGCAGACACTCTGGATAATTATTAGAGTAAGGGTAAGTTATCATCCTATGACAACGTCAACAGGGATATTCTGATAGGAAAAAAAACACTGCTGTCCCCTGGTTCTACCTGATATACCTATCACAAAAGAAAGTTATCAACAAAAAAACCTGTAATCCATTTTACGACCAAGCATGTTCCTATACTAAATAGCATTGTTTTGAAGAATAAAGAAAACATACTTAAGAATGAAGAGACAGAAGTCACATAACTGCCACAGTAAAACTTATTCAGGATGTTGAAAGAGTATGGTAATTTTCAAAATCCTATGACTACTTTATTTTTAAGATGGATGTCAATTATCATCCTAATATGGTACATAATAGAGGTTTTGGGGGATATTTTGAAACCTTAATATCTTCTCTACCAAACTAAGGCTAAATACTATGAATAATTTTACATTTGTGAGTTATTTGGTAATAGGATATAAATTTAATAGGAAAAAAAACTATAAAACATGAAGTCCTGAAAAAAGCATTTGCATTCTTATGTTAATGATTTTTTAAAGGTTGCCAACATGGTCTACCACCATCTGTCAGTTTGTAGTACTGTGGTAGTTTGTGTGCTGCTGTGGTGCTGGAAGCTATGACACTGGTGTATCAAATACCTATGGTGGACAGATTTCAGTGGTGCTTCCAGACTAAGACAGACAAGGAAGAAAAGCCAGGCAGTCTACTTCCAAAACTTAGCCAGTGAAAACCCTTTGGATCACAACAGAATATTGTCCAATATAGTGCTCGAAAATGAGCACTCTACGTTGGAAGGCACTCAAAATACTCAGCCACAGCAGTGGACTAGAGCATACCAATGATTGTGAAGACGGCACAGGAATGTTTCATTCTATTGTACATGGTGTTGCCATGAGTTGGCACCAACTCAACGGCAACTAACAAAAACAACATACTAGTATAAGCTAATCAAACGTTTTTATACTATCTTATTGTAGCCATGGTATATACTCAATTAAATAGAACTGACCTTTCCTACTGGTTTATAAACAACTTGAGGAATTCCTCTTGGATTCCCATATCCTACTCAGTGCCACTGTTGTTGTTGAGTGCCCTCAGAAGACATATTTTTGCTATCACAAATAATCTCTTACAGATTTGTTTTCATGCTGCTGCTGCTAGAATTTCCTTAAGTTACAGCTCCCATAACTATCTTCATAGCCTTTCAACCTTTTAATAAAAAAAAAACTCTCATTTTAAAGGTGAAGTATAATGCCATGCAATTTTTTTTTTTTTAAATCATTTTCTTCCTATATTCATGACCAGCAGACTATCAACTGGCCATTTGAAAAGCTAAATCAAGGGATATTATTTAAAGTTAAAATCTCAAGCAAAAGCAGATAGCTTTACATAAATACACATTTCAATTCAAAGCAATGTACACTTTCATAAAATACATTCTGAATATGCCACAGGGAATCTCTTACACTTTCCTTTTGTGTTATACACAAGTATCAAATCATGTTCTAAACATTGCCTTATCTTTCCTAAGCAAATCAAGTTGTTTATTTTTTCTTCTGTAAAAATGAATAAAGAAATGCTTTTAAATTTCTGAATTTGGTTCATTTTTAAATTTCCCTATAATTTACATAAATAGTCTAAAAGCTTAATGGCAACTAAGCAATTATCATTGTTATCTTTTTTGATACTGTTTTCCTTAAGGTATTTATGACTTTAAAACTGTTAATTCCCAATTAATTACCAGATATTGTTCTAAATTACCCAGTTAAAAGACCAGTCATTAATCTTCACAATCATTTGATAGCTAATCTATAGCTGTTTATAATGTTTGGAAAGCACTTCTATAAACTACTAAAGATACTCATAAGCTAATAACTACAATTCTTTTGCCATTAATTTCTACTCAATGGGCACTCAAATTTACTCTTTAGAATATAAAAGGTAAATACCATCATCAAGACATTAATACTATCTTTTCAATCCATATAGAAAAATTTTAACCTATAGAGAACTTTAGACTTTTAATAATAATGTTAGGCAGTGTTTAGCAACTGGCTTTATTTTTAAGCAAATACATCTGTTTCATTGTATTTTGTTTTACTATGGAAATACTGACTGAATACGATACGCTAACTTACAATTCCCAGGCTACCAAACTTTCCCACAATTTGTAATTAAGATATATATTAAAAAATAGCTGAATCTTCCCATATGAGATATCAATGAACATAGCTCAAAATGATTACCACCACAAAACAAAGTATTAAAGACTCTGATCCAACAGCCTGCAACAACAGTATAAGGTAACAGATAACAAGAGTTAAATAGAAATATTTACTGAGCTATCTTATGCAAAGCACCAGGGTTACAAACCTAGGTAGTCTACTCCAAGCCCAAGCTCCTAAATGCCACCCTCACTGAAGAGATACCAAAAATGAGGCCTATGCTATCCTAAGAAAATGACTTAAGAGAATTAGTTATGAAAACAGCATTAGAAATTCAATAAGGGGAACAATCACAGATACAGAACAAGTAATTTACACAATATGCACTATATATTCATTCATGCAATAAACAAAAAAATTAATAGGAAATACACTCATACAGTTCAAATATAAAACATTATGTAATGAAAAGTCTCCTTCCCACCACTGCTTCCTACTTGCATAGTTCTCTGCAACAAAGACAGGCAACTGGTTATTAATGTCTTACGTATCCTCCAAGGGTGTTTTTGTCCATATACACACAAATACAAAATTTTATTTTACCAACAAACACTCACGACACAAACTGTTTCATGCTTTCATTTTTCAATTAATGTATCTTGGAGATCGTCCCAATCCAAATTCAGCCATTTAACAAACATTTGAACACTAGTATAGTACAGACATTATTTTAGGCCCTCAGGATACAGCAGTGATCAATACATAAAAATCACTGCCCTCCTGAAGCCTACTTTCTAGTGGAAAAATAATTAACACTACATAATGTGGTAGGTGCCAATCTAAGTGTATATATGTGCTAGCTTATTAATCTAAAATAATTATGAGTTTGGTAGTACTGTCCCCATTTTACAGAGGAGGAAACTGAGGCACTGAAAAGTTAAATTTAACTCCTACACCTTCATTCAGCCAATAAGCACAAGAATAAGAACTTGAACCTTGCAGGCTGTATCCTGAGTCCATGCTGTTAATCCTTTCCACACCATAATATCAGTTCACAATAATAACAATCATTGCTAACACTTATATGCTGAGTATGATTATACATGTAATGATGCACTTAAACGTCACACAACTCTATAAGGCAAATAAATCCTACTAAAATCCTCATTTCACAGAAGAGGAGACTGAGTCATAAAAGTATTTTGTCCAGTAAGTAGTTGATATTGATGATAAACCTATGTAGTACTTAAGAGGAGAAAAAATACATAAAGAAGTTCCACATTCCTTTTTACCATAACATATTCTATGGGATGGATGCATCATATTACTTATCCAGTTTTATGCTGAAAAATAATTGGATCAGGTTGTTTCCAGACTTATTATTATGAACAATGCTGCAACATAGGATAAAGCTGAGATGTCCAAAGATTCTACACATTCCTAACTTCCATAGACAATACCAAAATGTCACTCACCAGCAATATGAGTGCTTGTTTCGCTCACCTTTACCAGTAGAGTATATCTGTACCAATATGATGGGTGAAAAGTACAATATCTGTGTAGTTTTAATTTTTAGTCGCTTACTATAAGAAAATTGAATATCTTTAACCTATAAGGGACTTTTTACTTAGTTTTCATAATTATCTAATCATATCCTTTGTCCAGTTTGCTATTGGGTTATCTTTTCCTATCAATTTCGAGGAGGATTTATATGTTAAGAATTTTATCTTTGTTTTAGTTCTAAATAGTTCTTCCCAAATTTGTCATTTCCTTTTGACTTTGCTTATGGTATTGTGTTTGTTTTTTGTTCATATGAGTTTTGTTTGTTTGTTTTAATGCAATAAAAATTATTAGTCTTTTTTTTAATCTCTCTTCAATGGTTCTAGATTCTAAAGCATAACTAGAAAACTCCAAGGTCACAAAAGAATTCTGTTTTCTTCTAGTACTTTTATAGTTCCAACTCCCACCCCCATCTAATTGATCCATTTGTTAAATTTCCTAGTGAAGCTATTTTTTTTCCCCTAGATAGATCTCCTATTGTCCCAATACCATTTACTGGACTAATTAAATACATACAGTATTTATATTAGTATATAATAAAGTTGTCATCTCAAATCAACAAGGAAAAGATGAACAAAAAAGAACCTGCCAAAATAAGAGCAAAAGCAAATTTAAAAGTAGCACAGTTGAATGTTTATAATAGTACACATACAAAACTATACACAAGCTTCATAAAAATTAAAAACTTCTGTGAAACAACTGGCAAAAGTATTTATATACATATATTTCTATAATAATAACTTTTTTAACTATACGTAAAACTATACCTATGGTATATTATATAAAGGTATTCATTCTCAAAAGTTTTAAAATTAATTTAGAATATTTTTAAAAATTTATCTCCATCAATTTTTCTCAATAGAATTTTGAAGAAATCCAGAATGTGAGAAGTAAACTCACATAATTATTTCCTCCTAGAATTTAAAGTATTCTAATATTCAGATGTTACAAAAAGTTGCAGCTTTTGCTCTAAAGTTCAGCTTCTTTAGAAAACAATCGTAGTAAATATAAAAACAGACTGTCTTCTTTCAAAAAATGATTTTTGAGCACCATTCCATTAACACTAAGTGAGGATGTAATTTAAGCAGAAGCCTTCCAACTACTTAGTATTTCTTTTAATCTTTATAACATAGCATACTAACACATGGAAACATTCTAGAATTTATTTAAAGTGAAAAAAAAAAGCATATTCTACCATCTAATTCCTTAAAGTATCAGAATTTCCATCTAGTCAATAGTTGCTCCTCAATTCTCCAATATGCTTAAAAATCCACAGGTAATATATACTAAGTTCACTTTGGTGGACAATACTAGATATGTTTTTTCTTGAAATACTTGTAGCAATAAATAAGATATACTGCATGCTTACTGTATGCCACACATCATTCTAAGCATTTAGTATACATTGACAGAGTTAATCTTCGGAATGACCCTAAGAGACAGGTAGTAGTATCCCAAGTTTACAGATGAAGACAGGTGCAGTAAATATAAAATATCAAAGTTAGTAACTTACTAATCTTTTTTTAAGAAAGTCGTTGTGAGCAATTTTGTTTTCTAAAGAACAGACTAAACAGGTGCTCTCAGGCAAAACTAGTGAGAGTATAAATTGGTATAAATTTTTAGAAAACAATTCAGTAATACCTACTAAAACTTTAAAAAACATGTGCAAGTGGACATAAAATGATTACTTCGTACTGATTTAATCCTCACAATAACCTGAGAAGGTAGGTTTTGTTACAGATTAGGAAAGTAGAGGGTAATTTCTTTGTGGCAAGCAGAGAGCTTTCAAAGCCGATGTGTTTTCCACTAGACTTTGTCCACTGCCTTAAGCTACTGTTCTTCAAATCTATGCAACATGAGGTTTGAAGTTTTCCATTTAAAGTTTTAGTTTACCTTGTTTATAGTTAAACACCAATCTGTGATTTTAAAAAAAGGCTAAAGAGATAATTCAAAATCATTTGCCAAATAAAACTCTATAACTGATAATTCTATAAAACTATAATTAGGTTAAGATTACAAAATGCTGTTCTTTCCTGATACCCATTAAATCTGTACTTTTCTGTGAGATTTACAGCCCAAGAAGACATCCTGTAGCTAAAAAGAAAAAAATATGTGCAGAATCTTTCTCCTGAAATTTCCACTTATAGGAATTTACCCTACAAAGTAAGAGAGATGTATACAGGAGCAGGTTCATCACTGCTCAGTAATAAAGGAAAGTTGCATCATGGTGTATATGTAATACATTATAATTTAAATCAACAGATTTTTAAAATATTACCTCCACTAATTTTTCCAAATAAAGTTTTGGAGAATACCAGAGTGTGAAAAGTAAACTTAAATCATTTACCTAATCACACCCTCCTAGAATTGTAAGTGGTCTGGGGGCATTTAGATGTTACCTTAATGCTATAGTTGTTGCTCTTAAGTTTATCTTCTCCATAATATGATGTATTATTATGCCTAATAATATGTAGCCATTAAAATTCATGTAAAAAGTATATCATTAAATGAGATAAAACTGTAAAAAAGCAAAAATATCACATTTTTGTAGGAAAATAATTATATATGTGTGCATATTTATGTACAGAAGACTGGAAGGTCTTGAACTAAAATGTTAACAATAAGTTATATATAGCCTGTTGCTGTCAAGTCGATTCTGACTCATAGCGACGCCGTAGGACAGAGTAGAACTGCCCCACCGGGCTTCCAAGTTGCAGCTGGTGGATTCGAACAACAAACCTTTTGATTAGCAGCCTGAGCTCTTAACCAGTGTGCCATCAGGGCTCCTGTTATATACAGGTATTTGGATAACAAGTGATTTTGGGCTTTTGTGTGTATGTCTATGTGCATTTTTATTAGGTCTCAAAGTTCCTGCTACATGTAGGCACAAATTCTTTTTCAAACAATTTAATACTATTTGATTAAAGGATTTTAAAATCAAAGATACTTTAGCAATTAAGTATAAAATAAAAATGATTCACTCTAAAAATCTATAAAATATGAAAACTGTGTTGACTCTTAAAATTTCTTCAAAAATATGTAGCTTTTATTTTTAATGTTACCAGATAGCTACCTCTCATACACACACATATGTTTATATATATGCACATATGTGGCTCAAATAATAAAAAACTTTTTATAGCTGAGGATTTTTTAAGATACTTTAATAAAAAACATAGGGAATTTTTAAAAAACTTATTTCCACATACTTTTTACTCAACCCAAATTGTACTTGTTCTTATATAAAGTGACTGAAATTTATGTTTAAGCCATTTCATCAAATTTTTAACGTTAAGTAAAATCTTAAAATATTTTAGATAATCCAAAATAATTAAATACTTTACCCAATTTCATCATTTGGGAGAAATATCTAATTCATTTTTTTTTCAGGGACTCTAAATGACATTATAGGTGTTTTAGTGTCCTATTTCTGCTGTAACAAATTACTACAAACTTAGTGGCTTAAAACCATGAATTCATATTATATTTGGAATTCAAGTGTGAATAGCCTTTACTTGTTCCATATGGCAATATGGGTATAGACAAAATATAGTGCCTAAAGGTTTTAATTTTATTTATTTAGAAAAAGATTGTTTTTGAACAGTTCTCATACTCGGAACCTTTTAAGTGCCTTAATTTAAATTTTAATTAAAAAGTAGAAGCATATGAGCATATCAGGTGAAATCAAGATTATTTTAATTATCAAGATAATGTACACTCTCAAACAAAAAAAATAAAAAAGCAAAGCAAAAGAAAAATAAATGAAAACCTAGACCACAAACACAATAAAATTTTGTTTTACAGAGGTTACTCTTAACAGGTACACATCTGCAACCCTGAGAACAAAGTAACCAACACAGCGCAGTTATACTAGAAGAGCCCATTACTGCTTATAAACCCTAGTTCAGCTTTTGGAGAAGAGGGATACGGTGACAAACAGCTTCCCTGCCACAAAGGTGGCAGAAAATCTATCAAACTGGACAATAAAATTGCAATTGAGTTTCTCTGGCTTTTTATAGCACCTGCATGTATACTGACATAACTCTGCAAAAGCTATCCAATTCTGCAACATTAGTTCTTTATATACCAGTTCTTTATCAAGAACCATGTTATGAATTTGTGATATTCAGATTTCAAATAGCTACAAAAAGGAAAAAAATAAGTATCATTTCAGTAACATATGTATGAAACTATTTAAAAAGCTTTAGAATGAATATTTTTAGACAAAAAATTCATTTCCAGTAACCCTGCAGAATTTTTAACGACATGCTACAACCTGTTCACCTACTTACTGAAGCGCTTCATTTCCATCTTAAACTTTATTACATATTGATTTGAAGAGCTTTAAGGCATAAGTTCTCCACTTTTATATTTAAAATACATGTCAAGATTTTAAAATTGCAGAAGATTAACATACCCAATGCCATCAAGTCGATTCTGACTCATAGAGTCTCTACAGGACAGAGCAGAACTGCCCCATAGGCTTTCGAAGGCTCTAAGTCTTTACGGAAGAAGACTGCCGTATCTTTCTCCCATAGAGCGGCTGCTGGGTTTGAACCACTGACTTTCTGGTTAGCAGCCAAGCACTTTAACCACTGTGCAGTATTCAAATAAATTACTTCACATAAAGCTTATGAAAAAGAAAAGCTATTCAATCAACAAAGAAAGTACACACAAAGAAATAAAACTGAAAGACATATATGATAAAATTTAAAGTGAAAACCACAAGAACTAACTTGTAACTTTGTTTTACAATTTATTTTTTAAAACATACTTTTAACAACAAAAAAACGGATGGGGCTAGTTTTATTCAGGTAAAAACACCCACCATTAACTTAGAATTTATTCCATTTTAGAAATGAAATCCTAAATCTCACACAAATGCAGTAAGTCAAACACTGGTTATTGAATAAATTAGGCACAAGAGACCTCTCCTTAAAGCAACTATTTTCTTTGTGAAGATTTTAAGATCTTTTTAAAGGCAGTGAAGCAAAGGAAAATATAAACTAACTAAACATAACTATATGTTTATCTAAAACACATAAAACTTAAAGCCTACTTTGGGTTTGCTGTGAATAAACTTAGTCTAAAAATTACTGGTTTCAGATCCTACATACGATAGTAGCTTATATTTCTTCCTTTAACATTCTCCATAACATATGCTCCTAAAAAGAGAAAAAAGTTTTCCTTTTTACAAGAAAAAAATGTGTTAAGGGGTCTTAAACTGGGGGCGGGGGGGGGGGTCCATACTTAATTTTTTAGAATTCCCCTATCTCCATGATCCTTTCTAAAGAGGGTAGATTATATATTATACTATACTGTACTGTACTATACTATATTCTGGCAACTTAGTGAGGGAAGGAAGGGAGAATTTTATGAAAGTTTGCAAATTAATTCCCTGTAAACAGCAATAAATCAGAGAGGCTCTCAAAATTTAGTGTGCATAAAAAGCACCTAAGAACTTATTTTAAATCTTTTTAAAATCTAGACTTCTGAGAACGTCCCTATAACATTCAGAGTCTGAGGTAAGACCCAGATATCTGCAATATAATGCACATCTAAAATCACAGGATCATAATGTGGGTGGATCCTGACATATATGCTTTAAAGGACAGATGCTCCAACCCCATCCCAGATCACTGATAAGGGGCTAAGGTACACACAGGATGGCATGGTACTACCTCATAGTTAAAACAAACGGCCCTAAACAATAATGGTGTCGTTCTTCCTACTCCTTCCTACAACAAATATTTCACATGCAACTACCAGGTACTAAGCACTATGCACACTTCTATGGGAGATATAAACAAGTATAAAATCTTTCATCCTTGCTGATAAGAAGTTAGATTTTATAATCTAACAGCCAAGATAACACACAAGAACTTTTAACCAATGCATAATATAATGTAAAAGATTTTACAGAATTATACATGATGAAATGGCAGCCTACATTTGCTACACTGCATGTCATTGCCCTTCTTCATGTATGCTGTGCACCCCAGGCAAACAAACACGTCACCACACTTTATCCTCAGTGACACCGACTCAGTGCCTTTGCTTATGTGGATTTCCATCACCCCAGTCTCAACATATCCAAATATTATTTACTCTTCAAGGTTGTATTCTAATGACATTTGTTCTACAAACTTCTCTGATACCCTCAGGTAGACGCTCTCTCTCCTTTCACTGTGTGCATCTCTTCTATGGCACTTATTGCTCCCTACCTTGTATTTTAGTTTTTTGTCCATATATTAACTCCCATATTACAAAGTAAACTCCTTCAGTATAAAATCTGTTCCTGATTCATCTTTATCCATCTTTCACAGTAACTAAACCACCAAAAGAAACCAAACCCATTGCCATCGAGTCGATTCCCACTCATAGCCAACCTATAGGATAGAGTAGAACTGCCCCACAGGGTTACCAGGGAACAGGTGGTAGATTTGAACTGCTGACCTTCTGGTTAGCAGCCAAACTCTTAACCTTTACGCCACCAGGGCTCCTAACTAGAAGGCACTAAAATAGAAGAAGATAAAAAGAAAAGGAAGGAATAAAAGAAAAAGGGAAGACAAAAAGAGAGGTGGGCAACTAGAGGGAGACCTAGACACACAGTGATTGAGATTGACAGAAAGAGATGAACTGAGTGTCTGACCAACAAGAGAGGAGAGATAAAAAGATGAAAAGATAGATTCAAAGACAGAGACAGATACAGATTCATCAAGGGAAGAACAGACAAAAAAAGAAATCGGTTGGTGGAGAGGGAGAAGCCAAGAAGGAAAGACTGACTGGAGAGATATTGGAGGGAAGAAAAGAGAAAGAGAGGGATGGGAAAGAAGGAGACAGTGGCCAAAAAGAAAAAGAAACAGGGCAGGCAAAGAGGAAGAGAGTTACCTAGGCAGTGAAGGAGGGCACAGAATGCAACAATTACCCACAGGAACACTAATAGCAGGAGGCTGGGATAGAGAGAACAAAAGAGGAAGGGGAGATTTGGGAGGGGAGTAGAGGGGAGAGATTTAGACAGACAGGTACCAAGAGAATATTAAGTGCTATGAATGAGAGAGCGAGAGAGAGCGCCTTCCCCCGGAGCTGATGCTATGAATTTTCACTTGTAGCCTACTAGACTGTGAGAAAATAAATTTCTCTTTGTTAAAGCCATCCAACTTGTGGTGTTTCTGTTATAGCAGCACGAGATAACTAAGACACAAGGGTTAGAGGGTTAAACAATACTTAGGACCTAGCAATTCAACTTCTGGTTGAAGTGTTTTTTCAAACAGGACAATCAAATTAGCGGATCATAGAATCCCAATAATCCCACTATAACCCAATAATCAGCATAAAAAAAAACAATGGAAAAATATCAGAGTATATCACTATATACACATAGTTCATTAATGATAGTATTGTCTCATGAAAACTGTTTAAGTTGTGTGTGGGTCACTGTAATATGAAATTTGAAAAGTAGGAAAACTTTTGTCCATAAGCACTTGAGTAATTCACTGTAGTGAAAATGAATGAATGAAAGCTACATGTAACAATAAAAAAGAATCTTAGAAACAAAAGGTTTGACAGGGAAAGAAATAAGTAACAGAAGAGTCCACAACAATATGATGTCATTTTCATAAAGTTTAAAATTGGGCAAAATCAGACAATGTGTGCTATTTAGGAATAAATTTTTAAAGCTTTTTTTCAAAGAAGGGAATGATAAACACAAAATTCAGACTGGTGATTACCTTTATGGTGAAGTGGGGTGGGGACTGGATGGGGAGAATCACAGAGATAGCATGTTGAAAATTTGGGTAGTAGTCACAGTTCTTCCTTTACAGCACTTCACAGCATCTATATTACAAAATTATTTTGGATACTTGATCCTTTATTTTTAAAGTTGTATTTAAATAAAAACAAGAAAATGCCCAAGGCCTGAACTAGCATACTAGCAGTAAGAATAGGAAGAAGAGAATAAATAGGAGGAGTGACAGAGCTGTAACAAAATGAAATGGTCACTGAACGTTAATTCTATTCTCTGTGATTTCACTGATTAACTCTTAACTTCAACAACATATCATATATATATGTGTGTGTACACACACACATATACCTGTCACTACATTTACCATTTCTAGCTTAGACACTGATGGTTAAGAAAAGTTTAAAAACTTGGCTAAGTTTACACAGCTAATAATTAGTATAAATCTGGATTCAAAGCCAAGACTTTCCTGTCTCCAAAGCCCATGTTCTATTCATTACTCACACAAATGGACTGGTAACTGAATATAAATGTTTGGTCATAAATGCTTAAAAGCTCAAAGGTACCTATTCCAACCTCTTTATTTTGTAGATAGGAAATTCAAAGAGACTATACTATAGGCCCTAAACACCCTATGACTTTCTAAGGTAATTCTCAACCTTTTTGGTCTCAGGGCACTTTACAGTTTTAAAACATACTGAAGTCCCCAAAGGCCTTTTATTTATGTGGATTATATATATTGATATTTACTATATTAGAAACTAAAACTGAAAATTCTTAAAAACATTAATTTATTTAAAACAACAATAAACCTATTATGTTAATAACATTTTTTAAATATTAAAAAAAAAAACGAAAAGAGTGACACTACCTCACGTTTTTCCAAATCTTTTGAAAGGGTTAATAGAAGACAGTTGTATTCTCATTTTTGCTTCTGCATTTAATTTGTGGGTATTTTTTTAACAGTTGAAGTATATGAAGAAAATCCACCCTCACATAAATACCTTGGTTAGAAAGGAAGACCTCGCAGAGCTCCCAAAATATTACCTGGATCTCCAGAGGTCTTCAGACTACACTTTAAGAACTACTATTCTAAAGGTTATATTCTTCTAGCCATCATTCCTAAGGACCTGACAAACTCAGGTGTACACAGAATTGCTAAATTAACAGAAAATTCTACTTCTCGGTAGCACTTCCCTAACCTAGAATCCCTCCAGCTCCCTCTGAAATCCTATTCAAATGTATATGAGGCCCAAACTCAACCGAATTTTTCTCAGGATCTTTTGTAAAAGGGAAAATAGCAACAGCAGAAAATCAGTTCAGACTGTAGCAACCCACTACAACAGAAACCAGAAGAGCTGAGCATCAGCACAAACTAAAATTGATTAGATAGAGTAGCAAACATTTTCTATAAAGGGACATGCAGTAAATATTTTAGGCTCTGTGAGCCATACGGTCTCTGTAGCAACCACTCAACTCTTTTCTTCTAGAGCAAAATCAGCTATTTAAAAAAAAAAAAAAAAAAACCAGCTATAGTCAATATATAAATGAATGGGTATAGCTGTGTTCCAATAAAACTTTATTTACAAAAACAGTACAATCCAGAGTTAGTTCTCGGGCAATAGTTTGCCAAACACTAGCTTAAACAAAACTGGTCATCCCTAGAAATGTAATACGTAAAATAAAGCCATTTTATAAAATCAAATATTTTCTGACTTCCCACCAGGTTATATTCAAACATAAATTTGTAGGGTGATTCTTCTGACCTGGAATCCTGGGTAGGGCAAATGGAATGCACTCAGCTGCTAACTGAAAGGTTAGCGGTTCAAGTCCACCCAGAGGTACCTCAGAAGAAAAGCTTGGTAATCTACTTCTGAAAAAAATCAGCCATTGAAAACCCTATGAACACACTTCTACTCTGACACACATGGGGTCTCCATAAGTCAGAATCAACTTAACAGCAACTGGTTTGGTTTCTTCCACTCTAACATATCCTTATTGTTGCTAATTATTGTTGTTGTGTGCCCTTGAGTCAATTCCAACTCATAACGACCCTACAGGATAGAGCAGAACTGCCCCACAGGGTTTCCTAGGCTATCCTTTACAGGAGCAGATCACCAGGTCTTTCTTCCCGCTGTAGTGGCTGGTGGATTCAAACCCCTGACCTTTTGGATAGCAGCCAAGCGCTTAACCATTGCACTGCCAGGACTCTTTACAATATCCGTATAAAGAGCAGTAGCACACATTCTTCTCATGGAAGAAAGAGGAGGCAAAACGAGTAACTCTCAAATAACAAAAACTACTCAAAGAAACACCTAAATATATGTATCTTTAAATTGCCATATATTTCCAATAAAATGGCAAAATATCCCAGAGAAACACTTTGATATAGTCAACAAAATAAAACATTCAAAATATATCAAATTTATCATTTCTGTTCTTTATTTTTTCTAGTAAATTAAAAGAGAAAGAAAAGTATATGTGAAAATTACATTTTTATTACTTCTGAGTAAGAGAAGAGTTCTTTAAAAAGATAGAAAAAGCAGGGACTATAAGTGAAACAACTTTTTACTATATTCAAGTTAGTGGCAGGGGCGTGAGTGGCCATCTAAGGTACAACAATTGATCTCTTCACATCCGAAGCAAAGAAGAGTGAATAAAACTGAACTCAAGGAAACAATTAGTCCAAAGGACTAATGGACCACATGAACCACAGCCTCCCCTAGCCTGAGATCAGAAGAACTAGATGGTGCCCGGCTAACACTACTGATTGCTCTAACCGGGACCATGACAGTAGTTCATGAATAGAGTAGAAGAGAAATGTAGAACAAAATTCAAACTCATTAATAAGACCAGACCTACTGGTCGGATAGTTTCATGGAACCTCCAAGACTACAGCCCTTAGATGCCCTTCAAACTTAGAACTGAAATCACTCCTAGAGATCACATTATAGCAATACAATAAACAGGCCTATAAAATGAACAATAACATCAGTGAGGAATGTATATCTCAGAACAATCAACTATACGAGATCTAAAGGGCAGCATTTGCCCAAAAGCAAAGTTCAGAAAGACGATAGAGGCAGGAAAGCTGGGTGAATGGACACAGGGAACTGAGACAGGAAGAGCAGAGAGTGCTGACACATTCAGGGGTTTGCAACCAATGTCACAAAACAAGCTGTGTATAAATTACTGAATGGGAAACTAATTTGCTCTGTAAACTTTCACCTAAACAACAATAAAATTGTTCAAAAAAAAAAAAAAGGTTAATGGCAGGGGCAACAAATGGTAGACAAACCAATTGGGAAGGGGATCTCAATTTCCTAAACAATGTTAGGGACATTATTCTTTAAACCTTTTTGTACTTCAAGGCTATTTCATAAAAATTTTTAAACAAAATCTACACATACATACCTATCTAACTTATATTGGCTTTAGTTAAAAATCAGACTAGTATATTCTTCCTAATCAATTTTTTAACTTGCTATCACATGAGCAAAGGACAGCCATGGGCAAGACCTTTCTGTGTATTCAACCACCTTACATCACTAAACACCTTCTCATCTTTGAATATACTACGCCACCTTGTGTTCAAAAGCTCTCAAATACTATAAAACTCAGATAAACGTGTCTGTGACCATGTGAAAATCTGAATTCTTTTATGTTGTGGTATAAGGTTTAACTTTACTAATTCAAGTGCATATAAAACTGAAAAAATTATTTTGATTTTGAAGTTGGAAATACTCTATATTTCTTTTTAGTGACTCCCTTTTTCAGTTGTTCAATTCACTGCACTTTCACAGAATAATCTGACATGTTACCTTGATTTTTAATACATGGATTTTCTTTTAAATGAGTAAAATCTAAATTATAGACATTTAAAATGCTAAAATACATTTCCATCAAGAAACTTACCTTTGAATGTGTGATTGACAAAGTGTCAACCCACACACGCCAGCCACCCCACTCATATTTGACTGCATGGTAAAGCAGGATTCTGAATATGGCATATACCATTTCTGTTATCTTCTGTTCATCTGAGTTCTTGGGATTAAAATAGCAGAGAGAAAGCATCCACTCTTGCCATACAGAGCACTGTAGCAAGCTCCTGAAAATTGTAAGAGGGTACTGAATTTCTTTTTTGAAAAAGAAATCATTTGAAAAGATTCTAAAAACTACCTGCATGTATACATTCAAACCAATTTAAAAATGTGGTGATGTAAAAAAAAGACCAGATTTACTGGCCTAAAGGAGATGGGAGAAACCCCGAGAGTATGGTCCCCAGACACCCTTTTAGCTCAGTGGTGAAGTTACCTCCGAGATTCACTATTCAGCCTGGGAGTGGACAGCCCCATAAAACCAAATGGGACTAATGAGGTACAGTAGTCCAGTGATGAGGGCCAGAAGGCAGAAGGAGACAAGGAAGCTGGTGATAGGGAACCCAAGGTTGAGTAAGGATATTGTTGATGTGTTGTGAGATTGTTAACCATTGTCATAGGGCAACATGTGTAGTAACTGTTAAATGAGAAACTATTTTGTTCTGTAAGCCTTCATCTTAAGTGAGAATAAGAGCACAATTCGAAGAGCCTAGTCAACGTCACTGAACTGTGCATGTAAAAATTTTTGAAATGGTGTATCTTTGGCAATGTGTATTTTTCACAAAAAAAAAAAAAAGGTTGAGAAGTTAGAGGGTTGATATGTTGTGGGGTTGTTAACCAATGTCATAAAACAACATGTGTACTTGTGTTTCATGAGAAACTATTTGTTCTGTAAGCCTTCACCTGAAGTACTGTAAAAAGAAAACTTAAAAAAATAAATAAAAATAAAAATGTGGTGATGAAAACTCTAATTTAACTGTATGGGACATTACTTGCATACCCTTAATGAAACAAGCATATGGAAAATTCATTTCAGAATATTTTTAAAGCAATTTTTCTTAGACAAAATGGGCTTATACAAAGGTAGACTTGAATACTGCAAATAAATGCTTTTTGATTCTGCTTACCTCCTGTTTTCTCTACTGTTATTAAAAAGTTTAATCATGTCAGAAAGAAAGGCTCTGCGAACCTCCATACTCTCTGCACACTGGGGAGAATTTCGGAGCAGGGTCGCAATTACTTTCAGTATCTCTGCAAGACAGTTTATAAATAAGTAAAAACCAAACCACAACAAAAAAATTCATGACCGAAGGCCACTAATACATAGCAATTTCTTTAATTTCCCTAACATAAATATCTACTGAAAACACCCTCTTTAGAGTCATAAAAAAAACATCATCCATAGAAAAGAATGGCAATACATTTACTAGCAAGCATCTATAAACAAGAAAGGGATTTTTTTTTTTTTAATTCCATGACTTGAATGTGCAATGTAAAACTAAATTTTTTAAATGGTTAAAATAAAGTAATTAAAATTATAAATGAACTAAATGATGGCGAAACTTCTGACAACTCTCCGTAGTCTCTGCCACATAGTAAAGTTCATCTAAAAAAACCCAGTGCAATCAAAACCTCAGAAAAAGAGAATAAATACCTAGCTCTTTCCATATCCTTTTCTTTATCAAAGTGAATTTTAAAAGCTGTCGAGATTTTCTTCCATAATTTAAAAAGTAAAATTAGAGGCAAAAACCCTAAAGGAAATTAAAAACCTATTCAATCCCCTACCAAAGTCAAACAAAACTGGTCTTTTTTGTTGTTCTTTTTGTTTTTGCATTTCTCTGGTGGCTAATCATGTTTTGTGTTGTTTTTTAATAAAATTTATTGTTTTAGGTGAAAGTTTGCACAATAAATTAGGTTTCCCTTTAAGAATTTTTATACAAATTGCTCTGTGCCACTGGTTACAATTTTCACAATGTGTCATCATTCTCATTATTTCCATTCTGTTTGTTCTGTTCCCATTGATCTACCTTCCCTTCCCTCCTTGCCTTCTCATCTTTGCTTTTGGGTTCATGTTGACCATTTAGTCTCATATAGTTAATTGTTTAAGGGAGAACATTACTCACAGCTAATAGTATTTATTTTATAAGCCAATCTATTATTTGGCAGAAAGGTGACCTGCAGAAATAGTTTCAATTCCAAGTTTAAAGAGTATCTTAGGGGCATAGTCTAGGGGGTGCCTATAATCTCTACTGGTCCAGTAGTGCTGGCCTTTTTTTAGGAATTTGAGTTTTGTACTACATTGTTCTTCCATTCTATCCAGACCTTCTATTGTGTCCTTGTTCAGAAGGGTTGGTAGCAGTAGCCAGGCACCATCTAGTTCTTCTGGTCTCAAGTAAAAGATGATGTGGTTCATGTGGGCGATCAGCCCCGTGGACTAGTTTCTTCTTTGAGCCTTTGATGTCCTTTATTGTCTTTTGCTCCATACAAGTAGAGACCAATAGCTGTACCTTAGATGGCCACTCACAAGCTTTTAAGACTCCAAATGCTACTCACCAACTAGAATACAGAACATTATCTTTGTGAATTATGTTATCTCAGTTGACTAAGTTGTCTCCCAAGACTATGGTCCCAAGCCTTTTGACCCAGTAAACTAATCCCACAAGTTGTTTGGCTGTGTCTAGGAAGCTTCCATAACTGTGCCTACATGGCTTTTTATATATGTGACTATACATGCAACATACACATACATGTATACATATGCCTACAGATACACTATACATGCATATGCATTTAATTGCATATGCTTTCCTATACACATATATGCATCCATATGAACCTACGTAACAACACACATATTTTCTGGTTGTTGTTACTGCTGTTGCAAAACTGTATGTGTTATATAGCATTTACTGAAATTGTCCCTTTTCCTCGTGTAGTTTAGTGTCTTTAATTACCTTAGTCAAGTTGTGCTGACTTGATCCATATCTGGGATTATCTTTCCCATCACCAAAAATAACAAGTATCTACTATCCAGAAAGTGCTTCCCCCTCCCTCTTCCTCCCATCCCTGGTAACCATCAAAGAAGGTTGCTTTCTGTCTGTGTATCTATTCTTGACTTTTTATAATAGTGGGACTATACAATATTTGGCCTTTTGTGATTGACTTATTTCACTCAGCATAATGTCCTCCAGATTCATCCATGTTATGTTTCACAGACTCCTCATTCTTTATAGTTGCATAGTATTCCACTGTACAGATGTACCACAGTTTGTTTATTCATTCATCCACTGATGGGCACTTAGGTTGTTTCCATCTTTTTGCTATTGTGAATACTGCTGCAATCAACATAGGTATGCATTCATGTCACTGTTCTTATGTGTCTAGGATATACACCTAAGAGTGGGATTGCTGGTTCATAAGGTATTTCTATTTCTAGCTTTTTGAAGAAGTGCCATACCGTTTTCCATAGTGGCTGTACCATTTTACAATCTCACCAGCAGCGTGTAAAGAGTTCCACTCTCCTACAACCTTGACAGCATTGTTGTTTTCTGTTTTTTTTGATCACTGCCATTTTTTCAGAGGTGAGATGGTATCTCATTGCAGCTTTGATTTGCATCTCTCTAATAGCTAATGAAGGAGTGCTGGTGGTGCAGTGGTTTAAGCACTAGCTGCTAACCAGAAGTTCGGCAGTTTGAACCCACTAGCCACTCCACAGAAGACAGATGTGGCAGTCTGCTTCCATGAAGATTTACAGCCTTGGAAACCCTATGGGACAGTTCTACTCTATGCTATAGGATCACTATAAGTCAGAGTTGACTTGTCGGCAAAAAGTTTGGTTTGGTTTGGTAATGGCTAATGATCCTGAGCATCTTTTCATGTATTTGTTGGCTGCCTGAATGTCCTCTGGTGGTATCTGTTCATGTCCTTTGCCCATTTTTTTATTCGATTGTCGGTCTTTTTGTTGTTGAGTTGTTTAAGTTTTCTATATATTTTAAAGATTAGACCCATATCAGATATGTCATTGCCAAAGATTTTTTCCTAGTGCATAGGTTCCCTTTTTATTCTCTTTGTAAAGTCTTTTGATGAGCCTAAGTATTTAATTTTTAGGAGGTCATACTTATCTATTCATCCTCTGTCATTTGTGCATTTTCAGTTTTGTCTGATAGACCATTTATGCTGAAAATTAGGTCCCATAATTTTGACATTATGTTATTTTCCAGGGACTTTGTAATTTTCGCTTTAACATAAAAGTCTTGGCTCCATTTTAAGTTAGTTTTTGTGCATGGTGTGAGGTATGGATCTTCATTAATTTTTCTGCATACGGATATCCAGTCTGGCCAGGACCTTTTGTTAAAGAGACTGGTTCTTCCCCATTTAATGGACTTCAACCTTTTGTTGAAGATCAGTTGCCCACAGATGGACAGACTAACTTCTGGGTTCTCAATTCTACTCCATTGGTCTACATGTTTGTCACTGAACCAGTACCAGGCTATTTGATTACCGTGGCTATATAGAAAGTTTTGAGATCAGGAAGTGTGAGGCCTCCTCCTTTATTTTTCTTCAATATTGCTTTAGCTATTCAAGGCTTCCTTCATTTCCATATAAAGTTGAAGATTAGTTTTTCCATTTCATTAAAGAATGCTGGGATTTGGATCAGGATTGCATTGTATCTATAGATCGCTTTCGGTAGTATTAACATTTTCACAATGTTAAGTCTTCTGATCCGTAAGCGCGGAATGTTTTTCCATTTATGTAGCTCTCTTAGTTTCCTGCAGTAGTGTTTTATAGTTTTCCTTGTATAAGTCTTTTACATCCCTGGTTAGGTTTATTCCTAGGTATTTTATCCTTTTAGGGCCTACTGTAAACAGTACAGATTTCTTGATTTTCTTTACAGAGTCCTCTTTGTTAGTGTAAAGGAACCCAACTGATATTTGTGTATTATCTTGTACCTGCCAACTTTAATGGTCTTAGTATATAATTGTCTAAATTCCCAGTACTTAGCTTTTTAAAAAAATCTTTTAAAGTATGTACTTCAATCTAGAACTTTACAGATAAGAAACATAAAGAGAGCTATAACCCTAAATTTAAAATTAAATAATACGTTAAATTTTAGCCAAATTAAAAATTTGTGAATTCTAAACCAGTGAAGGATTTTAGTTATTCTGAAGCAGTAGTTTATTTTTTATAACAGCAAATATGAAGATACTTTGTCATAAAATTAATGATATAATTTCTAAACTCTTCTAATGACAAATTCAGTATTTTTCTAGCTGAATAATGATTACAATGATAAACCATCATCATATCATCATCAATGTCACTGATGATGATGATAATAACTACTAACTTTTGAGGACATACTCTCATTAAACACCATTTTAAAAAAACACATGCATTAACTCATTTAATCCTTACACAATGATAGACATTATTACCCTCATTTTAGAGATAAGAAAACTAACGCACAAAGAAACTAAGTAATTTACTCAAAGTCGCAGAGCTAGTTAAGACATATAACAAAGATTCCAACCCAGGCTGCCTGTATCTTTAACTATCACATATAACCAAACAAAATCAATCGCCACTGAGTCTATTTCAACACATGGAGACCCCATGTGCTACAAAATAGATCTGCTTCACAGGGTCTTATTAGCTGTAATCTTTACAGAAACAGATCACCACATCTTTCTTCCATGGTGCCACTGGGTGGTTCAAACCACCAATCTTTAGGTTAATCAACAAGCACAAACCGTTTGTGCCACCCAGCGACCTTCAACCACCATATACATACTGCTTCTCTTTTCTGAGCTGGTATAACCCAAAAAATCAACCCACTCCCGTCAAGTCGATTCTGACTCATATTTAGCCTATAGGACAGGGTAGAACTGCCACCGCATAGGGTTTCCAAGGAGCAGCTGGTCGATTCAAACTGCTGACCTTTTGGTTAGGAGCCACAGCTCCTAACCACTGCGCCACCAGGGCTCTGCAGATAATATATTCAAAAATTCTTACTTCAGTAATTCCTCTTCCTTACAATGTATATTATGTATATAATATATAAAATTTAAATATACGTATAAATTCAAAGTTTTTCCTTTTCTCGCTCTCTAAAATGATACAATGTCTCTCTGAAGGCTGAGGAAATTTTAAAATATAGAGCCATGTGTTTTTAAAACTAGCACTGAAACTGAGTACTACACACACAAACACACATCACCACAAAACAAATTCAAAACAATACAAACCAGTTATTTTAATGACATGGTTTAAAAAGGAAAGATGAAAAATGCGCACTTTGTACAACTGCTTAAGAACTCGAAATATCAAAAGAAAAGATTATTCAACAAGAATACAGTCTGAAACAATGAAGACAGTTATTTTTCCATTCCAAATTTGGTATTCTTATACTGACAGTAATTTAAGATGAGAACTACCTCAATGACTCATATAATTCAGTCTGGCATCACTAAGTAATGCAGTCAGAGGTTTGCTGAAAATCTCGAAGTATATTAATTCAAGATTTTATGCATATAATTCTTCAAAACCTTCATAAACATTTCCATATAACCAATGGTCAATTTGACATTATATTCAACATAAAACTAGTTATTATATCATTGCCCCTAATAAAATATGCATCTAACAATTTTTTACAACAATATCAACTTAAGGTTTTTCATAGTGACCTTTTTTTAAATAGCAAGACAGTTTTGTTTTTTTTTTAAGTATATAAAATACATACGAGGATTCTGTATCTTTACTGAAGAATCTGGATCTGGGTGTTGTTTATGAATCACCTGAGTACAAATCTGTTCTATAAGAATCTACAGAAGACAATAGATTATATTAGTATAACCACTGTATTAGCATCACCATTAATCAACTTTAAGTACAATACTAATCACAATTTAGTATATAATCAAATAGTATCATGTTGAATATCTTCTGCATAATATAAAATTAAGAACTTCAAAATTATAACTCAATTTTTACTAAATTATAAAATCAGAAATCAAATACTCAATGTAGGATACACATAAACAGATTACCACACTGTTTAAAAGATAAAAATGCAGACACATTTCTTTTACATAGTAATTTCAAAATTTTAGATCACAAATTTAAATGAGCTTATTTAATGTCAGCTCAATCATACAGGCATTTTCATAATAAAGCCTTCAAAGAAATTATTAAAATTAAATTCTAACTACATTCTTACCTCAAACAAGACATTATATGTGGTCATTGTGATTAAATTTGTCTGAAGCATGAGTCTTTCAGCTAGCAATGAAAACAGTCCATGTCCAAGCATGACTTCAGCTTTTCTCCTACAATTACAGGAAAAGAAATGATCAAATGTAGACTTTTTTTTTAGTCTACACTATTCAACATCAATGTTGGCTAAAAGAGACACAAAAAGCTTTTCACATTACCAATAAATTCCAACTCAAAAATTCTCCCCAATTTTCTTCCACCTAGAGTCATTAAGGCTGCAAAATTGTAAATAAAGAAACACTAACTACAATATAAGCACAACTAAAGTTTAAAAAAAAAACAAGATTAGCTATGCCACAGTACAACAAAGAACTCCCACCAAAATCTTCAGAGCAATTATTTATTTAAGTAGTTGCCACTATTCCGCAGCACTAAGCTAGGCTTTACTACGGATAATCTAAAGCACAGTAAGTAGATAAGTAGAAGAGCAATACAGAAGAAATCTAAAGAAATGAAAAGCGTGAATATTATGAAGATATATGTACCAAAATTAAACTTCTAAGCATAAATTTAGAAACCAAAGCATCACAAGTTTTAATTCTACTACCCCTAGGATCAGCAAAATTTTTAAATAAAGGGATGGACAGTAAATATTTTCTGTTTTGTGGACCATATGTTCTCTGTCGCAGCCACTCAACTCTGTCATTCTATCTCAAAAGGAGTCATAGAGAAATGACTGTGGTAGCATCCCAATAAAACTTTATTTACAAAAACAGGTAGCCAGCTGGATTCAGCCCAAGGGCCACAGTTTCCCAAACCCTGTTCAACACCAAAAACTGTTAAATTTTATAATAAACTAATTCTGCTGCCACTAACAATGGGTAGGGTATGAGTATGTTCAGCTAGAAAAAATAAGTATGGGGAGTTTCAGTTTGTTAGTTATATATATTATTTATATTATAGCAGAGCACACGGTATGGCAAACACCCTGGTTAATACATCAGCTTTATAGTACAGATAAAGCACATGATGATCAAGCTACCTGAAATGAAGCTTCCATAATTTTCTAGATTCAGTTTATTGAAACTTACTCTCAAAATGAACACAAAATAAATGAATGATTTAAATAATTTTCATCTAAACAATGGATTTTTAAAGTATGTTGGTAGTTACACCATTATATTTATTCAGCATTTTATGAATAAAAATAAAGACTAAAGGAAGTACAAAAATGCTATTCCACAGATTTATAAAACAAACAATATACAGTAGTCCATTTTAGATTTCATGTATACTCACTTTGGAGGCAGGTGTTTTAAAAAATAGCCCATTGCCTTGAGAGCTTGTACTCTGATTCCCTCGCTTTTGGAAGCCAGAAGTTTATAGATAACCCTGAATAAGTAAACAGTTAAAACAAAGTACTGTATATATTTGAAAAGCACAAGTTTAAGTTATAAATATAAATATTTTCTCATATTATTATAAACCTAATTTCAAGATACAGTGAATTTAAGACACAACCCTAGAATATGAAAACCCACTAATCTCACACTAGCTATACAGTTCTTTTTAATGAAGATCAATAAATAAAATAAATGAAAAACAATTCAGGGGTTTTAATGTTTTCAAAACTTCAACAAGAATGTGAGCATTAAACTAAATAAGGCATATTCTTTCAAATTGAATAATTTATCAATTCAGGGCATAAGATACATAATTCAGGAAAAAGGGTAACTTTCTATGCACAAACATATAAAAAGTGTATGGCATAAAGCTGGCTTTGAAACACCTTTTTTTTCCCCTCTCTCTCTGCTACAGGCTTACCAATGCCCTTTGGAGGTTATCAACACTGTAAAAGGAAAGTCAATAACAACAAAGAACTTTCTGTTTAATGGCAGCACATATTAAAATTTGTAACAAATTATCACCATGGAGAGTAAGGCAACAAGCTAGTAATGAATAATAATCAGAAATATTTACAAAGGTAAAAAGATTGAAAAACAAACAACCACTAAAAATAAATAACACATTCACTTCACAAACTTTAGATAGCAATCTAATTAAATTTAAAAAATAAAATCTCTAACGTCCTTCAGCCACAGACGACTGACTTATAAAAGTTAAATTCAATTGAATCATTGTAGCATTTCCTTCCTCATAAAGATTTAGAATAAAAATAAAAATCATAAACTTCTGTGATTACTTCTTCAAAAATAATTTAATTTTTCAACCACCCTTCAGTATAAAAATTGGAATGTTTGATAACTAAGGCTGAAAAAATAGAGAAATTATGGGGAAAAGAGGAAAAATTTTTCATCCTCTAATGATTAACAGAAAAGTAAAAACATAAAAATAAGTTTCTTTTAAAATATGAATTAAATGTATCCAGGCCCATAATGCATTCTAAAGTCATACAATGAGATATCTGAAATTAACTATTTTTAATTCAAATATTAGTACCAAAACTGTAACTGTCAATAATTAGAACAATACTATCATGTTGTTGGTAAATTTCTTTTTCTTCAATATTAAATCATCGTTTATTAAGCAAAAATGAATAGTCTGTAAAACATTAATATAGGTTTAATGTTGGTGTTAGCTGCTGTCTAGTCAGCTCTGACTAATGGCAACCTTATGTGTAACAGAATGAACATGGCCCACTCCTGTGCCATCTTCATGATCATTGGTATGTTTCAGTTCATTACTGCATCTATTGCATAGTACTTTCCAACAACCTAGGGGACTCATCTTCCAGCAATAATCAGACGACACTCGCTAGTAATCCACAGGGTTTTAGCTGGCTAATTTTCAGAAGCAGATCACCAGACCTTTTTCCGAGGCTGTCTTATACTGGAAGTTCCGCTGCTGTCTATCCATAATGGGTGGCCCTGCTGGTATTTAAAATACCAGGGGCAAAGCTTCCTTTCAGCATCACAGCAACACACAAGTCACCACAGTAGGACAAACTGACAGATGAGCAGTAGATAACTAAAACAGTACTCTAAGATTAACATATCAAAAACCTATGCTTGCTATAGCTTAAATTAACAAAAATCTTTGGCTAAAATTTCAATTATTTCATCAAAAGATATACCACAAATGCTACAGTCTAATTATTTTCAAATAATGTCTTATTAGGACAAATAATGTAAGAACATCAAAAGGCCTTGACCTGCATCTATGAACTTAATATTTATCCTATAATAATTTTTAAGTGTTGAACATTTCTGACCAAAGCAGAATCCAATTGGTTTATTTTATCTGTTAATCTTAAGAAGTAAATTCTGTAAAAGTTAATTGGGCCTATTTTGCTTTTTAACCAGTTTAATCCCTATTTAACAAAAAATTCTTCTCACATTACACGGAAAAAATTCTGTAGTGCTTTAATGACACTTTCTTACTTTTATAATTATAAAAAAATTATAAATACATATACATATCTCTGTGAGAATAAAGAGAACAGCATAAAGAAGGTAATAAAAGTAATCTACAAGAAACACTTAAAATTTGTGAATGTTTTCACATAATCTGTTTTACTCTGATCACACATATAAAGAAATTTGAATCAGTATTCCATATAAATCTATTTTCTTCACTAGAACACACTGTGGTATATAACTATGGAATTTCCAATAAAGAAAATATAATTCAGGAAATAGAAACACCCAAAGATAACTGGAATAGTAACAGATTATCTCAGTAATTGGAGCCCTGGTGACACAGTGGTCAAAAGCTCAGCTGCTAACCAAAAGGTCAGCAGTTTGAATCCCCAAATGCTCCTTGGATACCACATAAGACAGTTCTACTCTGTCCTATAGAGTTGCCATGAGTTGTAATTAATTCAGAGGCAACAGGTTTTATCCCAGTAATTAGAAGGATATTAAAAATATGATAAAAGCTCATTAAAGTAGAATCCAAAATTTTAAAAATCACAACATTTTAATCAGGGCATATGAGGTGATTGATACTGTGTCAGAAAACAGTCAATTCTGAGGATGGGTAACTGTTCCAAGATGATGAACTAAGATAAATATTTGAGATAAATTTCAATTATTAGAAGGTAAAACACAATTTATATTTAAGAAATTAATGTGAAATATTTTGTCATTTGCTGGAAAATAAATTATCACTCATAATTTGAAAATGCTACTGACTACTATGATGTAATTTGGCATCACTATATTATCTTGTGCCAGTAAAGACTACCCTCCCTCCTTCTCCATTTAAACAAAGTAATATTTTGTTTATACAGCACCCCAACTGACTTTCAGCTAATATGAAATCTTGACTAAATCTACCTCTGTTCTTTTCACATTGTTGTTATTGGGTGCCATCGAGTCAATTTTGACTCACAGCAACAATTATGGTATTATATAGGTATACACCAACATAACCCTAAACAGGCACTGAAATAATCAGGCAATACTCAATTTAAGTTCTGTTTCTATCCTTCTTTCTTTTAGATCATCAAAAAAGAAAATCCAAAATTTAAAAACTTTCATTCTAAATTTTTGGACCGAAGAAATCTTTCCAAAGAATTCCAACTTAAAGGAATTTTCTATTATTCCCAAGTTATTTTAATCTATATACTTAATACAAATATTTAATGTCTTTTTTGTCCTATGTTTCCAAGTAATTAAATTTCATTTGTGGCTGTCAGGTGCCGTCGAGTCAGTTGCAACTCATAGCAACCCTATATACAACAGACACTGCCCTGTCCTACACCATCCTTAAAATCCTTGCTATGTTTGAACCCATTGTTACAGACACTGTGTCAATCCATCTCATTGAGGGTCTGCCTCTTTTTTGCTGACCTTCTACTTTACCAAGCATGATGTCCTTCTCCAGAGACAGGTCCCTCCTGATAACATGTCAAAAGTACTTTAGACGAAGTCTCCCCATCCTCGCTTCGAAGAAGCATTCTGGCTATAGTTCTTCCAAGACAGATTTGTTCATTCTTCTGGCAGTTCACAGTATATTCAATATTCTTTGCCAACACCATAACTCAAAGGCAAATTCTTAATCCTCAAGGTGATATCTTTGCTTTTGAACACTTTAAAAAGGTCTTTTACAGCAGATTTGCCCAATGCATTGTGTCCTTTGATTTCTTGACTGCTGCCTCCATGAGCACTGACTGTGAATCCAAGTGAAATGAAATCCTTGACAACTTCAACATTTTCTTTGTTTATCATGATGTTGCTTACTGGTCCAGTAATGAGAACTGCTATTTTCTTTATGTTGAGGTGTAATCCATACTGAAGGCTGTAGTCTTTGATCTTCATCAGTAAGAGCTTCAAGTCCTCTCCGCTTTCAGCAAACAAGGTTGTGTCATCTGCACACTGCAGGTTATTAGAGTCTTCCTCCAGTCCTGATGCTGCCTTCTTCAACATATAGTCCAGCTTATCAGATTATTTTCTTAGAATACACTTGAAAAGTATGGTGAAAGGATACAACCCTCCCTGAGATACACCTTTCCTAATTTTAAACCACACCATATCCTCTTGTTCTGTTTCAAAGACTGCCTCTATGTAAGGTTCCTCATGAGCACAATTAAACCAAAACCAAACCCGCTGCAATCAAGTCAATTCTGACTCATAGCGGCCCTACAGGACAGAGTAGAAACTGCCTCATAGGGTTTCCAAGGAGCAGCTGGAGGATTCAAACTGCCAAACTTTCGGTTAGCAAGCTAACGCTTAACCACTCAGCGCCCAGGGCTCCATGAGCACAATTACATGCTCTGAACTCCCGTTCTTTGAAATGTTAACCATAATTTCTTATGACCCATACAGTCGAACGCCTTTGCATAGTCAATAAAACACAGGTAAACATCTTTCTGGTATTCTCTGCTTTCAGCCAAGATCCATCTGACATCAGCAATGATATCCTTCCTTCCACGTCCTCTTCTGAATCTGGCTTGAATTTCTGGCAATTCCTGTCGATGTACTGCCGTCTTGAATTCTCTTAAGTATAATTTTACTTGCATGTTGATATTAATATTGTTTGATAATTTCTGCACTCCACTGGATCACATTTCTTTGGAATGGGTACAAATATGGATCTCTTCCAGTAGGTTGGCCAGGTAGCTGTCTTCCAAATTTCTTGGAGTAATAATTTCTTTGGCGAAGAAAAATAATGATTTCACTTAGGTAATACTTATTCTTCACATATCTACATACTAGCCCAAATCAGGAAAATACCAAAAATTAAAACATAGTATAAAAACAAAAAGGGGCAAAGAACTTTCACCAATAGCAACATAAAGAGATCAACGTTTTTCCTCTACCAAAAAAGACATGTATAAAACGGGACAAAATTGTCATACGAAACCATTTCAAGGCACTGAAAATTGACCTGAAGAATACAACAAACTGATATTCTTCAGAAAATTGTTAGAGTTTCAGATAAGAAGATCAGGAATCAGTGGTGTTCCTGATCGGACTACCCCAATCACCAGTTCAAATTTAGTTTGTGAGAACTGTAGTAATACCAGTTTAGGGATGGAAGGAAAAATCAGCAGTGTTGCTTTTAGAGGGGAAGACCTGATTCAGGGTAAAGGATGAAAACCTCAGCACTCCAGCCAGAAGTCCTAGACTTGGTTACAAACAAATGGGAAAAACCCACAGCTATGGTACAACAAAGTTACAGTCACAGTTCAGGGTGAGTGGCAGGCCAGGCAGAAATTTACCAAGTAGATGCTAGAAATAAGAGAGTTAGAGCAGGGTTGAGTAAAGCTCTTCTGACATCCCTAGCAGACTGGAAAATTACGTATTTACTGGCTGATCTGAGGAATCCAGCAAAAAGTGAAAGCCAAAAGAGACTTGAGAACTTACTGTAATTTTGAATGTAATCTCCACCCATACAGAGACCAATGAGCAGAGGGTCTACACCTTATGGGCTCAAGATGCTTCAGCACAACCTCTGCTTAAATGACCTCTAAGATACATAGAAACACATGTGATCCTAAGTGTCATGTTAAAAAAGATAAAGAAAGAAAATGTATGAAAATATTGAGCAGAAAAATCACAAACTGCACATCATACAGAAAACAGATTCTATAAACAGCATCCAGAATAGCTACAGTATTTACTCAAAATGGCCAGTTTTCAACCAAAATTACTAAAATGCAAAGAAACAGAAAAGTATCACAGATATTCATGAAAACAGCAGTCAATCAAAACTGACTAAATGAGTTCAAATGCTTAACTTACCAGAATTTAAAGTAACTATAATAAATATGTTCAACAAAGTATAAGACACTATGTTCAAAAACTTAAAATAGGTTAACTGTGGGTTAACAAATAGGGAATCTCAATAAATAAGAGCTATAAAAAGAATCGAATGGAAATTATGGAATTGAAAAGTACAGTAAGAATACTGAAAAAATTCACTAGAGGTATCCAACAGCAGAATCAGATGTCAGAAGATCAGTGAACTATAAAAGCAAAAAATAGAAATTACCCAATCTGAAGAAAACAAGAAAAAAACTGGAAAATAAGTTAAACTCTCAAAGGCCTGTGAGACAACGTAAAGTGTTGCAACATATGTGTAATGAGAAGAGCCAAAGAGAAAAATGGAGCAAACAATAATACACAAATATAGATAAATACACACATACAGATACATATATACATACACACATATGTATACATACATATATATATATATATATATGAAGAAATAAAGGCCAAACACTGCCAAACATGATGAAAACATTAGCTTACAGATCCAAGAACTCAATAAATCATAATAAAATAAAAACAAAGAGAACTACAACTAAACACAAAATAGTCAAACTGCTGATATTCAAAAAACAAAGAAAAAGTCTTGAAAGCAGAAAGAAAAAAATGACTCCTGACATATAAGAAAACAGCAGTGCAATTAATGGCTGATTTCTCATAAAAAAAAAATAGAGGCCAAAAAGTCATTGGAACGATAGGCAAGATGCTAAAAAAATAAACTGTATCCATATCCAGTGAAACTATCCTCCAAAAGTGAAAGCAAATAAAAGTATTCCCAGATGAACAAAGACTGAGAAAATACATTGCTAGCAGACATACCTTACAAGAAATAATTCATGCCATTAGATGAAAGGAAATACAATAACAATGTGTAACAATTAAATTTTTTTTTTAAATCTTTAAAAAATCAACAAGGGCATTCTGGTTTGAAGAAGATCAAGTAAGCCCAATGCAGCCTCTCTGTCCTACAGATAACAACTAAAAACTATGGGGAAAAAATATATACTTATAAAGCAACTTCTTAAGAACCTGAACACTAAATAAAAGCAGATGCATTGTGAAGGGGAGTTAAAATTTGAAGACATTATCCATATGGAGATAACATTCTCATGTTTTTCTTTTCGCATGTGATTTGACCCAAGAGTGGGCCCCTGTCACAGAACTAGGTGTCAGAAGCTCAGGTGGCTAACTTCTTAGAAAAACTGTCTTTTTAATCAGAGGAAATAGGAAAATAGATTCCCACAGGCTGGAAAACGTGTGGGGAATCCAGAATAGGACAGAGCTAGAGAGACAGATCCCCTAAATCTGTTTAAAAACCTACAAAAGTCCTAAACTCACCCAAAAGGTACACATGCACAGGACACATTCAAACCAGAGTAACCAAAGCTTTGTAAATTGAAATCAGAGTTCAACTACCACCCAATTCTCAGACTAATTAATCCCTGAGCGGTACATGTATGAAAAAGACCCAAAACAGGAAAACTGACACTTGGAAAATTAAGTGAACTTGAAACCACCACCCAGAGGCTAGATAGAAATTGCAGTCTCACACTTACCAAGTTCACTGCTTGCTAAAATAAAACTATTAAAAAAAAAAAGAACACTCTTCAAAGGAGTATAACAAAACCCTGAGTTCACAAAAAGACAATATTCACAATGCCTAGGATACAATCAGAATTTACATGCAAATAATCAGGAAAATGTGATCATTTCTCACAGGAAAAGACGAATAACAGATGCTAATGAAATGGGCAAATAATTAGAATCATCACATAAGACCCTAAGGGAGCTTTTATAACTATGCTCTGGTGGGTAAAGGTAAACACAGTCTAAATGTATCAAAAGACACAAGTTGTCATTCAAAAGTAAAAAAAAAGAGGAGTTCTGGCAAAATGGCGCTCTAGGCAGAAGCACCACGCCGTCCCTCCACAGCAAAGATCCAAAAAACTAAGCTGAACAGAGAATACAACAATCCTGACACCCTAAAACATCAAATGAAGAGATAAAGAACTCAGCCAAGCACAAAATAGTAATAAAACTGACAGAGAACGGACAGCGAGGAGAGATTCAGGCAGAGGTCCCCTACCAGCTAATGCAGCGTGGATCCACCATCTTGGACTCCTATTGGAGACCAACAAACGGGGCTACAAGAAAGCAGCCTCACAGAGCGTCCAGCGAGAGACAAAACAACTGGTAATTTCCAGTGTGCGCTTTCCTACCCCCCACCCCTCTTCGCCCCAGCTCTGCCTCCTCTACTTCCCACAGCCACAGTCTCTTGACCGGGAAGCGCCGGCTGCTTGGATTCCACACACCCAAGTGGGCGACTCCCTGGGTGCCATTTGTTGGCTGCTAGTATTGCTTCTTTTTTTCTACTTCTTTTGATTTCTCACTTGCCTCTCGCCCCCTCCCCCTCATTTCACTCGAGTGCCTGGCTCCGTGCACCATCTTTGCTTTTTCCTCACGGGCTGCACAGCGCCGGCAATTTGTGATATACGCTTTCCCACTCTATACCCTTCTTCACCCACACTCGGCCTCCTCTGATTTCCGCGGACACAATCTCTTGTCCAGAAACACCAGCCCGCACTAGCTGGCTCTCTGAGTGCCATTTGTTGGGTGCTGGGTATTGCTTTTTTTTTTTTTTTCTGCTTCTTTTCATTTCTTACTTGCCTCTCGCCCCCTCCACCTCATTTCACTGGAGTGCCTGGCTCCGTGCACCATCTTTGCTTTTTCCTGAGGGGCTGTGGAGCTCCATTCGAGTGTGGAGCTGCTTCCTGGTCTGGGCTACCGCACTGGTGGGCTCCCGGGGCTTTTGTTTGTTTTGAATTGGTCGTTTCTTTTCTTTTCCTTTTCTTGAGTTGGGAGCCCTTTCTGGAAAGGCGGAGCTGCGTGGCAAGGAACTCCCATTCAGCTTCCACATACGTGCAGAGGGATCCCTGAGAGCATTTCTTTTCTTGTTGGGTTTTCTTTTTTTTTTTTTCTGTTTTTTTGAAGGGCCTTTCTTGTTCTTTTTTTTTTTTTTTAATTTGTTTTCTTTTCTTTTCCCTCATTTTCCCTTTTTCTCTTTCTTCATTGCTCACTTTCTCATCTCTCTGTATCTTCCTTCTCTTTCTGATCCCTGAATACCAGGCGTTGTATGCCTCTGTGCCTACTGGCCAGGCTGTACAGCAACACCTGAGAGCAACTTCCCCAGACCTCATAGCTGCATCGGTGGGATCCCTGAGAACTCTGCGGTTCCATAACGTTTCTGGTTTTTATTTACTTACTCTTTTCTTTTCTTCCTCTTCCCCTTTCTGCTTTTCTCCATTTCATAGTCTCTCATCTCTCCATGACAAAGGCAAGCTCCCCAAGCCTTCCTTTTTCTTTGTATGTTTTTGGCTCCTGTTCCTCTCTCCTCTCTACCATATCCATCTTAGCTCCACACATAACAGTCTCCCCGCTGCATCCTGCCTACCTGCACCGTGCGCTTGACATCACACAACCAAGCAGCACAGGCATGGCCTACTGGAACCTGCCCTGAACCGATTAACAACCCGCTCTGGTGGCTGTAGTAAGTGCCACAATCACCCCGTCCCAATAACTCCTCTTCAGCTAGACGTGCCCTGCTGTACCATAGCTGAGTGACTGACCCTGCCAGTTGGAGAAGGAGGCAAAAAGTATTGTCCACACAGACAAGCAAATAACAAAGAACACACAGTCCGCCTGCTCAGACATAGTTAATTTTTTTTTTTAAAAAAGGGATGAAACAAACAAATCTACAATCAATAAAAAAGAAACGTAACTACTGAATACCCTAAAAACAGCAGACAATATCAAAACATTTACAAAAACAGGACAGGATGGTTCCACTAGGCATCCAAAATAAAACACCAGATGACTCTCCTATGGAATAAAATGCACTAGAAGTACCTGATAGGGAATTCAAATCTCTAATACTTGGAATTTTCAAAGAACTGAGGAAAAAAGCTGACAAACATGAGGAAAAACTAGACAACTTCATGCAAAATACAGACAAAAAATTGGAAGAATTCAGGAAGATGATGCAGGAAAAAAATGCCAAAATAAATTCACAACTAGAAATTCTACAAAAACAACAATTAGAAATCCAAAAGATAAACAACAAGATTTCAGAAATGGATGATGTCATAGAAGGGCTGAGAAGCAGATTTGAAATGGTGGAAGACAGGATCAGTGGAATTGGAGACAAACACTTGGATACAACTCTGTTTGAGGAAAACTTCAGAAAAAAGAACAAATAAAAATGAAGAGAACCTGAGAGTTATGTGGGACACAATTCAAAGCAAAAATATATGAGTGATTGGAATTCTAGAACGGGGGAGGAAACAGAAAACACAGAGAGGATCATTGAGGAACTGCTGACAGAAAACTTCCCCAATATCATGAAAGACGAAAATCTGGCCATCCAAGCAGCTCGACAAACCCCATATAGAAGAGACCCCAAAAGAAAATCACCAAGGCATATCATATTCACACTCGCCAAACCAAAGACAAACAAAGAATCCTGAGAGCAGCTCGTGAAAAACAACAAGTCACATACAGAGGAGAAACAATAAGACTAAGCTCAGATTATTCAGCAGAAACCATGCAGGCAAAAAGCCAATGGAACGACATATAAAAAATCTTCAAAGAGAAAAATTGTCACCCAAGAATAATATATCCTGCAAAACTCTCATTCAAGTTTGATGGTGAAATTAGGTCTTTTCCAGATAAACAGAAATTAAGGGAATATGTAAAAGTCAAACCAAACTTACAAGAATTATTAAAGGGAGTTCTTCGATCTGAAGACAAACACCTTCAGCTCACAGGCAGAACCTAGGATGCAGGATCATACGAGCCAGATACCAATCTAGGAAATGAACTCTCAAGGACTATCCAAACCCAAAAGAAATACAACAGGGAATCAGAGTAGTTAATAAATAAATGACAACAACATCAAAACAATAAAAGAGGGAATAAACAGCATAGGTATAGAACCTTGTAATGAACAGGAAGGCAAGGCGATACCAAGTAATGGTAGACTGCTTCAAACTTAGAAACATAAGGATAAAATTCATGGCAACCACAAAGAAAGGTAACAAACATACTCATAAAAATAAAGACAAAAAACATAAAGTCTCGGCAAAAACAAAACCTACAAAATCAAAAGAAACGAAAAAAAAATCCAAAAACAAAGTAACTAAGCACAAGAGAGTAAGAAGAACAAAGAAAACTTCAGCACCACAAAAAAAACCACTACAAAATGAAAGTAACAAACTCACATCTATCAGTAAGTACACTGAATGTAAATGGACTCAAAGCAACCATAAAGAGATGGAGAGTGACAGATTAGATAAGAAAACAGGATCCATCAATATGCTGTCTACAAGAGACACACCTTAGAAACAATGATGTGAATTTATTAAAAGTTAAAGGTTGGAAAAAAATATATCAAGCTAACAACTACCAAAAAAGAGCAGGAGTGGCAATTCCAATCTCAGATAAAATAGACTTTAAAACAAAATCTACCATAAAACACAAAGAAGGACGCTATATAATGATTAAGGGGATGATCCATCATGAAGACATAACCATAATAAACATCTACACATCCACTGACAGGGCTCCAAAATACATAAAACAAACTCTAACAACACTGAAAAGAAAAATTGACAGCTCCACAATAACAGTAGGAGACTTCAACACACCACTCTCAGTAAAGGACAGAACAACTAAGAAGAAACTCAGCAAAGATACAGAAGACCTAAAGGGCACACAATCAGCCAACCTGACCTCATAGACATATAAGGAACACTCCATCCAACCACTGCAAAGTACACATTCTTTTCCAATGCACATGGAACGTTCTCCAGAATAGACCACATCTTAGGCCATAAAGCAATCCTCAACAAGATCCAAAACGTTCAGATAATTCAAAGTATCTTCTCTGACCACAATGCCATCAAGGTAGAAATTAACAATAGAAAGAGCAAGGAAAAAAAAATCAACTACATGAAAACTTAATAATACCCTGCTTACACATCACCGGATAATAGAAGAAATCAGAGATGCAATCAAAAAATTCCTAGAATCAAATGAGAATGAAAACACATCCTACCAAAACATTTGGGACAGAGCAAAGGCAGCCCTCAGAGGACGATTTATAGCAATAGAAACGCATATCAAAAAAGAAGAAACGGAAAAAATCAAATGATTAACTACAGAACTCAAACAAATAGAAAGAGAATGGCAAAAAAAGCCCACAACCACCGGAAGAAAGTAAATAGTAAAGATCAGAGCAGAAATAAATGAAACAAAGCACAGAAAAGCAATAGAAAGAATCAACAAAACCAAAAGTCGGTTCTTTGAAACAATCAACAAAATCGACAAACCACTGGCCAGACTGACAAAAGAAAAACAGGAGAGGACACAAATAACCCAAATAAGAAATGAAATGGGGGACATTACAACACACCCAACTGAAATAGAAAGGATTATAACAGAATATTATGAAAACCTATATTCCAACAAATTTGAAAACCTAGAGGAAACGGATAAATTTCTAGAAACACACGGCGAACCCAAACTACAACAAAATGTGTTGAAAATCTGAACAGACCCATAACAAAAGAAGAGATTGAAAAGGTAATAAAAACACTCCCAACCAAAAAAAGCCCTGGCCCAGATGGCTTCACTGGAGAATTCTACAAAACATTTACAGAAGAGCTCGTACCAGTACTACTCAAGCTATTTCAGAGCATAGAAAAGGAATCAACACTTTCAAATTCATTCTATGAAGCCAGCGTAACGCTGATACCAAGACCAGGAAAAGACGTCACAAAAAAAGGAAATTACAGACCAATGTCTCTCATGAATATAGATGCAAAAATTCTCAACAAAATTCTAGCCAATAGAATTCAGCATCATATCAAAAAAATAATACACCACAACCAAATAGGATTCATACCACGTATGCAAGGATGGTTCAACATTAGAAAATCAATCAACGTAATCCACCATACAAATAAAAGGAAAGAAAAGAATCACATGATCATCTCAATTGATGCAGAAAAGGCATTTGACAAAGTCCAACACCCATTCCTCATAAAAACTCTCAATCAAATCGGTATAGAAGGGAAATTTCTCAACATAATAAAGGGCATCTATGCAAAACCAACGGCCAACATCATTCTTAATGGAGAGAGGCTGAAAACATTCCCCTTGAAAACAGGAACAAGACAAGGATGCCCTTTATCACCACTCCTATTTAACATTGTGCTGGAAGTTCTAGCTAGAGCAATAAGGCAAGAAAAATAAATAAAGGCCATCCACATTGGTAATGAAGAAGTTAAACTGTCCCTGTTTGCAGATGATATGACACTATACATAGAAAACGCTAAAGACTCCATGAGAAATCTACTGGAACTAATAGAAAGATTCAGCAGAATAGGAGAATACAAGATAAACATTCAAAAATCAGTTGGATTCCTACACACCAGTAAGGAGAACGATAAAAAGGAAATCAGGAAAACAATACCATTTTCAATAGAGCCTAAAAATATAAAATACTTAGGAATAAATCTGACCAGGGTTGTAAAAGACCTATACAAAGAAAACTACAAAACACTGCTGCATGAAACCCAAAGGGATCTACATAAATGGAAAAACATACCATGCTCATGGTTAGGCAGACTCAACATTGCGAAAATGACAATTCTACCCAAAGCAATTTACAAATACAATGCAATCCCGATCCAAATACCGACAACATTCTTCAAAGAGATGGAAAAACTAATCATCAACTTTATATGTAAAGGGAAGAAGCCCCGAATAAGTAAAGCACTACTGAAGAAGAAGAAGAAAGTTGGAGGGCTCAAAATACCAGACTTCAGAACCTACTATAGAGCTACAGTAGTCAGAACAGCCTGGTACTGGTACAACGACAGATACATTCATTGACCAATGGAACAGAATTGAGAACCCAGATGTAAATCCATCCACCTACAGTCACCTGATCTTCAACAAGAGCCCAAAGTCCATCAATTGGGAAAAGACAATCTTTTTAACAAATGGTGCTGGCAAAACTGGATATCCGTTTGCAAAAAAAAGAAACAGGACCCACACCTCACACCGTATACAAAAACTACTTCAAAATGGATCAAAGACCTGAATATAAAGCCTAAAACTATAAAGTTCATAAAAGAAAAAATAGGACCAACACTTCAGGCCTTAATACATGGCATTAACAGGATACAAACCATAACCATCAACGTACAAACCCCAACAGATAAGCTAGATAACTGGGATCTTCTTAAAATCAAACACCTATGCTCTTCAAAAGACTTCACCAAAAGAGTAAAAGAGAACCTACAGACTGGGAAAAAATTTTTGCACAGTACAAGTAAGACAAAGGTCTAATCTCCATAATCTACAAGAAAATCCAACACCTCTACAACAAAAAGACAAATAATCCTATTATAAAATGGGCAAAGGAAATGAACAGATACTTCACCAAAGAAGACAGTCAAATGGCCATCAGACACATGAGGAAATGCTCGAGACCACTAGCCATTAGAGAAATGCAAAATAAAACCACAATGAGATACCATCTCACCCCAGCATTACTGGCACGAATCAAAAACACTGGAGATAACAAATGTTGGAGGGGCTGCGGGGAGATCGGAACTCTTATGCACTGCTGGTGGGAATGCAAAACGATACAACCATTTTGGAAAATGATATGGCGCTTCCTCAGAAAGCTAGAAATAGACATACCATTTGATCCAGCAATCCCACTCCTAGGAATATATCCTAGAGAAATAAGAGTCGTCACCCAAATAGACATATGCACACCTATGTTCATGGCAGCATTGTTCACGATAGCAAAACGATGGAAACAACCTAGATGCCCATCAACAGATGAATGGATAAACAAACTATGGTACATACACACAGTGGAGTACTATGCAACGAGAAAGAACAACAATGAATCTGTGAACCATCTCATAACATGGATGAAACTGGAGGACAATATGCTGAGTGAAATAAGTCAATCACAAAAGGACAAATATTGTATGAGACCTCTACTGTAAAAACCCATGAAAATGTTTACACACAAAATGTAACAATCTTTGTTGGTTACCAGGGATGGGAGGGGTGGAGGGGAAATACTAAATAGGCAATACATAAGTGGTATCTCGGGTGAAGGGTGAGACAGTACACAATACAGGGGAAACTAGAACAACCTGTACAAGGAAAGGTCATGGAAGCCCCATAGACACATCCAAACTCCCTGAGGGACTGAACTGCTGGGTGGAGGGCTGTGGGACCATAGTCTCGGAGAACATCTAGCTCAATTGGCATGACACAGCTTATAAAGACAATGCCCTATATTCTACCTTGGTGAGTAGTGTCTGGGGTCTTAAAAGCCTGTGAGCAGCCATCTAAGATACTCCACTGGTCTCATCCCTTCGGGAGCAAAGGAGAATGAAGAGAACAGGATAGAAGGAAAAGATCAGTCCGAAGGACTAAGTGTCCACAGCTACCAAGGCCTCCACCGGACTGAGTCCAGTACAACTAGATGGTGCCCAGCTACCACCACTGACTGCTCTGACCAGGATCACAACAGAGGGTTCTGGACAGAGCTGGAGAAGCATGTAGAGCATAATTCTAACTCACAAAAAAAAAAGACCAGACTTACTGGCCTAAAGGAGACTGCAGAAACCTCGAGAGTATGGCCCTCAGACACCCTTTTAGCTCAGTGGTGAAGTTACCTCTGAGGTTCACTGTTCAGCCTGGGATTGGACAGCCCTGAAAAACCAAATGACACTAACGAGGTACAGGAGTCCAATGACAAGGGCCAGAAGGCAGAAGGGGACTAGAAAGCTGATGATAGGGAACCCAAGGTTGAGTAAGGATATTGTTTATGTTTTGTGAGATTGTTAACCACTGTCATAGGGGAACATTTGTAGTAACTGTTAAATGAGAAACTATTTTGTTCTGTAAGCCTTCATCTTAAGTGAGAACAACAGCACAATTGGACGAGTGTAGTAAATGTCACTGAACTATGTATGTAGAAATGTTTGAGAACGGTGTATCTTTGGTTATGTGTATTTTCACCAAAAAAAAAAAGGTTGAGAAGTTAGAGGGTTAATATGTTGTGGGGCTGTTAACCAATGTCATAAAACAACATGTGTACTACTGTTTCATGAGAAACTATTTGTTCTGTAAGCCTTCACCTGAAGTACAATAAAATATAAAAAAAGAAAAATGAAAGAAAGAAACTATAAAAACGAACCATACTGAAAATCTGGATTTGAAATGTACAATTTCTGAAATAAGAAATTCTGTACTAATTCACAAAATACACAAGGATATAACCATACAAATACTAAGAAAATAAAATTAGATACTTCAACACCAAAAAAACTGCTACGTCGTAACATAAATCTTTTGACTTTTCTGAAACTCAGTTAATAGATGTGAAATGTGTACAAAAGAAACAAAGTAATGACTGTTTAAAACACTAATTTGTTCTGTGTGAATATGCCTACTGAGGGAAAAAAGGGCTTATAAGAGTGAAGACTTCAAACTTTGGAAAAAACTAGCAGTTTATTAAAAATATTCATTCTTTGCAGATTCCAGACAAATATAAGGATTATATTATAAAAATATAAAGAGTAGTCTTGAAACATTTACTGAAAAGCAAGTCACGGGATCGAAGATTGCAGATTTACACATACTGGGGACCTGGTGATGCAGTGGGTACGAGCTTGGCTGCTAACCAAAATGTCGGCAGTTCAAATCCTCCAGATGCTCCTTGGAAACTCTACAGGGCAGTTCTACCCTGTTCTATAGGGTCGCTATAAGTCGGAACAGACTCTACAGCAACAGCTTTTGGGTTTTTGGGTAATCATAATCTTTCTACCATCACTGAAGTCTTGTAAATATATATTTGGATCAAAAGGAAAAAAAATTTTGCTAAATAAATATTAAAATAAAAACTCAAAAGAAACAGAATACTCAGAACAGAATGATAAGGTGTCATATTAAAGCTGCCTGACTAATGAAGAGCAAGCAGTGGGTTAAAGGCTTTTCCTGATTTTTCCAGAGCCACCTCACAGGATATCTGGCATCGCATTGCTTTAAAATCCTGAAGTGTTTGGTACATATACATATAATTCTTTCACATGTTCCAATCTACAATTCTGGTTTTTGTTTTCTTTCTTTACTTTAATTCCTTCTGTGACTCATGCTGTTTCATCAGTAATTTGGTGAGTAATCAGACTTATTTCAAAGTAATTATTACACAGTAGTGAAAGAAATTAAAAAGTAATTTGTTCAGTGGCTAAACTATAAACAAATGACAAACTACAAATAAATGTCTTTACCCCTTAAATGTAATGTATAAAGTCATTTTATTTCTTATAGAGAATAAGTATTAAAAGGTACCAAATAAAGGATTTATACTAAAGGACTGGTGTTGGAAATTTATTATAGCTACATCATTAAATTAGTCACTATAGCTGATCATGCAGCAAAAATATTTTGTTTGAAATATTTTTGGCTCAGAAACTTTTTCATTAAATGAAAGCTTTAAAACACTCCTTATATGTAAAATAAAGTTATTCTGTTTTTGCTGTTCTTAATTTGGGATTGGGGTGTAGGGGAAGTGTTATTTTAAAAAGATCACAGAGATCTTCCCTAAGAGGGAAGATCAAATTGAATACTACTGTTCTAGGACCTAAAGATAACTGTGCTAAAGAACTCATACCTTACAATGGCACTACCACAGTACTCACCACACAAAACATTGAATGATTTATTAACCTCTTTCCATCAATTATACAGTAACACAGCACATGGCTAATTGCCTCCATGAACAAACTGCCTCCTTTGCCACAAGACCAGAAGAACTGGATGGTGTCCGGCTACTACTATTGAATGTTTTGATCAAAGATTCTATAAAAGAATCCTGATCAACAGGGAAAAAATACAGAACAGAATTTCAAATTCTCATGGAATCTAAACGTTATGGATCCATGGAGGCTGGATGAACCCCTGCAACTACTGCCCTGAGATAATCTTTAAACCTTAAACCAAAATTATCCCCTGAAGTCTTCTTAAAAGCAAATACTGTGTTTTTATGCAAATAATGAGCATGTTATATGTGTTTTTGCCAACCACGCCACCACCTTGCACATTATTTTCCTAGGCATGCTGTGCATGTTATGTATGCGTGTGCGAGTGCGTGCGTTATTTTTGAAAATAATATGGTAATTCTTTAGCTTAACTAGTAAAGACTGTCTGCCTTAAACAGTTTGCTTTTTCAAGATCTATGTATATGTGATAAAATTGACAACAGCAACTCAAAAGATCTGATAAGAAACTTAGGGAACATAGTTTATGTTAATGGAGGAGGAACACCTCAGATAAGGGGAGTGAGAAAGTTGCACAGTTTGAAGAATGTAATCAATGTCAGCAAACTACATGTAGAAATTGTTGAACTGGTATATGTTCTGCTGTGTATATTTTCAAAACAATAAAAATAAATAAATTATCAGAAAAAATAGTACCACAGTCTCTATAATACATATTCATTCAAACAAATAACACATGAAATAAGTGAGTCTTAAATCTTAACACATTTAATGATACCTGTCATATATAAGAATCTTTCCATATCTTCAAACTCATCTTATTAAAACTCTTGATATATTAAACTCTTACCATAATCCATTCCTTTGGTCAAAAGCAGGAATCATAGAATTAGGATGTTCAGACATCAATGCAACAAGCAGCTGTAGGACATCCATTAGATTGTCATCCTAAAATCATTTTAGAAATTTAAAAATTGAAAAACAACATATTTGAACACTGAAAACTTATGAAACAACAGAAATTTTCAACTTTGAAAAACTAAGTAGATACATCTACAATATGTACTTGTTTCAAAAGAAGACCCTTAACGAGATGGATTGACACAGTGGCTGCAACAATGGGCTCAAGCATAACGATTGTGAGGATGGCGCAGGACTGGGCAGTACTTTGTTCTGCTGTACAATGGGTCACTATGAGTCAGAACCAACTCAACGGCACCTAACAACAGCAACAGCATGTACACATATTCACATGTATAATAATTCAATCCATCTCACTGACGGTCTTCCTCTTTTTCAGTGAGGAAGACCCTCAACAAGATGGACTGACACAGTGGTTACAACAGTGGGCTCAAACATAGCATAACTGTGGGACAGGACCAGGCAGTGTTTCGTTCTGTTGCGCATAGGGTCACTGTGAGTCAGAACAGACTCAACAGCATCTAACAACATAGAATTAAGGTTTGAAGCCTATCTTTAAGGGCTAACTTGACTTTCAGTTTCCGATAAAATTGAATACAAGTAAGGCAATTATTAAATGGAATGTAGTCTGTTCTTCAACTTGAATCAAAAATTCAGGAAATAAATTTAAAGAGAGGCACCTATCCAAATGCAGTAAATATATTAATTTATTTAACAAATATCTATTAACAGGCACAGTGGTTAAGAGCTCAGGCTGCTAACCAAAAGGTCAGCAGTTCGAATCCAGCAGCTGCTCCTTGGAAACCCTATAGGACAGTTCTACTCTGTCCTATAGGGTCGCTATGGGTTGGGATCGACTCAACAGAAACGAGTTCAGTTGGGTTTACTGTATGTGATCCAATGTGGTAACATTTATAGAACATCAAATGGGTGCACATATGAGTTCTAAACCCCAAATACTCTTTAAGAAAATTTTTCACAGCCTTTGCTGAAAATTTGAGTGTATGATTGTTGTTGTTGTGTTGTTAGGTGCCTTCGAGTCAGTTCCAACTCACAGCAACCCTATGTACAACAGAACGAAACACTGCAGTCCTGTGCCATCCTCACAACTGTTGCTATGTTTGAGCCCATTGTTGCAGCCACTATGTCAACCCATCTCCTTTAGAGTCTTCCTCTTTTTCACAGACCCTCTACCAAGCATGATGTCCTTCTCCAGGGACTGATCCCTTCTGGTAACATGTCCAAAGTATGGAGACATAGTCTCACCATCCTTATTACTAAGAAGCAATCATTAGGACCAACTTTTGGTCAATACTGACCCCAAGAGGAAAAGAGAAGCAGCTATCAGGGGTTAGTTACCTCTACCGCCCTACCTCCTCATGTCCTTCACTGCTTTTGTACTTTTGCCATGAAAGCTACTTGAATACCTAATTCTTAATAAACTAAGTAGAGGATCTAGAGCTAGGACACTGAGCCTTTGGGAAAGTAGTATTTTGGAGGACCCAAAAGATCCCTGAATTAATAGAAACTCAGGGAAGAGAGGGTCACTGTAACTTCCAGTTCATCTCTGATGACAGACTTTGGTCCTTTAGGGTTAATAAAAAACAGATCATAATGGGTTCCTAGAAAATTCAACTGAAAAATCTTCAAATATTATATTTGGGCAGAAAAATATAAAAATAATTATAGAATACCCTACTCAAAAAAAATCACAACCATTTATGTTTTAGTCAAATATGACAGAATCAAAAAATTTAGTCCATTTTTCTGCCCCAATTAACAAATATAGGCATGAATATTATCTCTCATTTATTAATGATTAATGAAGGCACTATTCCATACTACATCAGATATTTACTAATTCACAAGACATGATTTATAACATAAGAATGTAAATTATCATTTGAAATGCTAGACTTTATATGAAACTCCATTAATTTTCAAATGTATTTATATTTAATCAGATTATACAGTTAGATTACATCTGGCATGTATTACCTTTTACTAGTGCTAAATATACACACACACATACTCATTTCAACCCATTAAATTTTCAACCACCCTTTCAACTGCATAATTTTAAACGCAATTAAAAATGAGTTACTTAACAGCATTTTAACATGAAAACCAGTGGGAAGACTTTTTAAAATCCAATCATTTTTAGCCATTTTTATAATCTATTTTTTTATTTGTTGCACTGGTTCTTTGACATACATTAGAAGTATGTTTTGGTATACTTTATTATTAGTTTAAAACCAAAAATCCTGTTGCCCTCGAGTTGATTCCAATTCATATCGACCCTATTGGACAGAATAGAACAGCCCCACAGAGTTTCCAAGGAGCACCTGGTGGATTCAAAGTGCCAACCTTTTGGTTAGCAACCATAGCTCTTAACCACTATGCCACCAGGGTTTCCATTATTAATTTAGTGAGATTCAATTTTAACATTTTTTAAAGCCTTTCATGATTATTCTCAATGCAGAGCTATCTGGGGTAATAAAGGATATTTAAACAAAGGTTGCTAAGATTTAGTTCCTAAACAGACACATTTATGCAGATGACAGTCACATCATTAGTAAAGATTATTTTAAATTTTTTACTTTAAAACAAAGTCCAAAAGTGCAGCTTCAAAGAATAAAATCCCAAAATATAAAATTCAAATGTTACCTCATGCATAGTGAGTAAATAATTAAGAATGGCCTGTAGTTCATCTTCCTTTACTCCACAATCCTTTAAAAACATAATACAAGTATCTTATGTTTACATACAAAAAACTATTTTTGAAAAATGGAAATTATACACATAGATTTGTCAAACTGATCAGTTGCTGCAAATATAAAAATTCTGGGAAGTACTTAAAGGCATGCAGTATACAAGACTGTGTAGTAGTCAAAAGAGATGTGACACAAATGTCTTGTTTTTGGCACCTTATATAATACGATATAAATATCTAGTTAACCTCCAGAATCCTGAAGTAGGCAACAAAAATAATAAATAACAAATAAAACAGTAATAGCCACACCTATCACTCCTCTAAATACAGAAAGTAACTTTACTATTTAAAATTAAATCTGAAGAGTAAAATAATCAGTTTCTGAAATAATCAAGTTAAAATATCAGGTATCTAAAAAGGAAAACACATTCTGAGATCAGTATGAAAATTTTAAAATCTACTCTACCAATTTATTAATCATAAAACAAAGCTGCAATCTCAAAAGGAAACAATAAGAAAGACAATTAGGACACAAAGATAAAAAATATACACTGGAAAGAATACAGAAACAGAGATAATTCAAAGGAAAAAAATTATAAAGGAAAATAAAGCATCAGAATCTGAAAGGTATACTAAAAGTTGGGTTCACCTGACATAATATTATATTATGACATAATATTATGTGACAGCAAAGCATTATGTTGTAAACAATAAGAAATAAGACAATACTTGTAAATACTTGAAATAAGAAAATACTAAATAAAATACTGCTATCAAATACATTTATACATTGCTGTCTTACAAAACCAAAACTCCTTCCTCAAAAATAATATTAAATTTTACTTCATCTAAATTAGAATACAAAGGGACAAAATATGATCATTTCTAAAGGCTGATACATCTATACAGGAATACTATTTCTCAAAATCTGAATGTCAGGTACAAGAAGCCCCCTAAAAATGATAGCTCCTTGAAGAGCTTTGCTGGCTGCTATATCACCAGTGTCAAGAATAGTGCCTAGTACCTAATAGGAAATCAGTAAGTGTTTGCTGAATGAAAGAATGAATATACCTGAACTCCAACACAAATTCATATACTATATATTACAATTATCAATCTCCAACTCTGTAAAAATTTATATTTATTTGTGACCCCAAAAAAGAAGAGTAATAAAAATAAGCATCTTTCAAAGGATTTTCCCAGGTGTGCTCTAGTAACAGAGCAAAGAGTAAGTACACCAAGACTGCACTGTATGTGAAATTATAAATTACAAAACACAGCATACTACATGATAAACAATATGCACTCACCTTCGTCACTAATTGCTTAATGAACATCAACAAGAATGCTCGTAAAGACAGTATTTCTTTTTCATTAGGTCGTGGTCCATCTTTAAAAAAAATACACACACAAACATTTAGTATTTCAAAGATATCAAAGCTGTTTAATATTCCCATTCCCAATTTTTTTTTCCATTTATTATGAAAAGTATAAAGGTCAGTCTTTTACAGAGTAATCTCCCTTTTATGCCTCTGGAAAGACAAGCATTCAATCACACATGCAATTAATTGTATATGCAGTGCTCCAAACGTACAAAACAGGTTATGCTGAAACTACAACAAAGAAGTTTGTTCTCTGAATAAGGTCAAAGGATTTCCAAAACATAAAAGTGAGGTAACAAAATATGCATTCAAAAAATAATATGCACTTACATTTTGTTTTAAAAGATTCTTGGAAAATATTAGTATGATAACCGAAGTTTACAAAGGAAAAAAATAAAGAAAAATCTAAAATTTGAACATTGATATTATATGTGAATTGCGTGTGGAAAGAATGTTTCTTTACTGCGACCAGTGTGTAAGCTAATACAAAATCCCAAAATCACACCTAACCACACAATATCATTCAAGAGAAAAGGAATCATTATGTTGACTACGTTTGACATCTCCTCCTCCTCTTGAAAAAGTCCGTGGTCACACATGGCTCACATTAAGTCAATTTTCATGACTCAAACATATAATTCCCAAGTAGAAAGTTTTTTGAAACCCAACACCCATTGTTTTAAGATCCTAAATGCGGTACCTGTTTGCCTCACGTATTCTACAATTTTTCTGCCACTAATCACTATTTACAACTAATTCCTAGACCACCAAGGCATAGGACCACCATGACCTTGAACAGATCAATTAGAATAGAAAAAAAATTGTTTAAAATTTGTTCCACATGATTCCTAGACAAAGAAGATATTACAGTGTTGGAATAAAATCACAAAGTTTGTCCAGCTCTCTGACTTGAAAGATAAGACTTTCTCAAGCTCATCAGTCAGTTACAAAATCAAGATCAGAATACAAAACTAACATCCAAGACGCCACATGATCCACCTACAGCACTATGAAGACGCCATCAGGAAATTCTGTTCTCGATCTCCCACAACACTACCAGCTTAAACAGACCACAGAACTTCTGTGTGTCCTGACAGTTTTATAAATTATGGGTCTCAAATTCTCTGAAAATAAACCAAGTTCATTTGAAAGTGGTATAAAAAGTATTATACAAATAAGAAAAAATCTTGTCTTTGTAAATCAGTGAAGAGCCAAAGCCTTCAACTACAATCAGAATGTATGTTGCTTGACTCCCCAGCACCTAGTTCCTGATTTCAAGCAACAGCCCTCAATTTTTCTTGGTGCTTGATCTAATCAGAGCCAATGAGCCACAAAGACACTTTTGCTGGAAATGCGTCACAGAGGCAGATGGTCTTTCACTGAATTTAAAGCCGTGAGTATAAGAAGTTGGAGCTGCATCCTGCTATCACAAAGGAAGAGAATATGTGAAAACAACCAACACAGAAAGAGCAACTGGGAGATGGAAGGAGGCAAACTGGGTCCTGGGGCTATAATCTCAACTTATGCACCAGGCTGCACCTAAAATTGCCAGCGTATATGAGCTAATTAACTTCCTTTTTTGACTTAAGCCAGTCTGAGGCAAGTTTTGGAATCCTTACAACCAGAAAAGCCATCTTTAGCAAAACTCTTATTCTGACCACCTCGTAAACTGCTGAAATGATAAGTGCATATTATTCTTCCAGTAAATAACTCCTGATTGTGCAGGAATATAATTTCCGAAATTTTATAATTTTATTCTATCTTTATTGACACAAATACCCTCTACTTTTCAAAGAAAACTCCATTCTCCCCAAAACATTATATCCATGGAAAACTGTTTTCAATGGCTCTTCTTGTGATAATTGACATCAGCATCAACACTGGTAGCTAATTAAGAATTTCTTCTCAGATTCAGTGCCTTACAACAACCATCCTAGTCATGTTTGCTCTCCAAACAACTCATACCCGCACAAGAACCATTCTTCCATAAAAACAGCAAGTTATTACCCTCTGCAACCACAATTTAAAACAAATTCTTAAAATTATCAGTAAAATAAAATTTTGCCAAAATGACATACAAAACTTTCAGAATAACATAACCAAAACCCATTGCCATCAAGTCAATTCTGACTCATAGCAACCCTACAGGACAGAGCAGAACTGCCCCAGATGGCTTCCAAAGAGTGGCTGGGGATTCGAATTTGTTGACCTTTCGGTTGGAAGCCGAGCTCTTAACCAGTGCATCACCACGGTTCCCAATAACATAACAATATTGGTTAGAACAAGAAACAAAAAAATAAAATCCTGATTTGCCATATATATAACATAATATACAGACAGAGATAATATACCTAATCCTTTTGGGGTGATACCACTTCGATCCTGAGGATTCACTGCCCAGTAGTAGTACTTCAGTGTATGCGTGATAAGAAGCACTGTCCCAACTCTCCGAATGGCATTGTATATGTTGACTGTACCAATGAAGTCCGTGGACAGATAAGTGTACAGTGTTAACTGAACCTAGAGAATCAAAATGAAGAATTTAAATCAAAGAAGCCCACTAGGATTTTACCTGTTACTAGTAACACCCTTAGACTGGTTTACCTGGACCGTACTTTACAAAAAGTAAGAACGTAAGCATGGTAATCACATCCACATTAGATAACACATATCAACTGAAACATACACTCACTCCTTAGAAAACCAAAGAAGGTAATTTCTTCCTTTACAGCAGCGTTATAAATGCTCCCAAATACATCAAATTTTTCCCACACTACTCAATGGAAATAACTCTTTGATTCCTACTTAGCAATCAGCAACTATTCATGAGTCTGTATAATTTCTTTAAAATAAACTTACTACTGTTTAGCTGTTTAAAAGCTAGAATTTTTCTTTGTTTTGAAAAAAATTAAAAGTTGGAATAACCCAAAAGGAAAAAAAAAGGTAAGAATAACTCAAAAGAAAGAAAACCATACAAAAAGATGTAGAGACTAGCTTGAGAGATATTTATTAGAAAAATAGAATTATTTTATAACAGCTCATTATTAAAAGATCCTAATCTAACATTCTAATCATGTAACATTACACAGTCTCTAAGCTTACATATCAGCTCTGTCCCCGGATTAGCAAAGGATCTTACTAGTCTCATTTCTAAAAAAACCAGTCTAAATAAACAGAGAAGGGTTTATTAACTTATTTTGAAATAAAAGCTCTTGCCATGTAAGAAAAAGAATATAACTGCTACCCCTCAGTGTACATTTCACCTTAACACAAAATTCCAGTGAAATTGTATCTCCAGTGTTCACCAAGAACTATACTCCAGTACTTATAACAAAACAAGGCCCGTTTTTACTCTACTCTTGTGTCTAAACCAAGAAATTTTCATTTTGTTAATGTTAGTCAATATATTTTATAAACTGAACAACATAAGCAGGATATACATACTCTCCAATAATGACCATACACCAAATTACTCCTTATCATGTTCAACTGGCTGTTTTAAATATTTCTCTTTTTTGGACACCAAGAGCATTTGTATTCTTGATCCTGCAAGGTCCCTAGTGTAACCTCGGAATTTCTTTAGAGAACCAAAATTAGGTGTCTATCTTCTAGATACCTTATAAACAATCCTTCATAGAAAAGAGGGCAGATTCTAAGCTACATACAACTGGGGCTTAGTAGAAGATTGTAATTAAAAAACCATTTATATGCTATAATCTACTGAACTGCTAAAAATAACATTATTTTGATACAGCTATTCATATGGATAGGCCTCATCCCCTTGTCACTGAGGCAACATAATCCTTTTTATAACATTGTTCAAATTCTTAGCAGCTTGTCTTTTTCTTCTAGTCTATTCTATTCATTCGGAAAATATTTATATTTACATATGCACATAGCAAGGAGCTCTGATGGGATAGTGGTTAAGCACTCAGTTGGTTACTGAAAGGTTGCCAGTTCAAACCCACCAGCCGCTCCATGGGAAAAAGATGTGGCAGTCTGCTCCCATAAAGATTACAGCCTTGGAAACTCTAGGAGGCAGTTCTACCCTGTCCTGTAGGGTCGCTATCAGTCAAAATCAACTCGATGGCAATGGCACGACCTGGTGATATACTCTTGTAAAGATTACAGCCTAGGAAACCTTAGGGGGGCAATTTTACTTTGCTATATAGGGTCGCAAAGTGTTGCAATTGACTTGACAGCACCCAACAACAACATATTATGACACACTGTCCCTCAGTAGCTAAAATTCAGTCCAAATGATGGAAAATATACACAAATTTAAGTTAAAAAGCAGATAATAAATATACTTACAGAAACGAAAAAGGTTATAAGGCAATATGTAGTTAATGACAAAGTGAGTAGTATAGAGCTATGAAATACTATGAATTCAAAGGCCATGGAAATTATAGGATCTGCTGAAATAGTCAAGAAAATTTTCACTAATAAAGCAGAAATTAAGGTAGGTTTTGAAGATAAGTAGAAATTAGGGTAGGGTAGACAAAATGAGAGAAAGTTACAAACAAGGAAAATAGCAGATGACAAAAAAGGCTTCTCTAGACCTAGAATAATGGTTCTCAATCTTGACTGTACATGAAGATACCTGGAAAACATTTTAAAAATATACACCTACTTCTCATGTATCCACTATCTCGTTACCCGACATTTGGATTTACAATAGTAAAACATCTACTATCTGACTATTTCGCACATTAACAACATACATCTGGCAGTAACGAATGCCAAGGTGAAAGGCAAGAGTAATGCTGGCTGTGATGGTTAAGGTTATGTGTCAACTTGGCTGGGCCATGATTCTCAGTGGTTTTTCAGTTATGTAATGATGTAATTTGGCAGTTATGTAATGATGTACTCATCCTCCATTTTGTGATCTGATGTGGTAATTCTCCATTTTCATATAACACTGATTTCTGCATAATGACTTGGTCTTTGGAAACTAACCATGTCGATAAGTGAGGAGAGGGTATATTGATGCCTGGGACCCACCCCAGACCAATTAAATCAGAGTCTGCAGTAAAAGGAATGGGATTTTGTTTTTTATTTTTGTTTTGAAATCCTCCCCTAACTCATTCTATTGGCAGCCAAGACTGAGAACCACTGAGCTAGGGAAACCTTTGTTACCTGCCTGGCCACTGAGGATATTTGAGTTTTTCAGTTAGAAATGCCAAAAAGAACTAGCAAAAAGTCTTAATGCTAGATAAGAGACTTCTTAATTTAGATAACAATGGGAAATCATTACAAGTTTTTGAGACTATAATATGATCTGATGAGTGCTAGGTTAAGAACAAATAGGAATTCTGGAAAAAAACTGATAAACTGAATAAAGAAACAGAAGAAAGGGAAAGTCTATTGTGATTGATACTGTGGTAAAGGAAAAACAAATAGAACTTAATAATAACATAGTGAAATTAATAAAAGACCCCAAGATTACCCATATGCTAGTTACAGATAAATATTCCCTCATCCATGCATTACATAATCCAATAACCACTCAAATTATGTGTTAACATCTTTCTCTCCCAGTAGATCTAAACTCTATTAGGACAGAAATCAGTTCAGTCTTGTTCACCACCATATCCACGGTGCCCAGCATAAAGTACCGCAGTCACTCAACGAATACTTGTGAAGTAAATCAATGACCATTATAGACAAGAAATTTCATGCCTCCTGTTAGGTGATAAAGAAGACTGACTCTAAGCAGATCAAAAATAAGTGAAAATTATAAATCACTGCTAGCACCCTTTTCCAAAAGCAAAGACTGATTCACACATTCATACTTTCTACTTTGGTAACCAAAGGTGGGTTTCTATTGAAGCTAATGAAGCTTAGACTTTATGCCACTCACCACAGGCTCCTTCCAAGGCCCTAAACCTAACGCAGTATTCATTGCACTGTATTCTTTTACAGTGGACCCCCTTCCCAAATCATATACGCTTCAGGCCCAAATTGGATCTGCTCTTTGTTACAACTACCTTTATAAAAAATAAAAGCTGATACAAGCCCTCAAGGAACACAAAGCAGACAGCTGAAACAGAAGGTAAGTTTCATATTACCAGATCAATTGCAAATTCCAAAAAGGAAATTAAGGAAAGTTATTAACAAGTACCAGATAAGAAATAGGGTGTAATAACAGCTAGGTACCTAAGGAACTCGTATGATGAAATCATTAAAAAAAATTTCTGTACAACTAAGTATCTAATAAGAGGTTTTTTAACCACATCAAAAGAGACCCAAAGCCTTACCAATATGCTGGTTAGTAAGACAAAGAAGTGTCAACTAAAACGTTTAAAAAGTAACTTGAAACAATCCTTGAAAAGAAATAAGGCTGAGGGTCACAGAAGAGAAAGAGGTCAAATTTGAACCTGGAGATAAAAAGCTACAACCTCCAGCTGCCTCCTCTGATTATTTCCAAATGGCAATCAGAGTCAGCAGCTGTTTTTCTCTTTAACATTTGAAAAGACCAGCTGAAAAGACGATATGATGAATCAAGAAAAGCAAAAAAAAAAAAAAAAAAAAAGTCTGTAGTTTTGTTTTTTTTTTTGTTTTTTTTTTTTTGACAACCAGAATAAGTATGTGCTATTCCAACCTAAACAATGAAATACAATGCCAGTAGACTGGGTGGGGGTCAGGGGAGGAGGTGTTGCTGGGGAAGAAGTGAGAAAGGAAAATAATGGGTTTGAAATAAAACAACTTCTAACAAAAACCGTAGAAAAGACAAATACAAGTATGCCATTTAATAAAATTTCTGTCTCAAGTTCTGATTAATATTATGATCATTAATACAGTCAGGACAATTTAATTCAACATTACCAAAAAAACCAAACCTATTGCTGTTGAGTCAATTCTGACGCATAGTGACCTTATACAACAGAGTAGAACTGCCCCATAAGGTTTCCAAGGAGCAGCTGATGGATTCGAACTGCTGACCTTTTTGGTTAGCAGCTGAGCTCTTAATCACTGTGCCACCAGAGCTCCAATACAACATTAGGATTGATCAAAGATTTCCTTCATACACTTTTTCACAAATTTACTTACAATCACTTAAATGCAATTGGTTTGTTGTTACAATACTAAAAAATTATTTAACAAATATAACGTGCTTTTATTATTTGAATTAATGTAAAATAAAATGATTACATGTGACTAGTATATCCTGGAAGCCTTCAGGGAAAGGGTGTCATTTCAGCTGTACCTGTAAGAAGGTACACAAGCTGTACCTGTAACACATTAGCGGAAGGGGTATGTGTGTAAAGAGAGGGAAGAGAGTATGTTGTTAAGGAATGAAAAAAATGTGTATATTTGCAACAGAACAGAGCTACAGTTGCTATGAAGCATATTATATGTTTATATTAAAACCATCCAACTTTATATTTAGTGAAACAAAATCTCTCTCAAATAAAACTTTATTTAATACTAGACAATAAAGACCACAGCTCTATTTTAAAAAATACTGATACTGCTTTACAAAATAAAGGAAATACATATATATTCATTGTAAATTTTCCTGAAAAGAAAAAAGTGTGCCTATTCAAAAATGCAATCCACTGAAAGCTTACATAATAGTATATAAAAGGTACAATACCATTTTCTTAAAATGCTGCCTTGACAAAGGTTTGAGGTCCTGGCTGGAGGCCAGTCAGTTTTCCTTCTTGTGCAGTTAAAGAAGTCGACTCTCCTACCACTCCCCTTATCAGGTTCTCACACTCCTGCACCAGGATGAACCTTTCCTAATCACCCAAGGAACAGGTACCCAACAACTAGGGACAGTCCCTCTGCCCACTGAGCCTGCAAAATTATTCAAAACGCCCAATCCCCAGGAAGCCCACGCAACCCCGCTAACCTCGCCCTGCTTGCCACACATAAACCCTCTTGTACAATTCCAGCTTGTTGTCACCTTGTCCCCAGGTGCAACTCCGTGTGGCCCTGTATCATGGTGTGCTGTGCCTCCCTATTGTTGGGAGCTGGGAGTATGTATAATAAACCAGCCTCCCTGACTCCTCTTTCCTACGTCACACCTGACTTACCATCCCACAAATTTGTTAGAGCAAAAGATAAAAGAAAATCCTCACAATTAACACTTTTTTCAAAACACAAAAACTTATATTTTACATATAAATGAAGACAGTAAAATAAAATCAGTATTATTACCTTGGCTGGGGTATGAATCCATATTGCAGGGTTAAGAAGAATATGATCGCACAATTGCTTGAGTAGGGACATCCCATTCTGCAGATTACTAAGATACTTTGAAAATGCAAGGCAAAGTTCAAGAACTGCTCTGCTGACATGGGATTTGGAAGACTGTAAAGAAAAGTAGTTCAAAGGTTACTAACAACTCAAGGCAAGGCAAGTAAACTATAGGCTGTCGATACCAGGAAACAGCTGACCCTCAAGCTATGCTCAAGTTGATGCCGTAAGGCTAAAAAATCACATTGGCTCTAACAAAGCAATGGGACAAGGTAAAACAACAAAATATTTCTAATTTAGGTAATTTTATGTAACCAGGGAGAAATATTTAACTACAAGGAAACAGAATTTCTTAACTACTTAGTAGCCAAGTCTATAGCGTGAAAATTAAGAATCAAAACTTAAAGCATTTCATACTTTACCTTTTCAAGACTATATCCTATTACCAAGAAGCCCTTACAAGCGAGCATCTGCTCCTGCATGGCAATTGAGTTCTTCAACAACTCCATGATAAAAGCCAGCAGGGTTGAACTGGAATAAGAAAAAGACAAAGCTTGAAAAATACAATTTCTATTAAAACATACAGATTATATAGATGCAGCCTCCTTTATTTTAATAAAGAGTTATCTAAAGGAAAGTGAAGGTCTACCAAAACTGCTTCCGATGTTAATTTAACGACTAGAATTTTAATGTAGTATTAGGACTTATTCAAATATTTCATATGTTTCATCACAGAATAATCAATGAATTATTCAGAACCATATGACAAACATGTATGAAACAGTGAAAAGTTAGCAGTGTCAAAAACAAATAATGGAAATGGTTAACGTAAGTATACTAAGGCCTTAAAGATAACTTAGAAAAGTAGGTACACTCAATTTTGGAGAGTTAGGAATCAAAAGAAGAGAAAAGACTCATGGAGCAATAGGACCAGGGTGCAAATCCTCACCATGTATTAGGGATCTAGACTGGCCTAGTTTGAATTGAGCAGAGGGCATCATGAAGGGGAAGATAAGGAAATCAAATCAGGCTGGCAACAAACTCGAGGACCTCAAACACTACTTCAAGAAGTCTGTTCATTATCCTAACAGGAAAATTGTAATTCACCAGTCAATCGTGACGATCTTTTAAACTGAATAGGGGCTAAGGCCATGCTCCAATCCCCACAACATTTAGATACCCAAAAGGAAAGGGAACAAAGTCAGCTGTTATCTCCTTCTCAAAGCCTCTGAGAGGTCCCACAAGAAAGAAAGAGCACGGCTGGTAGCCAACTTCCTCCTCCCCATCAGTGCTTTTAACTGCCAGGAATTCAAATACAGATACTGAAAAAGTAAAAAGAAGCACAGCCAAGGAAAAGAACTGAGAACCTGCTATGAAGGTTTTATATTAGAGCAACAAAAAATTCTATAAAGTATTACTACATCAAGGGTAATTTTCTTTTTGTTATCGTAAATATAGTCAACAAATACTGGTTTGATACCTCATTCCTTTTTTAAGAAAGTACTTTTCTTGCCTAAAGATAATCTGCCTAAAGACAGTCCATCATTAACCATGTGCATAGGTAGTAGACACTAAGTTATATATAAAAGCAGAAATCAAAACAGAATTTTGAAAAGGAAGAGTAGAAAACTCATTTAAAATTTTCAAATAGTAAATGAAACAATTATTTTGCTATAAATACTTTCACTAGAAAATACAAGTTCAAAATCAGACATGGGAAATTTATCGAGGCATTCTGTCCCATGTTTCATACCTTATCCTAGAATTCATATGCCCCTGCATTTTCTAGACACAACACTACAACAGAGGTGACAAAATGGTCAAATGTCCAATCTAATGACAAAAAAGACTAAATTACCACTTATCTAGCACCATCAAAAATCTTGGCTTTCAATTACTTATATGCAATCAGTTATAAATAATTAAAATATAAAAAGCTAAATTCCCATAACTAACTGCCAAATAACAATTTAAAATGTTTTCAATTAGCACAACTTTAGACAAAAAAATTTATTCATTTTCAATAAATCCATTAGTCGTCACCATTTCTAATTTTCTTCTAAAACATCACTATGTGTTTTACAGCTTCCATATCTCCTATGATAAATAACAACCTAAATTAATACTATCACTGATGCAAATCTGTAATACCATTTAGAGTTCACAGATCTCTTTGTGACCCTAAAACAAACCTGGAAGGCACAGAAGATAACTATGCAGCTCAACAGTGATGAAAATAATTCTCATACCAAATTAAAGAAAAAAATAAAGGTACTCACCATATAGTAAGGTCAACCTCATCAGACAAATATTGCCTATAATCCAGTTGTGCAAAAAGTGGAAAAAGCACTTGTACTCCTCCAATTGAATGCATAGCACTTTGGATGGAATGTGTTAAAACTGCTTTCACGTCCTTAAAAAATAGAACACATAGTAAGAATTCCAATTATTTCTCTTTGAAAACAATGAAAAACAAAACACAACTGTAAAAGTAACAACACTAAATGTTACATCCCATGTGTTTATAAAAGCTACTAAATACACCTCAATAATACATCAAAACTACCCTTAAAAATACTGTTAAAAGATCACAGTTATTACCTGGAGCATGAGGGCATGCGGTGAATGAACAAATATTGAAGGGTTATCCTTAGGGGATGATTCAAGGCAGAGCTGGGCATCTGTAGCCCGTGGATTGTACGTGAATGCAATGGCACTAGAGAGTTTGCCATCATACAATAAAAGTTTGTGGTGCTCAGCGAGGAAGAGGTCACTTTCTGCTTTGAATTTAAACGTACCCTAAGAATCAACAGAAAAGAGAACAGTTAGGATAGTATGCTACAATAACAAAATCTAAATACAAATCACACCAGATATAAATATTTAAGGAGAAATACTATTGATAATTTTTCCCACAATATCAAATAAGATGAGCCCAGGTTGTTTAATTACTTCTAAAATGGGCTGAATTCATTTTAAAGTTATAATGGAAATGAAGTCAACGTGACATTAAAACCTTATGTTAATAAAAGTTTGTATTCTATACAGCATATTTTGCCTTTCAAATAATAGTTCTAAGAGATCACAGGCAAGCATAAAAAGATTTTAAAAAATTAAAAAAAAAAAAAAACTAACAGTTTTAACTATCACCACTTAAAGCAACTAAACGGAATGTCTTCAACTGCTTGTGAATTCTGAAATATGACATGAACACTGTCTTTACCAATCAGAATTTTGTATGACATGTTCAAAGGGATGTTATTAAATACATCACCCTGATCCATTTTATTTTCTATAACTTATACTTCTAGATAAATTACTAACAAATTTTAAAGCATACATTTAATATTCTCTGAAAGAAACTTTAATAAAAGTTAATTATAGTGAAGATTTTGCCATCACATGTATTTAAAATAAGTGTCTTTAGGGCAGAATGCCCTCTGGGTAAATGAAAGAAGCTAACCTTTTAATGTGTTTTACAAATAACAGCCATAGGACTATGGAGTCAGCCTTCAACTAAAGTAGTCCAAAGAACTTAACTGATTATTACAGTGGAGTCAGCCTACAAACTAAAGTAGTCCAAAGAAATTAACTGATTATTACAGTCCACAAAGTTCATTTGTGGCAAGTAAAGACTAAATACCAGTTCAAGAAAAATAATGCACTTTTTGGTTCTATTCAAGTACTGTAGGTCAACATTTGAAGATACATTTTTGGGAAAGAAACAGCTAAATAGACAATTTATTTTGTATTCTGTGTGGAATTTATGGATATTCATCCCTAAAAAACAAACTTTTACTCCTTTCTTTAGTTTAAAAAAACCCTTAAAACAGAGAAATATTAAAATCAGTTAAGAAATTATTTTCCGGACTCAATGGAAAACCTAATCCAAACTAAACCAGCAAAACTAAACCATTTGTCTAAAAGGTTTATATTCATAATCATAACCTGGATGTTTTTTAAACTTTTAATACAGAATGTTGCAATACTCTATTCAGTTAAAATTCTTCTAAATTTCAAGAATTTAAAATTACTATCAGTAACTCAATGAAATAAGCTAGGAAAGGTTACAAAAATGAAATTTTAAGTTATGTTCTACAGTAAATTCTAAGACATTACATTTCTAATACATGTATCAATAAAATTCTTTAACAGAGAAACAAGAAAATTTATATAGATTCTAAGAGGAAGATAAAATTCTTAGACTAAACTCATGAAATAATGATTATATAAAATAAACATTCAGCCCTTTGTTTTCTTTTGAAATATATTTTTTAAAGTTTTAATCAATTACAATGTTTTAAAGGTCAGTCTGGGATTGCTGACATTCTGTATATATATATATATATGTATATATCTATATACTAGTTTAAACTAGGTTAATTGAGGAATTCTTTAAGCCATGGATTATACTACATAATAAATTTGAACAGTAAAAAGTAAAGCAAGGAATAAGTCTATTATCAGTTTCTCACCTTACATCATTTTTACTACGCTTTTATCACTACATGACCATACACAACAAGAGTAGTTATTCATATATAAAGGTGACTATCAATAAGATTTTTGGCTTAGATTACGTTAAGTACTAAATTCAGCAGTGATTTCTATCCATTTACTACTAAAGTGCCCCTCTGAGCCCCAGTGTAATTACTGGGAATAATGGAAAACCCCAGATGGGAATAAGGAAGTCAGGGGTTTTGAATAACTTTTTTTTAACATGCAACAGAGAAGCAATTAATAAGTCACTGTATTTAAACCAAGCCTAAGGTAAGATGATATCCTTCTTTCACAGTTTTTTAAGAAAAATTTTTAACTGCTAATATTCCAATCTCTTATAATACAATATCCTATTACCAAGTATAAAACCACCAACATTTTACACAAACTAAGCATAACAAGTACCTTCTATGGAAATATTCTATTTCTTCTCAAACCTCAATTAAAATATGTACATTTATTATATGCAAATTTTATGTAGATCAACTCAATAAAGTTCATTTTGCTTTAACAGGAACATGGCAGACATCAAACCCCAGACTATTGATGGCTTAACCCAGAGGTGCCGCAACTTTCCCAGTACATGGCACTCTTAGCATCTCAATAATTTTTTCATGGAACTCTAGGCCAAAATAAATAGTGAACAGTTTCGTTTATTAAGTAGTTTGGTCTGAACAACTTTATCTTTTAACAGTTTAAAACCCATTTGAAAAAACACTAATGCACAAACTGAAAGAAAACTAACATTTTTACTTCTTTCTTCAATAAGCAAAAATTACTTATTAATGGGATATCTGCACATCTGAGCATTGCATAAATGCTCAAACTCTGGAATCAGATTACAAACTGTCACTTTCACTTCCTGTTCCACGCTGATTTTCACATAGTATTTGCTTTTTATAATAGCAACTGCCAAAAACTTAGCTGTGAAAAGATATGACAGCATCACAAGAACTGTAGCATGAAAGAAGATTAAACTTGTGTCCCACATATGTCAGGTATCACTGTTTCCCTCAAAATTTTAATTTAAAATACCCTTCAGTACCCTGTGACTTCACTGCACTACACCTGGTTACCCTGGCACATAGTTTAGCAACCCAAGATAACTGACCCCACGCATCACTCATCTTCCAATTAACCTCATCTAACCTAGGTTAAGCAGTGAACATAAGTACAGTACCTTGTATCCCAGGCCCAAGTGATAAATAGCAAATATCTGAGCTGCATTAAGAGCTTCACTAAAAAGGTAAACCGCAGTCATCTGACCACAGAACACTCTATTAGCATCTGCTGTCTCTGAGGAGCCCAGGAAGCATTTGTCGAATGTCTGTGAAAGAAAATAAATTTCATTCAAGACAAACAAAAAAAAAAAAAAAAACTCTAGAAATAATGAAAATCTACACTGAAATAAAACTTTTGCCCATTCTGAACTAAAATCTGAACAGATTAGAATAATTCATTTAGCATATTTCACTTCATTTGTTCCCATTTGGAATGGAGAACAGGAAAGACACATCATCAAAAAGAAGGTAACACAATTTTTCCAAAGCACAGTAAATAAAACTTGATGACCAATTAGATGTAGGCAAAGAATTATAGAATCTGTGAGTTCATACTTGGATAACCAAAGATTCAGAAAGAAGAACAGGCCTCAGATCAAGGAGGAAAATAATGAGTTACGTTTGGGACATACTAAATCAGCCTTTTCTGTGAGCTAATATGAATGGAACTGAAAATCTAAAAAGCAGTAATCAACAGTAGACTGGGTGAGAAGTTAAAGCTGGAAAGACAGATTTTTACAGACATCAAGATAGAGATGGTGGGTGAAGTTATGAGAATAGATGTAATCTCTGAAAATGAATGTATAAATCAAGAAAACCCAGTTTACGTTTTCCTTCTAACAAAAAAGAAATCCTCTTAATAATGCCCAGGTTAGAAAGGGCACATTTGGCAACCCATGTGTACAACACAGAGGAAACAAAGTTTCCCCTGCAGCTTTAAAAAGTATCACTTCATGCTGTGAGACCATTATTTTTATTTTATTGATGAATCAAAATCCTAACCAAACTATAATTATAAAAAGCTATCTGTAGTATTCCAAAGTTTATATTCAAATTATACAATTTTTTATTGAAAAGTTTCTACTTTTAAAATATTTTTTTTACCGTAACATTTTAAAACTACTTACATCACTGGTGTTAACAAACCATGTGATCTCTCCATAGGATGCTAGCTCGCCATTCACATAACATCGAAGCTCACTGTTCTTCCATCGATTATAAATGTGCACTATAGTTACCATATACCACTGAAAGAGCAAAAATAATTTTTCAAAAGATAATAATCTTCCCAATAACTAAACTATACTGATAATAACAAGTAAAAACTAAATGATAAACGCCATTAAACTTAAAACAGGAGTACTTTATTAAATTCAGTATTCCACCTCTGGAACAATATTTATTCAAGGAGTTTGCAACTGATGAGAAGTAAACCTCTACCTGGATCATAACAGAGCTGGATAAGCATGTAGAACAAAATTCTAACACACAAAAAAAGACCAGATTTACTGGCCTGAAAGATACTTGAGAAACCCCGAGAGTATGGCCCCTGGACACTCTTTTAAATCAGTGGTGAAGTCACTCCTAAGGTTCAGCATTCGGCCGGGGGTTGGACCGCCCCATAAAACAAAACAGCACTAACAAGGCACAGCAGTCCAGGGACAAGGACTAGAAGGCAGAAGGGGACAGGAAAGCTGGTGACAGGGAACTCAAGGTTGAGTAAGAACAGTGTTGACATGTAGTGGGGTTCTTAACCATTGTCATAGGGCAATATGTGTACTAACTGTTTAATGAGAAACTATTTTCTTCTGTAAACCTCCATCTAAAGTGAGAGTAGCAGCACAACTGGAAAAATGTAATCAATGTCACTGAATTGTACATGTAGAAATTTTTCAAATGGTGTAACTTTGGCTATGTATATTTTCACCAAAAAAAAAAAAGGTCCTCCAGACTGAATTGCTGGGCGGAGGGCTGTGGGGACCAAGGTCTCGGGGAACATCTAGCTCAACTGGCATAACACAGCCTATAAAGACAGTGCTCTACATTCTACCTTGGTGAGTAGGATCTGGGGTCTTAAAAGCCTCTGAGCGGCCATCTAAGATACTCCACTGGTCTCATCCCTTCGGGAGCAAGGAAGAATGAAGAGAACAGGACACAAGGAAAAGATGAGTCCGAAGGACTAATGGTCCACAGCTACCAAGGCCTCCACCGGACTGAGTCCAGTACAGCTAGATGGTGCCCGGCTACCACCACTGACTGCTCTGACCAGGATCACAACAGAGGGTTCTGGACAGAGCTGGAGAAGGATGCAGAACACAATTCCAACTCACAAAAAAAAGACCAGATTTACTGGCCTAAAGGAGTCTGGAGAAACCCCGTGGGTATGGCCCCCAGACACCCTTTTAGCTCAGTGGTGAAGTTATCTCCGAGGTTCACCGTTCAGCCTGGGAGCGGACAGCTCCATAAAACCAAATGGAACAAATGAGGTACAGGAGTCCAGTGACAAGGGCCAGAAGGCAGAAGGGGACAAGGAAGCTGGTGATAGGGAACCCAAGGTTGAGTAAGGGTATTGTTGATGTGTTGTGAGATTGTTAACCATTGTCATAGGGCAACATTTGTAGTAACTGTTAAATGAGAAACTATTTTGTTCTGTAAGCCTTCATCTTAAGTGAGAATAGCAGCACAACTGGAAGAGTGTAGTCAATGTCACTGAACTGTGCATGTAGAAATTTTTGAAATGGTGTATCTTTGGCTATGTGTATTTTCACCAAAAAAAAGGTTGAGAAGTTAGAGGGTTGACATGTTGTGGGGTTGTTGACCAATGTCATAAAACAATATGTGTACTGACTGTTTAATGAGAAATTATTTGTTCTGTAAACCTTCACCTAAAGTACAAAAAAAAAATTTTTTTTAAAAAGGAAGTGAACCTCTAAATTATTTTTCCAACTTTTTATTATAAAAATTTTTAAATAGATAAAAAAGTTGATAGCATAAACACCCTCTTTTCTACCACGTACATTCCACAACTGTTAACATACTGCCATATTTGCTTTATGTATTTATAGTCTACCTATCTACATGTACATATACACATGGATATGTATACATCTTGTTGATGAACCATCTATTAATCTCAAAATTCTAAGGTAAAAAAGAAACAAAAAAATCAAACCCACTGCCAATGAGTCGATTGTGACTCATAGTGACCCTACAGGACAGAGTAGAACTCCCCTATAGGATTTCTAAGGCTGTAAATGTTAACGGAAGCAGACTGTCACATTTTCTCCTGCAGAGCAGCTTGTGGGTTCCAACTGCCAACCTTTCGGTTAGCAGGTGAGCACTTTAAGCACTGCACCACCAGGGCTCCCCCTGGTGAAAAAGAAAGTATATATTAACTTTTCTTAAAGTCTGTAGATCAATAACTATCCAATCTTTTATTATCCAAAAAAAAGAGGTTAACATTCGTCCTGTGATTTACAGTTCATTTTCTCAAACAGTATAAACATAGCTGTAATTTACCATATCTTATGCCAGTAACTTTAAAACAAAACATTTTGAAGGCTAGCATGACTTGTTAACATAACCATGACTAAGTAAGTTACACACCTTTTGGGGCTTGAAATCAAATTTCACACAGTGTTGAAAGCCTTTTCCTTTTGACTTTATTGATGTTATAATCAAACAGCCTCCAACAAAGTGAGCAGAATAACCAAGACCTTTGCTGGTTCTGAAACTATGAAGAATAAGTTTTCATTTTACTGCTAAATACTTTTCTCATTTTCAAAGTAAGGTAATAACACTGGTCAGTTACAGAAATACATACCAATATAAATATGGTTTATCCTTATCCACATTGATATTATTTACAGGATCCATTCTAAGCCAAGTATGAAATGTAAAACCATTCTGGTATGGCCATTTGGCTACAGGAGGTAATGCAATAGCCTACAGGAAAGAAACTTTAAGTTACTCACATGAAAAACTTTACTGAAATCATGAAAATGAGACTTTACAATGCTATACGTATTTCTATTACATCATATTCTCCTATGTCATGATTAAAACTATCTGGAAGACTTTTAATAACTTCTGAACTTCCCAAAATACATGGTAATGATGTTAACTTAACTGAAGAAACCTTAAGTGTGGCCTGTTGAACACAGTGGTCTTGTTTGTTTCATTTCTTAGAATGAACACATCCAAGGAGATTCCACATTAAAGAGATAAGTAGTGACATCAAATTGCAAACCTACTGCTGAAATTTTAAGGTCTTAGAAGAGAGAAGGATGAACAAGAATGTAATGAAAATAAAAAGCTTAGTAGATGCTTCATTATTTAAAACAGAAAAGGATTAGTTCATAACATTTTTAATTCTATTCAGAAATCACTATACAAATGGCTTTATAACTTGGATTAAAATTTAAAAGATCAAAGTACATAATGAAAGGGACCCAGATTAGCCAAAACAATCCTAAAAAAGAACAACAATATTGGAAGACTCACACTTCCAATCTCAAAACTTAATACAAAGCTATAGTAATCAAGACAGTGTCGTACTGGCATAAAGATTAAGCTCAATGGAACAGAATTGAGAGTCCCGAAATAAACATTACCTTGCATTTATAGTCAACTGATTTTCAACAAGGGTGCCAAGATAATTCAATGGGGCAAGAAGCATTTTCTCAATGGACAACTGGATATCTACATACAGAAGAATGAAGTTGACCCCTTTCTTTCAACATATACAAATATTATTAACTCCAAATGGATCAGAGACTTTAATGTAAAAACTAAACCTATAAAACTTAAAGGAAAACATAGGAGTAACTCTTCGTAACCCTGCGTTTGACGAGGCCTTCTTAGACACAAAACCACAAGCAACAATTGAAAAAACAGGTGAACTGCGCTTTATCAAGATTTAAAACTTTTGTGCTTCAAAGGACACCATGAAGAAAGTGAAAATACAACCCACAGAATGGGAGAAAATACTCAAATCATATATCTGAAAAGGGACTTGTATCGAAAATATGTAAAGAACTCTTACAACTCTATAATAAAAAGATAAATAACCCAAGTAAAAAATGGTCAAAAATCTGAATAGATACTCCACCAAAGAAGATATACAAATGGCTGAAAAGCACCCTAAAAGATTCTCAGCATGATTAGTCATTAGGGAAATGCACATTAAAACCACAATGAGATACCACTTCACATCCACTAGGATGGCTGTAATCAAAACAGCAGACAATAACAAGTCTGCAAAGGTATGTGGAGAAACTGGAGCCCTCATACATTGCAGATGGGGTTATAAAATATACAGTCACTTTGGAAACAGCCTGAAAGTTCCTGAAAATGTTAAACATAGACCATATGACCCAGCAATTTCACTGTTAGGTATGTTCATAGTAGCATTACTCCTAATTGCCAAAAAAGTAAAATCTACCCAAATGTCCATCAATTGATGAACAGATAAATAATACAATGGACTATTATTAATTCATAAAAAGGAATCAAGTACTGCCACATGCTACAACATGGATGAACCCTGAAAACACTGTGTTAAATGAAAGAAGTCAGTCACAAAAAAACCACACAATGTATGATTCTATTTACATGCCATATCCAGAAAAGACAAATTTAGAGAGACATAAAATAAGATTAACAGTTACCTAGGGCTGGGGGCTTGGAGGGATTGGGCATTTACTACTAATGAGTTCGAAGTTTCTTTTGGGGGTGATGAAAATGTTCTAAAATTAGGTAGTGGTGATGGGTGCAAAACTCTGTGAATATACTAAAAACCATTATACTGTACACTTTAAATCAGTGAATTACATGTTACCTCAATTTATGTAAATAAAGCTATTTTAAAAGATCATACTATATAAGCTTTTGTTTCATTGTTATCATAACATGAATTTCTATACATGTCATATATACACACATATATATTTTTTATAGACATTAAATATTCCATAAAACAGGCAAAGCATAGAGCCAAATTTATCTAAAAACACTATTGAGACCTCAAGAGGCTGATTTAAAATGAATGTCGCATTAAGGAAACATATTTGGTGTGTACATATGAGAGTGGAAATGTGAAAGCTCTGTAAATATATTTACCCATGAACACTTTCACTTCCATTTAAAATATATATATATAAGGAAAAGAAAGAGTCACTGAATATATTTAAATACATATTTCTTAAAAGTTTAAAGCTGTTTAGCTGAACTGCTCTACTTTCAAAATAAACGCAGGTAAGTGGAATGGACACATTAAAATCTCAGAGAACTATAAATAATCAAATCATAACATGAGGCATGATTTAAAAAAAAAACATAACAACCTAATGAGGACACTCTTTTATGTCAGAGGCATATGAAAGGCTCAATGCCATGACAGCAAAGTTATTCTGGGATGCTTCAAATCTAAAATGCTTAATAAGGAAGAAATTATAAAGGAAAAATATGTGAACAATAAAACTTTCCAAAGAACTGTGTATGCAACATTCAAATACAACAAATGTCCTTTAAAAACATACTTGTATCTTTCTGCAGATATTGCCTGGCTACTTAGGGCCTGTTATGCATTGAATTGTGTCACCCAAAAATATGTGTTGTAAATCCTAACCCCTATATCTGTGCTTATAATTCCATTTGGGAATGGGTTGTCTTTGTTATGTTAATAACACACGATTAGGGTATAGTGTGTCTCAAATCAATCTCTTTTGAGATATAAAAGAGATTAAACAAGCAAGCTGAAAGAAGCAGAGATGGGGGAAGACACATGCCAAGCTACACGAAGATCATCCAGGAGCAGAGGCTCAAAAGCGACAAGGAGGCGGGGCCAAGATGACAGAGTAGTCAGACGCTTCTGGTGGACGCTCTTACAATAAAAACACGAAAAAACAAGTGACTCAATTATATATGACACTCTGGAAGCCCTGAACATCAAAGGCAGAGTTTAGGAACCGGACTGAATGGCAGGGACACAGACGGTTCAGAAGCTGGGAGGAGTTGCCAGACCTGAACTGGCGAGAGCCTCAGCCCTTCAAGCCATATCAGCACGGAGGTGAGCAGTGAGGCAGGCAAGCGGCAGTGCTCGAGAGGCGCGTTTTCCGCACTGGGAGAGACCCAGCACCAGAGAGTCTACACAGCCACCGAGAACCAGTGAGAAGCAGCCCTCATTGGCAAAAGATAAGTACTTGTGTCCGGCCTACAGCGCGGATCAAAAACACCCCCTTAAGGAAAAACCTCTCTCCAATTTATTTCCCCGCTATGCACTGGGTCCTGGACTGGCTTCAGCAATTGCCGAGTCCCCTGGGGCGGAAGTAGGATCCGTCACACACCTGAAGCCATTCTCCCTGCCTTGGAGAGTGAACAAATTAACAAATGGGAAAAAATAAATGGCCGGTTCCCCTAAGCCAGGAACACAGGGTAGGCACAGCTCCTTTGCCTAGGCACGGGCATAAAGGATCCACGGACTCTGGGTGCCTTTCCCCTGCATAGACTTGTGTGGGCCCATCTCAAAGGGTAGGCCCTCACTACCACAGTACAACAGGGTATATACCAGATCTCTAAGTTCAACTATTTCAGCTGTGAAGTGGCAGGATCTTGATATTTGGCACTGCTCTGACCATTAAGCAGGGTCTTCACCTACCCACATCAGAGGCCTGAAGACTGGTGGCTCCACCCACACCACCTAGCCACATGTGATAGGGGCCCATGAATAAGAAATGCACCCCAGTTCTTACAGCCAACAGCATTAGGTGCTCATATTCCGGCTTCAAAACCCACCCACCTACGCGCTCTAGGGAAAAGGGACACGACTTCCTCCTAAACAATCGGGGGAGGCCATCAGCCCCCTACCTTACTCGGAGCGTGTCCCTCTGCTGCAGCCAGATGCCTCTGCCTACACCAATCACCCTTGCCTGTCTAGGACTCTAAGTGAGAGCCAACACCACATACTTGGTGGCTATCTACCTGGGCACCTGAGCTGAATCCATACAGGAGGAGTGGGTGGACTCCTGAGCTCACATACTTAGTCAAACATCTAACCACCTGGGGACAGCGCATTAGATCTTCAAAGGCGCCAATAATCAAACTAGCTCATACAAGCAGCCTATTTCGGCATGTCAAAAAAAAAAAACAAGTAGCTAGGACACAGTAAGCAAACATAAAACAAATAAATATAACTTATTGATGGCTCCGACACAACAGTCAATATCAAATCACATAAAGAGGCAATCCACGATGGCTTCAGCAAGCTCCCAAAATAGAGAATCTAGACATTTTCCACAGTAGGAAACTTTCTTGGAATTACCAGAGGCAGAATACAAAATATTAATATACAGAACTCTTCAAGAGATTAGGAAGGAATTTCAGCAAAACGCAAAATACAAAATAGAGGAAATTAAAAAGACTACAGAAGAGCATAACGACAAATTTAAGAGGCTGAGACAGCAATCAGAAATCCAGAAGATTAACAATAAAATTTCAGAATTAAACAACTCAGTAGAAAGTCACAGGAGCAGAATTGAGGCAATGCAAGTCAGAATTAGTGAGACTGAAGATAAGCTGCTGACACCAACTTGTTTGAGGAAAAATCAGATAAAAGGATTAAAAAAATGAAGAAACCCTACGAATTATGTGGTACTCTATCAAGAGGAATAACCTATGAGTGACTGGAGTACCAGAACAGTGGGGGATAACAGAAAATAGAGAGAGAATTATTGAAGATTTGTTGACAGAAAACTTCCCTGATATTGTGAAAGATGACAACATATCTATTCAAGATATTCATCGAACACCACATAAGGTAGATCCCAAAAGAAAGTCACCAAGACACATTAAATTCAAACTTGCCAAAACCACAGATAAAGAAAGAATTTTAAGAGCAGCTACGGATAAACGAAAAGTCATCTATAAAAGACAGTCAATAAGAATGAGCTCGGACTACCCAGCAGAAACCATGCAGGCAAGAAAGCAATGGGATGACATATATAAAGCATTGAAGGAAAAAAACTGCCAGCCAAGAATTATATATATAGCAAAACTGTCTCTCAAATATGACGGCGAAATTAGGGCATTTTCAGATAACCAGAAGTTTAGGGAATTTGCAAAAATCAAACCAAAATTACAAGAAATACTAAAGGGAGTCCTCCGGTTAGAAAATCAGTAACATCAGATAACAACCCAAGACAGAGCAACCAGATATCAACCCACAGAGAGAAGTCACATAAGAAAATCAAACCTAAGCACTGAACATGGGAAACAGACGTCAATACGTAAAAGACGACAACATTAAAACAAAAAAGAGGGACTTAAAAAATGTAGACATAGATCTTCCATATGGAGAGGAAGTCAAGGCGATATAAAAAAATAAAAGACAGGTATAAACTTAGAAAAATAGGGGTAAATATTAAGGTAACCACAAAGGAAACTACCGATCCTACGAGTCAAAATAAAAACTAGAAAAATATAAAGACTCAGCAAACACCAAATCAAAAACAATGAAAAAGATGAAAATACGTAAGGAAAAATGACTCAGCACAGAAAATTACGGGGAACAAAGAAACTGTGAACAACACATCAAAAAAGACATCAAAATGACAGAACTAAACTCACACTTATCAATAATTACACTGAATGTAAATGTACTAAATACACCAATAAAGAGACAGAGAGTGGCAGACTGGATAAAAAAACACGATCCGTCTATATCCTGCCTACAAGAGACACATCTTAGACTTAAAGACATAAACAAACTAAAAGTCAAAGGATGCAAAAAAAAAAATATATCAAGTAAACAACACTCAAAAAAGAGCAGGAGTGGCAAGAGTAATCTCTGACAAAACAGACTTTAAAGTAAAATCCACCACAAAGGGTAAGGAAGGACACTATATAATGATTAAAGGGTCAATATACCAGGAGGACATAACTATAATAAATATTTACGAACCCAACGACAGGGCTCCAAAATACATAAAACAAACTCTAACAGCACTGAAAAGAGAGATAGACAGCTCTACAATAATAGTAAGAAACTTCAACAAACCACTTTCAGTGAAGGACAGAACATCCAGAAAGAAGCTCAACAAAGACACGGAAGAGCTAAACGCTATAGTCAACCAACTTCATCTCAAAGACATATACTGAACACTCCACCCAACAGCAGAAAAGTATACTTTCTTTTCCAACACACATGGAACATTCTCCAGAACAGACCACATATTAGGCCATAAAGCAAGCCTTAACAAAATCCAAAGCATCAAAATATTACAAAGCACCTTTACTGACCATAAAGCCATAAAAGTAGAAATCAACAACAGAAAAAGCAAGGAAAAAAATCCAACACATGAAAACTGAACAACACCTTGCTCAAAAACTACTGAGTTATAGAAGAAATTAAGGATGGAATAAAGACTCTCATAGAATCAAACGAGAATGAAAACGCATCCTACCAGAACCTTTGGGACACAGCAAAAGCAGTGCTCAGAGGTCAGTTTATAGCAATAAATGCACACATCCAAAAAGAAAAAAGGGCCATAATCAAAACATTAACCCTACAACTGAAACAAGTAGAAAGAGCGCAGCAAAAGAAGCCCTCAGATGCCACAAAAAAGGAAATAATAAGAATTAAAGCAGAATTAAATGAAATAGAGAATAGAAAAACAATTGAAAGAGTTAACAAGAAAAAAAGCTGGTTCTTTGAACAGATCAACAAAATGATAAACCACTGGCCAAACTGACAAAAGAAAAACAGGAGAAGAAGCAGACAACCCATATAAGAAATGAAATGAGTGGTATCACAACAGACCAACTGAAATTAAAAGAATCATAACAGATTACTATGAAAAACTGTACTCTAACAAATTTGAAAACCTAGAGGAAATGGACACATCTCTAGAAACTCACTACCTACCAAAACTAACACAAACAGAGGAAGAACAACTAAATAAACCCATAACAAAAGAAGAGATTGAAAAGGTAATTTAAAAACTCTCAACAAAAAAAAGCCCTGGCCCAGATGGCTTCACTGGAGAATTCTACCACACTTTCAGAGAAGAGTTAACACCACTACTATTAAAGATATTTCAGAGCATAGAAAAGGATGGAAAACTCCCAAACCCATTCTATGAAGCCAGCATAACTCTGATACCAAAACCAGGTAAAGACACCACAGAAAAAGAAAATTACAGACCAGTGTCTCTCACATAAATAAAATAAAACACAAGAACCACATGATCTTATCAATCAATGCAGAAAAGGCATTTTACAAAGTCCAACACCCATTCATGATAAAAACTCTCAATAAAATAGGAATAGAAGGGAAATTCCTCAACATAATTAAGGGCATTTATACAAAGCCAACAGCCAGCATCATCAGAAATGGAGAGACTTTGAAAGCATTCCCCTTGAGAATGGGAACCAGACAAGAATGCCCTTTATCACCACTCTTATTCAACACTGTACTGGCGGTCCTACCAAGAGCAATTAGGCAAGAAAAAGAAATAAAGGGCATCCAAATTTGTAGGGAAAAAGCAAAGTATCTCTGCTTACAGATGATATGATCTTATACACAGAAAACCCCTAAGAATCCACAAGAAAACTACTGGAACTAATAGAACATTTCACCAAAGTTTCAGGACACAAGACAAACATACAAAAATCAGTCAGATTCCTTTACACCAACAAAGAGAGTCTCCAAGAGGAAATCGCTAAATCAATATCATTTACAATAGCCCCCAAGAAAATAAAGTACTTAGGAATAAATCTAACCAGAGATGTAAAAGACCTATCCAACGAAAACTACAAGACACCCCTGCAAGAAACCAAAAGAGACCTGCATAAGTGTCAAAACATACCTTGCTCATGGATAGGTAGACTCAACATTGTGAAAATGTCAATTCTACCCAAAACAATCTACAGATACAATGCAATCCTAATCCAATTTCCACTGGCATCTTTTAATGAGATGGAAAAACAAATCACCAACTTCATATAGAGAGGGATGAGGCCCCGAATAAATAAAGCATTACTCATGAAAAAGAACAAAGTCGGAGGCCTCACACTACCTGACTTTAGAACGTATTATACTGCCATGGTAGTCAAAACAGCCTGGTACTGGTACAACAACAGATACATAGACCAGTGGAACAGAAATGAGAATCCAGACATAAATTCATCCGCCTATGAGTAGTTGATTTTTGACAAAGGCCCCAAATCCATTAAATAGGGAAAAGACAGTCTTTTTAACAAATGGTGCTGCCATAACTGGATATCCATCTGCAAAAAACTGAAACAAGACCCATACCTCACACCATGCACAAAAACTAACTCAAAATGGATCAAAGACTTAAATATAAAATCGAAAATGATAAAGATCATGGAAGAAAAAATAGGGACAACACTAGGAGCCCTAATACATGGCATAAACACAAAAAGAACCATAAGTAACAATGCACAAGCACCAGAAGAGAGACTAGATAAATGGGAGCTTCTAAAAATCAAACACTGATGCTCATCAAAAGACTTCACCAAAAGAGTCAAAGACAACCTACAGACTAGGAAAAAATTTTTGGCTACAACAAATCCGATGAGCGTCTAATCTCTGAAATCTTCAAGATACTGCAAAACCTCAACAACAAAAAGACAAATAATCCAATTAAAAAATAGGCAAAGGATATGAACAGGCACTTTGCCAAAGAAGATATTCAGGCAGCTAACAGACACATGAAGAAATGTTCACGATCATTAGCCATTAGAGAAATGCAGATGAAAACTACAATGAGATATCATCTCACCCCAACAAGGCTAGCATTAATCCAAAAAACACAAAGTAATAAATGTTGGAGAGGTTGTGGAGAGACTGGAACACTGATACACTGTTGGTGGGAATGTAAAACAGTACAAAACCATTTTGGAAATGGATTTGGCGCTTTCTTAGAAAGCTAGAAATAGAAGTACCATACCATCCAGGTATCCCGCTCCTTGGAATATATCCTAGAGAAATAAGAGCCGTCACACAAATAGATATATGCACACCCATGTTCACTGCAGCACTGTTTACAATAGCAAAAAGATGGAAACAACCTAGGTGCCCATCATTGGAAGAATGGCTAAACAAATTGCAGTATATCCACACAATGGAATACTACAAAACAATAAAGAACAACGATGAAGCTGTGAAACATAACATGGAGGAAGCTGGAGGTCATTAGCTAAGTGAATTTAGTTAGTCACAGACAGATAAATATTGTATAAGACCACTATAGTATAAGAACTCAAGAAAAGGTTTTAACAAAGAAAAAAACATTCTTTGAGGGTTACGAGGGTGGGGAGGGAGGGTGATGGTTATTTACTAACTAGACAGTAGATAAGAATTATCTTAGGTGAAGAGAAGGAGAGCACACACTACAGGGGAATTCAGCACAACTGGACTAAACCAAAGCTAAGAAGTTTCCTGAATACAATCAAACACTTTTAGGGACAGAGTAGCAAGGGTAGGGGTCTGGGGACAATGCTTTCAGGGGACATCTAGGTCAACTGGCATAACAAAGCTTATTAAGAAAATGTTCTGCATCCTACTTTGGTGAGTGGCGTCTGGGGTCTTAAAAGCTTACAAGCATCCATCTAAGATGCGTGAATTGGTCCCAACTGCCTGGAGTAAAGGAGAATGAAGAACACCAAACACACAGGGAAAGTATTAGCCCAAGAGACAGAAAGGGCCACATAAACCAGAGACTTCATCAGCCTGAGACCAGAAGAACTAGATGGTACCCAGCTACCACCAATGACCGCCCTGACAGGGAACACAACAGAAGAGTCCCAAATGGAGTAGGAGAAAGGTTGCATGCAGAACTCAACTTCTAGTGAGAAGACCAGACTTAATGGTCTGACTGAGACTGGAGGAACCCCAGAAAGCATGGCCTCTGGATTCTCTATCAGCCCAGAACTAAAAAATTTCCGAGGCCAACTCTTCAGACAGGGATTAGACTGGACTATGGGACATAAAGTGATACTCATGAGGAGTGTGCCTCTTAGATCAAGTAGATACAAGAGACTGAACAGGCAGCTTCTGTCCGGAGGTGAAATGGGAAGGCAGAGAGAGTTAGGAGCTGGTTGAATGGACATGGGGAATCAGGGGTGTAAAGGATGAGTGTGCTCTCACAGTATGGGGAGAGCTTAGGGTCACCTAACAATGTATGTATAAATTTTTTAAGGGGGGAAAAAAAAAGCAACAAGGACCTTCCTCCAGAGCCAACAGAGAAAGAAAGCCTTCCCCTAGAGCCAGCACCCTGAATTCGGACTTCTAGGTTTCTAAACTGGAAGAAAATACATTTCTGTTTGTTAAAGGCACCCACTTGTGGTATTTCTGTTATAGCACCACTAGGTAACGAAGACAGGACCTAACAAACAAGATCTTACAAGAACCAGAGTAAAAAACGAATAAGGATAAGCTCAGAAACAGAACAGGCTGACATATCGATTAATGAAAATTTTGCTTGAAACAGGCAAACCAATGTAATAATGAGGTAAAAAAGCTTTGATAAATAACATATATACATATAATGCACTCCTATGACATTTGAAACATTAGTTATTACTACCAGATACAATTTTCTTATTTATAGAGATTAAAGGTGTGTAAGTAAGAATGGCTAAGACTGATATAATCTAGAAAACCATCTGTCAAGAAAATTTGCCTAGTAAATTTAAAGAGTTACTCTCCACCTATACACCAAGTACAAAACGGATTTTTTAAAGAAAAAACGTCGCCATCGAGTCGATTCTGACTCATAGCCATCCTACAGGACAGAGGAGAACTGCGCCATATGGTTTCCAAGGAGCAGCTGGTGGATTTGAACTGCCAATCTTTTGGTTAGCAGCCCGAGCCCTTAACCACTGTGCCACCAGCACCCCACAAAATAGACAGCAGCAGGAAAATGTAAGGCTAGAGAAAGATATTCAGAAAGACAGAAAGTAAAGGTGTCAAATTATACACAAACATCTATTTGAGTATGCAGAGATAAAGTCATAGGACAAAATGGCTTGTGTTCAAAAAGAATTAGGTTACTGTTCCACTGCCACCTGAAGCTGTGAGTGGACAGCTTTCTTAACCCCTTTAAGCCTCTATTTCACCACCTCTGAAACAGTTAGGAGAAAGTTAACGTGCACAATTGTTGCAAGGGTAAAGTCAGCTCATGCAGACTACCTAACACAGAACCTGTCAGTGGCGTTTACAGGGATGTCCTTTCCAGAAGCAAAAGAAAAGGAGAATGTCAATGATTTCCTTGTTAAGATTTACTTACTGCAGCACTCTTTCCTGGGAAGTTGAAAAATGCATCGGGGCCATACTTCTGAGGCATGTGCTTTAACACAGACAGCAACTTCCCAGCATGTGGAGGCTATGAAAACAATCAACAATGTATTCACTACATTATTCACAACTTAAAAATATATATATTTTCAGTAAAGCCATGGTTTAATATGCAGGTAGTCCCTGACTTGTGACAGGGTTCCGTTTGGACAACTCCACCGTAAGTCAGTCCTGATGTAAGTCTAATTATCTCATTTTTTTTCTTAAATTTCATCATTATTGCCTTTTATTATCGGTGTCTTTATAAATCTCATCTTTGTCTTTAGGGGTTGGAAACACTACTACATATAAACTTACAGATATGATGACTTCAGGAAATTTTGCACTGCAACACCATATACAGTACATATTACTAACGATAAGATGTTCAAAAAAACAGTAGTAAGCATGGTTCGTCATAACTCGAATATGTCATAAGTCGGGGACTACCTTGTACACAAAGAATCAAATAATGCTATGAACTAGAAAGTATATAAAATAACCAAAAAGGTTATTTTTAACTATCTCAAAGACATAAACAATGCTCTCTATGCCATTTTTAAATACTATAGGACATACTAGGTATTCAATAAATATAAGCCAGTATCACTTGACACTTCACACTGTAGCCATAATGATCTTTTAAAAATACAAACTACAGTACACCAATGTTCACTGCAGCAGTATTAGCAATAACCAAAAGGTAGAAACAACCCAAATGTCCATCAACAGATGAATGGATAAAGAAAATGTGGTATATACATACAGTGGAATATTATTCAGCCATAAAGAGAAATGAAGTCCTAATACATGCTACAACATGGATGAAATTTAAAAACACTATGCTGAGTGAAGTAAGTCAATCACAAAAGGACAAATACTGTATGATCTCACTTATATGAAATACCTAGAATAGATAAATGTATAGCGATCAGAGTTTAACAGGTGGGAGAGAGGGAGGGAAATAACGAGTCACTTCTTAGGAAGCATTAAGTTTCTGTTTACAGTGATGGAAAATTTGGCAATGGATATTGGTGATGGTTGTACAACATGACTGATGTAATTGGTGTCACAGAACTGTATACATGAAAAATGTTGAATTGGCAAATGTTATGTTATCTATATTTTCACAACAATAAAAAAATACAAACTACATCAAACCACCCACCTCACTTTAAAACCCTTTTAATTAATAAATACTTAAATAATTTCCACCATCTACCATTGTTAAAGACACTTTAGAAACAAAGAAACATTTTAACTTCATCACCACACTATGGGGTGGTACTGTAACTATCCCCATTTCATAGAGGAAGAAATTGCAGCACAGGAACGTGTCCAAGGTCACATAGGTGGTGACAGAACTCAATCTGACTCCAGAGTCCATGCTTTCAGTCATTACATTTTCACCATTATATTATACTATCTCTCCTGTAATTTACCAATGCCTTTAACATAAGGATGGATACCTTTATCATGGCCTACAAGACACTGCAAGGTCTGGCCTCTTAAGCATCTCACTTTCCTTCTTTCTGCAATCCATCCACAATGCCCTCTCCCAGTTCTCCCACAACAGGCCTTAACACAAGCTATTATCCCCTTTGCCTGAAACCTTCTGAACTAGACCTACTCCATCACTGTCTTAACCAAGTAAATCCTTCCCATCCTTTAGAGTTTATCTTAATGGTCTTCCCAGACCTCTGAGACTGGATCAAATCTCCCTACCGTATTTCCTCATTTTACAATATACCTCTACTACACAGCATGTATAAAAGATATAATGTTACATTTATTTGATTAATGCCTGCTTGGCCCCCAACTCTCCTCCAATGCATGAAATGACAAACCACTAATTTGTAAAAGCTCTCATTTACATATACAAGGAAAAGCAAAGAACAATGAGATCCGCACTATCATTCTAATCAGTTTACAAGCAAATAAATAAGATAAAGTGTAGGATGGTCCTCTTTCTTAAAAGGTAAAAAGTTCAAAACTGGGTCAAACTACAAATGAAATCACTGGTTTGCCTTTATCCTATTTTAGTAGCTAGTATAAGCTATCATTAGTCATTGTCTAAAACAGTTTGGCAATCTGTTAACTAAATATTAAGTGGAAAGTAAAAGTGCAACACTTCATTCTCAAGTGATCATGAAATTTTCGATTAACTATACTGCTCAATAATAAAAGTGCAATAAAAAGTAACTTCAATCAGACTTATTTTTTTAAATAAATTCCAAAATGAAATAAAATAACCGAAAATAACTCTATGGTTAAAAATAAAAGTACAGTATTGCAGCATTTCCATCTAGAGAAGTAATTCCTCCAAATTTCCTTTTCTATAAACCAACCAACAAAAGAATACATTAAGATAAGCATTTTCCTCCACAGACACGGCTGAAAAAACTTTTCAGAAGACAATTTAGCAGCATATTTCAAGAGTCTTTAAAAAAATCTATCCTAAAGTAATAAGCAGAAAGGCAGATCTATATTTAGACATAAGCATTTTTCCCTGTGCTGCTTCAATAACAAGGGATGAAAATAAGCTGAATGTCTAATAATAAATAGCTAAATAAGTATAACGGACGTCTGAGCAAGTCACCTCTTGTTTTATTAATAGTTTTTTATCTTTTCCTTTTATCCCTCAAACCTATTCTCATACCTCTCAGCCTCCCCACAGGCAACTAGAATAATACGTGTAATATTTTTTATGTGTTTCTTCAAAATGTGTGATCGAACACATAATTTAAATAAGTGGTGGTGGGTTAGATACAGCAATCTGTTTCTTACTTTCTTCCTGTTTTTTTGCATCTATTCATGTTACTCTGTGCATTGATTCCAATTGTTACATAAAAATCAATTCTGTGCATCCACCTATCCACTCTCCTAATGACGAACACCCACATTAACAATTTATTATAATCAAAAATAATGCTTCAGTGAACGTTCTCATTTATATTTCCTTCTGGGGCTATGTAAAAATTTCTTGGACTATGTACGCAGGAGCAGAACTGCTAAGTCACTGGGTATGGGTATAACTGACATATAACTAAGTAGTGCTAGATTCCTCTTGAGGTTGTTAGAGTTCATTCCTACCAATTGCACACAAGGTGTAAAAAAAGCCCACCTCTCCAACTATACTTGTCATTATAAAACTTTATAATCTTTGATGCTAACAGATGTAAAGTAATATCTCAATATTGTTTCAGTTTGAACGTCTCTAATAATTAATTAATGATGCTGTGTTTATTTGGTTCTGGGGTTTCTACCTCTGTAAATAAATATTTATTTACATCCTTTGCTACTTTCTTATACATAATTTTCTACATTCACTAATAAAAAAAGTATTAATTATGTATTTTTTTTTAAATAATAAACTACTTGAATATAAATAAAACCAAAACCAAACCAGTATACTTCCTCTTCTCGACCTGACATAGCAATGGGACCTAAACTTACCAACCCAAGAAAAACAACTAGAAAACCAGACAAAAAATATAAAGCAAAACTGTTTTCATACATGGAACAAGAAGTAGTACAGGACTGTGATCTCTAAGAAAAACAAAACAAACAAGCTTTCTGCCTGGAGACAATTTCCACACCACTGCAAAGGGAGACGGAAACCAAACAAAGTTTGGAGGTCTCACTTAGTTGCAGAGGTAGAGATTAAAGTATAAGGACTCCAAAGTGGCTAGTAGTTTCAAGGCAGAGTACTGCAAAGGAAGGAGTTATGCAGAGAAGCTACAAAAATCAGCACTGAGTCTCTGGCTCAACATCAAACTGTACATGCCTATGATAAAACTCAACAAGGCTGGGCCAAAATACTGAAAGCTATAAATCAAGTAATTCCTAGAGCTAATACAGAGCCAGGAATTATATGAGTCGCTACTAGGGTCATTAGTTGTTAGGTAGAGACCCTAGAAGGGCCAGGCCTGAATAGTAAGGCTTCACTAGTCCAAGAAGCAGGAAATGTGATCCATGAGGAGGAACAAAATTGCAGTCATCAGAAAATGACAGAGATTATAGAATTAGTAAACAAAAACATTAAAACAACTATTATAAATATGCTAAATAGTCTCAAAGTGTTAAAGGACTTAAAGGAACATAATAAGAAACAAAAATATTAAAAAGAAGCAAATAGAATTTACAGAGATAAAAAAATACTATCTGAAGATACAACTATTGGTCTTTACCCATTAGGAGCAAAAGAGAAAGAAGGAAACCAAAGTCTCAGAGAAGAAATTAGTCTGCAAGGCTAACAGCCTATGAGCCACAGCCTCATCTACTCTAGACCAGAACTAGATGGTGCCTAGCAACTACTGCTGGCTGTTCTGAACAGGGCCACAACAGATGCACCCTGAAAGACTGGGAGAAACACACGGAACAGAACTCAAATTCTTAAAAAGTTCAGACTTGCTGAACCCACTGAGACCTGAAAACCTGTTGCCATCAAGTCGATTCTGACTCATAGCGACCCCGCAGGACAGAGTAAAACTGTCCCATAGGGTTTCCAAGGAGCAGCTGGTGGATTTGGACTGTCGCCCTTTGGTTAGCAGCCAAATGTTTAACCACTGCACCACCAGGGCTCCACTGAGAACAGAGGACTCCCTAAAACTATCACCCTGAGATACTCTTTAAACCTTGAACCAAAACTACCCCAAGATCACCCATGAGTACAACACTCTATTTAAAAATTTAAAAAAAAAAAAAAAAAACTATATGAGACGAAAAGGTTAATAATTACTCTAAAGCAAAGACGAGAAGATAAGGGGGCAGGGAAAGTAGAGTACTAGATGTGGAACAAACAGAACACAATGAAAGAGAATGCTGACTCATTGTGGAAAATGTAGCTAACGTCAATGAAAAAATGGTATAGAAATTGTCAAACGGGAACCTAATTTACTGCATAAACTTTCACTGAAAACACAATAAAGTAACATTTTATATATACATACACATATATAAATATATATACACACACATACAGGAGAGCCCTGGTGGCACAGTGGCTAAGAGCTATGGCTGCTAACCCAAAAGTCTGAATCCACCAGCTGCTCCTTGGAAAACCCTATGGGGCAGTTCTACTCTATCTTATAGGGTCACTATGAGTCAGAATCAACTTGACAGCAATGTGTTTGGTTTTTTGTTTTGGTATATATATCTATACACACACACACACAAACACACTATCTGAAATGAAACTTTGAACGGACGTAATTAACAGACTAAAAAAGATCAGTTAACTAGAGAATATAACAATAAAAGCAATCCAAAAGAGGCACAAAGAGAAAAGACTGGTGAAAAAAAATAAACAAACCTCAGTGGACCTAAAGGACAATATCAAGAGATCTTACATATGTTTAACTGGAGTCCAGAAAGTAAGGAGGAGGGAAAAGGGAAGACAAGAAAACAACATTTGGAGAAATAATGGCCAATTTTTTTTCCAAATTTGATGAAAATTATATTATAAGCCCATAGATGCAAGAACCCTAGTAAGGATAAACACAAAGTAAACCACACCAAGAAAAAAATCATATTTCTGAAAATCTATGATAAAATCTTAAAAGCAGCCAGAGAATTGATGTTTGATAAAAAGAAGCTAAATAGCCTAATGAATAACATAATGAATTAGAGTTTATAATTGCAAGGGACAAGCTTAGATACACTTAATCAGACCTACATTAAGCATCTGCTGACTGAGCAGTTGCTATGGACATCAATCTCTAACACCAAAACCCAAATCCGGTGCCATGGAGTCGATTCTGACTCACAGAAACCCTATATGACAGAGCAGAACTGCCCCACAGGGTTTCCAAGGAGCAGCAGGTGGATTCAAAATGCCAGCTTTTTGGTTAGCAGCTGAGCTCTTAACCACTGAAATAAGCCTGGAAATGTAACAAAAATGGAGAAAATAGTATTTATTAGAACTCCTCTAAGAGACAGCTAACTAACTGGTAGGAGAGTTTGATAAGCTGCCTGGGGTTCAAGTAAGTTCATTACCACCATCCCCACCCCTGCAAAGGGCCACTAAATTGCATCAAAGGAAGGTGGATCCAATTTAACTTGTTTACTGAATGTGTCATTCAAGTTTAAGGGCCAGACCTAAACTACTCAGATCAACAATGGAAAGAGAAGTTAGGCTCTGCTACCTGCAGGTTTCTTTCTCTGCCCTTTTCTCTAAATAAATGCTGAATGTGTATTTAAAGAATAACAATTTAAAGAAGGACCAAACTTATTAGCCTATCTGAAACTCCCAGTTCTCTTAGTCCACACCTGTCTCCAGTCATGGCTAAAGTAGCTCTAGGGCTCTAAATGCTATTTTAATGGCGCTCTCCTCCGAAAATCAGCATTTATCCCATATGTATACACATCAGTTACTTACAAAACTGCCAAGGTGTTTTGGGTAGGAAATATTTTTAAATACCAAAGAATATTTAGGTGTTTTTACCCATTGTCCTTTATCTCCTTGAAGTTTACTGAAGAATAGCTTTAGTTCTCGAACTGTCAAATTGTAACTAGCCAGCACTCCCAACATGTCAACTAAAAGATCTGAAAAGAAAAGAAAACAATAAAATAATTACAGTATTTCTATTTCTTGCAGGATTAGATATATTATGCTTACTTAAGGGTTTGGACACTAAAGTGCCAGGTACATGGTAGATGCTCAAATATTGTTAAATAAATGTTGGTGAATGAAATAAAAAAATGCACTATTTAAAAATCAAGCTTTATTTCTTTACATACATTGTATTATGGAAAAGTCATACCTGCTATCATACTGTCAACGTTTTCAATTTTCCCAAGCACTTTTTCAACAAGGCCTACTTCACTACAGACTTGAAGATTTCGTATGCTTTTTTTCAGAATGGCTGTAAAAATGCTCCAGACTTCTGCTTGGCAAGTAATGTCACATTTTTCCAGTAGGTCCACCATGCAGATGATGCTCTCACCTTCTTGGATAATGAAATTCATTTCCAAATCAAACTGTCCTCCGACCAGCTTCCAAGGGAGGAAAAAAAAAAAAAAAAACATTAAATGCATTACTATTTCATCAATTTGTACATTCCTAAATTTTAGTTTAGCAGTAACTAGACACACACATTCTTCTCTACCCCTCACAACAACAACAAAGTTTGCTTTAAAAAAAAGCACAGCTCTCTCAATAACAGAAAGGCAAACAACCCTATTTGAAGATGGGCAAAGGACTTGAAAAGACATTTCTCTAAAGAAGACATATAAAAGGCCAACAGACATGAAAAGATGCTCAACATCAACAGTTGTTAGGAAATACAAATCAAACCCACAATGAGATATCACCTCACACTCACTAGGATGGCTATTATTTAAAAAAAAAAAAAAAAAAACAGGGATAGAGAGAGCAAGAGAAAATAACAAATGTTAGTAAGAATGTGGAGAAACTAGAGTCCTCAGACACTGCTGGTAGGAATAAAAAACGGTTCAGCCGCTGTGGAAAAGAGTTTGGCATTCCTCAAAAGGTTAAAACATACAATTGCCATATGACCCCACAATCCCACTCCTAGGTACAGACCTAAAACAGTTGAAAACAGGTATATGCATGTTCATAGCAGCAGTATTCACAACAGCCAAAACGTGTAAACAGTTCAAATATCCATCAACAGATAAATGGATAAACAAAAGTGGTATATCCATGCAATAGAATAGTATTCATTCATAGAAAGGAATGAAGTACTGATACATACTACAATGTGCATGAACCTCAAAAACATTATGCTAAGTGAAAGAAGCCAAACACATGTCATATATGATTCCATTTATATGAAATATGCAAAACAGATTAAACCCACAAAAACAGAATGCAGATTGGTGGTTGCCAGGGGATGGGGAGGGGAGAATGGACAGAAACTGTTTAATGGGTAAGGGATTTACTTTGGAGTAATGGAAATGTTTTACAAGTAGATCGAGGTGGCAGTTGAACAACACTGTGAATGTACTAAATGCCACTGAATTATTTACTTAAAATGGTTAATTTTATGTTATGTGAATTTTACCTCAATAAATTATTTTTAAAAAACACAACTCTAAAAATAAAGCTTCTAAAGATATATTCAAGGTAAGGTAGCACAAAGTAAAACTGAAAATATTACTCACCAGAAACAAACACAGGATGTCTTAGATTTATAAATCACTACTTACTGCCCTGCTAGTAATAAAGATCTAAATCAGTTCTATACAAAAAAAAAACAAAACCCACTGCTGTCGAGTCGATTCCAACTCACGGCAACCCTACAGGACAGAGAAGAACTGCCCCATAGGGTTTCCAAGAAGCTGCTGGTAGATTCGAACTGCTGACCTTTTGGTTAGCAGCCAAGCTATTCAACACTGCACCACAGGGGCTCCAAAATTAGCTCTATAATTGCTTCTCATTCAATATTTCATTAATGAATTATCAACTCTGTAGACTACCCACAACAACCTAAAGGCCCTTCTTTATGAGCTCTAACAAAAATGAAAAGCTAAAAAGTCTCAGAGTAGACACAAATCTTGACGTTTACATTTGCCAAATTTCTGGTTTTTACACTTATCCATTTTGATACTTCCTCTTTCCTGGCAATAACCAGTATAACTTAAACATAATTATTCACACACTCAAAGTCAGTAATCAAGAAAAATTATTTCATTGACATTAGAATCAGAAAAACCATCCAGAGAAGGCTATACTGATGTATACCTACCTTGCCATTTCACCCACACCCTCCTCAAAAAAGAGAAAAATTTTAAATTAAAAAAATCCCAATTGTTTTAAAATACTTTTATAATTACTTCTGCATAGCTATTCTTTTTCAACTAGATTTTTAAAAATCTTGCTCTCAGAAACAGAGACGTTCACCTACACTTGTGTCCATCCAAATACTTTGTGGTTTTGTTACGCATATTACTAAACCCAAAAGGTGGGCAAGAATTATGAGGACGTAAACTGTACAACCAGTTGCCATCAAGTCAATTCCAACTCATGGTGACCCTATGTGTGTCAGAGTACAACTGTGCCATAGGGTTATTTCCCCTCTGATGGCTGATTTTTTGGAAGTAAATCGCCAGGCTTTTCTTCCAAGATGCCTCTGGGTGGACTTGAACCACCAACCTTTTGTTAGCAGTGAGCATGTTAACCTTTTACACCACCCAGAATTCTCACCTCCCATGCAGGAGCCTGAGTCCAATTCCCAGCCAATGTACCTAAAGTGCTGGCACCACCTGTCTGTCCGTGGAGGCTTGCATGTTGCTATGATGCTGAACAGGTTTCAGCAGAGCTTCCAGACTAAGATGCACTAGGAAGGCAGGCCTGTAGATTTATTTCTGGAAAATCAGCCAATGAAACCCCTATGAATCACAATGGTCATCATGAGTCAGGAGCTACCTTGTTGGCAGTTAACAACAACAAATTTTACAAAACAGAATCCAACACCTCATAAAAGAATAACAGACATGACCAAGTAGAATTTACTCCAGAAAAGTAAAGAGGGTTCAGAATGAGAAATCAATTAAGACTCCTTACAGTCAGGGATCATCATGTGTCCTGGATTCTGCCACAGATAGAAACTGGCATGAGATGTAAAAAATGGAAATGAACAACTGGAGACAGTATCTACATGCAGGGAGGTAAGAACTCCTGGCAAGCAAGTGGTAAAGGCACTTGGTTCTTCCAGGAAAGGTCTGGAAGAGATTCTAGCGTACAATTCTTAGGATCATTGGTACCAAGCAGGATAAGGAGATGAAAGCTGGGTTTCTGCTAAAACAGTCCCGTGGTGTGACTGGGTCAGTTCTCCTGGCTACATGGCCCTGGCTATGAAGTATACATGCTTGGTTCCCTATTCTACCCAAAAACTCTGTAAGCTACTTAACACTCTATGACATATCCCAACTACTTAAACTAGCTGAAATAAATTATACTATATATTTTAACATACTTATGTATTATTATATGATAAAAGTGGCATCTGAATAGGGCAAAAATAGATTGTTCAATTAGAAGTTTAGGGACAGCTCGATAAGATATCTGACAAAAATAATAAACTGGATCCATCTCTCATACCTTGATAAATTTCCAAATGGAACAAAGATTTAAATGTAAAACTGAAGTCATAAAAGCACTGGATGAAACCACAGAAAAAATATTTTATAACCTCAGGTGGTGAAAACTTTTCTAACTAAGATATTTCTAAGACTTCTGGATTTCATATTTAAGTATAAAATAATAAAAATGTCTACATGTAAAAAATCATAAACTCAAAAGCTAAAAAATTACACACTAAGAAAAATCATTTGCAACTCATGACATAAGTTCAAATAACTTTCTGAAATCAAATTTGAAAAAAAAAAGGAAAACTGGGCAAAGGCAATGAACAAAAAAGAAATAACAAATGGCACTACAAATAAAAAGAAACTCAATTTTGCTCACAAAATTAATTTAATGAATATTAAAACTACATTAATACACCAATTTTATGATTTTGACTGGCAAATTTCAAATCATTAGTAATACGTAACATGTTCGCAAGGGCTTGGGGAAACAGACACTCATACATTACTGATGTTGAGAAAACTGGTACCATATCTATGAAGAACAATTTGGCAATATCTGTTTTTAAACTTTTTGAAAGAGCAATGTAACTACTATAAATTAATCCTACAGACACTATAACACATGTAGATAATGATGTTAGCTAAGTGCAAGAACTTCATTTTAGCATTGCTTTAATAGAAAATATAAAAAACAATCCCCCCAAAAAATTATAATGTAATAGTTAACATAAATTTGTCTGTAACTATACAATGCAATACAATGCAGCCACTGGAAAGAAAAAGGCAGCTCTGTATGATATGAAAAGACCACTAAAATACATTGTTTAGCTGAGAAAAATCAAGATGGAGAAAAGTGTAAACAGCAGGCTAAATCTGAACGTAAACCACATACATATACACAGACCCATGTGCATGCCTCTGGAAAAGGAAACTGGGTGTTTGGGGAGAGAAGGTGAAGGGAGAGTTTTTAGTGTATGCACTTTTGAATTATTTGAATTTTCTGCCATAAACATATATTACTGAAAAAATAAAAAATTTTAAAAGAAGCAAATGTACAAAATACTACCGATGTTAGCTTTGAACTCATAAAATTATCATTAAAGTATAAGTAGTATTAGCAGTAACATGAAAGTTTGGAATATCTTAGGTAATCTATTTGTGACAAATCACTCAATGAATCAAAAAGAATTTAATATGATATAATACTGACACTATGTACAGGTGACATCAAGCAATCAGAGCAGATGCCAGCTCTATCAGCATGACCCCAGACATAAACAACTCATACTGACTCACTGAGGCATGCTGGCTGCACACAGGCCTTGACAGAATGTGCTTTAGTAAAAATGGAGAATGTAAAAACAACAACAAAACAAAATCTGCCACTATATGATAAATTAATATATTCGTTCAACATACTTTCACGGAATGCCAAGTATGTCCCAGACGCTGGGGAAATAGTGGAATTGTGATGCATAAGACAGACACGGTTCTTGCCCTTACTCATGTCCATCAATAGTATATCTTACACACTGTAGAATTTTTGTTTAAATTGCTTAATTGAAAAATACTAGACTTCTGATTTCCCAACTGGACGATAAACCTTTGTCTCAAAGAAAGTACATAACCTACGAATGACATCAAGTCAGTAACTTCAGTCCAAAAAGTCTTTTTGTGTGAACACAAAATAAATAGGCAACATTAATAAGACAAAGTTTCCTAAGTACTTATAATTTCTAGATAGAAAAATATAAGAGTTTTTAAAAATAAAAACTTTCCAACCTTAAGTATGAAATGTCTAGAGGAGTAAACTATGTAAAAAATACATAAGCCTTTCAAGGAAAAAAAACCTACCTTCCTAAGGTCCCTAAAGGAAGATTTTGATAAATGAAAAGACATATCATATTTCTAGATGGGAATATTAAATCCTGCCAACTGGTTAAGTTTTCAAAAATTACCCTATATAAATTCAGCACAATACCAGTAAAAATACCAAGGGAATATTCTTCTGAAACTTGACAAACTGATTTGAATTTCAATATAGGAATTAAATGCATAAAAATAACCAAGGGAAATTCTGTACAAAAAGAGGTCTGGGGGCAGGAAGAGAATCATTAAAAGGTGAAACATACTTACTAAAACTGTGTGGTACTAAATAGAAAATAATCGATGCAATAAAAATCGAGCCTGGAACTTGTATCATAATATAAATACATATAAGTACAAACAACTAATTTTTACTCACAATCATTAAATGGTACTATGACAATTTTTGTCTTTTTTTTTTTTAATGAAGAACAAGCCATCAGGATCAGAGAAAGACTCATTAACAACCTGCGATAGGCAGATGACACTAGGCAGATGACACAACCTTGCTTACTGAAATTGAAGACGACTTGAGACTTACTGATGAAGATCAAAAACTACAGCCTTCCGTATGGATTACACCTAAAGAAAACAAAAATCCTCACAACTGGACCGATGAGGAACATCATGATAAACGGAGAAAAGGCTTAAGTTGTCAAGGATTTCATTTTACTTGGATCCACAATCAACACCCATGAAAGCAGAGGTTAAGAAATCAAAATACACATTGCATTGGGTAAGTCTGCTGCAAAAAACCTCTTTAAAGTGTTGAAAAGCAAAGATGTCACCTTGAAAACTAAGGTGCACCTGACCCAAACCATGGTATTTTTAATTGCATCATACGCCTGCAAAAGCTGGACAATGAATAAGGAAGACCAAAGAAGAATTGATGCCTTTGAATTGTAGTGCTGGCGAAGAATACTGAATATACCATGGACTGCCAAAAGAACGAACAAATCTGTCTTGGAAGAAGTACAACCAGAATGCTCCTTAGAAGCAGGGATGGCAAGACTACATATTATATATTGGGACAGGTTGTCAGAAGGGATCAGTCCCTGAAGAAGACATCATGCTTGGTAAAGTACAGGGTCAGCGAAAAAGAGGAAGACCCTCAACGAGGTGGACTGACACAGTGGCTACAACGGGCTCTAGCATAACGACGTGAGCATGGCGCAGGACCAAGCAGTGTTTAGTTCTGCAGTACACACAGTCACTAGTCAGAACTGACTCGACAGCACCTAACAACAACAACATGACAATTTTTATTTTAAAAAGCAGGGTTAGATATTTATCTCACACCATATGCCAAAATAAATTTCAGATATGTCAAAAAAACTAAAAGCTAAATTTGAAGCCACAAAGTATAAGAAATTCTCAAAATAATCAATAGCACACTTCACCAAAGAAGACATTCAAATGGATAACAGACACATGAGGAAATGCTCCCAATCACCAGCCATTAGAGAAACACAAATTAAAACCACAATGAGATACCATCTCACCCCAGCATTACTGGCATGAATCAAAAACACTGGAAATAACAAATGTTGGAGGGGCTGCGGGGAGATCGGAACTCTTATGCACTGCTGGTGGGAATGCAAAACGATACAACCATTTTGGAAAATGATATGGTGCTTCCTCAGAAAGCTAGAAACAGACATACCTTTCGGTCCAGCAATCCTACTCCTAGGAATATATCCTAGAGAAACAAGACTCGTCACTCGAACAGACATATGCACACCTATGTTCATGGCAGCATTGTTCACAATAGCAAAATGATGGAAACAACCTAGATGCCCATCAACAGATGAATGGATAAATAAACTATGGTACATACACACAAAGGAGTACTATGCAACGAGAAAGAACAACGATGAATCTGTGAAGCTATCTCATAACATGGATGAAACTGGAGGACATTATGCTGAGTGAAATAAGTCAATCACAAAAGGACAAATATTGTATGAGACCTCTATTGTAAAAACCCATGAAAAAGTTCACACACAAAATGTAACAATCTTTGTTGGTTACCAGGGATGGGAGGGGTGGGGGGGGAAATACTAAATAGGCAATAGATAAGTGGTATCTTAGGTGAAGGGTGAGACAGTACACAATACAGGGGAAACTAGCACAACCTGCACAAGGAAAGGTCATGGAAGCCCCATAGACACATCCAAACTCCCTGAGGGACTGAACTGCTGGGTGGAGGGCTGTGGGGACCATAGTCTCGGAGAACATCTAGCTCAATTGGCATGACACAGCTTATAAAGACAATGCTCTACGTTCTACCTTGGTGAGCAGTGTCTGGGGTCTTAAAAGCCTGTGAGCAGCCATCTAAGATACTCCACTGGTCTCATCCCTTCGGGAGCAAGGGAGAATGAAGAGAACAAGATACAAGGAAAAGATTAGTCTGAAGGACTAATTGTCCACAGCCACCAAGGCCTCCACCGGACTGAGTCCAGTACAGCTAGATGGCGCCTGGCTACCACCACTGACTGCTCTGACCAGGATCACAACAGAGGGTGCTGGACAGAGCTGGAGAAGGATGTAGAGCATAATTCTAACTCACAAAAAAAAAGACCAGATTTACTGGCCTAAAGGAGGCTGGAGAAACCCCGAGAGTACAGCCCCCAGACACCCTTTTAGCTCAGTGGTGAAGTTATCTCCGAGGTTCACTGTTCAGCCTGGGAGTGGACAGCCCCGTAAAACCAAATGACACTAACGAGGTACAGGAGTCCAGTGACAAGGGCCAGAAGGCAGAAGGGGACAAGGAAGTTGGTGATAGGGAACCCAAGGTTAAGTAAGGATATTGTTGATGTGTTGTGAGATTGTTAACCACTGTCATAGGGCAACATTTGTAGTAACTGTTAAATGAGAAACTATTTTGTTCTGTAAGCCTTCATCTTAAGTGAGAATAACAGCACAATTGGAAGAGCGTAGTCAATGTCACTGAACTGTGTATGTAGAAATTTTTGAAATGGTGTATCTTTGGCTATGTGTATTTTCACAAAAAAAAAAAAATGTTGAGAAGTTAGAGGGTTAATATGTTGTGGGGTTGTTAACCAATGTCATAAAACAACATGTGTACTACTGTTTCATGAGAAACTATTTGTTCTGTAAGCCTTCACCTGAAGTAAAATAAAATATATATTAAAAATAATAATAATAATAATTCACCATGATCAACTGGGATTTCTACCAGGTATGCAGGGATGGTTCAACATTAGAAAAACAATCAATATAATCCATCACATAAATAAAACAAAAGATAAAAAGTTGAGATGTTAGAGGGTTAATATGTTGTGGGGTTGTTAACCAATGTCATAAAACAACATGTGTACTACTGTTTCATGAGAATCTATTTGTTCTGTAAGCCTTCACCTGAAGTACAATAAAATATAAAAAAAAAAATTAAATTAAAAAAAAAAAAATCAACAGCAGCTTACAGGAATAAAAAGTAGCATGAGTGGCACAGTGGTTAACCAAAAGTTCCACAGGCCAAATCCACCTGCTGCTCCTTAGAAACGCTATAGGGCAGTTCTACTGTGTCCTATACGGTCACTATTAGTCGGAGTCACTATTAGTTGGAATCAACTCAAATGCAAGAGGCTTTTTCTTGTTGTTGTTGCTAAATGAGGAAAAATGATTAAGGTATTTTCAATTGGGGAGAAAAAAATATTAGGAAGACATGAACAGTCAATTCACACAAGAAACACAAATGACAAACACAAATGGAAGACATATTTATTAAAGAAAGTATTTATTAAATAAAATTAGCTATTTTTTTAAATTATAATGCTCAAAGTGGATGAGAATGAGATGAAACAGGCATTTTCATAATTCATACACTCCCAGAGAAACTGTTCCAGAAAGCAATACGGTAATATTAACTAAACATATACTCATGTTAAGATAAGACTTTTATTACAGTGGGGCAGCAACAATCATTAGCAGATACTGAAGACTGGAGAAAAGTTAATGGGAAAGATTCAAAACTGAGAAAATTATTTCCATTACTTTAAACCTGTAATTTGGGGAAAGATAATTTTTAATCAGTTTTAGCCATAAAAAGGTCTAAGAATACCAGTTTTCTTTAGAAGATAATTTGAGAGAGCCACCAATTCACATAGGAGGAAGTAGAATATAAAATTAAGGCATAATAATAACCTCAGGCACAAGGGAAACTTCCAAAATGTGGAAAGAATTCCAAAGATCCAGAAAGGTAGCCAAACAAACAAAAATCTCCAATGCCATAACAAACCAATAATTCTATATTATATATGATAATATATAAAAATTTTAAGATAATTTTTTGGTGAAAGGAAAGCTAATAGTGAAAAGATTTTATGAAAATCATTTAGATACAAATAGCAAGGAAGACAAAATTTTCAGTAATATTTTCCCGAAAACAGAAACTATGTTTTCCAGTAGATACAATGGAGCTTTTCTAAAACACACATTTGGACTTTATTTAGTATAAGGCCATTCAACCAACGTAGCTGAAACAATTTTATGCCGAGCAGATAAAATCAGCAGTGTTCTAATAGTGTGAAAATTTCCTCCAATAATGAAACATCCTCTGATGAGTCAAAACCTAGTTGCAACTAACTTAAGGCCTTATTTTCACCTTAATATTACTTACATCAATCCTTCATTTTGATCTGTATACATTATCATCAGTAACCACCCTTTAAGAAGCTACAGAATTAATTTTTAAAAGTGATTTCCAAAAAATTCCCAAATATTTCACCACCATTTAAACTGAGTTTATACCATGAAAGCACTATCCAGACAGGTGTTTTAAATTGCTTTAAATATTGTAAAATATGCCTTTCAAGGAGAAAATTGATGACAGAAATTGGTACATACAAACGTGTGGCATACTTGATATACTATATGTATGCATATCTATTAAATCTAAAAAACACACACAGGGTCTACAGTATGTCATGTTAACCCTTTCTAATAGTTATTTGAAGCTGATCAACCTTCAAAACACAAATTTGTTTCCAATGACAGAGATCACAATCCAGGTCTGAGCACTGGCTAGTTATTATCTGAGCTATAGTTAATGGCTCTGCACTACAAAATGTAATCTTCCCAAATGTCACAGTAAGTTATGAATATCTGAGCAGCCTAATGCACTTTACTAGCCATGAAATGTGAGAATGTAATCTTATTACCTTTTTTATGCTTGTATTTTTTTTTAATAATATTGCCTAGAAACTGATGTATAGTCTTATTCTGCATTTTAGCATGATTTGGTCTCCTTTGCGATACAGAACATTATTCAAAACTCTCCATTTCAACATATTTTAGTGTTGGCTCAAACTTCATAAACTATTTTTACAGCAACCTTCAGGGTGGTATAAGATGTTTTCTATAGGTCATACATTAATGTACAAGGTTATAGAACTTTTAAAGTATATTATTCAAACAATTCAAATAAACCTTCACAAGTTTTGTATAAGGACTTTAATTGGGCATGCTGATTATTTTCCTACTCAACAGTATATTAACAAAATGCTTTAAGCTGAAATTTGTCACTAAACCTAAGTCACTTGTATTTTCAGGAAGCCAAAATATACAGAGACCAAAAATAATTATTTTCTGTTCAATAGATATATAAAACTGGAATGACTGTAACTCATAGAAAATCCTTTTAATCCTTCAAAGTAAAGTAATGCTTTCCTAAACCACTCAGTGGGAACACGCTAAATTTTTCCTCACAGATAAGACAGGAGTAAGGTACAGTAAAAAAAAAAATGGGCAGAGTACAACAGCAGCTTCTGTCTCCAAACAGATACTCTTTTTTTTTTTTTTTTTTGGACAAATCACTTTTTTTCTCTGGACATATCCATTCATTTGTTAAATGAGAAAGTGAACTAAGTAAAAAGTAAGATTATTTTATTTACCTGCATCCTTCAAATATGCATTAACTTTTAAAAAATTCTAATCACAAATATCCAAATTTCCCCTAAGAATCCATTCCTAAGTGGATGTGATGCTGTACATGTTTGAAGTCACTAGAAACATATTAACAGACAAAGCTGGGGGAAATTACAATGCTGTGGCAGAGAACAGCACCTTCTCCCAGTTTCTTGTTTTTCCACAAGAATAAAGAGTTTCCAGCTGGGCACATAAGGTCCAAGAAAAAGACCTCATTCCCCAGCTTCCCTTGAAGCTACTAGCCATGTGACAAAATTCTGACCACTGAGGACAGGTAATTATGTGTGCAATTTCTGGTAAAAGGAAGGAACATGGCCTCTCTTTGCAACTTTTCTCCTTTCTCCTGGATGAGACGCAGAAATAACAGCAAGAGCTAGAGTAGCCATCTTGGAATCTAGGCTGTAAGCCTCATATTGAAAACAAAAAATCAGAAAGAGTTGTGGATCCTGATAATTGCAGAACTGCCACAGTAGCCCTGGACCTCTTAACTACCCAGACTTTCACCTGACAGACAAATATACCCCTACCTAGTTTAAACCACTGTTATTTTGAATCTCTCAGATATGTCTGTTGAAAACCTATATCCTAATCAATATATTGCTAACCAAAAGGCTGGAGGTTCAAGTATACCCAGAGGTCCCTCAGAAGAAAGGCCTGGCAACCAATTTCCATAAAATTAGTCACCGAAAACTCTATGGAACACAGTTCTATTCTGATACACATGAGGTCTCCATGAGCTGTAATCAACTTGACAGAAATTGGTTTTAATACATCTGCTAATGCTAACAGTATTTTCTCAGAAATAGAAAAAATTTATCTATAATTATCTCAAGTTACATATTAAAATTCCCATCTCTTATATGACAAAGGGTATTAACCTACCAACAGTGTCTATTTTGATCTACTTCTGAGAGGTGGAGGTATGCCCTAGTGCATTTAAAAACAGACATCACAGAGCAGCTTACTCCCTCTAACTATATTCTTGCTTAATACCTGGTCAACATCACCACAAAGCTATCTACTTCTATATTTCCTGGGGTTTACAGACTCCAGGAAGTAAAAGAATACCAAATGAGATGTTTCAACAAACAGATGCAACCCTCGAAGTGCTCACTTGTCTATGCCAAGAAATTTGGAAGACAGCTACCTGGCCAACTGACTGGAAGAGATCCATATTTGTGACCATTCCAAAGAAAAGTGATTCAACAGAATAAGGAAATTATCGAACAATATCATTAATATCACACGCAAATAAAATTTGCTGAAGATAATTCAAAAATGGTTGCAGCAGTACATAGACAGGGAATTGCCAGAAATTCAAACCAGATTCAGAAGAGGATATCGAACAAGGAATATCACTGCTGATGTCAAATGGATCTTGGCTGAAAGAAGAAAACACCAGAAAAATGTTTGCCTCTGTTTTATTGACTGTACAAAGGCATTCAACTGTGCGGATCATAACAAATTATGGATAACATTACAAGGAACAGGAACTTGAGAACACTTAATCGTGCTCATGAGAATCCTGTACTTAGAACAAGAGGCAGTCATTCGAACAGAACAAGGGGATACTGTGTGGTTTAAAATTAAGAAAGGTGTGGGTCAGGGTTGTATCCTTTCACTATGCTTATTCAATCTGTATGCTGAGCAAATAATCCCAGAAGCTGGACTATACGAAGAAGAATGCAGCATCAGAACCGAAGGAAGACTCATTAACAACCTGAGATACGCAGATGACACAACCTTGCTTGCTGAAAGTGAAGTGGACTTGAAGCACTTAGTGATGAAGATTAAAGACTACAGTCTTCAGTACGGATTACACCGCAACATAAAAAAAGCAAAAATCCTCACAACTGGACCAATAAGGAACATCATGATAAATGGAGAAAAGACTGAAGTTGTCAAGGATTTCATTTTACTTGTATCTACAATCAACACCCATGGAAGCAGCAGTCAAGAAATCAAAAGACGCACTGCACTGGGCAAATCTGCTACAAAAGACCTCTCTAAAATATTGAAAAGCAAAGATGTCACCTTAAGAACTAAGGTGCACCTGACCCAAACCATGGTATTTTCAACAGCCTCATATGTATCTGAAAGCTGGACAATGAATAAGGAAGACCGAAGAAGAAATGATGCCTCTGAATTACGGTGCTGGCAAGAATACCGAATATATGATGGACTGCCAAAAGAACGAAGAAATCTGTCTTGGAAAAAGTACAGCCAGAATACTCCTTAGGAGGGAGGATGGCAAGACTTCGTCTCAAATACTTTGGACATGTTATCAGGCGGGACCAGTCTCTGGAGAAGGACATTATGCTTGGTAAAGTACAGGGTCAGTGAAAAAGAGGAAGACCCTCAAGGAGCTAGACTGACACAGTGGCTGCAACAATGGGCTCAAACATAGCAACAACTGTGAGGAAGGCACAGGACCAGGCAATGTTTCTTTCTGTTGTACATGGGGTCACTATAAACTGGAATTTACTAGATGGCACCTAACAACAACAACAACATTTTTGATGCTGTACACTAATTCCCCAGGAAGAGTTCTCATGAACTTTCAGGGAAGCCAGACCATGATCCAGAAACTCTGTGTGACATATCCTCTCCCAGAACCTCATTTGATAGAAACAACAATGTGTTTTCCTTACAAGAATAGGTTTGTGATTGATACTCAGTTTTTCAAAAACAAACATTTTTCAGGGATACATACATAGATGATAAACTACTTTTTAAAAAAGCAAAGGAATGATTCACACCAGAGTTAGGGTAAGGATAATTTTTCTGGTGCAAGACACGGTTTCCAATGTACTGATATTCTTCTGTTTCAAACCTGGTGTTAGGTATATGGGTATACATCTTATTAATTTTCTAAGTATATTTATATATTTTACACATGTATCTTGGGATGTTAGATACATTTCACAATTTAAAAAAAGTTTTTAATGGTCCCATGATGAAGATATTCCCAGTGCATCTAGCAGAAGCATACATAAATTCAGTTTAGAGGGATTCTTTCAGATAAAGCCCCACTGGAAATAAAGACACAATCCAAAATTATAAAGCACATGAGAAAAAACACAGCATGAGGAAGAGACAGTAGATACATTAATAATAAGACTAGGTCCTCAAGAACTTCAAATTATAATAGATGATCAAAGACTATTTCATATTATAAAGACATTAAAGAAGGAAAACAAAATATGTAAACATTTACAAAGGGAAAGAAGCTGACCAAGCTGATTTGAAAAAAAAGCAAATAGAACTTTCAAAATAAAAAGTAATTAAAATTAAAAATTCAGTGGGCATACTGAAAAGCAGATTTGGAAGAGATGAAGAAAGAATTTAGAAACAGAAAAAGAAGGCTGAGTAAATTCTCAAAACGTAACAGAAACAAACGAACCAAAAAAAAAACCAAACCCACTGCCATCAAGTCGATTCCGACTCATAGTGGCCCTATAGGATAGAGTAGAACTGCCCCAATGGGGTTTACCAAGACTATAAATCTTTATGGAAGCAGACTGCCACATCTTTTTATCTGTGGAACAGCTAGTGGGTTCAAATCGCCAACCTTTTGGTTAGCAGCAGAGCATTTTAACCACTGCACCACCAGGGTTCCTTAGCAGAGAGACAAAGAAATAGACAATATGAAAGAGAGGCTGGGACACATGGAGGATAATATGAGAAGGTCCAGCATGTTTAATAGGAAGGCCCAGGAGGAAAACATTGCAGGGGGGGGAGTAAAAAAGAACATTTGGCTGTAACAACAGACTTTTCAAGTAACCATCAATGATGTGAATCCTCAGAAATAAGAACACAAAAAGCCTGATACAATTTGTAGACAATATTTAACACTGCAGATATTGTGACAATACAATCCATCCACATCCAGACTTATTTTGAAAATGCCATGTCCATTTTTAGATTAAAAATTTCTTGTACAGAAATTTTTGTCTCTACTAAAATATTAAATTTCTGTCAGTATAGCGTTTTTCTCAATGTTATTGATACAAACAAGGAAAATTATGAGCCAGATGCAACATATGTAAAGAAAAAGCAGTAATTTTCTCAGAAGTAGATCACCAGGCCTTTTTCTGAGGCTCCTCTGGTTGGACTCAAACCACCAACCTTTCAGTTGGCAGCCTAACATGCTAACCATTTTCACCACCCAGGAATTCCTAAATATTAGATACTGGCAATCAGTCCACTGTTTCAGGATCTAATTAGAACTCTAAAGCACTTTCACTCACTACAATAGTGATAAGGTTTGGGTAAACAAATTTTCAGCTTTCAGCAACTCAGTCTGGTTCTCCCTCTTCCCTTCTAAAACCGTCAGTTTTTAGAACAATATCAATGTCTCAGGAATCGCAAACACACTAATTTTTAGAATTTCTCATTTTGAAAAAAAGGTTAAATTTGGTATTCTCTGTAGTTGCCTTTCCTCTTCTTGCTTCCACATCTTAACACTTTGGTAAGGCCCAACTCAAAACCTCTCTCTTCTGAGAATCATTCTGATCTCTCCAACCTACAATGACTAGGTAGAGCCATATAAAATTACCAGTACTCAACTCTTTCTGACCTAAACCAATAATTTCATATGGTTCAACCTAATATTTCAATCATTATCACACATATTTTTTTCATATCACACATTTGAATCATTTATTCTCCCATTATTTCCTATTTCGGTTTTTTCTACTCAAAACAGCATAGATATAATTGCTCTTGCGAAGAGAAACTTTTTCTAAAAAGTATTTTTTATCCTTTTTAATTCCTAGAACTGTGATTGATATATGACAGACACTTAAATACATATAATTAAGTTTAAATACAATTATTTATTTCCATTAGTGAAAAATTAAGGAAAGAGATGGGAGTTCTTACTATATACCAATGGTATCAGTAAGAGATCTGAAACCGTACTTCTTATATCTTATCTCTCTTCAAAATACAAGTAGGCAATAAACTTTCTACACTATAGTAAATACTAAGATCTTTGCAAAAGCACAACTCATTTCATAAAAACATATACGCCCATATAAAGACCTGTACTTGAATGTTTACAGCAGCTTTATTGATAATCACCAAAAACTGGAAACACAAATATTCATCAACTTGTGAATGGATAAACAAGCTACGGTAGCTAATAAGGAGCAAATTGCTAACACATGAATAAATCTCAAAAACATATACTAAGTCGAAGCCAGACACAAAGGCTACATATTGTATAATTCCATTTATATGACACTCCGGAAAAGGTAAAAGTATAGGAACAGAAATGAGATCAGTGGTTGCCACGGGCAAGAGGTGGAGTAACAGAATTAAGCACGAAGGAGCACGAGGGTACTTTTGGGATAATGAAATTGTCAGTATCTTGATTGTGGTAATAGTTTTGCAACCATAACCATCTGTCAAAACTCATGGACCTATACGCCTAAAAAAAGGTGAATCTTACTGAATGTAAATTATGCTTCAGTAAATCTGATTTTAAAAAACCCAAGCCATTTATTTCAAACACAAGAGAGTAGCACCATTAACTGAGTAGATGCAACAATTCAAAACTCAGATGGAGAAGAAGCAGAATACAAGGAAATTACAAGAGGTAAACAGAAAAAGTGAATGCTCAGCATTTTGTAATTTAAGCTACAATCATAAATACATTAAGAACACTAAAAAGAATAGAATTATACCATCTCAACATGACACTGTTCTGGGCCTGGACACTTTCTGCTAAAATATTAGTAACAGTTATCAAGACTTTCTACAGCCATATAATTCCCTATTTCCAGATATACAGATTAAAGGGATTATGGTAGTCTCCATAGTCAATAATTATAATTTCCTGTCAGTCATTTAATGTTCTGGACTATTACTGCCCTCTAAGGTTTTTGTCTTCCTCCTTCCACTTACTGACTTCTGGGTCTTTCATTATCTGTCAGAAAGCCCAGAAGTACAAACAGTTTCAGCAATATTACCAACATACTTACATTCACATAAATTTTTCATTTCTACTATTATACCTAATCCTTACAAGAAAAAGGACTCTTGTAAGAGATTAGTCAGCTATTACATATCTATTTGATAGAGGAGCAAAATATCAAGGCTGTAATAATTCACAAGCTACAAATCAAACTATCAGACTCAGAGTTTCATGCTTTCCTTTTTTATTAATCTAATATTTAAATTAGGGTTTTTTTAAGTTTCTTTCAACAGCTGGCTAAAATAAGTATTTCAATACTTTGTAAACTTCACTATCTATGACAGCCTTATGCATTAAAAATCAATTAAAAAGAAAACCTAACTCAGTATGAGAAACTACCCAAAATGCATGTTTTGCTGACAATGAATTAGAAGTATCATCTTTGTATTTTTATAATTCCCAAATGTACTGGAAAGTAGTAAATGATCTTTCCCCTCTAGTTTTTCACTGCAACTTTTGTAAGAATTAGAAATTTTCAATGAACAATTGTGTGTCTAGAAAAGCAGAATTAAGCAAAAGGGTTCCACGGTCAAATAAATTGGGGAAATAATAGATTAAACAAGGCCAAAGAGATGTTTGCATGATAAAATTCTCAAAGTTTTAACATCCTACTGTGTATCCTACATCTCAAAAAGCAAGTTCCAACCACTCTGTGAACTTTCCCAAACTTATCTGACAATGGAATTCTGTGTGTGTGTGTGTGCGGACCTTTTCACAGGAATAGCATTCTTCAAAACCTTTTTTTGAGAAACACTTAAAGGGTAATGTATTTGTGTTCTTGAAGCTTATTGCTATGGGTACTATGTTTTAAGCAAAAATTTAGTCGGTTTTTCAAATTTTCAGGTAAAACTTTTTATCATAGGTTTATGATTTCTTGAAGATAATAATCATTAGTCAAAGAAAAATACACCTTAAATTAATAAGATTACTTATACTATATTTTCCTAAAGTAATCAAAAACAAACTGACTCCACTAGCCTTTCCTGAACAACTCAGTCCAAAAGTCAGGCAAGACAGATGTCCTCCCACATTAGATCAGGGGTGGTCTGTATGTCCAGTAAAGTTAACAGAGGTAACCTCTGCGAACTCTGAGACAAGGTCACTAAGGGCTTTGTGGCTCCCTTCTTATCACTGAGGAGCCCTGGTGGCGCAGTGGTTAAGTGCTGGGCTGCTAACCAAAAGGTTGGAGGTTCAAACCCACCAGCCGCTCCACAGGAAGAAGATGTTTAGGTCAGGCATCAGACACCTACTTTACTGACAATGAAGAGAACATTTTCCACGGCAATATACCAAGGCCAAAGGAAAAACTACCGAGTATATATAGTATGTTTATTCTGAACTCTCAGCACATTTTCTGAATTACTCTCCATTTTGGCTTCCTCTCTCTTAGATGGACAGTAATCTTGACTTCTCTTCCGGATGCGCAACCATTTTCTGCCAAGAGCATAAGTTCACCCAGATCTACACTTTACTAAAGTACTCAAAGCTCCAGTATTTCCCCCATATACCAGTCTCTCCAATGCAAACACATGCTCTTTCCCACGGGGTTCTCCTCCTCTTGGAAAAAAGAAATATTAGTATGTTAAAAAACCAACTGTCCCGTCTCTCAACAAATAGAACTAGACAGAAATCAGCAAAGATTAGAAGAATTCAACAACACCTTGAACAAACAGGATCTATTCAACATTTACAAAACACGCCACCCAATAACAGCAGCATACAGCCTTCGCAAGCGCTCAAAAAAACATACACTAAGATACACTATATTATGGGACATAAAAAAAGAGAAAAACTCAAAAAATTTAAAAGAACTGAACTCATACAAAGTGGGTTCCCTGGGCACAATGGAACCAAACTAGAGGTCAATACAGAAAGGCAACAGGAAAATCTCCAAATGTGGAAACTAAAAAATACACTTCCAAATAATCCATGGACCAAAGAAGTCTCAAGGTAAATAGATACTATGACCTGAATAAAACAAAAATACAACATAACAAAATTTGTGGGACACAGCTAAGGCATATATTGGAAAAGAGGAGAAGCCAATAACCTAAGCTCCCATCTCAAGAACCTAGAAAAAGAAGAGAATAAATCCAAAGCAAACAGGAGAAAAGAGACTTAAAAAAAAGCAGAATCAATGCAATTGAAACTAGGAAAACAATAGAGAAAATCAATGAAACAATGAGTTAGTTCCTTCAGAAGATCAATAAAAGTGACAAAACTCTAGCAAGACTGAGAAGAAAACAGAAAGAAAAAAACACAAATTATACTATCAGGAATGAAACGGGATCTAACTACAGACCCTGCAGACAACAAAAGGATAAGGGAACAGACCAATATTTCTCATGAATATAGATGCAAAAATTCTGAACAAAATTCTAGCCAATAGAATTCAGCATCATATCAAAAAAATAATACACCACGACCAAGTAGGATTCATACCAAGTATGCAAGGATGGTTTAACATTAGAAAATCAATCAATGTAATTCACCACATAAATAAAAGGAAAGAAAAGAATCACATGATCATCTCAATTGACGCAGAAAAGGCATTTGACAAAGTCCAACACCCATTCCTCATAAAAACTCTCAATAAAATCAGTATAGAAGGCAAATTTCTCAACTTAATAAAGGGCATCTATGCAAAACCAATGGCCAACATCATTCTTAATGGAGAGAGGCTGAAAACATTCCCCTTGAAAACAGGAACAAGACAAGGATGCCCTTTATCACCACTCCTATTTAACATTGTGCTGGAAGTTCTAGCTAGAGCAATAAGGCAAGAAAAAGAAATAAAGGGCATCCAAATTGGTAATGAAGAAGTTAAACTGTCCCTGTTTGCAGATGATGTGATACTATACGTAGAAAACCCTAAAGACTCCACGAGAAATCTACTGGAACTAATAGAAAGATTCAGCAGAGTAGGATACAAGATAAACATTCAAAAATCTGTTGGATTCCTATACATCAGTAAGGAGAACGATGAAAAGGAAATCAGGAAATCAATACCATTTTCAATAGCCCCTAAAAAGATAAAATACTTAGGAATAAATCTGACCAGGGATGTAAAAGACCTATACAAAGAAAACTACAGAAAACTACTGCATGAAACCCAAAGGGATCTACATAAATGGAAAAACATACCATGCTCATGGATAGGTAGACTCAACATTGTGAAAATGTCAATTCTACCCAAAGCAATTTACAAATACAACGCAATCCCGATCCAAATACCAACAACATTCTTCAAAGAGAAGGAAAAACTAATCATTCACTTTATATGGAAAGGGAAGAAGCCCCGAAGAAGTTAAGCACTACTGAAGAAGAAGAACAAAGTTGGAGGACTCACACTACCTGACTTCAGAACCTACTATACAGCTACAGTAGTCAAAACAGCCTGGTACTGGTACAATGACAGATACATTGACCAATGGAACAGAATTGAGAACCCAGATGTAAATCCATCCACATACGGTCACCTGATCTTCGACAAGGGCCCAAAGTCCATCAAATGCGGAAAACACAGTCTTTTTAACAAATGGTGCTGGCAAAACTGGATATCCATTTGAAAAAAAATGAAACAGGACCCATACCTCACACTGTATACAAAAACTACTTCAAAATGGATCAAAGACCTGAATATAAAGCCTAAAACTATAAAGTTCACAGAAGAAAAAATAGGACCAACACTTCAGGCCTTAATACATGGCATTAACAGGATACAAACCATAGCCATCAATGCACAAAACCCAACAGATAAGCTAGATAACCAGGATCTTCTAAAAATCAAACACCTATACTCTTCAAAAGATTTCATCAAAAGAGTAAAAAGAGAACCTACAGACTGGGAAAAAATTTTTGCACAGTACAAGTCAGACAAAGCTCTAATCTCCATAATCTACAAGAAAATCCAACACCTCTACAACAAAAAGACAAATAATCCTATTAAAAAATGGGCAAAGGAAATGAACAGACACTTCACCAAAGAAGACATTCAAATGGCCAACAGACACATGAGGAAATGCTCCCAATCACTAGCCATTAGAGAAATACAAATTAAAACCACAATGAGATACCATCTCACCCCGGCATTACTGGCACGAATCAAAAACACTGGAAATAACAAATGTTGGAGGGACTTGCAGGGAGATCGGAACTCTTATGCACTGCTGGTGGGAATGTAAAACGATACAACCATTTTGGAAAATGATATGGCGCTTCCTCAGAAAGCTAGAAATACACATACCATTCGGTAAAGCAATTCCACGCCTAGGAATATATCCTAGAGAAACAAGAGTCGTCACTCAAACAGATATATGCACACCTATGTTCATGGCAGCATTGTTCACAATAGCAAAATGATGGAAACAACCTAGATGCCCATCAACAGATGAATGGATAAATAAACTATGGTACATACACACAATGGAGTACTATGCAACGAGAAAGAACAACAATGAATCTGTGAAGCATCTCATAACATGGATGAAACTGGAGGACATTATGCTGAGTGAAATAAGTCAATCACAAAAGGACAAATATTGTATGAGACCTCTATTGTAAAAACCCATGAAAAAGTTCACACACAAAATGTAACAATTTTTGTTGATTACCAGGGATGGGAGGGGAGGGGGGAAATACTAAATAGGCAATAGATAAGTGGTATCTTGGGTGAAGGGTGAGACAGTACACAATACAGGGGAAACTAGAACAACCTGTACAAAAGGTCATGGAAGCCCCATAGACACATCCAAACTCTCTGAGGGACTGAACTGCTGGGCGGAGGGCTGTGGGGACCATGGTCTCGGAGAACATCTAGCTCAATTGGCATGACACAGCTTATAAAGACAATGCTCTACATTCTACCTTGGTGAGTAGTGTCTGGGGTCTTAAAAGCCTGTGAGCAGCCATCTAAGATACTCCACTGGTCTCATCCCTTTGGGAGCAAGGGAGAATGAAGAGAACAGGATACAAGGAAAAGATTAGTCCAAAGGACTAATTGTTCACAGCTACCAAGGCCTCCACCGGACTGAGTCCAGTACAGCTAGATGGTGCCCGGCTACCACCACTGACTGCTCTGACCAGGATCACAACAGAGGGTTCTGGACAGAGCTGGAGAAGGACGTAGAGCATTATTCTAACTCACAAAAAAAAAAAGACCAGATTTACTGGCCTAATAGGCTGGAGAAACCCCAAGAGTACGGCCCCCAGACACCCTTTCAGCTCAGAGGTGAAGTTACCTCCGAGGTTCACTGTTCAGCCTGGGAGTGGACAGCCCCCTAAAACCAAATGACACTAACGAGGTACAGGAGTCCAGTGACAAGGGCCAGAAGGCAGAAGGGGACAAGGAAGCTGGTGATAGGGAACACAGGGTTGAGTAAGGATATTGTTGATGTGTTGTGAGATTGTTAACCATTGTCATAGGGCAACATTTGTAGTAACTGTTAAATGAGAAACTGTTTTGTTCTGTAAGCCTTCATCTTAAGTGAGAATAACAGCACAATTGGAAGAGCGTAGTCACAATGTCACTGAACTGTGTATGTAGAAATTTTTGAAACGGTGTATCTTTGGCTATGTGTATTTTCACCAAAAAAAAAAACAAAAGGTTGAGAATTTAGAGGGTTAATATGTTGTGGGGTTGTTAACCAATGTCATAAAACAACACGTGTACTACTGTTTTATGAGAAACTATTTGTTCTGTAAGCCTTCACCTGAAGTACAATAAAATATTAAAAAAAAAAAAAAAAAGGATAAGGGAACACTATGAACAACTCTAAACACATAATTTGACAAATAGATGAAATGGGCCAATTCTTCTAAAAAAATACAAGCTAGCACAACTGGTCCAATATGATATAGCTTATGTGAATGACCCTACTACTATTAAGCAAATTAAATCTGTAATCTAAAAACTGTATAAAAAGAAATTTCAAGGCTCGCATAGTTTACTGAAGAATTCTGCCAAGTGTTTAAAAAAACAATTAACACCAATTCTACATAATCTCCCCCAGGAAAAAGAAGAGTGAACACTTCCCAACTCATTATATGAAGCGAGTATTTCCCAGAAAACAAAACCAGACAAAGACAGAACAAAAAAGATAACTATACACCAATATCCCTAATAAATATAGACACAAAAATATTTGACAAAATATTAGCAAAGAATATTCAGTAATATATATAAAGAATTATACACCATGACCAAGTTGATTTTATTGCAGGGATGTTAAACACAGTTTCAATATTCAAAAATCAGTCACTGTAATCTACCATACGAACAGGTTAAAGAAGAAAAACTGCACGATCATCTCAATTGATGCAGGAAAGCACTGGACAAAACTAAACACCCATTCATGATAAAAACTCTCAGAAAGATAGGAATAAAGGGGAATTTTCTCAGCTTGATAAAAAGCATCCATATAAAACCTATACTTAACATTAACACTTAATAATGAAAGACTGAATGCTTTCCCCCTAAAATTAGGAACAAGGCAAATCCTTATTCAACACAGTGCTGGAAGTTCTAGCCAGTGCAATTAGGCAAAAAAAGGAAATAAAAGGCATGCAGAACAGAAAAAAAGAAATAAAACTGTCCCTGTATGGAGATGACATGATTGTCTAAGTAGAAAAATCCAAGTAATTTACAAAAACAAAAACATTAATAAGTAAGTTCAGCAAAGTTCTAGGATGAAAAATAAAGGAAAATCCCTTGTGTTTCTATATACTAGCAATAAACATGTGGCCAATGAAATTAAAAATACCATTACAGTTGTTCAAAAAAATGAAATACTTAGGCATAAATCTCACAACACATGTACGAGACTTGTACATCGAAAACTACAAAATACTAATAAAAAAATAAAGAGGATCTAAATAAGTAAATAAACAAATGGAGAGATACACTATGTACATGGATTGAAAGACTTAAAATAGTACAGATGCGAGAGGAAAATGTAGAACAAAACTCAAATTCTTAAAAAAGGCCAGACTTGCTGGGCCAGTTGAGACTAGAGGAACCCCCAAGACTATCGCCCTGAGATATACCCTTTCAACTTTGAACTGTAGAGGTCACCTTTCAGCTAAATATCAGATTGACTTACAAAATATACAATATCTCCCGTGAGTACTGTGTTCCTTTAAAAAAGAATCATCTATGTGAGAACAAACGGTCACAGTTAACCTAAAGCAAAGATGAGAAGATTAAGGGGGCAGGGAAACTAGATTAATGGAAATGGAACAACCAGAACAGAAATAATGAGAATGCTGACACACTGAAAAATGTAACCAATGTCATCAAACAATACGTATAGAACTCCAAAAAAAATTTAAAACAGAACTTAATTGGCTTTGTAAACTTTCACCGAAAATACAATAAAACATTATTTTTAAAAAAGAGTATAGACATTAATTCTCCCTAAACTGATATAAAGGTTTAACACAACTCCTACCAAAATCCCCTCAAGATTTACTTTTTGCAAATATAGAAAATATTATTCTAATAAATTTATGGAAAAGCAAGGGAAATAGAATAGCAACAGCAATCTTGAGAAAAAAATATAAAGTGGGAGGAATCAGTTGACCCAATTTCCAAACTTAAATAACAATCATCTTCAAGACACTGAGGTATTAGAGGAGGTACAGACACATAGAGTTTTCCATAATGTTTTCATTGGTTGATTTTCAGAATTAGATTCCCAGGTCTTTCATGTTAGTCTGTCTTAGTCTGGAATCTCCGTTGATATCTGTACACCACAGGTGACCCAACTGGTATTTGAAATATTAACAACCTATGATATGCAGGTGACACTACCTTGCTTGCTGAAAAGAAGATAACTTGAAGCACTTACTGATGAAGGTCAAAGGCTACAGCCTTCAGTATGGATTATACACAAACATGAAGAAAACCAAAAAATGCTCACAACTGGAGAGACAAACAACATCACAATAAATGGAGAAAAACTGAAGTTGTCAATGATTTTATTCTACTCAACAATCATGTCCATGGAATCATCAGTCAAGAAATCAAATTACATACTGCATTGGGCAAATCTGATGCAATAAACCACTTTAAATTTTTAGAAAAGCAAAGATATCACTTTGGTGACTAAGGTATACCTGATCCAAGCCACGGTCTTTTGAATCACCTCATATGATGTGAAAGCTCAGCAAAGAAAGGGAAGACAGAAGAACTGTTGCATTCTAATTGTGTGTTGGCAAAGAATACTGAATATACCACAGACTATCAGAAGAACAAACAAATCAGTCTTAGAAGAAATACAACCAGAAGGATACTTAACAGTGAGGGTGGTGAGACTTCGGCTTGCTTACTTTGGACATACCATCAGAAAAGAGCAATTGCTACAAAAGGACATCATGTTTGGTAAAGCAAAGGGTCACTGAAAACGGGGAAAACTCTCAATGAGATGGACTGACATAGTAGCCACAACAATGGACTCAAACACACCAATTATCATGAAGATGACACAGGACTGGGCAACATAAGGTAGCCATAAGTCAGAGCCAACTCGATGGCAACTAACAACAACAATGTAAATCAATGAAACATGACAGAGAACCCTGAAACAGACCCACACAAATATGCCTACCTGTGTTCTGACAAAAGTGCAAAAGTAAGTCAATGTCTTTCCAACAAATAATACTAAAGCAATTAGACATACATAGGCTAAAAAATTAACCTTGATCTAAGTCTCACACCTTATACAAAAACTAACTCAAAATGGATTACAGATTTAAATGTAAAACATAAAACTACAGAACTTTCAGAAAAAAATAGGAGAAAATCTTTGGGATTTAGGGCTACACAAAGAGTTCTTAGACTTGACACCTAAAGCATGATTCATGAAAGGAAAACTGAATTTCATCAAAATTAAGCACTTATGCTCTCTGAGAGACCTTGTTAAGAGGATGAAAACACAAGCTACAAATGGAGAAAATATTTGCAAACCACATCTCCAATAAAGGAAAAGTATCTAAAATATATGGAGTCCCTTGGTGGTACAATAGGTTAATGCACTTGGCTGCTGACCAAAAGGTTAGCAGTTCGTGTTCACCCAGAGGCACCTCAGAAGCCCTGGCACTCTACTTCTGAAAAGGCCACCATTGAAAATCCTATGAAGCAAAGTTCTACTCTTACACACATGGGGCTGATACAAGTCAGAATCAACTTGATGGCGACTGGTAGGTAGGTGGATATCTAAAATACGTAAAGAACGCTTGAAACTCAACAGTAAAAAAGCAAACAATCCAATTAGAAAATGTGCAAAACACATCAACAGACATTTCACTGGAGAGGATATACAGACAGCAAACAAGCACATGAAAAGATGTCCAACATCATTAGCCATTTAAAAAAACCCAGAACCGTCGAGTTGACTCTGACTCCTAGAGACCCTATGGACAGAGTAGAACTGCTTGATAGGGTTTCCAGGTTGTAAATCTTTATGGGAGCAGACTGCCACATTTTTCTCCTACAGAGCGGCTGGTGGGCTCAAACTGCTGACCTTTTGGATAGCAGTCGAGTGCTTTAACCACTGTACCACCAGGGCTCCCATTAGCCATTAAACAAAAAAAAAAAAAAAAAACCCACTGCCATCCAGTCAATTCCAACTCATAGCAACCCTATAAGACAGAGTAGAACTGCCCCCACAGAGTTTCCAAGAAGCGCCTGGTGGATTCAAAATGCCAAGTTAGCAGTCATAGCTTTTAACCAATACACCACCAGGGTTTCCTATTAGCCATTCGGGAAATATAACTTAAAACCACAATGCAATTATCACTATACATCTATCAGAATGGCTAAAATAGTGACAAGGTCCCAGATGGCTTAACAGGTAAGCAGTCGGCTGCTAACCAAAATGCTGGCGGTTCTAATCCATCCAGCAGCTCTGTGGGAGAAAGACCTGGTGATTGGATCTGCTTCCGTAAAGATTGCAGCCAAGAAAACCTACGGGGCAGTTCTCCTTTGTCACATGGGGTCACTATGAGTCATAACTGAATCGACAGCACCCAACAACAACAACAAAAACAGTGACAACACCAAATGCTGGGAAGGATGTAGAAAAACTGTATCACTCATATGTTGCTGGGGGAATACAAAATAGTACAGCCACTATGGAGAACAGTTTGGCAGTTTCTTCTTAAAAAGCTAAATATACAACTACTATATGACTTAGCAATTGCACTCCTTGCAATTCCCCAGAGAAATAAAACATACGTTCACATGAAAACCTGTACACATATGTTTATAGCAACTTTATTCACAATAGCCAAAAACTAGAAACAATCCAGATGTACCTCAACGGGTAAACAGTTCAACTATGGTACATCCCTACCATGGCATACTAATTCAATAATTAGTTGTGTATAATTAGTAGTTGATATACATAACAATGTACGAGAATCATACTGAGAGAAAAAAAAGTTATATATTCTATGATTCCATTTACATAAAATTCTTGAACTGAAAAAATTATAGAAATGGGGAACAGACTAGTGGTTGCCAGAGGTTAAGGAGGGAGTGGGGCAGGAGGAAAGTGGGTGTGGCTATAAAAGGGCAACGTGGGGGGGCCCTTGTTGTGATAGAAATATTCTGTATCTTGACTGCATCAATGTCAATATTACACTAAAGTTCTGCAAGATGTTCCCACTGGGGGAAATTAGGCAAAGGATATAAGGGGAAGTCTCTCTGTATTACTTCCTACAACTGCATATGAATCTAAAATTATCTCAAAATAAAAAGTTACCTTTAAAAAAAAAAAAGCAACTGTATGTGAGGTGTCACATACTCACAGGATTAATTGTTCCAGTGATTATTTCCCATTGAAAAGCAGACTATATTAAAACAAATTAATCTCTAGTTAGTAGAAAATAAGAGCCACATGAAAGGGCAAGGAAATCTTTGTGAGCACAAATTCTGAAGCCACCTAAAGACATATATTTAGTTTCTTTTATACTTTCCTCCGTTTCAGCCCAAAAAAATAAAAAATAAATAAATCTGATATATTTAATCTCTTGCCTTATACCTAAAAAAGGCTACCACCATATACCAAAGAAAATTATATATATATTGATATTATATAGAGATTAACTACATACCCTATCAAATTAGATCTAATACTTACATTATAGAATAAATATGCAAATTTGAACCTTCAAACAGGAAATGAAATTTTCTAAATCCATTACATAATTTCAGATTCATGTGTGCACTGAAGGCTAATAAATCATTCAAACTTTCATATACAGAACCTTTTTAAATTTGCATTTATCTGCAGTAAATACTGCCATGTTCTTTAATAGCTTGCTAGTTCAATCTAGCAAACGAGTGATTTATAGCAGTGACATATTTAAAAAATCAGAAATCTGTCACTATATGACAACCAGTCAGAAGTCCATTCCACTCATATTACTCAGAATCAAAACATCACAGAATATAAAAGAAATAGCAAAAATGCCTGCATTCCATATTCTAATCAATTACTTCAGTATTTGAGTTTGATTATGTTTATAACTGTTTAAAAAACACAATTTAGCATCACTTATTACTTCACCACCCTTATTTCTTTATGTTATCATTCACTTAATCATCCAAATTCTTAAAAATATACAGTATTGTTAATTTTGATACTTCATAATTTGAAGACTCTACAAATACAATTCTGAGGAATAGCAAAATTTGGAATACATGAAAAGAAGATCTATATTGCAAATTACTGTTTTACATTTTCTCCATAAAAGACAAACTTTCACATCCTTAAAATAATTTCCTATCAGTAGTCTTATGTAGGAGGATTTATCAGATGTGAAAACAGAAACTGTATTAACAACAGGGGAATAAATTGAAAATAACCTAAATGCCAATTATAATAGATACCTGTTATTTTTCTTTTCATCCTCCATTCCATTCATGGCATTCTTCTGGCAACAGAGTACCTGACATACTAGCCATGGAGAGGTCACTTAGCCCAGACCTGGCACATACAGTTCCCCAATATCCTGGTTACAGTGATTAATCCAGAGGTGGGCAGGTGATCTAAGTAGGCCAGTCAAAATCATTGCCTAGAATTTTCTTTTGTAATTGGGAGCTGGAAAAGAAGCGCTCTTCGCCTTTGGAGTCAAAAGTTGGAAAGACGAGTGAATTAAAGACTTTCACCTGACATCTTCCCTGCCCTATGGATAGAGAAAGCCCACTTGCACCCTGAATGGAGAGAGAATATTCAGGTGACATCAACTCCCCGGTTCCAGAACTCCCTTGGTTCTTACAGCTTCATTCAGTGACATATCCTGGATATATCCTATGAATCAATCAATCCCCCTTGCACTTCAGCTAGTTTGATATGTTTCTATCTCTTGCAACCAAAAAAGCCCAGACTAACTTCAACAAGAGGGAAGGAGCTGAATTGTAACATATCCAAACAACTGTATATAACGTAGTCATTTCAAAAAATGAAGTACATGTATATCAGTAGTTCTCTACTGACAATATGTATTAGAACTGATGTCTCCTTTTCATAAAAAATACTTTGTAACGCACCCTTTACAACCCTGAAATGAAATTCATATGCTATGTTTCATCAATTAAAAATAAAAACTTAAAAATAAATCAGAAATCAGAACGTATCTTATAATCAAGCATCTTAAAATTATAATTGGAAGGGTCTTTTCTTAATAATGCATAAAATTATGGCAAATCTTATAATTAATGTGTCTTAGTTATCTAGGGAGCTATAACAGAAATATCACAAGTGGGTAGCTTTAACAAAAAAATTTTCTCACAGTTAAGGGGGCTGCTATTGTTTTTGTTAAGTACTGTCAAGTCAGTTCTGACTCACAGCGACCCTATGTATAACAGAACAAAATACTGCCCGGTCCTGTGCCATCAAAGTAACACAAATCAAATAACGAGATCAGTCTATACTTACTGGACTGACAAAAATTTGTAAATTTGGTTATGCTCAGTGTTGACGGTAAGGAGAACCCATTGCCGTCGAGTGTATGTTGACCCATAGTGACCCTACAGAAGAGGCAGGCACTAAAATACACTGCCAACAAGAGTGTGAATGGGCACAATTTTCCAGATCAATTTGATAAGTGTATGAAAATATAAAATGTGCAATAATCTTTTATATTAATCAGGGAAAATTCAACTATTGGTTAACACTTTCTATAGTTTTTATACAAATAATACTTCAGGACTTAATGTAACAAGGTACATCTACTACTAAGTTTCCTAGGACCCTCTCCTAGAGCTGTCAGAGCTTTTGTAAAAGTTTAACAATGTGAGAAAGTTTTTGCTTCCACAGTAAGAAGCTCAAAAGGAAACTGTTTTCACATACAAACTACTGCATGATGACTAGGTGCTGCATTTAACAGTTCAAAAATAGGCACCTGAACATCATGTAGAGCATGTTTCCTCATGGAAAACATATTCAAAACACATCTAAACAAATAAATAGTCTTTACATAGAGAAAACATCATCTGGCCTCATTAAAAGAAAGGTACTTCCTTACATCAGGAGAAATTTTTTACTATTTCTACGAATCATGTCAGTAGTAGCAGTACAGTAACTCTGAAATTATTATTATTATATAACAAGTAATTGCAGGATATTCTAATTTTATTATCTCCTGTGTCCTTGAGAACCAGGAATCTCAATGTGGAAGAAGGAAAATATAGATGTAACAGAGATGAGGCTGAGTAAAAAATCCTGTTGTATTAAATGTGTATTGAAGAATCACTATAAACTCATATTTTATCATACACATATGATATATATACACACGTGTGTGCATGTATCTATATGTGTGTTGTGTGTGTATATAGCTTTATCCACTGAAAAGACCTATGAATAATGACAAACACCATAGCAATGGCCATCCCTAGTGCCCGGATTATGGTCTTGAAATAACATTTTTCACTAAAAAAAAAAAAAATCAGAGCTTCTTGAAGAAATGGCTGATTCAAGGCCTGGAACTAGAAAAGAAACTAGCAAGAAAGTGATCAAACTCTACTAGGATTGTGTCAAAAGGACTCAGAAATCAGCTTAAGAAAGCTCTCACTAGCCACAGATTGCATAACTTGACATTCAATAAAGATAATACTAGCAATGGATTGAAACTCATCAAATATATTTAAACTCATTAGCTTATAATGATATTTTAAAATGAAAATAATCAATTGGTTATCTTCGGAAGATCATATCAAAAAAATGTGTTGTTTTGAAAACTAGTACTAAATAAAAGGAAAGAATTAAGCATTTATCCTGCCTTTTCAATATTATTGTACCACTGAATAAACAAATACATGAGGGAAAACATCTCTTAAAAGAAGTATTCCAGCTAATACACACACACAAAAAAAAAGAATATTACTCTTTTGCAGACCCCAGTGAATTAATGGACTAGCATTAATTGAGCTATGAATTAGCTCAGTTAATGAATTGAGCATCAACAGCAGGTAATGTAACAAAACAGAAAAAAAACTGAAACCAAAGACACAACAGAAAGATTAGTCCAAAGGACTAACGGACCACAACTACCACCATACTGAGTCCAGTACAACTAGATGGTGCCCGGCTACCACCACCAGCTGCTCCAACAGGGATCACAATAGAGGGTCCCAGACCAAGCTGGAGATAAATGTAGAAAATACTACTCACAAAAAAGACCAGACTTACTGGTCTGACAGAGACTGGAGAAACCCCAAGAGCATGGCCCCCGGATACCCTTTTAACTCAGTACTGAAGTCACTCCTGAGGTTCACCCTTCAGCCAAAGGTTACACAGGCCCATAAAACAAAACGAGACTCAAGGGGCACACCAGCCCAGGGGCAAGGACAAGAAGGCAGGAGGGGATAGGAAAGATGGCAGTGGGGAACTCGAGGTCAAGAAGAGGAGAGTGCTGACATGTCATGGGGTTGGCAACCGTGTTACAAAACAGTATGTGTATTGTTTAATGAGAAACAAATTTGCTCTGAAAAACCGTCATCTAAAGGACAATTTAAAAAAAAAAAAAAAATCTGTTCCTCAATTTTCCATTCATTGTTCCAAATACAGTGATTTAAACTTTGTTATAAAAAGAAAAAAAAAGGTGACTTCCAGGCAACACAGCGCTATAGTCAGAAGCAACATGCTGTCCCTCTGCAGCAAAGATCAGAAAAACTAAGTCAAATAGAGTCCATGTCAATCCTGAAACCCTAAGCATCAAATGAAGAGATAAAGAACTCAGCCAAGCACCAAATGGAGTAAGAAACTGATGGAGAACAGACAGTGAGGAGAGATACATACAGAGGTCCGCTATCAGCTACCACAGCACAGATCCACCATCTTGGACTCCTATCGGAGATCAGCAAACAGGGGGTATGAGAGAGTAGCTTCACGGAGCCTCCAGCAGGAGACAGAACAACTGGTAACCAACAATATAGGCTTTCCCACCTCCCACCCTTCTTCACCCCCACTTAGCCTCCTATGCTTCCTGCAGCCACAGTCTCTTGGCCGGGAAAAACCAGCTTCACTCTGGTGTCGCTTGGATTCCACCCACCCGCACTGGCCAGCTCCCTGAGTGCCTTTTGTCGGCTGCTGATGTTGCTTTTTCCTGCTTCTTTAGATTTCTTCCCTACCTCTCACCACCTTCCACTCCTTTCGCTCAAACATCTGGCTCCGTGCGCCACCTTTCCTTCTTCCTAAAGGGCTGTGAAACACCACTCAACTGTGAAACTCATTCCCGGCCCCTGCCGCCATGCTGGTGGGGACCCCGGTCTTTTTTGTTTGTTTGCTCTGATATGTTCTGTTTTCATTTGTTTGTTTGTTTTCTTTTTCTTTTCTCAGCTTGGGAGCCCCTTCTAGCAGGACACTAATGCGCGGCTTGGAAGCTGCTCCCTTACTCTGTGCAGATGCACAGGGACATCCCTGGGGACATTTCTTTTTTGTTGTTTTTTGGGGTTTTTTGGGGGGTTTTTTTTTGTTGTTGTTTGTTTGTTTGTTTAGTTCTCCTCTTTCACTTATTCCCTTTTTGTCTTTCTTCATTTCCAATTTCACAATTTATTCAGTTTTTTTCTTTTACCCTTTTTCTTTTTCTTTTTGTTTTTCCCCACTTCTCAATTTCTCATCTCTCCACTCCAATAGCAAGCTCCTTTAGCACTCTGTTTGTGTGTATGTTTTTGGCTTCTGTTCCTCTCTCTTCTCTTTCCTACTTCCCATTACCCATCTTAGCTCCACACATCACAATCTACCCCCTCCTTCCTGCCTACCTTCACCGTGCACTGAACATCACACTTCCAAGCAGCACAGGCACTGCCTACTAGAATCTGCCCTGCACTGATTCCCAATCCACACTGTCAGCCCTGGCATGTGCCACAAACAACCGATCTCAGCAACTCCCCTTCAGCTGGACCTGCCCTGCTGTACCATACCTGCATGACTGTTCCTGCCCATTGGAGAAAGAGGTGAAAAGTATCGTGCCCACAGACAAGCAAACAACAAAGAATGCACAGCCCGCCTGCTCAGGCATAACCAAATAAAACAAAAAAGCAGGATGAAACAAACAAATTTACAATCAATAAATGAGGAAAATAACCACCGAATGCCCGGAAGACAGCAAACAATATCAAAACATTTACAAAAACAGGACAGGATGGTTCCAGTAGGCATCCAAAATAAAACACCAGATGACCTTCCAGTAGAAGAAAAGGCACTAGACCTAACTGATAGGGAATTCACATCTCTAATATTCAGAATTATCCAAGAGTTGAAGCAAAAAGTAGACATAAAATGAAGAAAAAATAGACAAATTCATGGAAAATACAGACAAAAAAATGGAAAATTCAAGAAAATAATACAGAAATATAATGCTAAAATAAATTCACAACTAGAAATCATAAAAAACAACAATTAGAAATCCAAAAAAAATAAACAACAAGTTTTCAGAAATGGACAGTGTCATAGAAGGGCTGAGGAGCAGGTTTGAAACGATGGAAGATAGGATCCACAAAACTGAAAACAAACACTTGGATACAACTTTGCATGAGGAAAAATCAGATAAAAGAACAAAGAAAAATGAAGAAACCCAGACAATTATGCGGGATACAATCAAAAGCAAAAATCTACAAGTGATCGGAGTTCCAGAACAGGGGGAGAAAACAAAAAACACACAGAGAATCATTGAAGAACTGCCGACAGAAAACTTCCCCAACATCATGGAACATGAAAAGCTGACCATCCAAGAAGCTCAATGAACCCCATATAGGATAGACCCCAAAAGAAAATCACCAAGGCATATCATAATCACACTCGCCAAAACCAAAGACAAAGAATCCTGAGAGCAGCCGGAGAAAAACAAAAAGTCACATACAGAGGAGAAACAATAAGACTAAGCTCGGATTATTCAGCAGAAACCATGCAGGCAAGAAGGTAATGGGATGACATATATAAAACCCTGAAAGAAAAAAAAAATTGCCAGCCAAGAATAATATATCCTGCAAAACTCTCGTTCAAATATGATGGCGAAATTGGGTCATTTCCAGACAAACAGAAATTAAGGACTATGTAAAAACCAAACCAAACTTACAAGACTTATTAAAGGGAGTCCTTTGATCTGAGAACAAACAACATCAGACTACAGGCTGAATCTAGGACACAGGATTATACTAGCCAGATACCAACCTAGGAACCAACTCTTAAGGACTATGGAAAACCAAAAGAATTACAACAGGGAGCCAGAGAGGTTAATCTGTAAATGACAACAGCATCAGAACAATAAAAGAGGGAATAAATGGTGTAGGTATAGAATCTTCTAATGGAGAGGAAGGCAAGGCGATACCAAGTAATAAAAGACTGGTTCAAATCTAGGAAGATAAGGGTAAATTTCAAGGTAACCACAAAGAAAGTTAACAAACCTACTCATCAAAATAAAGAAAAACAAAGTCTCAGTAAAAACAAAACCTACAAAAACAAAAGAAATGAAAAAAAAAATCCACAAACAAAAGGAACTTAGCACAGGGGAGTAAGAGGAACAAAGAAAACACCAGCACGACAAATAAAAAGCACTACAAAATGTAATCCCACTCCTAGGAATACATCCTAGCGAAATAACAGCTGTCACACGAATAGACATATGCACACCCATATTCACTGCAGCACTGTTCACAATAGCAAAAAGATGGAAACAATCTAGATGCCCATCAACAGATGAAAGGATAAACAAACTATATGGTACATACACACAATGGAGTATTATGCAAAGATAAAAAACAATGATGAATCTGTGAAGCATCTCATAACATGGATGAAACTGGAAGACATTATGCTGAGTGAAATAAGTCTATCACAAAAGGACAAATATTGTATGAGACCTATACTGTAAAAACTCATGTAAAAGTCTTACACACAAAAGAAAACATCTTTGTTGGTTACAAGGGATGGGAGGGGTGGGGGGGAACTAAACAAACAACAGATAAGTGGTAATTTCGGTGAAGGATAAGACAAGTACACAGTACTGGGGAAGCCAGCACAACTTGTACAAAGAAAGGTCACAAGCTCCACAGACACTTCCAAACTCCCTGAGGGACTGAATTGCTGGGCGGAGGGCTGTGGGGACCATGGTCTCTGGGAACATCTAGCTCAACTGGCATAACACAGTTTATAAAGACAATGTTTTACATTCTACCTTGATGAGTAGCATCTGGGGTCTTAAAAGCCTGTGAGTAGCCATCTAAGATACCCCACTGGTCTCAACCCTTCAGGAGCAAGGGAGAATGAAGAGAAAAAGATACAAGGAAAAGATTAGTCTCAAGGACTAACTGACCACAGCTACCACGGCCTCCACCAGCCTGAGTCCAGTACAACTAGATGGTGCCCGGCTACCCCCACTGACTGCTCTGACCAGGATCACAATAGAGGGTCCTGGACACAGCTGAAAAAGGATGTAGAACAAAATTCTAACTCACAAAAAAAAAAAAAGACCAGATTTACTGGCCTGACAGACTGGAGAAACCCCAAGAGTATGGCCCCTGGAAACCCTTTTGGTTCAGTGATGAAGTCACTCCCAAGGTTCACTGTTTAGCCAGGGACTGGACAGCCTCATAAAACAAAATGGGACTAATGAGGTACAGCAGTCCAGGGACAAGGACTAGAAGGCAGGAGGGGACAGGAAAGCTGGTGATAGGGAACCCAAGGTTGAGAAGGGACAGTGTTGACATGTCACGGGGTTGTTAACCATTGTCATAGAGCAATATGTGTACTAACTGTTTAACGAGAAACTCTGTTCTGAAAACCTTCATCTAAGGTATTAAAAAAAAAAAAGAATTATTTATGTGAGATCAAACTGACAACAGCAATTCAAAAGTTTTGATGGGAAGCCTAGGGGGCAATGAGTGGACGATAATGGTGATGGAATAATTTGGAAAAGGATAGTGAGAATAGAAGCACAACTCTAAGAATGTAATCCATGTCACTGAATTGTACGTGTAGAAACTTTTGAAGTGGTCTAACTTTGTCTATGTATACTTTCACCAAAAAAAAAGTCCTCCAAGGTAGAAAAGGGAGAGTGTTGACATGTCATGGGGTTGTTAACCAATGTCATAAAACAATATGTGTACTATTTAATGAGAAACTATTTGCTCTATAAACCTTCATCTACAGTACAATTAAAAAAAAAAAAAGCAACCAGTCGTAATATGTCTCCTGAGGAAAGAACACAGCACCATCTAGAGTCTAGCCAAAAGGAGTGGATCCAGCGGCCACTCTGCTGGAAATGCAGAGAACAGAGGAACATTTTGAACTGCATCAGGAATACGCAATCAACAACATCCAGACTGTGAAAAACTCTGTACGTCAAAAGTCTAAGGTTCTTCAACTGATCTGAATTTAAAAGACAAACTGGAGAAGACAAAAAAGAGCAAGACTAAACTATAGACTAGGGATATATTCTTGTATATACAACAATGTGAGTACTATAAAAGTTAAGGTAGTTACTTTTACGGGAGAGAAGCGGCTGTGATTAGAGGGATTCTGGATGGCTGGCAAAATTTTGTTTCTTGACCTGGACATTGGGTTCAAATGTGTTTGCCCTTTAGATATACATTTGTTTATTTTGTTTGGTTTGGTTCTCTGTAGATGTTTTACTTTACAATTTTTTTAATGTAAAGGTACTTTCAAATGGTTAATTTGTGATTTAAACAAAAAAACTATATTCAGACATTACAATTCCATCAAAAGACTTAATTTCAGCTTTTGCAAACTAACAGCTTGCATTCCTGTACTGAACGTATATAATGCTATTTCTTTCAGCAACTGCTAAAGAACATTTGAGGCATATCCATCTGCTACGTGTTTAAGTTACCCTCAAACAGCAGTATTCACACAATGCATTCTTAAACCACTACACAGTCTACCTGAAATAATTAAACAATGGGAAATGTCTTTTAAAAAAACTCAGATATTTCTCAGGCCTGGTCTTCAAGGACATCTAAAGGGACCATCACCTCAGGCATAAGAGCTGTTATAGATTGAATTGTGTCCCCCAAAAAATGTGTACCAACTTGGCTAGCCTATGATTCCCAGTATTGTGTGGTTGTCCCCCATTCTGCATTCTGATGTAATTTTACTATGTGTTGTAAATCCTAACCTCTAATGATGTTAATGAGGCAGAATTAGAGGCAGTTACGTTAATGAGGCAGGACACAATCTACAGCCCTGGTGGTGTAGTGGTTAAGACCTACAGCTGCTAACCAAAAGGTGAACAGTTCAAACCCACCAGCTGCTCCTTGAAAACCCTATGGGGCAGTTCTGTTCTGTCCTAAACGGTTGCTATCAGTCAGAATTGACTCGACGACATATTTAAAACATCAAAACAAAACTAGTATATTTAGTTGGCCAAAAAATCCTGGAAAAATACTATACTTTAGCTCACTAATGCAGCATATACTAGAGTCAACTAACATATTAATATCAATAAAATCAGAAAGGAAAAAAAAAAACACCAAACCCACTGCCATGGAGTTGACTCCATAGGGTTTCCAAGTCTGTAAATCTCTGTGGAAGCAGATTGCTACATCTTTCTCCCATGGAGCCACTGGTGGTGGTTTCCAACTGCCAACCTTTCAGTTAGCAGGTGATCATTTTAACTACTGCACCACCAAGAGCTACTAATATCAATAAAGACTGTCTTTAATACATGGTCCATTTTCATTTCTTTTTTTTTTATCTGAGATATTATGTGGTGATTTTCTTCCCAGGGAAAAGGAACTGTAGAGTGGAGATTGTGGTGGAGGATGTGTAGGGAAGGAAAACTTAGTGAAGCAGCTACTGACAAAATTAATCCATTAAAAGTAAAATAAGGAGGCCTGGTGGTGCAAATGGTTAAGCACTTGGCTGCTAACCAAAAGGTTGGCAGTTTGAACCCACCCAGGGGCTCCACAGGAAAAAGACATGGCGATCTGCTTCCATAAAGATTACAGCCCTCTGGGGAGGTTCAGAGAAAACAACTCCAGGGCACACAACAAAAACAAATGCAAAATACAGAAGTGGTATTTTTATAGCTCATTCTCTTAAATGCTAATCCTTTCCTGCTTGCTCTTATGCTGATACTTCAGTCTCAATTGTTCAAATTGGCTAAAGACAAATCAGGATGATACTATGTAATTTAACAGATTATAAAACCAAGAAGGTAAGCAGTGCTGCAGGTTGATTTAGCATAGTCAATATTTCCCCAAACAAGAACACACTTGAAGTCAACGAACCCGAACCCGTACTTCCCAAAAGATCTACTGTGTTGCCCATCAGCATAAGCAAATGGTAGTACAAAGAATCTGGTTAAAATGAGACAACTTTGTAAGAATTCATATTTAAATGTCTTCCTCAGTATCTTGCCATCAGGAATCCCAAGCAGAGGCCCAGAGACAAGCTCATGGCTTTGAAATCTAAACTGTATAGAAACATAAGCCTTTACCTAGCTACCATTAGCTATTTGAGATCTACTATTCAGTCTGTGAAACTAAATATTGATTTTTAATAAAAACCTAATTCAGTTTGGATAAATAGGAGTTAAAATTAGTAACACATTAAGGTCCTGAAAAAATAAAACTTCTCACTTAAAATTAACTCCCAATTTAATTCAGAATTCTGATGATACCAAGTCATTACCACCACATCAAACATCCCAAGAACACTTTAACAATGCACAAAAATCATCATGGCACCTCATCACCTATACAATAAATTTCCAATCACTTAGCCTATCCTGCAAAATCTCAACAAGTTATCACTGCTCATTCTGTCTCTGTACGAACTTACTGGTCAATACCCAGAAGGAGCCTATACATCCTACTTCTTGTCTTTGCTCTCTCTTCCTAAAATTCAAAGTTTAGCTCCTACCTCTACAAAAAAAAAAAAAAAAAAAAAAAAACACTTCCAGATAACAGCTAAAAAAGAAGTGACGTTTCCCCACTCTGAATGCTAGAACATGCCTTGTGTATTATAAAGCATGCTCGGTTCACACTTAACTGCTTTTGATTATTAGTTATCTTTTTACATAAAGCTTGTCTCCAGAAGACTGTTAAGCTCCTGAGAAGGAAACTGTATTTGTAAAGTGTCTACTATGTGTCAGGCATTATTCTCAAAGATTCTAACAACAATCCTATAAGGCTGGTACTACTGTTCCCATTTTACAGATGCAAAAACTAGCTCAGAAAGATCATATAGCTTGTCCAAGATAACAAAGCTAGGAAATGAAAGAGCTAAGTCTTTCTGATTCCAAAATAGGTACTGATTCAAAAAAAAGAAAAAAAAAAAAAAACTAAATAAAATAAAGCTGTTCTAAAGCTATACAGTATATAGCAAATTTTCAAAGCGTTCTCACTTATTTAATCTTTGTAGCAACCCTTAAAGATGATGTGTTAGTTGTAATTGCAATCACTTATATCTGCCAAGCATGCTTTCACACTCCCTTTCCTCTGGTTCCTTTGAGGAACTCTTTCCTGACTTCATACACTCCCGGTAGGGATGTCAATCATGGTGCCCAATCTCGCGAAGAGTGACATGTGACAAAGGTTAGGCTATCAGAATACCACCTATTGCCATACTGATAGCTTCAGTAATAGAGCCATGATGACATCCTGGCCAGAGTCCTTCAGGGTACTTCTGTGCTAAAGACAGAGGGAAAAATGGGTTCTCTCTCCTTTTGGATTATGAGCTATAAAATGATTTTGAGCTGCCAGAGAACCAATCAGCAAGCAGGAGAGTATGAGGCTAAACACAAACAAAAGAGGCAGAGTTAAGACAGGGCAACAGAAGGGCAATGAAGATGTTTTTACATCATCTGAGCTCCTGATTCTAGTCACACTTGGATTTGGCAGTTTTCTGAGTGAGTAAATCTCCTTTCATGCTTAAGTTAGTTTTGAGTTTCTAACACTTAAATTAAAAAAAAAAAAAAAAAAAACCCAAGAAATATATACTCGTTCTAGACAAGAAAATGAGGCCCAGAAAAGTTAAGTGATTTTTCCCCAGGTCCATGTTTCAAGGAAGGGACACAATCAACATTATTTTTATTGCACAATGCTAAGGTAACTCCTCACATAGCTGTGTGAGACAGTGCCTTTTACATACTAGGCATCCAAAATTTTATCAATTATCCAATACTTATACACTGTATTAAAAAGACAGCTATTTCAATAAAAGGTATTTCCTAAAGAATACTGATTTTCCTTCTCCTCCTTAGTAACAGAACTCTGGCCCACTAGGGAAAGACGTAGTAGTCCTGGAGGTGCAGTGGTTAAGCACTCAGCTGCTAACTGAAAGGTCTGCTCTTTGAAACCACCAACGGCTCCACGGGAGAAAGATGTGGCAGTCTGCTTCCATAAGATTTACAGCCTAGTAACCCTATGGGGCTGTTCTACTCTCTCCTATAAGTTCGCTATGAGTCTGAATCGACTTGACGGCAAAGGGTTTTGGGGTTTAGGAAAGGGTGGCGAGTCTCTACAGTTACTTTCCAGTTTTCCTTGCAACAAAGTGTTGCCATGTTGATACGTAAGCGAAAGCTGTTGGGTAAAACTTCCAGGAAGATTCTTCATAAGGTTGTAACTCTTTTACCCTTCTCATTTATCTACTACTTGAACAAATCCTTATCCTGGATCATAAGGTAGAAGCCCAACATCCAGCCAAAAGAGTGAGACAGAAGCACTGAAGGACCCTGGTGAACTGGGTCAACCTTGCCAGCCCTGTACTACCTATCCCCAAAATTCTTTTATATGAGCGATACACATCTATCTTGTTTAAGTAATTGTTATTTTGAGTTTTCTTTTACATCCTAACTTACATCCTAGTCCTCTGGTTCTACGTAAGGAACAATAGCAAGAAAGCAGATGAGCAGCACTTGAGTTTTACAATGCTATGTACTCTGGAAATTTTCAATGAATACAGGATTGTCCACAAGTATATGTTATTAACACCAGATCAGATATAGTACTAAACAAGTCTTATGTACCTAGCTATACAAACATAACAACTATACTCTTTTTGTTTTGTTGTTTTTTGTTCTTTGTTGTTGTTTTTAGATAATATTTTATTGTGTTCTCAGTGACAGTTTACACACAGATTAGGTTCCCATTCAACAATTTCTATATAAATTGTTCGGTGACATTGGTTACATTCTTCACAATGAATGAACAGTCTCATTATTTCTGATCTGGATGTGCCAATTCCAGTAATCTAGTGGCCCCCTTACCTTCTCATCTTTTTTTTAAATTAATTGTTGATCTTTTTGTTTCATATAGATGACTTTTTTTTTTTTTTTTTTAAGGAGCACAGTACTCACGGGTAATATTCCTTATTTTGTTAGCCAATCTGTTATACAGCTAAGAGTTGACCTCAGGGGATCATTCTGGTTCAAGAAAAACTACATTCTATAAAGGTTTGAAATAACAATACATCAGAAAGTAATTTACTTATTTTAAAATGGATTCATTTATTATTAAAAATGGGTTCAAAAAACTTTCTTTTTGCTTTAAAAAAAAAATGAGTTCAAAAAAGACCAGGCTTACTGGCCTGACAGAGACTGGAGAAACCCCGAGAGTATGGCCCCCAGACACCCTTTTAGCTCAGCAATGAAGTCACTCCCAAGGTTCACCCTTCAGCCAAAGATTACATAGCCTCATAAAACAAAACGAGACTAATGGGGCACAACAGCCCAGGGACAAGGACTGGAAGGCAGGAGGGGACAGAAAAGCTGGTAATAGGGAACTCAAGGTCAAGAAGGGAGTGTTGACACGTCGTGGTGTTGTTAACCAATGTCATAAAACAATATGTGTACTGTTTAATGAGAAACTATTTGTTCTGTAAACATTCATCTAAAGTACCAAAAAAAAAAAAATTAAAGGAAAAAAACTGGGTTCACTGGTACTTATTGACTGATTTATCTCCAAAAATGTCAATAAAGAAATACAGTGAAACCTGTGAGAGCCAGAACTCGATGGGACTGCCTTGTTTTCCGGGTCTCACAAGTTTTTCACCTTTGACAGGCTGCAGTCTTACCACTTTTCCATGGCTTGTTTTAGTGCAAAATAGTTGCATTCTTCTTCTCTGACAGGTTTCTGCCTTACATAGGTTCTGGCTTTCATGAGTTTCACTGTATATGTAAAACAATCTTCTCTATCAACCATTATCTGTAAAAATGTTTTAAAAGAAAGCCAGAACCACATGTCCTACACACTGGTATGCCCTCTCATTACAACTTAAAATCATCTCTCTCACCCTACTTCTTTATCCAAACCACTCTGTTGTTGTATCTACACCAGGGAAGGTCAGATAAGCAGGGAACTGGTGAAGGAAAGGTCAAAACTTAAAACAAATTCCTGTGCCCTAAGAGTTCTCTCTCTAGTCAGAATCTCTGCCTCAGGTCTGCAGAAAGGTACTTTTTCTTCATAAATTTTTATTGTTTTGAGTCAGTTCTGACCCTCTTCATAATGCAATCTCTGAACAATTCTTCCTTCTACTTCATCCAGGTTATGTTAACTTACCCCAACTCAATACAACATAAATTTGATAAAAACTCAATAATTCCAAAAGTAAAATTTGGCACAATGGTGACAATCCAAAGATATACTTGGTTCCTCATATCTTACTGAAATCTATTTAAACAAAAAAAAAGTTTAAAGCTAGTAGAATAGTTTCAGTTTAGAGCATGTAAGTTATAAAACATTCTCTTTTTAATCACAAAACATACTGAAACTTTTTTAGCAAATACCTGCTGCAAGTGAAAAATTAAGAGCTCTGAATTGCATCTACTATTTTACAAAGATTACTGGCCTAGCCGAAGGAGGAAAGAGAAAATAATTTACACATTATGAAGAACACAGCTGCAACCCGAAGTTTACATTAAAGAAGGTTGAAATTGAGATGCATTTAATGTATCATTCATTTAAAGACTTTCAGCCAATCAGTGTATTCAACAGATTAATACAGAAATATATAAATGTCTTTAGGCAAGATGAACAACAGACAGCTTTACGTTATACTGGCATAATGCATCTCCATACCATTTTAACTACTCAGAAAATAATTAGGAACTTACAAAACAATATATTTATAAATTCTCTTATAAGAGCAGCTTACAAAACATCAATGCTATAAAAATGAAACTAATGAGCATCATCTCATGGGCATTTGAAGTAGTAAGTGTAAAGTCAACCTTTGCAACAGCTTAAAAAAGACAAGCTACTTAGTAAAGGCTTAATTATAAAACTTTCTTTTACAAATTAAAATTTTGTACATATATCCTAAGAAACTAACAAATGATTGAAACAGAAATAGTATTTAATTCTGTATTAACAAATGTAGTGAGAGATAAAAAATTATTCTCCATGACAATATAAAATAAACACTGTAGAAGAGTTAAACAGAAGTCTGAAAAAAGGTTAAAAATACTGGGGAAAAGTAAAATGATACATCAGAAATTAACAAGATAAGCAAGGCTTTTGGATAGGTTTTGCAACTCTGAAAGTAACATAAAATGACCTTTCTTATACTAATAGATTTTCCATTTAAAACAAAAAAAAAGGAAGAAAAGTCAGAAGAAATGTTTTAAAAAAGTAATATTTCACATTTCTTCTAATGTACATTTAAAAATAAAGGCATTTCCCATTTAAAAAAAAAAAAAAAACACTTTAAGACTAAGGCCATTATTGCTGGATTCTCTGACTCCTGGTTATAAAAAGTTCATTTTCTAAAAGCAATCAAGTGGAATATACTAACTAGACTACCTGACCCCAAACAATGCAGTTATTTCCTACCTGAAATTTAATCCAATAGTAATATACACTCCTGAGATGCTTCAGTGTCACAGTCTCTCCTGGTTCACATTACACAGACTCACTTTCTGTAAGCTAATAGTTTGATCAAGTATCTTCTTAATAGTGTTATACAGAGTGGCAAACTTTAGAGAACAAAAATTGTAATTTTTTAAAAATCTATCAATAATTGGTCGTTATCAAGTCTAATCCTCCTATGTTACATTTGCATTTCAAAGGAGGCAAAATGTATAAATCAACACTTTGTTTAATAGGGTAAAAACATCTAATAATTGTGTTCTTATAACTACATGATGATACATAAGATAAAAAGATGTTTGAATGATAATTTTTGCCAGGTAGGCAATTGATTACTCAATTCCCGTTTCATGTTAGTACAAGTAATACAAATGGATTCAAGGAAATCAGCTCATTATTTTGAAAAATGGAAAACAAAAGGAAAAAATCAAGCATTTATCCTGCCTTTCTTGTACAAACTGTACCACGGGTAACCAAACAGTCGATTTGAAAAAGTAAATTCTTCATTACAAAAGAATTCCAACTAATGAATGCAGAAAATAATAGATTTAAAACATTATCATTTGGAATCCCAGATGAAATAATGGATCTAGGCAGTGGTTACTAATGGCTGCTAAATTCATTAGATGAAAGGCTGATAGGGAACTTGAAAGTAGATGGAACTACCTATCAATACTTAAATCCACTGGATTAGTAATCTGACACCTACCAATCTTAACATCACAGAAAGAAACACAAACCAGACTTTATGTGCTTCTGATGTGATGTAAAAATAAGTACACAACCAGCCTATCAAGATATGTCACCCCCCAGAATACTAAATCTGAATCTAATCAAGCCTCTACATGTTAACAGAAAATAATCCAGAGTACAGAAAATTTTATAGAAAAATTGATCCAATTTCTTCAACAAATGAATGGCAATAAAAAAAGCTCACTGAAAAGAATCTATTGATTGAAAAAAATTTAAGAAATGTATAAGCCAAATGCAATGTGTACATCTTATTTGATCTGTGATTTGAATAAATATTTAAAACAAAACAAAAAAAATAGTAGAATATGGGGAGATTTTCAACATTGAGTGAATATTTGATAATATTTAGGAACTATTACTAATTATTTTTGGGTGTGATAATGGTACTGTGGTTTGACTGGTGTTTAAACAGTCCTTATCTTTCAGAGATGTACACTGAAGTATTTATATGAAGTAAAGACATGCCATGGGGACAGAGGGAAAAATCAAAATTTAACTAGAAATGCTTTAAGTATTACCAGTAAAGTTTAGAAGAGCAGAAGACAAGAATGCACTGTAAATAAACCTATAAACAAGCTTGATCAAGCAGCTACTATGTACAAGATCAAATAAAAGATTTACTTGTTGATAAGTGGTACTATCCATACTGAGTGGGGACAATTAACAATGAGATATATTGTCTTAGGCTGGCTTCTCTAGAGAAGCAAAACCAGTAAGGTGTATAAATATACAGAGAGAGAGATTTAAATCAAGGAATCAGCTCATGCGATTGTAGAGGCTAGAACGTCCCAAGTCCGTGCATCAGGGTAGAGGACTCTCCCAAGTCACGCAGCTGCAGAAGCTGGCAAGCCCAAGATTGGCAGGTTGGAGAGCAGGGTCTTGCTCATAAACTGTGCATGAAGATAGACGAATCCCAAGTTCGGCAGATAAGCCAACAGCTAAAGTCCAAAGAACTGGAGATGAGACAACAAGAGGCAGCTGCAGGATCCAGAGATCCAGAGAGAGCAAAAAGCCAGAATGCCTGCTTATATTCAGATGTGGGCCACACCCCCAAGAAGACTCCCTTTCATCTGACTGGCTACTCACAGTATATTCAATCATGGGAGTGATCATATTAAAACACTGAGAATCATGGATGGCCCAGCCAAGCTGACACACAATCTTAATTAACCATCACAGTTCATCCCTTGTCAACCTGGCACATGTACACATCTCCTTAAACCAGAATCTCTGAATAAAAACAATTAGGAAGTCATACTTGTGCCTAACATGATACAACTAACACGTGTACAATCGAAAATGCACTAGCCCTGTTTACAGCTTATATTTTATAAGTGAAGGAAACAAAAATATTTGATACGCACAGACAAAGCAGAAATACTCATAACAATTACAGTCCCTGTTTCTGCAACTGGTCACGTGGCTGTAACTGGTATTTAGAACTACCTTCTTCCACCACCCATTCTGTATTCCCTTTGCCCTCAGCAAGTACCTCGGCTGGTCATGGTTCTTTGCCTGGTGGGGTGACCCAAACCTTCATTTCTGAAGGGTCTGGGTCATTAGTAGTCATGTCGGAATTAGGTTGCTGTAGTTTTCCATTGACTTTAATCACAGGGCATGGTAGTACTAAGAGACGCCCTAAGGAATCTCCTGCATTCCAGACATACTCTTCTTTACCTTCATTATGTAATATCAGTCTGATTTCCTCTTGATAATCAGGATCAATCACACCAGCCAGTATGGTACCTCCCTTCTTTGCCTGTTGATCCAGAGGCATAAAGAGCCCAAAGTGGCCAGGTGGCATTCTTAACTTCTAGTTCAGTGGAATCACTGATGTGTCTCCAGGTGGGAGCATTACTCCCTTTGGAACTAAGACCTCTAGACCTGCAGACATAAGGTCACGGGGACAGGAAGCAAAAATCTTGCAAGCGGGTTACTAGGGGTAATAGTGAGTGGTGCCACTCCCATTTCCACCCCTTGATTCCTGGACCTGTGAATCCTGGCTATGGGAGAAACAGCACCATATATTGGATGCTGTTTAAGCATATACAGCCTCCTGGCGAACACTTTCCCAACCCTGCAAGGTACTGCCACCTAGCTGGCGCCGTAATTGTGTCTTTAGAAGGCCATTCCATCATTCTATCAAACCAGCTGCTTCAGGATGATGGGGAACATGGTAAGACCAGTGAATTCCATAAGCATGGGCCCACTGCCACACTTCATTTGCTGTGAAGTGAGCCCCTTGATCTGAGGCTATGCTGCGTGGGATATCATGATGGTGAATAAGGCATTCTGTAAGTCCACGGATGGTAGTTTTGGCAGAAGCATTGCATGCAGGGAAGGCAAATCCATATCCAGAGTAAGTGTCTATTCCAGTAAGGATAAAACACTGCCCTTTCCATGATGGAAGTTGTCCAATGTAATCAACTTGCCACCAGGCTGCTGGCTGATCACCTCGAAGGATGGTGCCATATCGGGGACTCAGTGTTGGTCTCTGCTGCTGGCAGACTAGGCACTCAGCAGAGGCTGTGGCCAAGTTAACCTTGGTGAGTGGAAGTCCATGCTGCTGGGCCCATGCATAACCTCCATCCCTCCCACCACGGCCACTTTGTTCATGAGCCCACTGAGCAATGACGGGAGTAGCTGGGGAAAGAGGATGACTGGTTTCCACAGAACGCGTAATCCTATCCACTTGATTGTTAAAATTATCCTCTGCTGAGGTCAGCCTTTGGTGAGCATTCACATGAGACACAAATATCTTCACTTCTTTGGCCCATTCAGAGACGTCTATCCACATACCTCTTCCCCATAAACCCTTGGCTCCAATTTTCCAATCACGGTCCTTCCAAATCCTTGACCATCCAGCCAAACCATTGGCCACAGCCCATGAATCAGTATATAATCACACATCTGGCCATTTCTCCTTCCAAGCAAAGTGAACAACCAAGTGCACTGCTTGAAGTTCGGCCCATTCAGAGGATTTCCCTTCACCGCTGTCCTTCAGGGAGGTCCCAAAAATGGTCTGTAGTGCTGCCGCAGTCCACTTCCAAGTGGCGCCTGCATATTGCGCAGAACCATCTGTAAACCAGGCACAAGTTTTCTCTTCCTCAGTCAATTGATCATAAGGAACTCCCCATGAGGCCATAGGTGCAGACTGGGAGATAGAAAGTAATGTGACAGGAGTGGAGACCATGGGCATTTGGGCCACTTTCTCATGCAAGTGACTTGTGCCTTCGGGTCCTGTTCAGGCCCGACCTCGAATGCACCACTTCCATTTAATGATGGAGTGCTGTTATGCACGTCCAACTTTACGGTTCTGTGAGTCAGACAGCACCCGGTTCATGATGGGCAGCTCAGGCCTCATGGTGACTTGGTGTCCCATGGTTAAATGTTCACTCTCTACTAAGGCCCAGTAACAAGCCAAAAGTTGTTTCTCAAAAGGAGAGTACTTATTTGCAGAGGATGGGAGAGCTTTGCTCCAAACTCCTAAGGGTCTGCACTGTGATTCACCAATAGGGGCCTGCCAAAGACTCCAAACCGCATCTCTATCTGCCACTGACACTTCAAGCAACACTGGATCAGCTGGATCACGTGGTCCAAGTGGGAGAGTGGCTTGCACAGCAGCCTGAATAGCCTGAACCTGTTGCAGAGCCTTCTCTTGTTCTGGTCCCCACTCAAAACTAGCAGCGTTTCAAGTCACTTGATAGATAGGCTGGAGTAGTGCACCCAAATGAGGAACATATTGCCTCCAAAATCCAAAGAGGGCCACTAGGCATTGTGCCTCCTTTTTAGTTGCGGAAGCAGCAAGATGCAATAACTTATCCTTCACTTTAGAAGGAATGTCTCGACATACCCCGCTCCTGGTACCAAATTTCTTAGGCTGGGTTCTCTCAAGAAGCAAAACCGGTAAAGTGTATAAATATATATATAGAAAGAGATTCATCTCAAGGAATCAGCTCACACAACTGTACAGGCTAGAACATCCCAAGTCCATGCATCAGGGTAGAGGCCTCTCCCATGTCACGCAGCTGCAGAAGCTGGCAAGCCCAAGATTGGCAGGTTGGAGAGCAGGGTCCCACTCACAGGCTGTGCACACAGACGAATCCCAAGTTCAGCAGATAAGCCAACAGCTCAAGTCCCAAGAACTGGAGATGAGATGACAGGAGGCAGCCGCAGGATCCAGAGATCCAGAGAGAGCAAAAAGCAAGAATGTCTGCTTATATTCAGATGTGGGCCACACCTCCAAGGAGACTCCCTTTCATCTGATTGGCTACTCATAGTTCACATTAAAACACTGAGAATCACGGCCCAGTCAAGTTGACACACAATCTTAACCATCACACCCATGGTAAAGCAATGTCATAAATTTTTAAGTATCTTGAGTACCAACATCTGAGAAAACTGGAAACAGACCATACCTTAATCAATTGTGTATTCTTTGCATCTATCTGGATTCAGAAGATGATCAACAAAACATATTTGAATGAATGTAGAAATGCAGACCTGTATGCAATGGTAGAGTGAAACTGATACACCTGTAATGTATGAGGTTGTACATTAACACAAATCTTTTAGAAAGAACTGTAGCAACAAAACTTCAAAAGCTTTGAGTAGAAGTTAATACCCTTTGATTCAGCAATTCAACTTCTAGAAATCTATCCCAATTAAATAAACCAAGATATGAAAATCACTTTATACATACTAGTTCAACTGCAGTTTTATTTGTAATAAAAAGCAACAAACAACTTAGATATCTCACAGTAGTGGCCCTGTAATATGCCAGCTTGGCTAGGATTAACTACATTTCCCAAAAATTCCTTTCCTGTAAGTATCTAGTTAGGGTAGGCCACAGGAGAGAGTCTGGTGGGAGACATGGATGGGGAAGTAAGGCAGCAGCCATTCTGTAGCTCACACACACTATAGCTTGTCTGCTGGCTCACCTTATTAGTATGATACAGTGGCAGGGCCTAAAACTGCCCCACCTTCCCTGCATTCTCTTTCAGCTTCTCCTACAGTTAAACTCCATGACGAAAGGAACACCTTCTGCAAAACACTCACATCATCAAGGTCAGAAGCAATAAGCAAGACCTCAAGCAGGTTTTAGTCTGCCCTTGTAAGCTCCAGTCTGTTCTTGCTCTCCCCCACGTTATACGCATCTTCTCTTCCTGATTGCTTGCCTTATCAACTTCAAACTCCAGAATCAGAAGCAAAGAGCCTTACAGAGACTGCTTAACCAGCTCCTACAACTGTGTACAGTCAAATCCTTTTAACAAATCTGTATCTTAAAGATATTTGTGGGTGGGACTTTTGTCTAGAGGAGTACAACCCAAGAAGGTTACAGAAAACCCACAAAGTTCCTAAAAGAGTTATACATGCAGAAACATTGCCAGCCTGAAGTGAAAGGCCAGAAACAGGACAGAATGCGGAGAGGGCACTGAACTCCAGATTTACACTAGTAAGAAGCAAGCATAGAGAGCTGCTCAGCTATAAAGACATGCCATCTTGCACGAAAAAGGAAAGATGACTGTCAGCTGAACCAAAAACCCAAAAGACACAGCCAAGAGCTATGGAAAACTACCCCCAGGCCTTGAGACCTAGTCAAGGAATTTTCAGCATTATCCTGGCTGGATTTTGAACTGCTATAGACCAGTGACTCCTTTGTGCATTTTAATACTTTTCAAAAAGGAAAGTGTATAGTGGGTAGAAAATGCTACTCTACACTGTATGTTGGAGACAGGTAACTTGCCTCTAGTTCCACGGGCCTACAGAGCTAGAGGAACTGTCCACAAAGCACTGTACTTAAGAACTACACCTAATGAATGTAATCCACAACTGCATCTGAACTAGATGATGAGGTTCTGGACTTTGTTCTAATGCTACAACGGTCTGAAATTTTATTTGTTGTTTTAAGTCTCTAAATTTTGGGTTAATTTGTTATGCAGCACAAATTTGTTTAATAAACTGCCACATTAAACAATAACTGGAAAATACATCTGCCACTGGCCATGACAGACTAACCAATACCAGATTTAATCTTCCACCATAAACAACTGGAAAACTAAACAAAATGTATAAACCATTTTTTAGACATTGGACAACGGGCAGAAATGGACTGGGATCACTGAGAGAAGGGAAACAAAGAAGGTACGATCACCCCAGTCTAGTCTAACCTCAGATTTAATGTCAAACAGATTTAAGAAAAGGAATACTTGACAAATATATATCAAGTACTCAACTGTAAGACAAGAGTCACTGCCTTTGCTGAAATTCAAATAAAAATTTCCAGTTTTTCTTACAAATTTATCGTAATGTACTCTTGAATACTTATGTTTTTAAAATGAGTCCAAAATTCACTATAACTCTTCATTTGAGAAAAAAATTAATGAATTAGAAAGTTTTGTTCCCACATTTTTCTAGAGTTCTCAAATTATAACCACTTTTGTAAGTGACACAGCCTTTTCAGCAACAAAATCACAAAATAATGTAAACGTTTCCAAACATCTCACCTTCACAGAATAAATTTCATTAAAAAAAAAAAAAAGTTACTTTTTCACTCACAGCTAAAATGTTACCTTTAATATCAAGGGACAGAGATTGTTTATATTTATAAATATATCACTGACAGAAAAAATAAATTTAGAAGATCCTTCTTTCCATAATAGAAAAATACCTAACTCATCTTTAAGTTCAACTCTTACTTTATCATTACCACAAATAGTGGGCCACTGAGTATTTAAAAAAATTCTATAACCACTCCCCAGCTCCTTACAGAATATTAAGTCTACTTTTTCTTTTCTCAACTTGGGAGCCCCTTCTAGCCGGGCAGTACCATGTGGCTTGGAAGCTACTCCCTTATTCTACGCAGATGCACAGGGACATCCCTGTGCGCATTTCTTTTTCCTTCTTTTTTTCTGTTTCTTTGTTTGTTTTCTTCTCTCTTATTCCCTTTTTGTCTTTCTTCATTTCCAGTTTCTTGATTTATTCTTTTTCTTCTACCCTTTTACTTTTTTTTTTTTCATTTTTGTTTTTCCCCATTTCTTACACTCTCAATAGCAAGCTCCCTTAGCACTGTTTTGTTTGTTTGTATGTTTTTGACTCCTGTTCCTCTCTCCTCTCTCTCCTCTTTCCCATACCCATCTTAGCTCCACACATCACAATCTACCCCCTCATTCATGCGTACCTGCACTGTGCACTGAACATCACACTCCCAAGCAGCACAGGCACTGCCTTCTGGAACCTGCCCTGCACTGATTCCCAATCCACACTGTCAGCCCTGGTACGTGCCACAAAAAAACCCATCTCAGCAACTCCCCTTTAGCCGGAAGTGCCCTGCTGTACCATACCTGAGCAACTGTTCCTGCCCATTGGAGAAGGAGGTAAAAAGTATCGTGCCCACAGACAAGCAAACAACAAAGAACACACAGCCCACCTGCTCAGACATAACCAAATAAAACAAAAAAGCAGGATGAAACAAACAAATCTACAATCAAGAAACAAGGAAAACAACTACTCAATGTCTCAAAGACAGCAGACAATATCAAAACATTTACAAAAACAGGACATGATGGTTCCAGTAGGCATCCAAAATAAAACACCAGATGACCTTCCAGTAGAAGAAAAGGCACTAGACCTAACTGATAGGGAATTCACATCTCTAATATTCAGAATTATCCAAGAGTTGAAGCAAAAAGTAGACATAAGATGAAGAAAAAATAGACAAATTCATGGAAAAGGCAAATAAATTTATAGAAAATACAGACATAAAAGGGAAGAATTCAAGAAAATAATACAGGACTAAAATGCTTAAATAAATTCACAACTAGAAATCATACAAAAACAACAATTAGAAATCCAAAAGATAAACAACAAGACTTCAGAAATGGACAGTGTCATAGAAGGGCTGAGGAGCAAGTCTGAAACAACAGAAGACAGGATCAGCGAAACTGAAGACAAACACTCGGATACAACTCTGAGGAAAAATCAGAAAAAACAATGAAAAAAATTGAAGAAACTCTGAGAATTATGTGGGATACAATCAAAAGCAAAAATCTTCGGGTGATCAGAGTTCCAGAACAGGGTGAGAAAACAGAAAACACAGAGGATAATTGCTGAACTGCTGACAGAAAACTTCCCCAATATCATGAAAGATGAAAATTTGACCATCCAAGAAGCTCAATGAACCCCACATAGGATAGACCCCAACAGAAAATCACCAAGGCATATCACAATCACACTCACTAAAACCACCGTTCAGCTGGGGATTGGACAGTCTCATAAAACAAAATGGGACTAATGAGGCACAGCAGTCCAGTGACAAGGACTTGAAGGCAGGAGGAGACACGAAAGCTGGTGATAGGGAACCCAAGGTTGAGAAGGGACAGTGTTAACATGCTGTGGGGTTGTTAACCGATGTCACAGGGCAATATGTGTACTGTTTAATGAGAAACTATTTGGTCTGCAAACCTTCATCTAAGGAAAAAAAAATGATCTATGTGAGATCAAATTGACAACAGCAACTCGAAAGTTTGATGGAAAGCCTAGGGGGCAGTGAGTTGAAGATAATGGTGATGGAATGATTTAGAAAAGGATAGTGAGAATAGCAGCACAACTGGAAGAATGCAATCCATGTCACTGAATTGTACATGTAGAAACTTTTGAAACGGTGTAACTTTGGCTATGTATATTTTCACCAAAAAAAAGGTCCTCCAAGGTCGAGAAGGGAGAGTGGTGACATGTCGAAGGGTTGTTAACCAATGTCATAAAACAATATGTGTACTGACTGTTTAATGAGAAACTATTTGTTCTGTAAACATTCACCTAAAGTAGAATAAAAAAAATTTTTTTTTAAGAAAAAAAATTTTCCAGGAGAAACTAAAATAAAATAATATAATCTTTAAATTCATTTCTGCACCAGTAACATATCACAATAAGCTGAAAGGAAACACATAGGTGAGGCTTCCATTATCAATCCCTCCAGGCTTCCTCAGAAACGCCATAAAAACTATAAATCTCACTTGATCGTCTATCTGACAGAATGAGGGGCACCAGTATAAAGCTTAATTATTTCTAATTTTTTATTTAAAAAATGAATAGAAATTCTAATAATTAGTTCTTACACTTAGTGAGTCGTCTTAAGCTCCACACTTTGGAGACCACCATTTTATTAGAAAATGATTGCTTCTAAGTTTGAACTTATAACTCCAAATTTTACCAAGTCCTTATCGTCCAAGTAGAAATCACAGGTGTAGCTCTGAAATCTTTCTCAAAATAAAGGAAAAGACTAAAAATATGTATGTTCATCTAAAAAAGTGAGATGAAATTTACAGATACTTTTTCTGAATATCTAACAGTCTACAGCTCTTATTGACAGGATCTCATTTAATGTTAACAACTCTGAAAGACAGACATTAATACCCACTTTTTCATCTTAGATATTCAAAAGGTGCCATTTTTAATTTTATTTGCCCTTTTTATTTTCAACATTTTTCCCAGATACTTTCTAATAGGAAATGCAGAATTCCCTGGCTCCTTAAAAGGTTAACTAAATATAACATTTTCCTGATGACACATATTCATTCATCAGTCCTATCGTTACTGTTCTTTAGATAATGAAGCTTACTATAGTTTTATTTACTCTGGATCCTCCATACTGTCACACTCTCAGCCGTCACTGCTGCTGTCATTAAACCAATCTAAAGCACTCTCAAGATCCTTCTATTTTATTATTTCAAATGTACTAAGAAAATAGACAACCACGTTTAAAAATGAAATATTAATTTGAGTCAATAACAGAACCAAAAATTAAATTAGTGGTTGCCAGGGACTGGAGGGAGGAAGGAATGGTGAGTGACAGCCAATGGGTAAGGGGTTTCTTTTGAGGAGTGATAAGAATGTTTTGAAATTAGATAGTGGTAATGGCCACACAACCTTGTGAATATATTTAAAAGCAGTGAACTGTACACTTACAAGAGAATTATGGTATGAGACTTATAGCTCAATAAAAAATAATTTTTTTTAAATCAAGTCAATAAGGTCCTTTATTTTATAATACATTGTTTGAATACAGGCGCTCTGCTAAGTATTTCAGGAGCTCTCTCTCCAGTTTTGAGTATATTCCAGTTATCCATTGCTGCCTACCTGATTGCTCCAAATTTAAAAATTTAAAATTTAAAAACAACAATCATTTTATTACCTCTCCCAGTTTCTGTGAGTAGGAATTCAGGACTGGCTGGGATAAGCAGTTCTGGCTTAAGTCTCTCGTGCAGTTGCAGTCAGACAGTGGCTAGATCTGAACATCGCTATCTTCATACAGTTTCAGGGCCTTTCCAAGTGGTCCCCCTAAATGGGCTAGTATGAGCATCCTCACAGCTTGGTGGTCTCCAAAGCTGAACTGCTTACACTTCAGCTCGGGGCTCCAAACACAACTATTCCGACTAGCCTCAAAAGTCACATACTATAGCTTCTTCAGTACTGTATAGGTTGAAAATCACAAAAATGAAAAAAAAACCAAATCTGTTGCCGCTGAGTCAATTCCAACTCATAGCAACCCTACAGAACAGAGTAGGGTTTCCAAGGAGCAGTTGGTGGATTTGAACAGCGGACTTTTTGGTTAGCAGCGGAGCTCTAAACCACTGTGTCACAAGGGCTCCAGGAAAGTCACAAAAGATCTACTAATCTAAAAAAGAGGGGAGACGGACTTTACCTCTCACTCAAATTTTAAGATCGGTGAGATGGGAGATGTTGTTGCAGCCATCATTGAAGAATACTATCTCAGAGCTATTTTTCAAAAAGCCATAGTTACCCGAAGTCAACCATGAGTTGGAATCAACTCAGAAGCAACTGGTTTTTTAAAATCTCTGAAACTATAGCATATTACATTCGGGTGGTGTCATGGACTGAAGTGTGTCCCCCAAAAAATGTGTGTAGCAACTTGGCTAGGTCATGATTCCCAGTATTGTATGATTTGTTATCTGATGTGATTTCCTTATGTGTTGTAAACCCTATCACTATGATGAGATTATATGTGATCTCCTTATGTGTTGTAAATTCTAACACTGTGATGAGATTATACTGATGAGGTTGACAAGATTAGATAGTGTCTTAATGCAATCTCTTTTGAGATATAAAAGAGAGAAGCGAGCAGAGACACATGGGAACCTCATATCACCAAGAAAACAGTGCCGAAGGCAGGGCACGTCCTTTGGACCTGAGGTTCCTGTGCAAAGAAGCTCCCAGACCAAGGAAACACTGATGCATTACAAGGACCTTTCTCCAGAGCCGACAGAGAGAGAAAGCATTCTCCTGGGGCTGATGCCCTGAATTTGGACTTATAGCCTACTGGACTATAAGAGAATAAACTTCTCTTTGTTAAAGTCATCCACTTGTGGTATTTCTGTTAAAGCAGCACTAGACGACTAAGGCAGGTGGTATCTTTGTTAGTAGGTAGCAGTCATTATGTCAACCTTACCTGTCCAAACTGGATTGTTATTTCTAGAGATGTAACTGGACAACTACAACTATTCTTGTCAAGAAACCATTTAAGTCTCATTTGAGAAAGGAATACAACTGCTGGTTATTTTAAATACCTTCCACTGACACCTTCTGATAAAAAAGAAGCAACTGCATCAAAATTTGCAAAATGGGTGACAATGGCTTGGCAGAAAATCCCAGAGATGATAAGAAGGCAACACCACCAACATTTTTTACGGCAAACAGCATGATAATGAGTAAAAACAGACACCAAGAACTCTGAATCAAAAAGTAATTCAGGTGCTCGCTTCACCAGCACATATACTAAAACTAGAACGATACAGAGATTAGCATCACCCTGCGAAAGAATGATACGTAAATTCGTGAAGCGTTCCATATTTTTATCTCTATTTGCAGATGACATGATCTTACACACAGAAACCCCCAAAGAATCCACAAGAAAACTACTGGAACTAACAGATTCAGCAAAGTTTCAGGATACAAGATAAACATACAAAATTCAGTTGGACTCCTCTATACCAACAAAGAGAACTTTGAAGATGAAATCACAAAATCAATACCATTTACACAGCCCCCAAGAAGATAAAATACTTAGGAATAAATCTAACCAGAGACCTGAAAGACCTATACAAAGAAAACTACAAGACACTACTGCAAGAAATCAAAACAGACCTACATAAGTGGAAAAACATACCTTGCTCATGGATAGGAAGACTCAACACTGTGAAAATGTCAATTCTACCCAAAGTGATTTACAAATACAATGCAATCTCCAACCAAATTCCAACTGCATTTTTTAATGAGATGGAGAAATAAATCATCAACTTCATACCGAAAGTGAAGAGGCCCTGGATAAGTAAAGCATTACTGAAAAAGAAAAACAAAGTGGAAGCTTCACAGTACCTCATTTTAGAACCACAGACCAATGGAACAGAACTGACACTCCAGATGTAAATTCATCCACCTATGAGCAGCTGATATTTGACAAAGGCCCAAAGTCTGTTAACTAGCGAAAAGACAGTCTCTTTAAGAAATGGTGCTAGCATAACTGGATGTCCATCTGCAAAAAACTGAAACAAGACCCATACCTCACACCATGTACAAAAACTAACTCAAAATGGATCAAAGACCTAAATATAAAATCTAAAACAATAAACATCATGGAAGAAAAAAGAGAGACAATGCTAGGGGCCCTAATACATGGTATAAACAGAATGCAAAACATTACTAACAATGCACAAACACAAGAAGAGAAGCTAGATAACTGGGAGCTCCTAAAAATCAAACACTTATGCTCATCAAAAGACTTCACCAAAGTTACCTCCGAGGTTCACTGTTCAGCCTGAGAGTGGACAGCCCTGAAAAACCAAATGAGACTAACGAGGTACAGGAGTCCAGTGACAAGGGCCAGAAGGCAGAAGGGGACAAGGAAGCTGGTGATAGGGAACACAAGGTTGAGTAAGGATATTGTTGATGTGTTGTGAGATTGTTAACCATTGTCATAGGGCAACATTTGTAGTAACTGTTAAATGAGAAACTGTTTTGTTCTGAAAGCCTTCATCTTAAGTGAGAATAACAGCACAAATGGAAGAGCGTAGTCAATGTCACTGAACTGTGTATGTAGAAATTTTTGAAATGGTGTATCTCTGGCTATGTGTATTTTCACAAAAAAAAAAGGTTGAGAATTTACAGGGTTAATAGGTTGTGGGGTTGTTAACCAATGTCATAAAATAACATGTGTACTACTGTTTCATGAGAAACTATTTGTTCTGTATGCCTTCACCTGAAGTACAATAAAATAAAAGAAAAAAAAAAAAAAGACTTCACCAAAAGAGTAAAAAGACAACCTACAGACTGGGAAAAATTTTTGGCTACAACACATCCAATCAGGGTCTAATCTCTAAAATCTACAAGATACTGCAAAACCTCAACAACAGAAAGACAAATAACCCAATTAAAAAATGGGCGAAGGAATCAACAGGCACTTCACCAAAGAAGACATTCACACAGCCAACAGACACATGAGGAAATGCTTACGATCATTAGCCATTAGAGAAATGCAAACCAAAACTACAATGAGATATCATCTCACCCCAACAAGGCTGGAACTAATCAAAAAAACACAAAATAATAAATGCTGGAGAGGCTGTGGAGAGACTGTAACACTTATACACTGTTGGTGGGAATGTAAAACAGTACAACCACTTTGGAAAATAGAAGTACCATACAGATCCAGCAATCCCACTCCTTCAAATATATCCTAGAGAAATAAGAGCCATCACACAAACAGATACATGCACAACTATGTTCACTGCAGCACCGTTCACAACAGCAAAAAGATGGAAACAATCTCGGTGCCCATTAACAGACAAATGGATAAACAAATCATGATATAGTCACACAATGGACTACTACACAACAATAAAAAACAACGAAGAATCCACGAAACGTCTCATAATATGGATTATTCTGGAAGGCATTAGGCTGAGTGAATTTAGACTGTCACCAAAGGACAAACATTGTATGAAACCACTATCATAAAGAACTCAAGAAAAGGTTTTAATACAGAAGAAAACATTCTTTGATGGTTACGACGGCGGGGAGGGAGGGAGAGGGGTATTCACTAACTACATAGTAGACAAGAATTACCTTAGGTGAAGGGAAGGACAACACACGATACAAAGGAAGTCAGCACAACTGGACTAAACCAAAAGCAAAGATGTTTCCTGAATACAAATAAACACTTCGAAGGAGAGAGTAGTAGGGGCGGGGGTCTGGGGACCATGGTTTCAGGGTACATCTAGGACAACTGCCATAACAAAGTTTATTAAGAAAATGTTCTGCATCCTGCTTTGGTGAGTGGCATCTGGGGTCTTAAAAGTTAGCGAACAGCCATCTAAGACACATCAATTGGTCCCAACCCGCCTGGAGCAAAGGAGAATGAAGAACACCAAAGACACAAGGAAAATATTAGCCCAAGAGACAGAAAGGGCCACATAAACCAAAGACTCCATCAGCCTGAGACCAGAAGAACTAGATGGTGCCCAGCTATCAGCAATGACCGCCCTGACATGGAACACAACACAGAATCCCTGACAGAGCAGGAGAAAAGTGGGGTGCAGAACTCAAATTCTAGTAAAAAGACCAGACTTAATAGTCTGAGACTGGAGGAACCCCAGAAGACATGGCACCTGGACACTCTGTTAGCCCAGAACTGAAACCATTCCTGAATTCAACTCTTTAGACAAAGATTAGACTGGACTGTTAAGACAGAAAATGATACTATCTCGTTAGTGATTACCCCTCCCTCTCCCTGCCTACCCTTGCAACCATCAGAGAATGTTTTTTCCTATGTGTAAACCTTTTCTTGAGTTCCTATAATAGTGGTCTCATACAATATTTGTCCTTTTGTGATTGACTTATTTCATCAGCATAATGAATGCCCTCTAGATTCATCCATGTTGTGAGATGTTTTGCGGATTTATCGTTGTTCTTTATCTTTGCATAGTATTCCATTGCGTGTATGTAACATAATTTATTTACCCATTCATCTGTTGATGGGCACTTAGGTTGTTTCCATATTTTTGCTATTGTCAATAACGCTGCCATGAACATGGAAGTGCATATGTCTATTCATGTGACGGCTCTTATTTCTCTAGGGTATATTCCTGGGAGTGGGACTGCTGGATTATATGGCATTTCTAGTTTTTTAAGGAAGCACCATATCATTTTCCAAAGTGGTTGTTCCATTTCAAATTCCCACCAGCAGTGCATAAGATTTCCAATCTCCCTGCAACCTCTCCAACATTTGTCAGTTTCTGGTTTGTTTGTTTGTTTTTGATTAGTGCCAGTAATGTCAGATGAGATGGTATCTCATTGTAGTTTTGATCTGCATTTCTCTAATGGCTAATGATTAGTGAATACCCCTCTCCCTCCCTCAAAGTGTCAACTTTGGTGAAGGGAAAGACAACACACAATATAGGGGAAGTCACCACAATTTGACCAAGGCGAAGGCATAGAAGTTTCCTAGACACATCCAAACAGCTTGAGGGACCAAGTTGCTGGGGCTGAGGGCTGGAGACCATAGTCTCGAGGGACATCTAGGTCAACTGGCATTAACACAGTTCATAAAGAAAATGTTCTACAACCCACTTTGGTGTGTAGCATCTGGGGTCTTAAAAGCTTGTGAGCGGTCATCTAAGATATACTTATTGGTCCCATTACGTCTGGAGCAAAGGAGAATGAAGAAAACCAAAGATACAAGGAAAATATTAGTCCAAAGGACTAAAGGACCACAAGAACCACAGCCTTCACCAGCCTGAGACCAGAGGAACTAGATGGTGCCCGGCTACTACCACCTACTGCTCTAACAGGGATCACGACAGAAAGTTCTGGACCGAGCAGAGAAAAATATAGAACAAACTTCAAATTTACAAAAAAAGATCAGGCTTACTCATCTGACAGAGACTGGAGGAACCCCTGAGACTATGGTTCCCGGACACTCTGCTAACTCATAACTGAAACCACTCCCAAAGCCCCCTTTTCAGACAAAGATTAAACAGGCCTATGAAACAAACAATAACACAAGTGAAGGATGTGCTTCTTAGTTCAGCCAAATATACAAGACCAAATGGGCAACTCCTGACCAAAAGCAAGACGAGAAGGCAGGAAGGGACAGGAAAATTGGACAAATAGACACAGGAAACCTGTGGTGGAAAGGGGTAGAGTGCTAACATATTGCAGGGATTGCAATCAATGTCACAAAACAATTTGTGTATGAATTTTTGAATGAGAAACTAAATTTGCGCTGTAAATTTTCACCTAAAGCACAATAAAATTTAAAAAATAAAATGAAAATAAAAACAAGCAAGTGAAAGAAAAAAGGTACTACAAAGCAGTGTGGTACTGGAGCATGAATAGACAGTTAGACCAACAGAACAGAAAAGAAAGTCCAGAAATAGACCCAGCTACAAAAAAACTAAAGCATATAAAAAAAATAAGTATCCCAAATTTGTGCAGTGAAGTTGGTCTTTTTAATTAAATGGTGTTAGGACAAGTGACTACCCATTTTGAAAGGATAAAATTGCATCCATTCCTCATATCACACACAAGAATAAAAACATCAAAAAGTGAAACCATACAAGTATTAGAAAAAAACATGGGTGAATTTTTATATAAGTGGAATGTAGGGAATTCCTACTTTCTAACTATGGTTAAAACACCAGATGCAAAAAAGTAAAAAATTATTAAAGCTGACTACAAAAAAATAAAAAACCTTTGCATGGCAAAACACCATAAGCAAAGTTAAAAAACAAAAAGCAAACTGGGACGAAGTATTTACAACATACATCATAGACAAAAGGCTAATATCCCTCAATGCAAAAATCTTTTTTTTAAATCAAGAGAAAAAAAAGACCAAAACTCCTATAGAAAAATAGGTGAAAGACAAGAACATACAATTTACAAGAAGATATAAAAATCACGCTTTAACGTGAAAAATGTTCAAATTCACTCACAAGAGAAATGCAAATTAAAATTACACTGAAATACCATCTCTCACCCATCAGTCTGGCAAAAATTCAAAGCTCAACAATACACTCCTCAGGCATGAGTGTGGATAAACAAGCATTTTCATATATTGCTAGCAGGAATGAAAAATGGTACAGCCCATATGAAGATGAATTTGGTAATATCTAACAGAACAACAAATGCATTTACACTTTCACCCAGCTATTCCACTTCAAGTAATACAACGTGAAGATATGCCTCTAACCACATAAAAATACTTAAGAACAAGGTTATTTATTATACAATATTATTTGGAAATACTGGAAACTAAGTGTCCAAGCACAAATGATTGGTTGAATAACGATGGCAGATAAACACAAAAGAAAATAATGCAGCTATAAAAAAGAACAAGTCTAAGTGATAAGAAAGCATTGTTTCACAGTTTAATAGCCAATGTCTTCTCTTTCTTTTATGTTTGGTACCTAAAATAATGATGCATCTTACAATTAATAATGTCTTAGAGTCAATGAGAAATAATAAGTGATAGGTAATAAAAAAAAAAATCAGTAAATTTTCTTTACGCAACTAAGATGCTTTTAGGAAAAAAGTCTTATCTTGCACACTAAATTAAGGCTGATTACCGTTACAAGAGACTCAGTATTATCAATCTGGTTTTCAAGCAATTGGGACTTCAAGTATTAATCGTTCCTTAAGTTTCATTCTTTAATACTATGTGCTTAATTGTAACTGTAAAATTACCTACATACATTGTAAGAAAATCAATGCTTAGCTATTTAAAATATGTAATATATTTTATGTATGTATGTATGTATATACATATGTAATATATTTTAAATAGGCTTTAAATATTAAAAAAAAAAAATCCCTTGAAAACTAGGCTTAGAGGTAACTCAAAGCTGCTAGATTGGTTAATTAATAAGTGACTGTCAGAAATTAAATGCTGAAAAAGGACAAACTCTAAACTAGAGAAATGAACACAAAATTACAGTATATCTTGAATCCAAATATAGTAAGAAGAACAGAATGCAACTGTCAGAGAAATCCCCATAAAAATATAATAAATGGTAGGAGTGCCAGAGATTTTTGTTTTCATCTGCAAGTTATGCTGGCCAAAAAATAAAACCCACAGAATAAAAAATATAGGCTTCATTTCTAATTTGCATAATTTTAATCACCACATTAATAATCCTAACAAGAGCATAACTGCTAAAAAAAAGATCAGTAAGTCAAAAATGACCAGAGAGCAAAAAATGAATTTAAAAAGCCGCAGAATGTAGGACAATGCTTATCAGTATTACCAGGTGAATCAGGAGACTATGAATGTGATGAAAGAAACTTAGGCAATTTGCTGCACTGGGAAAACAATCTGAAACCCACATTGTGACCTATGTATTTACACAAATGACAGGTGAAGAACTGGAAAGTGGAAGAATACTGTGTAGTAAATAACCTTCTAGAAATTACCCAGTCTGATGATTTTTCTATTTTGTTTAAAATTTTCCATTCCAGCTTTCACCCACCAACCGTGAATTCAGTGAACATCCTTCTTTATTTAAAATGTATTTACGATGAGCTATGAAATGTAGAAACAGAACTGAAATGACTACGTTGCCACATAGGTTACCCCAGGTAAGTCAGATATTATTCACCATAAGCTGGCCCAGTAAGTTTCTTCTCTTCTAAGGTATTAAAAATTGAAATTTGCAGTAATATAAGAAATACATACATTTTTCACATTTTGTGTTTTTCTTAGTGTGAAATATAATTCTTTGATTAAAAAAGAATGTTTGATAACCCAACATCAAGATGTAATAGAAATCAAACCAAAGAACTCAAAACAAACAATCTCCAGACATTCAGCAAGAGTTAATTATATTACCTAATTTAATAGCTCCCAAGAGCCTCGTGTTATCAAAACAGCATAACAAATATTCAAGCTAGTAAATACGTTCCTTCAAATAGAGTTAAAATATTTTTGTTTTTAAATTTGGTATTTAAAGAAGTAAAATTAGGTGCATGCTGGGCACTGGGGAGACAGAGGGAGGGAATGGGGGTTAGACATTGTCTCAGTCATCTAGTGCTGCTACAACAGAAATACCACAAGTAGATGGCTTTAACAAAGAGAAATGTATTTCTTCACAGTAAAGAAGGCGAAAAGTCCAAACTCAGGGCATCAGCTCCAGGGGAAGGCTTTCTCTCTCTGTCAGCCTTCTTCTCATCAGTGTTCCCCGGACTAGGAGCTTCTCTGCACAAGGACCTGGGTCCAAAGGGCAGGCTCTGCTCCTGGCACTGCCTTCTTGATGGTATGAGGTCCCCTATTCTCTGCTTGCTTCCCTTTCCTTTTATCTCTTGTAAGGTAAAATGTGGTGCAGGATACACCCTAGGGAAACTCCCTTTACATTGGATCAGGGATGTGGCCTGGGTAAGGGTGGTGTTACAATCCCACCCTAATCCTCTTTAACATAAAATCACAATCACAAAATGGAGACCAACCACATAATTCTGGGAATCGTTGCCCAGCCAAATTGATACATTTTTGGGGGGATAAAATTCAAACCATGACAGATATCTACTTTGCTAAGGTGGCAGAGGCCAGCTACCAGTCTATACTGAGGTCAGGCTAGCAGGCAGACTTAGAACCAAGCCATATATCTGGGCAAGTAGCAGCAGTAGAGGGTGACAGGGAATGAAATCCTGGCTTTAGGGAACGCTCTTCCCCAGATGCTTGCTGAAGCACTTGCCCCTAAGGTGCTGCTAGCACATAGTCTCTCATGAACTTACTCAGTTCTGCAAAGACAGTTATTTCTTGTAGTCACATTCATACCATTTTGAAAAGTTCTTTGAAACTAGTATTTCATATAAAGAGCTCCTTTAAACGCTTTAGACAAACACAAGTATGCTTTGCCACACAAGACGGGGTAAATAAGGATGACTCTGGGGACAGAAATAAGAAATCAGCGAAGGAAGAGGCAGTAAGGTAGCCAGCCTCAAGACAGCCCCCAATAGTCCTCAGTTCCTGGTACTCATGCCCTTGTATACTCTCCTCCAACTCTTACACACTGCTGGTAGGAATATAAAATGGTCCAACCACCTTAGAAAATAGCTTCACAGATTCTTAATGTTAAACATACACCTACCATATGTTCCAGCCATTTTACTACTAGGTATTTCACCCAAGGGAAATGGAAGTATATGTCCATATTAAGAGTTGTACACAAAAGTTCACTCTAGCTTTATCTGTAATGGACATAACCTGGAAACAATCCAGGTGTCCTTCAACAGGTGAATAGATAAACTACGGTATTAAAAAAAGAAAGAACTACAGATACTCATAATAACATGTATGAATCTCAAAATAAATTATGCTCAGTGGAAGAAGATAAAAAAAGAACACATACCATATGATTCTATTTATATACATAAAATGTATATAAAATCTTAGAAAATGCAAACTAATCTGACATAAAAGCAAATACATTCTTCAATCAAAAAACATATTCAACCATCCACTGTTTCTTCCTTCTTTTTTTCCACCTAAATTTGTCCTTTTTACTCACTTTCATACTCCAAGAGCAAAGATTTTTGTTTGTTATTCACAAATATATCCCAGAACCAACAACAGTAAGCACACAACTGAGGCACAATAAATACTAAGTGATTCCTCCTGCTAGTTTATTTCCCTTTTCTCTGTCCAAATATGGCACATGCCTACCTGTAGTTCTGTCCTTTAAAGCTACCTACAAGCCCTTAATTACCTACTTTCTGTCTTCCATAAGCCTGGTAAATTATTTCCTAAATTAAGTTTTTAATGATTAAAGAAATAAGTAATAATCAAGGAGAGGTCAGTTATTTCATTTAAACATACAACCATATTTGATGGGCCTTATCTATTAGATAGAGCCCTGGTGGCGCAGTGATTGAAGAGATCGACTGCTAACTGAGGCACTGGCAGTTCAAATCCACCAGCCACTCCTTGGAAACCCTATAAGGCAGTTCTGCTCTGTCCTAGGGTAATTATGAGTTGAAATCGACTCCACGGCAATGGGTTTGACTTTTTGATCTGTTAGATGATAAGAAACTAAACTAAGCACAGCTACTTTCACTAAAACAAATTACGCATGATATTACTTACAATTTTATGTAATTATATATACTGTATATATATATACACAAAACTACGATACGTAACAGTGATACATTAATTTTAAACAACAAAAAGGAAATTCTTTCTCCATATATTAACAACACTGAGAAATGTTACAACTATTAATCGTGTTACCTAATTTGGTAAACTTTCCTTCATATATACACATAAACAAATGAAAACAATTTGGGGAGGAGAAGTAGGAAACCTAGAGAAAAGAAGGGTTACGATACATGTAGCCGACTTAAATAGAGACTGTAAAAAATAATATGCTCACAATCTGGAATTAATACCTAGGTTTGAATCCTGACGTCGGGCCAAGATGGCGGAGTGGTCAGACGCTTTTGGTGTTCTCTCTTACAGCAAAGACCCAAAAAAACAAGTGAATCAATTATATATGGCCATCTAGAAGCCCTGACCATCAAAGGCAAAGTTGAGGAACCGGACTGTGTGGCAGGGGGAGGGTGAGACAGTTTGGAAGCAACAAGGAGTTGTCAGACCTGACCCACCGAGAGCCTGAGCCCTTCAGCCTGGATCAGCTCGAAGGTAAGCTGTGAGGCAGGCAAGCAGCGGCACTCAGGAGGCGTTTCCCGCACCAGGAGAGACCCAGCGGCAGAGTCTACTCGGCCATCCAGAACCAGTGAGAAGCAGCCCTTGATCAACAAAAGATTAAGTACTTGCTTAGAGGCTTAATAAGTTGTGGGGTTGTTAACCAATGTCAAAAAACAACATGTGTACTACTATTTCATGAGAAACTATTTGCTCTGTAAGCTTTCACCTGAAGTACAATAAAATATATATTAAAAAAAAAAAAAAAAAAAAAGATTAAGTACTTGCATCCAGCCTACCACGCGGATCAAAAACACCCCCATTTACCTCCCTGTTCCCTGCTCTGCATGGGGCCCCGGATTGGCTTCAGCAATTGCCAAGTCCCCTGGGCCAGAAGTAGGACACGTCACACGCCCTGAGCCATTCTCCCAGCCTTGGAGAGGGAACAAATTAACAAACAAGGGAAAAAATAAACTGCCAGCTCCCCTAAGCCAGGAACTCAGGGTAGGCACAGCTCCTTTGCCTAGGAACAGGTATAAGGGATCCACGGACTTTGAGTGCCTTTCCCCCTGCATAGACTTGTATGGGCCCATTTCAACAGCGTAGGCTCTCATTACCACAGTACAGCAGGGTATATACTGGAAGCCTAACTTAACTGTTTCAGCTGTGAAGTGACAGATTCGTGACATTTAACACTGCTCTGTCCATTAAGCAGAGTCTTCACCTACCCACATCAGGGGCCTGAGGACTGGTGGCTCCACCCATGCTACCAAGCCACCTGTGACAGGGGCCCATGAATAAGAGGTGCCCCCCAGTCCTTACAGCCAACAGCATTGGGTTCTAACAGTCTGGCTGCAAAACCCACCCATCTACATGGTCTAGGGAACAGGGACATGCTTTCCTCCTGGACACTCTGGGGTGGCCATTAGCCCCCAACCTTGCTCAGCCTGTGTCCCCCTGCTGCAGCCAGATGCCTGTGCCTACACCAATCATCCATGCCTGTCCAGAACTGTAGGTGAGAGCCTGCACCACACACTTGGTGGCCAACTACCTGGATACCTCAGCTGAATTCATACAGAAGGAATGGGCAGACTCCTGGGCTCATGTACTTAGTGACAAGTCTGGAAACTGGGGGCAGGACACTGGAGCTTCAAGGGTGCTGGTGACTGGGCTAGCTCACACGAACAGCCTATTTGGGCATATCAGAACAAAACAAAACAAGAAGCTAGGACACAGTAAGCAAACATAAAATAAATAAATGTAATAACTTACTGATGGCTCGGAGACAACAGTCAATATCAAATCACATAAAGAGGGAGTCCATGATGGCTTCAGCAAGCTCCCAAAATAAAGACTCTAGAAATTTTTCAGAGGAAGAAAATTTCTTGGAATTACCAGAGGCAGAATACAGAACTCTTCAAGAAATTAGGAAGGAATTTAAGCAAAATGTAGAACATGCTATAGAGGAAATTAAAAAGATTAGAGAAGAGCATAATGACAAATTTAATAGGCTGCAAGAATCCATAGAGAGACAGCAATCAGAAATCCAGAAGATTAACAATAAAATTTCAGAATTAGACAACTCAATAGAAAGTCACAGGAGCAGAATTGAAGCAATGGAATTCAAAATTAGTGAGACTGAAGATAAAGCACTTGACACCAACTTATTTGAGGAAAAATTAGGTTTGAATACTGGGTCTGCCTGTTAGCTGTGTTTTGGGACACATACAAGGGGGATAGTTAGGACAATTACTTCATGGGGATATGGAGATTGAAGGCATATAAAGTGCTTAAAGCTGCGTCTGCCCAGTAAGTGTTCAATAAATGTTAGCAATTATTAAAATGTATAAATACAAGGTAATAATTTATTAGTTAAGAAATGAGGTTTTTTAAATGATTTATCAAGTATTTAGAAATAAAAACAAAAGAACCTGCATTAACAATCAGATTCCCTCAGACATACACAGAGAAAACACTTTAAAATTCAAATATTTCTATCATAAACTTAAAATAACAAGAAATTAGAAAAGGGTTTACTTATTCAAAACACCTAAAGTAAACTGATGTTATGTTAGTATAATCTCATTTTAATAGTTTTATTATAACTAAAATCAAGGATTCATATGAGTGTCCTAAAAATCTAGGTATCCTTTAGCATGACACACATTTACATCACTTCAGCAAATAAAATTCATGTTTTCTTCCAAGAAATTAGGAAAAAAATAATGAAGAATTTAAAAAAAGAAATTAGGAAAGGATAACTCACTTTATTAAAAAATCATTTCCTAATTTCTTCTATTTTTTAATTTTGCTAGTATGAAAAGTGTTGTTAGTTGACCTCAAGTCAACCCCCAACTCATAGCGACTCCATGCACAATGAGATCCAATGACTGTGATTCACAGAATTTTCACTGGCTTATTTTTCAGAAGTAGATAGCCAAGCCTTTCTTCCTAGTCTGTCTTAGTATGGAAGCTCCACTGAAACCTGTTCAACATCACAGCACATGCAATCCTCTACTGACAGTCAGGTGGTGGCTGCTCTTAAGGTGCACAGGCTGGGAATCAAACCGGAGTCTCCCGCATGGAAAGTGAAAACTCTACTACTGAACTAGCATTGCCCACTCAGAAGCAAATGAAGTATGTGTAAATAAATTGCTTTACAAAAAGTTACTTTACCAAAGAAAACTATAACAGAATTCCTCTGAACAAGTTCCAGTGATTAAATTTAGAAACAAACCTACTTTATGAAAATAAAAAACAACTGTGTTCAAAACATATGGATACCTACTTATCTGCATTAGTTGGATGGGCCTTATCTAAGTTCAAGGACTTTTCAATTACATTCAAGGACTTTTCAATTACTTTCAAGTCCATGAACAACAATTGGTCTCTACTCGCCTGCAGCAACTGAAGGAGAGTCATGAATAGGAGGAGGAAAAGAAACGAGTGTCTAATTGCATCCATGAATAACTGCCCCCTTTGCCATGAGACCAGAAGAACTGGATGCTACCACCCAGCTACCACTACTGAACATTTTGATCAAAGATTCTACAGAAGAATCCTGATCAAAAGGTGGAAAAAGCATAACAGAATTTCAAATTCTTACGGACTCCAGACTTTCCAGAGCCATGGAGGCTGGATGAACCCCTTAAACTACTGCTGTGAGATCATCTTTCAACCTTAAACATTCCAAAAGTACCCCCTAAAGTCTTCTTAAAATCAAATAACAGTTTTGCTTAATTAGTAAAGAATGTCTGCCTTGAATGTTGTGCTCTTTTAAGATCTATCTATATGGGATCAAACAGACAATAGCAACTCAAAAGATTAGATAGGAAACTTAGGTGGCAGTGAGTTCATTTTAACAGGAAGAACAACTCAGAAAAGGAGGGTGAGAATGGGGTTGTATAATTTAAAGAATGTAATCAACGTTGCTGAATTGTACATGTAGAAATTGCTGGATTGGTGTATGTTCTGCTGTGGATATTCTCAACAAAAATAAGGTTTTTTGTTTTTTTTTTTTTAAAAAAACTCAAGTCCAAGAAGTCTAAATGGAGCTAAGCAAAATAAGCAAAGCAATACCAAACAGTATTCTCCAGGTTTTAATATCGAAGTAAAACATATACAGTACACTGCATTACAAAAAGGCACTTCCTCTGCTCTGATAAATTGCCAAAATGACCCCTTTCTCTATTCCAGAACAGTCCAGTTGCCATCTAGTTGATTCCTACACATGGCAACCTCACGTGTGTCATAGTGGATCTAGGCTCCATAGGGGTTTAAATGGCTAATTTTTTCAGAAGCACATCATCAGACCTTTCTTCCAAGGTACCTTTGAGTAGACTCAAACCTTTAGTCTTTCAGTCAGCAGCCAAGCTGGTTAACCATCTGCACCACCCAGGGACTCTGTCCCCTTTCTAGGAGGACTACTTATAAAAAGTCATCCCTTTAGAAAGGCAACATACAATATGGGGGAAGTCAGGACAACATGACCAAGGCAAGAGAGGACACTGACAGGAACACAAGAATAAAGGGCAATTACAGCAACTACTATAGCTTAGACAATTCTGCAACAACAGCATCAACGAACAATAATTTACAAATGGATAAACAGATACGCCAAGAGATGTGGGAGGATGTAAGGGAACACACCCACCAGCAGATACAGGATTAGTGGTGGATATTTCTATATGCATGACTGTAGGTGCAGCTCATATACAGCACATAAGGAGTATAGTCATGAAAACCTCTTAGACATAAACACCTCACAGGATGAAGTTCCCAGACTAGAAGACAAAGGACCATAGACTCGGGGGACATCTACGTCAATTGGCACAAGAGAGTTCGTAAAAACAATGTTCTGCATCCTACTTTGGTGAGTAGTGTCTGGGGTCTTAAAAGCTTGTGAGTGGCCATCTAAATACAACTACTGGTCTTTTTCCATCAGGAGTAAAGGAAACTGAAGACAACCAAAGACTCAAGAGAGCACTTAATCCAAAGGTCTAATGGACCACATGAACCACATCCTCCACAATCCCATAACCAGAACTAGATGGTGCCCAGCTACTACTACCAACTCTGACTGGGATCACAAAATAGGATCCTAGACAGAGCAGGAGAAAAATGTAGAACAAAAAATCAAATTCACAAAAAAGACCAGACTTAATGACAGAGACTGGAGGAACCCCCAACACTATGGCCTTAAGACACCTTTCTGACCTGGAAGTGAAACCATTTCCAGACACCACCTCCCAGCCCAACAATAGACAAGCCTGTAAGGTAAGTAATAACACCCGAGAGGAACGTACTCCTTAGAACAAGATCAAAAGGGCACTATCTGCCCAAAAGCAAAAATGAGAAGGCAGAGGGGTAAAAAATCAGCATGAAGGGAAATGGGGAATCCAGGACAGAAATGGGGAGAGTGCTGACACATTGTGGGGAATGAAACCAAGGTCACTTTATGGACACTTTATGTACAAAGTAAGTAATGGGAAACTAATTTGCTCAGTAAACTTGCACCTAATGCACAAAAAAAGAAGAAAAAAAAAGTCATCCGTTTAATGTCCCATACCAGGGTAAGCATCATTAACAATCTCTTCATCAGGCACCTTTGTGCAGGGTATACACTGTACAACCATTATGTGAAGTCCCTGAATAAAAAGAAGTAGCCTAGCTTAAAATTTACATCAGCCTCTTAGTCAAAATATATGAACACTCTGCTTCTTGAAACACCACCTTCAAAATAAGATTCAACCCTGATTAAATTAAATTTTATTTAAAGCAACAAAAAAGCTCCTGCAGTTAACACAGATGCCATAAGGACTCAAGGCACAGAGTCATATTTAGCTAACATTTCTTGTGTATCCAATACATTCCAGACACTAAACTACAAACATTCACGTTACATTAATCCTCACAACTACCCCACATAAAATGCAAATTATCTGCATTTTACAGACAAGGCAACGAAGCTCAGAAAGTTAATTTTCTCAAGGTCCACGGCTAAGCAAAATATTACTTGTTCTTTTAGTTTATAAATATTTACTAAGCAGCCACTATATGACAGGCACATAGTAGGTTCTAGGGATACTAAGGTGAATAAAGTATCTCTATCTTCAAGTAAGAAAAGATAAACATGAGTCTGCATTAAGCTCTGATGATAGGGCCCATTTTATAAAAATAAGGTGTTACCAGTTCAGTCCCTTAAACTATACCCTTCATTCTTTTTATTTATAACAGCTTTATTGAAATGTAATTCACATAATATATAATTCACCCTTGTATACATTTTAGTGTGGCTTTTAGTATATTCAGAGATGTGCAACTATCACTATTGTGTAATTTTACAACATTTTGACCCCCCAAAAAGAAACTCCATAGCAGTCACTCCTCATCCTCTTTCTCCCTCCAGCCCCTGGCAACCACTAATCTACTTTCCACTTTAGGATCTGCCTATTCTAGACATTTCATATGAATGGAATCATATCCTATATAGCCTTTTGTGTCTGCCTTCTTTCACTCAGCATGTTTTCAAGGTTCATCCCTGTTGAGCATATATCAGTACTTCACTCCTTTGTATGGCTGAATATCATCTCTGTATCGATATACCACATTTTGTTGATCCATTTATCACATGATTAACATTTGGGTTGTTTCCACTTTTTGGCTATTGTGATGGTTAAGATTGTGTATCAGTTTGGCTGGGCCATGATTCTCAGTGTTTTGGGAGTCATATAATGTTGTGATTACTTCCATGTTGAGATCTGATATGTGATCACTGCCGTCATGGCATCTGCTGCGAGTAACCAATCAGTTAAAAGGGAGTTTCCCTGGGCCTGTGGCCTGCATCGAATATAAGCAGACATTCTGGGAAGGCTTGCGGGCTTTTTGCTGGTGCTGGATGGTGCAGCTGGCTCCTGTTCGTCTGACCTCCGGTTTTTGGGACTTGAGCTAGCAGCTTACCTGCAGTCTTGCCTACCGATCTTGGGATTCATCGATCTTCGCAGCCTGCGAGCAAAAGCCTTGGTCTCTGACCTGCTGATCTTGGGTTCACCAGCCCCTGCAGCTATGTGAATCAGGAGAAGCCTCTATCTGACTCATGGATTTGGGACATTCCAGCCTCTACAACCATGTGAGCCATTTCCTTAATATAAATCTTTCTATATATATTTATACACTTTACTGGTTTTGCTTCTCTAGAGAATCCAGCCTAAGACAATTATAAATAATGACACCATGAACATTTTATGTCTGTATATATGTTTTCAATCCTCTTGGTATGCCTTTCATTTTTAAAGTAACATAGGATTTGAAAAAGTGCTTTACATCATCTCATCTGATCTCACACAGTGCTATAGGTCAGCTGGACAGGCTTATTATCTCTGCTGGCAGATGAGAAGACTGAGAGTGATTAAGTGATTAAGATGAGGTCATATCCAGCATAGAAATAGAATTAGGCATAAAACCAATTCTTTCTTCATTGCATTTTTTTAAATAAAATGCATTAAAACCAATTATTCAAAATTCTGTTACCTAGATGACATGGCAAAAATATGTCATAAAGCAAAAGTCTCTATTTTGTGATGAAATACTGCAATGAAGTAACTATAGGAACATGGGAATTTTTTCCCCAGAATCCTCACCCAGATGATGTTTCCTCTTATACTCAATTTTTAGCAATGATTCTCAAAAGGCTACAAATGGCCATCAGTCAGAATTAGAGACTAGTTATCATCTGAACAGTCAAGATACTTGCTTGAAAAAGAAATGAGCTTATGGTCATGCTCATCTCCCTAGCAGAAATACTCCTAGGATGCAGAAATAAAGGGATATTTTCATTCAGGCATGCATTCACTGATTCATTTATTCAACAAATATTTATCAGTCCCCAGGCTCTTCCCAAGTTCTAGAGAAGATATTTTAACACAAGCCACAAGCCTCACTTCTTCCCCCACTCTGCTCAATGGCAGTTCAAACCTTCCTGAACCAAAAAAAACCTCTTCCTAAACCAAAAGATAAAGGGAGTAAACCACAAAAAACCACACTAGAACTTACCAAATAAAAGTAGATAATTACATTCAACATTTTAAAATCAAATCAGAAAGAAAAATTAATCATGCATAAGAAAATTTTGCAATCTAAACTATGTAACCACTAGGACCTGATATTATCTCCAATTTTCCAAAACATGTATTTGCAACTTCTTAACTGACATGCCATTTTCCACCGGGGAAAAAAAAAAATTTAATGGTAATCTTCTGCAAGCGTTCCTTCTAAACACTAACCTTCCTTCACGGGGCCCTGGTGGCACAGTGGTTATATGCTAACATGTACGTTTTCCTCTTTATTGTGCCTTGACTTCCCAGAGAAACTTCAAATTGTGTGTATGTGTGTGTGTGAGTGTGAAAGAGCGCTGAAGAGAGAATTTAGGTTTTATTTTAACATACTCACATTTAAAGGTGAGAAAAAGGCAAAGGTAGTAAATGGAAGAGAAAAAGCAAACGGGATTATAAAGACTGTTGACATAACAAAATATACAAATCATAAAACTGTTCTTGCTAGCAGGATCAAATTCTTTAACACACATTTATATACTCATCTTACCCTTCAGAAAGTAACCAGACATATTTTTAGTAGGTCTAAACAAAGCTTGTCTTTTCAAATAAAAGATAAAACATAAACTCATGTTTGCTTCAAAAATAAATACTGTGAGATAAGCTCCACTATGGAAGTAGTAAGATCATAAAATCACTATTTTATAATAGTTGGATCTATGTAAATCATACTTGAAAATTCTTTTAATTAGCATTTTAATCAAAATAAAAGTTTAGTCCAGACAGAGCAGGAGAAAAGTGTAGACCAAATTCGAATTCACAAAAAAAGACAACACGTACTGGTCTGACACAGACTGGAGGAACCCCAAAAAACTATGGCCCTCAGAAATCCTTTTAACTCAGAACTGAAGTCACTCCCAAAGTTCACCCTTCAGCCAAAGATTACACAAGTCTATTTAAAAAAAAAAACAGTAACACACACGTGAGGAACGTGCTTCTTAGTTCAATCATGTAAATGAGACCAAATGGGCAACATCTGCCCAAAAGAAAAGACGAGAAGGCAGGACGGGACAGGAAAACCAGAAAAATGGAAATGCGGAATCCGGGGTGGAAAAAGGGATAGTGTTGATCCAACGCAGGGATGGCAACCAATGTCACAAAACAACCTGTGTATAAATTGTTGAACAAGAAACTAATTTGCTCCATAAACTTTCACCTAAAGCACAATAAAATAAAAATTTAATGAAATATATGTTGAAATCTGGAATGCCACACGGTTTTAATAGATATATTTTTACATCCTCCTATTGGAGGGAAAAAATGAGATATCCAAGAACAACATCTAAAAAATTCAAATGACTTTTCATTACTCTAATTCCTAAACCAACAAATTTCTTTCAGTATATCAACTGATTTTTGACAAGGGCACTAAGTCCATTCAATGGGGAAAGAACAGTCTCTTCAATAAATGGGGCTGGGAAAATTGAACTTCAACATGCAGAAAAATGAAACAGGATCCGTGCCTCACATCATACACAAAAACAAATTCAAACTGGATTAAGGACCTAAATATGCAAACTAAAACCATAAAATTCTTAGAAGCAAAAGCAGGGGCAATGCTGTCAGGCCTAGCCTTTAACAATGGATTATCTAATATAATAACAAAAGCACAAACAATAAAAGACAAAATGAATAAACGGGACTTCATAAAAATGAAAAATGTTTGTTCATCAAAAGACTTTATCAAAAAAAGTGAAAAGACAAGCCACCGACTGGGAAAATATCTTCGGAAACCATATATCCGACAAGAACCTAATAACCAAAATATATATAAAACTTTGACAACTTAACAACAAAAAGAAAATAGCCCCATCATAAAATGGTCAAATGACTTGAACAGACATTTCACCAAAGAGGACATTCGTTTGGATGTCCGCCAAACACATGAAACGATGCTCAGCATCATTAGCCATCAGACAAATGCAAATCAAAATCACAATGAAATACCATCTCACTCCCACTAGGATGGCTAAGATTAAAAAAAAAAAAAAAAATCAGAAAACAACAAATGTTGGCGAGGATGTGGGGAAACGAACCCTTACCCACTGCTGGTGGGAATGCAAAACGGTACGGCCGTTGTGGAAAACAGTGTGGCGGTTCCTAAAAAAACTAAAGACAGAACTATCATATAACCCAGCAATTCCACTCCTAGGTATATACCCAAAAGATTTGAAAGCAGTAACTTTAACTGAGGTTTGTACATCAATGTTCACTGCAGCACTATTCACAATAGACAAAAGGTGGAAACAACCTAAATGCCCATCAACAGATGAATGGATAAACAAAATGTGGTACATACATACAATGCAATACTACTCAGCCAGCAGGAGAAATGAAGTCTTGATACATGCTACAATACGGATGGAGGTGGAAGACATTACGCTGAGTGAGATAAGTCAATCACAAAAGGACAAACATTGCATGACCTCACTTATATAAAAAGACAAGAAAAGACACATGTACAGAGAACAAAGTTTATTCATGGTTACCAGGGGCAAAAGGGAGTGGAAAAGGGGGGATTAATGGTGATAGAAACATTGCACTGATTAAGGGTAAGGTTGCACAGCCAATTATTGTAACTAATGTCAATAAGTTGTATACCTGTAAAAAGTTGAATTGGCAAAAACTGTGTGATACATATATTTACCACAACGACAAAAAAAGAAAGAGTAGCTGCTAAGGCTGATTATGTATAACCAAAAACCTCATGGAATTTGCTTTCTTGGTTTGGAGATCTAGGGTCATGGTTTCACAGGACATCCCAGTTAACTGGCCTAATAACATGTTTAGCATCCCTGTTCTACCTCCTAGTTCAGTGTGTATGTAGTACCTGGGGTCTTAAAAGCTTGCAAGCAGCCATCCAAGGCACAACAATTGGTCTCTATTTGCCTGGAACAACAGAGGAAGGAGAGCCAGCAATAGGAGGAAGATATGGAATGTGTGGCTAACTGCCTCCATGAACAACTGCCTCCTTTGCCATGAGACCAGAAAAACTGGATGATACCCAGCTACCATTACTGAACATTTTAATCAAAGATTCCATAGAATAATCCTGATCAAAAGGGGTAAAATGTAGAACAGAATTTCAAATTCTCAGGGACTCCAGGCTTCCTGGAGCCATGGAGGGTAGATGAACTCCTCAAAGTGTTGCCCTGCATCTTTAAACCTTAAATCGAAAATATCCCCTGAAATCTCCTCAAAAACAAACAATAGTTTAGCTTAACTAGTAAAAAATGTCTGCCTTGAGCATTATGCTCTTTTAAGAACTATGTATATGGGATCAACTAGACAACAGTAACTCAATAGATAGGAACTTTTAGGGGTCAGTGAATTTATGCTAATGGAGAAAGAACAACTCAGAAAAGGAGGATGAGAATGGTGACACAATTCAAAGAATGTAATCAATGTCACTAACTTGATATAATCAATGTCACATGTAGAAACTGCTAAATTGGTGTGTTTTGCTGTGTATACTCTCAACAACAAAATAAAATTATATAAAATTTTTCAAAAAATTTCTAGTACAGTAATTGATACATTTTGTAACTACAAACATTTTAAATACACAAAATTGTATTTTTACAGACAGGTAAATTTACCTAAAACGATTTACAATGTGGAATTGAACATGGTCTGTTAAGAGTGCCTTCAGGGAGTTAAAATCTGAAAAGTCTGCTTTAAAAAGTACAAAGCCAGGTTACATGTAACATAAGAGATATCAAGGAAACTGTTCCATATTTCATATTTACTTCAGAAGTAATTATAGGTGCAATAAGAAAGCCAAGACTGTATTTTTTTCTTACTGACACAAGACATAGTTCTGAAAGAAATTCCAAAATCATGTACTAGAAAGTTAATGTAAAAGCCCCAAACGACACTTTATACTTAAAAAGCAAACAAAATCCCATCCCCATCTAGATTTGTAAAGTTGACTTAAACTCGAAAGCCTACAGTTTGAGGCTTGTGAAAGACTACTAACAAGCCTCCACACAAATCAGATTAATTTTACCATCTTCTGATTCTATTTTATTAACCATGTTTTAACATCAATTTACTAGATATAAACTGGATAGAGAAAAATTCTTTCAAAGGCAATGTTTTCTAAGTAAGGAGTATGCTATAAATATATATTAATATGGAAATCTTTCTTTTATTTCCCAATCTATGGCATTATTCCTGAGACCATCCTTAATATGTATGTAGATATGAGGCACTATAAACTTGGTCAACCTTTGGCCACCTTCTTAACCAGGAGAGGATGCTAAAATATGACCTGAAATAGAATTCAGGCAGATATGGTAAAATAAGTGAGACTGCTTTAAAAAAAAAAGGGGGGGGGGGGTAGACTAATATAACAACTGTCTCTAAACCAATCAGTAAAAGCCATCAAAGTCATATGAATTTTTTCACTCCATTGAGGGCAGTAAACATATGAGGAGAACAAAATAGAGATTTACTCGTCTTACAGTGACTTAGAAGAAAAATTTCACAGGACTTTTTACTTCAGCTAGAATGTCAAGGACACTTCTAATTCCAAAAGAATAGTATAAAGATTCCAAGGGAAAGAAGAGGCAGTCAGAGAAGGGAATGATAATTTTACATAGAGAGAAAGAGAATCTTTATGGAAATTTCCATCTTACTCTAAAGGACAGAAAAAATATGATGTACCAGATCACCTAACAATAAACCCTGTGGGGCCAGAGAGCAGAGAACCTAGCTTAAAACATGCTCATTAAAGTCAAAATCTGACTTACCACAGGAAAAATATTCTTAAAAGTTTGTTCCATAAGCAAGTTTTCGTATCTTTATACAGAAGGGTTTTCCTTATCCGTAAGCAATGAATTAGCATTTCCAGATGGAAATAAGATCTTAAATTAGGCAATGATCGCAGGCTCTTGGGACAATAATGGATTGATTTGCAATTAAGAATATTTTATCCCCTACTTTCAGAGACAGAGTAGCAGGGATGCAGGGTCTGGGGACCATGCTTTCAGGGGACATCTATGTCAACTGGCACAACAAACCTTACTAAGAAAATGTTCTGCATCCTACTTTGGTGAGTGGCATCTGGGGTCTTAAAAGCTTGCAAGCAGCCATCTAAGATGCATCAGTTGGTCCCAACCACCTGGAGTAAAGGAGAACAAAGAACACCAAAGACACAAGGAAAGTATTGGCCCAAGAGACAGAATGGGCCACATAAACCAGAGACTTCATCAGCATGAGACCTGAAGAACTAGATGGTGCCCGGCTACCACCAATGAACATCCTGACAAGGAACACAACAGAGGGTCCCTGATGGAGCAATAGAACGATGGGATGCAGAACTCAAATACTAGTAAGAAGACCAGACTTAATGATCTGACTAAGACTGGAGGCGCCCCGGAAAGTATGGCCCCTGGTCTCTCCATCACCCCAGAACTAAAACAATTTCCGAGGCCAACTCTTCATACAGGGATTGGACTGGACTGTGGGACATAAAGTGATACTTGTGAAGAATGTGCCTCTTAGACAAGTAGATATAAGAAACCAAAGGGATGCCTTCTGTCCAGAGGTTAGAGGGGAAGGCAGAGACAGTAAGGAGCTGGCTGAATGTTCACGGGGGATCAGGGGCGGAGGGGAGGAGTGTCCTGTCACAGAATGGGGTGAGTGGTTGGGGTCTCATAACAATGTATGTTAAAAAAAAAAAAATCCTGTATGGGAGACTAACTTGAAATGTAAACTTCATTTAATTACATCAATTAAAAAAAAAAAAAAACGAATATTTTATCCCCATTCCTAGCAATGACAAAAGTTAAAACAGAAATATACTAAGTCCTTCTCAGTGCCAGAGTTACATTAAGGTATTGGAAAATTGTGCTGATGAGCCTTTAATGTTACTGAAGATAAGATACTTATAGAAGGATGCATATAGATCTCTAACAAATAGGACAAAAGTCAATTCAACAAGTTCATTTTCTTACTGAAAACTGTCCCTATAATATCAAACCCAAATCAGCATCTGCTATCTTACCTTAAATTAGATTATTAGACTTCTATCTCAAATAATAAAAGAAAAAATAATAATAAAGTCAAACCTTAAGTATAAACCCATAATGACCCAGACCATTTTAAATCCAAAATCATTTGAGGAGACAAAGAAGCAAAAAGCTACCACTCTCAATACAGCAGAGTACTGCACACATTGGATTCTGTTACTGAGCACACACTACTACATTCAACATCAACTTCATATAAACTTTGACAGCAGACTTTAAGCTCCTAGAAAACTGTTTCCCAAACTTTAGTATCCTTAATTAAAGTGTTACAATTCTAAGCAACAAATAGGGCAGAACCAAATAAAACAAACATATAGAAGCCATAAGGGCATGAGTTAAAATCACATATGGAAAAATGGAAAAATGTTGATAATAATTAAGCTGGCTAATGAGTGCACTGGGGTTCTTTCATGCCTTTCTGTATGTGTGAATTTTTCCATGACAGTTTTTTTTTTTTTTCTTTTCAATGAAGTATGATTGATAGTCAATTTTTAATACCAAAAAAAGTGAGTCTCTGGCTATTTAAAACAGGGGGGCAGGGAACGACAAGATAACTAGCATTAACTAGGTGCCTATTAGGTGTTTTAATATATAACCTTATGATCCTATGAGATAGACAGAATTAGCCAATTTTTCCAAAAAGGAAAACTGAGAATCAGAAATGTAAATTTTCTTACTAAAGATTACACAGGAGCTTAACTGAGATTCACAACCAAATGAAAGGAAGAAGGAAAGAAAGGAGGCAATAGGATGGTTAAAGGGAAAAAAAAAATTACCACTGCACTAATACACAAGAGACAAAATTACAGAAATACAATTTTTAGAAAACTCTCCAAGTTAAGAGTCTTGTACAATTATTCAATTATAAAATTTCAAGAAAAAAACGACAAAAATGCAACTGTATTTAAAAACCTATAATTAGTCTGTATTTGTAAGTATTGTATATTTTACTCTAGCTATAACATATCCAGTCCTGAACCTCTGAAATATATTCTCTAATTACTCCTTTAATATCTACACTGTAAGGGTGCATACCTTGGGGAATTGGAATCCAAAAGAAGAAATTCCATTTCAGTCATGCTGTTAACCAGCTTTAAAAAAAAAAAATCAAAACTTCCCTGAACTTTAATTTAGCCATCACTGACCTACCTTTCTCACACGTAAATTAAGAAAGGGCTCTTTAAAAAAGTGTTGTAACTATTTAATGTGGTATTTTATATTTACAACCCAGAAGATTTTAGTATACATTCATTATATTTCAAGTCCACTGTACAAATACATTACTCCAATATTAGGATAGCAACACTGCAGCATTAAGGCAAATATTAGAAGTAATACTGTAAATGTGAAAATCCATTTCACATGGCCCTCAAAACCCTGCTAGTTTCCTTCCTTATATCTCAACTGACAGAATCCTACTTCCTTATTTCTTGTGGACCACTGATCGTCAAAAGAAAACATAATCAATTAAAAACTGCATATAAACAACCATCAGATTAAGCTTTTTATTTCAGTGTCGATAAGTTTAAAGAAAGAGAAAAATACAAAAACTTTGCCTCAAATGAAAAAAAAAAAATTGCAAAACTTGTTCACTAAATTGAAAGCCATCAAGGACTAAGTGAAAGAAATGGATGAGAATTTAGAAGACCTGAGTTCTAGAACCAGCTCTGGCCCTAACCAATGGCCCAACTCAGCATGTGTCTGATCCTCAAATCCTCGCATAAAAAATAAAAAGATTAAACTGAGTTATTTCTAAGGTTCCTTCCTGTTATAACCTACTAAGAAATATGGTAAACCTTCACCTTTTTTTTTAAGAAATACAAATAGTTAAAAACAAAAACACAACTACAAGCACATAAGGCTAGCTAAAAGCAGGAGGGGAGAAACTGTCAAGGACCAGAAAAGAAAAAGCAAAGAGGAACCATTGCAGGGATAGAAACCTAGAACGGAAAAAATTGAGACTATTTTCAGTAATTCATTGACTAAATTTATGTTTTATAAAACCATGCTACTAACAAATTTTGCTAATTTTTAATTATTTTTAGAGTTGACAGAGAATCATCACCTCAACATGGAAATAGCCAGGGTATGATCTTATTCTTATGTCTTAATTTCAAGCCATTCTGGCTTAAAAATGATTGACTTAAAGTGATAAGCTCAGGATGTATAGTAGCAAAAGACAGCATAAGGCACTTGCCAGGTTAAAGAAAATTAAACATTTTGTTATTCCATCTTGTATATGCCAGGAGCTATATTAGATATTGCAAGAAAAAAGATGATGACCAACAATGAGACACCACTACGAACTTCTCAGAATGACTAAAATTTAAAACCCTGACCATACTAAGTGTCGACAGGGATATAGAACAACTAGAACTCTCATATATTACTGGTGGGAATGCAAAATGGGATAGCCACTTTGAAAAACAGTTTGGCAGTCTCTTATAAAGTTAAACATACACTTAACATATGAGCCAGCAAGTCTATTTCAAGATTTTACCCAGGAGAAATGAAAACATATTCACACAAAGACCTGTATGCTAATGTCTTATACAGCTTTATTCATAATGGTTGATGGAAACAACCCAGTGACTGGATAAACAAACTGTAGTAGATCCATACAAAAGACTACTACTCAACAATAAAAAGGAGCTATCATGGATTGAATCGTGCCCCCAAAAATGTGTCTATCAATTTGGCTGGGTCATGATTCCCGGTACTGAGTGATTGTCCACCATTTTGTCATCTGATATGATTTTCCTATGTGTCGTAAATCCTGCCTCTGTGATGTTAATGAGGGAAGAAGGGCAGCAGTTGTGTTGATAAGGCAAGACTCAATTTACCAGATTGGATTATGTCTTGAACTGGTTTCTTTTGGGATATAAAAGAGAGGAGCAAGCAGAGAGACAGGGGGACCTCATACCACCAAAAAGGCAGTGCCGGGAGCAGAATGCATCCTTTGGACCTGGGGTTCCTGAGTGGAGAAGATCCTAGTCCAGGGAAGACTGATGAGAAAGACCTTCCTCCAGAGCTAACAGAGAGAGAAAGCCTTCCCCTGGAGCTGACACCCTGAATTTGGACTTTTAGCCCACTTTACTCTGAGGAAATAAATTTATCTTTGTTAAAGTCATCCACTTGTGGTATTTCTGTTATAGCAGCACTAGATAACTAAGACAGGAGCAAACTATTAACATGTCCGACAACATGAAGGAATCTCAAAGGCAGTTTGCTAAGTATAAGAAGCCAGTCACAAAAGGCTATCTACTGTATGATTCTATTTTTATTTGACATCCCCCCAAAAAAATAAAACTACAGAGGCAGAATTTAGATGACTGGTTGCCAGAGGGTGGCGGTAGAAGGCTAGAGGAAGAGAACTGACAACAAAGGGGTACAAGAGAACTTTCAGGGGTGATGGGACTATCCTACATCTCAAATGTGGTGGTGGTTACATGGTTATAAGCATATATCAAATTCTATATGTACAAATGGTGAATATTATTATACCTAAATTGTACTTTAATAAACTTGACTATAAAAAAAGATCACAAAGTTATAGTCTCTGCTTCAAAATCATGGTCCAGTAGGAGAAACAAATACATAAATAATTACAACAGAACTAGTTAAATGTTATAATAAGACATAAACAAAGTACTATGGCAGGATGGAGGAAGAGAAACAAAGTCTGTCTCAGAGTGGGAAGAAGGATTTTTAGAGAAGATAATACCTAAGCTATGTCTTAAAGCTAACTCTACAAGCATGACTATGATGGGCAAAGAAGGAAGAAAAGCATCCAAGCAGAGGGAACAGTTGATGGAAAAAGCATATAGTTATATAAGGGCAAGATCTACTAAAGGAATAAGTTCAGTACGGCTTGAGTATGGTGTGGGTATGGTGAGAGATTGAAGAAAGTATAGGAGCAGTTGAGGCCAGACTTTTAGGGGCTAGCAATATAGCAGTGAACAAAACCGACAAAAATATCTACTCTTACAGCACATATAATAGAGAGAAATTCACAAAATATGTTATATTATATATGAGAAGATAAATCCACAGCAAAAATAAATCAGGGATGGTGGATAAAGAGTGTCATGGGGAAGCAAGGAGAGAGAGATCTAGAAAGATGTTAAACGTCTATAAACTATAAAAAATACAGTCACTCAGAGGGCTCTGGGGACCGTGGTCTCGGGGAACATCTAGCTCAATTGGCATGACACTACTTATAAAGATAATGCTCTACATTCTACCTTGGTGAGTAGTGTCTGGGGTCTTAAAAGCCTATGAGCGGCCATCTAAGATACTCCACTGATCTCATCCCTTCGGGAACAAGGGAGAACGAAGAGAACAGGATACAAGGAAAAGATTAGTCCGAAGGACTAATGGTCCACAGCTACCAAGGCCTCCACGGGACTGAGCCCAGTACAGCTGGATGGTGCCCGGCTACCACCAATGACTCCTCTGACCAGGATCACAACAGAGGGTTCTGGGCAGAGCTGGAGTAGGATGTAGAGCATAATTTTAACTCCCAAAAAAAAAAAAAAGAAGAAGACCAGATATACTGGCCTAAAGAATACTAGAGAAACCTCGAGAGTGTGGCCCCCAGACACCCTTTCAGCTCAGAGGTGAAGTTACCTTCAAGGTTCGATGTTAAGCCTGGGAATGGACACCCCAGTAAAACTAAATGGGACTAACGATGTACAGGAGTCCGGTGACAAGGGCCAGAAGGCAGAGGGAGAGTAGGAAACTGATGATAAGGAACACAAATTGAATAAGGACACTGTCAATGTATTGTGAGATTGTTGACCACTGCTATAGGGCAACATTTGTAGTAACTATTAAATGGGAGGCTGTTTTGTCCTGTAAGCCTTCATCTTGGGCGAGAATGGCAGCACAATTGGAAGAGCATAGTCAGTATCACTTAAATGTGTAAGTAAAAAGTTTTGAAATGGTGTTTAAATAAAATAAAAATAAATAAATAAATAAATAAACAAATGAGACTAAAGAGGTACAATAGTCCACTGACAAGGTCCAGAAGACAGAAGGGGACAAGGAAGCCCCCTGGTGATAGGGAACACAAGGTGGAGTAAGGATATTCTTGATGTGCTGTGAGATTGTTAACCATGGTCATAGGGCAACATGTGTAGTAACTGTTAAATGAAAAACTATTTTGTTCTGTAAGCCTTCATCTTAAGTGAGAATAACAGCACAGTTGGAAGAGTGTAGTCACTGTCACTGAACTGTGAATGTAGAAATTTTTGAAACGGTGTATCTTTGGCCATCTGTAATTTTCATCAAAAAAAAAAGGTTGAGAATTTAGAGGCTTAATACGTTGTGGGGTTGTTAACCAATGTCAAAAAACAACATGTGTACTACTATTTCATGAGAAACTATTTGCTCTGTAAGCTTTCACCTGAAGTACAATAAAATATATATTTAAAAAAAAAAAAAAAAAAAAAAAGATCACAAAGTTATAGTCTCTGCTTCAAAATCATGGTCCAGTAGGAGAAACAAATACATAAATAATTACAACAGAACTAGTTAAATGTTATAATAAGACATAAACAAAGTACTATGGCAGGATGGAGGAAGAGAAACAAAGTCTGTCTCAGAGTGGGAAGAAGGATTTTTAGAGAAGATAATACCTAAGCTATGTCTTAAAGCTAACTCTACAAGCATGACTATGATGGGCAAAGAAGGAAGAAAAGCATCCAAGCAGAGGGAACAGTTGATGGAAAAAGCATATAGTTATATAAGGGCAAGATCTACTAAAGGAATAAGTTCAGTACGGCTTGAGTATGGTGTGGGTATGGTGAGAGATTGAAGAAAGTATAGGAGCAGTTGAGGCCAGACTTTTAGGGGCTAGCAATATAGCAGTGAACAAAACCGACAAAAATATCTACTCTTACAGCACATATAATAGAGAGAAATTCACAAAATATGTTATATTATATATGAGAAGATAAATCCACAGCAAAAATAAATCAGGGATGGTGGATAAAGAGTGTCATGGGGAAGCAAGGAGAGAGAGATCTAGAAAGATGTTAAACGTCTATAAACTATAAAAAATACAGTCACTCAGAGGGCTCTGGGGACCGTGGTCTCGGGGAACATCTAGCTCAATTGGCATGACACTACTTATAAAGATAATGCTCTACATTCTACCTTGGTGAGTAGTGTCTGGGGTCTTAAAAGCTTGTGAGCTGCCATCTAAGATACTACACTGGTCTCATCCCTTTGGGAGCAAGGGAGAATGAAGAAAACAGGATACAACGAAAAGATTAGTCCAAAGGACTAATTGTCCACAGCTACCAAGACCTCCACCAGACTGAGTCCAGTACAGCTAGATGGTACCCGGGTACCACCACTGACTGCTCTGACAAGGATCACAACAGAGGGTTCTGGACAGAGCTGGAGAAGGATGTAGAGCATAATTCTAACTCACAAAAAAAAAAAAAAAAAAAGACCAGATTTACTTGCCTAAAGGAGACTGGAGAAACCTCAAGAGTATGGCCCCCAGACACCCTTTCAGCTCAGAGGTGAAGTTACCTTCGAGGTTCACTGTTCAGCCTGGGAGTGGACAGCCCAGTAAAACTAAATGAGACTAACGAGGTACAGGAATCCAGTGACAAGGGCCAGAAGGCAGAGGGGGAGTAGGAAGCTGATGATAAGGAACACAAGTTGAGTAAGGATACTGTTGATGTGTTGTGAGATTGTTAACCATTGTTATAGGGCAACATTTGTAGTAACTGTTAAATGGGAGGCTATTTTGTCCTGTAAGCCTTCATCTTGGGTGAGAATGGCAGCACAATTGGAAGAGCATAGTCAATGTCACTTAAATGTGTATGTAAAAAGTTTTGAAATGGTGTATCTTTGGCTATGTGTATTTTCACCAAAAAAAAAAAAAAAAAAAGCTGAGAATTCAGAGGGTTAAAATGTTGTGAGGTTGTTAACCAAAGTCATAAAACAGCATGTGTACTACTGTTACATGAGAAACTGTTTGTTCTGTAAGCCTTCACCTGAAGTACAATAAAATGTTTAAAAAAGAAAAAAAAATACAATCACTGAAATTAGAAGTCAGAGGACAGAGATGAAGAAAAGAGTACCATACTTTGCACAAATAACACATGGTTTCTACATTTGTTTGCCAATCACACCCCCCCCCCAACGAGGTATTTTTGTAAGCACCGCTATGCCATTTTTTTTAAATGTTGCTATTAAAAAAAAAAAAAAAATTAGCATAGCATGCTTACGAAAATACCTTGCAGGGGGAACGCACGGTTGGCGAACAAACACAGAAGATGCGTGTTATTTGTGTAAAAATACAGTAGTAAATTAGAAGAAAGATATGAATCACGAGACTGAAAACAGGAAAGGTTAAGAGACATGAAAACATGAAAATAGAATGCAAAAAAAACAACAAATTACATAGTAGGAGATCCAGAAAACAAACAGAAAGAAGAGGTATTATTCATGAGAATTGATGAAACACATGAATTCTCAGATTCAAGAAGCACAACTACTGCTAGACAAGTTATGATGAAAATACAGAACCCCAAAAACAAAGAAAAAATATTAAGAGCAATCAGAAAGACAGATTATCTGTAAAGTTAAAAAATTAGATGATAATAGCGACAATTTCAATAAAAGAGACCACAGAGGAACAGATAATATCTTCAAAAAGTGAGAGAAAATAATTGTCAACTAGAATTCCACATACAACTAAACTATATTCAAGAGCAAGGATAATACAAGAATATTTTTAGACAACGACTAAGTGAGTTCACTTCAGGAAGAAAATGAACATAAAATAAAGAGTAAGATGCAAGACATACTTGTTATCCAGACATTTCATAAGAATATCAGTAAATCTAAGCACTATTGAGAAATACAATCCTCACTGTTCACCCATATTCAGTGTCCTTCCCTGTAAGAGGATTATACAAACTCACTTTGTGGACTCCAAACATGATAGGATAAACTCCAGTACAGCCATGTGATTTCTTTCGGCCAATAAAATGTGAACGGAAGTTACATGTCACTTCTGAGTAGACAGAAGCTCTACAAGCCAACATACGGTTCATCATGTTTCTTTTCCCTCTGATGGTGTGGTGAAATGAGTTCCTTTATGTGGCCTTTTGCCTTAGTTCTTTGGAAAAACATCCTGGGAAATTTTTCCCCCAAGTCCTGAGGAGTAACTTTTGCCCTAGTTCTTTGGAGAAGCAACTTGGGGAAGTGGGGGCTTTCGGGTTGTTTTCTACTCCAGAGGGCTTGTTACTTTTGTCCAGGGGATTCCCCGGGTTGATTGACATTTCCTGGGTAAGCTGTAAACAACCTGATGGTTTATTACTTTTATCTGCCCCTGAGTGGCAATCCACCCTGTGATTGGTCTATTTTATGCACCTTGCAGGGATTGGTCAATTTACTATTTAAATAGTGGCTTAAACATCCACCTAAGAAGATTCAGTGACTTGCCGTCCACCAAAGGGATTGATGAGTTGTGGTCCTGCTATGAAGGTCATGCCTTGAAATTGACAAGGAGTTTGCTTATGTAAGCAACCAATCCTACAGAGATTTTTACAGAGAAAAGAGTAGAGAGCAGCAAAGAGACAAGAAGTAAGGAAGCTCCTAAAAGAGCTATAATGTAATATGGGTCGAGGGCTGTAACACTGAAGATGGCAAGAGGCTCCAGAAGGGGCCCTCCTACAGAGTCGGCAGCAACAGGCCCACAAGGGACCCTGTGGCAGAGCTGGCGATGAGAGCAGAAAGCTGTTGCTAGGAAAGCAGATAAGAGAGCTGAACAAGTTGATATACTGGCCATCAGCTATGCCAGTTAGCAGCAGAGAGACCAACAGTGGGGAGGCCGAAGGCAGAGAGGAGGTGTGCATAGATAAGAGAGGTCCTGCTTGCACAGCGGAGAGAAGGGCTGCCTACTTGCACTGCCAACAGAAAGGCCTGTCCGCTCGGCTGAAAGGAGCTGAGAGCGCTATCCTGCACTAAAGAAGGGAGGAACGTGCTCTCCACTTTGGGAGAGCAAAGAATGTACTCTCCACTTTGTCTATGTGCTTCCTGATCCTGATCCCAAGTTGTAGCCTGTTACCTCCAAGTTGATCCTGATCCCAAGTGGTAGCCTGTTAATTCCTTCATAAATGACTTAACTGTAAGTACAGTTCACGAGTTCTGTGAGACATTACAGTGAACTGCTAAACCCAAACAGGAAAAGGAAGAGTGTTGCGGGAGAAATGGCTGGTGCCAAAGATGGACTGGCACAGCAGCTTGGAGAAGTTGGAAATCTGGGATATATCTGACCTCCGCCTCATAGTAATTGGCTTTCTGCTGATTCTTCTTTATGAAATTATTCATTTAGATGCTAACCAAAGTTCAGAAGTGTACAAAGTCTGAGGCAGGGAATGGCAAGAGATAAGGCAAGATCCAAATGCCTTACATATCATATTAAATAACTTGGTCTTTATCCACTGAGATATGAAAAATTATCAAAGGATTTTGGAAGAAAAATCAAATCATCAGCATTTCATTTTAGATAAAATCTTTCTGCACTTACAGAGAGTAGATTTGAAGGGAGACGAGCCTAGGGAGCAGGAAGTGATTGTACCTAAACAGGCAAAACATGATGAATGCCTGAACTAGGGCAGTGGTAGTAGAGATGTAGAAGAGGGGAACGATTACAGAAATATTCAATATTCAAAATCACATCCTAAACACAACTATCAAAGTAATGACCCAAAGTTATCACAGAAAAGACCAAATCACTAACAATATACCCTGTTCAATATAGCACAGCCCAAATTTAGTTCTATCAAAAAAGGGTCAAAATGAAAAAGTACTGGCATAAAGAGAAAATACATTAAAAATTCAACTACATGCTACCCACCCACCTCATTCCAGTAGAGATGATAATAATGTAAGAAACTAAATATCACATGTATTATAAACTTGTACTCTTAGATGGTCTGCATAAATAAAAAAGGAGAAGATAAAGAATCCCTGGTGAAAGATATATGAAAGAAAGCATCGATCCCTCCTATTAATGCGTTCAGTGTGGTCAGTATATAAAAGTCACAAAAAATATGATTAATATTTTACTTTCTAGGAGGATCAACACACAGGAATAAGAGTAGGGCATACTTGTGGAATATCAGGAAATGAATCTAAATAAAGTGGAGAATACAAGTACAATTGAAGAAAAGGGGTACCTAGAGGCTGTAGAATTTACACTTCAAAGCTCCATGAAGGCCATAAATAGATATCCATCTGCAAAAAACTGAAACAAGACCCATACCTCACACCATGCACAAAAACTAACTCAAAAAAGACCACAGACTTAACATAAAATCGAAAACGATAAAGATCATGGAAAAAAAACAGGGACAACACTAGGAGCCCTAATACATGGCATAAACATAATATGGACCATAAGTAACAATCCACAAGCACCAGAAAAAAGACTAGATAGATGGGAGCTCCTAAAAATCAAACACTGATGCTCATCAAAAGACTTCACCAAAAGAGTAAAATGACAGCCTACAGAATGGGAAAAACTTTTTAGCTACGACAAATCCCATCAGCGTCTAATCTCTAAAACCTACAAGATACTGCAAAACCTCAACAACAAAAAGACAAATAACCCAATTAAAAAATAGGCAAAGGATATGAACAGGCACTTCACCAAAGACGATATTCAGGCAACTAACAGACACATGAAGAAATGCTCACAATCATTAGCCATTAGAGAAATGCATATCAAAACTATAATGAGATATCATCTCACCCCAACAAGGCGAGCCTTAATCCAAAAAACACAAAACAATAAATGCTGGAGAGGTTGTGGAGAGACTGGAACACTTACACACTGTTGGAGGGCATGTAAAATGGTACAACCACTTTGGAAATCGATTTGGCGCTTCCTTAAAAAGCTAGAAATAGAAGTACCATACAATCCAGCCATCCCACTCCTTGGAAGATATTCTAGAGAAATAAAACCGTCACACGAACAGATATATGCACACCCATATTCACTGCAGCACTGTTCACAATAGCAAAAAGATGGAAATAACCTAGGCGCCCATCAACGGACGAATGGATAAACAGATTGTGGTATATCCACACAATGGAATACTATGCAACAATAAAGAACAACTAGGAGGCCGTGAAACATCATATAACATGGAGGAAGGTGGAACTTACTATGCTGATTGAATTTAGTCAGTCAAAGAATGACAAATACTGAATAAGACCACTTATTATAAGAACTCAAGAAAAGGTTTAAGCACAGAAGAAAACATTCGTTGATGGTTATGAAGATGGAGAAGAAGGGTGAGGGTTATTTACTAACTAGACAGTAGATAAGAATCATCTTAGGCAAAGGGAAGGACAACACACACTACAGGGGATGTCAACACAATTGGATTAAACCAAAGCTAAGAAGTTTCCTGAATACAATCAAATACTTTGAGAGACAGAGTAGCAGGGATAGGGGTCTGGAGACCATACTTTCAGGAGACATCTAGGTCAACTGGCATAACAAAGCTTATTAAGAAAATGTTCTGCATCCTACTTTGGTGAGTGGCGTCTGGGGTCTTAAAAGCTTACAAGCAGGGAGTTCCGGCAAAATGGCGCCCTAGGCAGAAGCACCACGCCGTCCCTCCACAGCATAGATCCGAAAAACTAAGCTGAACAGAGAATACAACAATCCTGAAACCCTAAAACATCAAATGAAGACATAAAGAACTCAGCCAAGCACATAATCGAGTGAGAAAACTGACAGAGAACGGAGAGCAAGGAGAGATTCACGCAGAGGTCCCCTACCAGCTAACGCAGCATGGATCCACCATCTTGGACTCCTACTGGAGACCAGCAAACAGGGTACGAGAAAGCAGACTCACGGAGCATCCAGCGAGAGACAAAACAACCAGTAATTTGCGATATATGCTTTCCCACCCCCCACGCTTCTTCACCTCGACTCGGCCTCCTGTGCTTCCCGCGGCCACAATCTCTTGACTGGGAAACACCTGCTTGAATTCCACACACCCAAACGGGCCAGCTCTCTGAGTGCCATTTTCTTTTTTTTTTCTTCCTCTTCCCCTTTTTTTCTCCATTTCACAGTCTCTCATCTCTGCACTCTAACAGCAAGCTCCCCTACCATTATTTTTTCTTTGTTTGTATGCTTTTGGCTCCTGTTCCTCTCTCCTCTCTCCCATATCCATCTTAACTCCACACATAACAATCTCGCCGCTGCATCCTGCCTACCAGCACCGTACGCTTGACAACACGACACCAAGCAGCACAGGCACGGCCTACTGGAACCTGCCCCGCACTGATTACCGACCTGCTCAGGTGGCTGTAGTAAGCGCCACAAACAACCCATCTCAGTAACTCCTCTTCAGCTAGAACTGCCCTGCCGTACCATATCTGAGTGACTGACCCTGCCAGTTGGAGAAGGAGGTGAAAAGTATTGTGCCCGCACACAAGAAAACAACAAAAAAAACACAGGCCACCTGCTCAGACATAGTCAAATTAAAAAAAAAGAAAGAAACGGATGAAACAAACAAACATACAATCAATAAATGAGGAAAATAACTACTGAATGCCCCGAAGACAGCAGACAATATCAAAACATTTACAAAAACAGGACAAGATGATTCCAGTAAGCATCCAAAATAAAACACCAGATGACTCTCCTGTGGAAGAAAATGCACTAGAACTACCTGATAGGTAATTCAAATCTCTAATACTCAGAATTCTCCAAGAGTTGAGGCAAAAAGCTGACAAACATGAGGAAAAAAAAGACAAATTCATGAAAAATACGGACAAAAAATTGGAAGAATTCAGGAAAATAATGCAGGAACAAAATGCCAAAACAAATTCACAACTAGAAATTATACAAAGACAACAATAAGAAATCCAAAAGATAAATAACAAGATTTCAGAAATGGACGCTGTCATAGAGGGGCTGAGAAGCAGATTGGAAACGGTGGAAGACAGGATCAGTGGAATTGAAGACAAACACTTGGATACAACTCTGTTTCAGGAAAACTCAGAAAAAAGAACAAAGAAAAATGAAGAGACCCTGAGAGTTATGTGGGATACAATCAAAAGCAAAAATTTTCAAGTGATTGGAATTCCAGAAGAGGGGGAGAAAACAGAAAACACAGAGAGGATCACTGAAGAACTTCTGACAGAAAACTTCCCCAATATCATGAAAGATGAAAAGCTGGCCATCCAAGAACCTCAACAAACCCTACATAGGAGAGACCTCAAAAGAAAATACCAAGGCATATCATAATCACACTCACCAAAACCAAAGACAAACAAAGAATCCTGAGAGCAGCTCAAAAAAACAAGAAATCACACACAGAGGAGAAACAATAAGACTAAGCTCAGATTATTTGGCAGAAACCATGCAGGCAAGAAGGCAATGGGATGACATATATAAAATCTTGAAAGAAATAACTGCCAGCCAAGAATAATATATCCTGCAAAACTCTCGTTCAAATTTGATGGTGAAATTAGGTCATTTCCAGATAAACAGAAATTAAGGGACTAGGTAAAACCCAAACCAAACTTACAAGAATTATGAAAGGGAGTTCTTTGATCTGAGGACAAACAACTTCAGCTCACAGGCAGAATCCAGGATGCAGGATCGTACCAGCCAGATATCAATCTAGGAAATAAACTCTCAAGGACCATCCAAAAACAAAAGAAATACAACAGGGAATAAGAGCAGTAAATCAGTAAATGACAACAACATCAAACCATAAAAGAGGGAATAAATCACATATGTATACAACCTTCTAATGGAGAGGAAGGCAAGGCAATACCAAGTAATGGTAGACTGCTACAAACTTAGAAACATAAGGGTAAAATTCACGGTAACCACAAAGAAAGTTAACAAAGATACTCATAAAAAACAAAGGGGGAAAAAAAAACATAAAGTCTCAACAAAACAAAAGAAATAAAAACAAATCCACAAACAAAAGTAACTCAGCACAAGAAGAGTAAGAAGAACAAAGAAAACTTCAGCACCACAAAAAAAAGCACTACAAAATGACAGCAACAAACTCACATCTATCAATAATTACACTGAATATAAATGGACTCAATGCACCATAAAGAGATGGAGAATGACAGAATAAATAAGAAAACAGGATCCATCAATATGCTGTCTACAAGAGACACACCTTAGAAACAAAGATGCGAATTTATTAAAAGTCCAAGGTTGGAAAAAAATATACCAAGCTACCAACTACCAAAAAAAGAGCAGGAGTGGCAATTCCAATCTCCGATAAAATAGACTTTAAAACAAAATCTACCATAAAAGACAAAGAAGGACACTATATAATGATTAAGGGGACGATGCATCATGAAGACATAACCATAATAAACATCTACGCACCCACTGACAGGGCTCCAAAATACATAAAACAAACTCTAACAACACTGAAAAGAAACATTGACAGTTCCACAATAATAGTAGGAGACTTCAACACACCACTTCTCAGTAAAGGACAGAACAACTAAGAAGAAACTCAGCAAAGATACAGAAGACCTAAAGGGCACAATCAGCCAACATGACCTCATAGATGTATATAGAACACTCCATCCAACTGCTGTAAAGTACACATTCTTTTCCAACGCACATGGAACGTTCTCCAGAATAGACCACATCTTAGGCCACAGAGAAATCCTCAACAAGATCCAAAACGCTAAGTTAATTCAAACTATCTTCTCTGACCATAATACCATCAAGGTAGAAATTAACAACAGAAAAAGCAAGGAAAAAAAATCAGTTACATGAAAAATGAATAATACCCTGCTTACACATCACTGGGTAATAAAAGAAATCAGAGATGGAATCCAAAAATTCCTAGAATCAAATGAGAATGAAAACACATCATACAAAACCTTTGGGACACAGCAAAGGCAGCCCTCAGAGGACAATTTATAGCAATAGAAGCACATATCAAAAAAGAAGAAAGGGACAAAATCAAAATATTAACAAAAAGAACAGCAAAAACAGCCCACAACCACCGGAAGAAAGGAAATAGTAAAGATCAGAGCAGAAATAAATGAAATAGAGAACAGAAAGCAACAAAACCAAAAGTTGGTTCTTTGAAAGAATCAACAAATTCGACAAACCACTGGCCAAACTGACAAAAGAAAAACAGGAGAGGACGCAAATAACCCAAATAAGAAATGAAATGGGGGACATTACAACTCACCCAACTAAAATAAAAAGGATTATAACAGAATATTATGAAAAAGTATACTCCAACAAATTTGAAAACCTAGAGGAAATGGATAGCTTTCTAGAAACACACCGCCTACCCAAACAACAACAAAGTGATGTTGAAAATCTGAACAGACCCATAACAACAGAAGAGATTGAAAAGGTAATAAAAAATTTTTCAACCAAAAAAACCCCTGACCCAGATGGCTTCACTGGAGAATTCTACAAAACATTTACAGAAGAGCTTGTACCAGTACTACTCAAGCTATTTCAGAGCATAGAAGAGGAAGCAACACTTCCAAAGTCATTCTATGAAGCCAGCATAATGCTGATACCAAAACCAGGCAAAGATGTCACAAAAAAAGAAAATTACAGACCAATATATCTCATGAATACAGATGCAAAAAGTCTTAACAAATTCTAGCCAATACAATTCAGCATCATATCAAAAAAATAATACACCACGACCAAGTAGGATTCATACCAGGCATGCAAGGATAGTTCAACATTAGAAAATCAATCAACGTAATCCACCACATAAATAAAAGGAAAGAAAAGAATCACATGATCATATCAGTTGACGCAGAAAAGGCATTTGACAAAGTCCAACACCCATTCCTCATAAAAACTCTCAATAAAATCAGTATAGAAGGCAAATTTCTCAACTTAATAAAGGGCATCTATGCAAAACCAACGGCCAACATCATTCTTAATGGAGAGAGGCTGAAAACATTCCCCTTGAAAACAGGAACAAGACAAGGATGCCCTTTATCACCACTCCTATTTAACATTGTGCTGGAAGTTCTAGCTAGAGCAATAAGGCAAGAAAAAGAAATAAAGAGCATCCAAATTGGTAATGAAGAAGTTAAACTGTCCCTGTTTGCAGATGATATGATACCATACATAGAAAACCCTAAAGACTCCACGAGAAATCTACTGGAACTAATAGAAAGATTCAGCAGGGTAGCAGGATACAAGATAAACAATCAAAAATCAGTTGGATTCCTATACACCAGTAAGGAGAACGATGAAAAGGAAATCAGGAAATCAATACCATTTTCAATAGCCCCTAAAAAGATAAAATACTTAGGAATAAATCTGACCAGGAATGTAAAAGACCTATACAAAGAAAACTACAAAACACTGCTGCATGAAACCCAAAAGGATCTACATAAATGGAAAAACATACCACGCTCATGGATAGGCAGACTCAACATTGTGAAAATGACAATTCTACCCAAAGCAATTTACAAATACAATGCAATCCCGATCCAAATACCAACAACATTCTTCAAAGAGAAGGAGAAACTAATCATTCACTTTATATGGAAACGGAAGAAGCCCTGAATAAATAAAGCACTACTGAAGAAGAAGAATAAAGCTGGAGGACTCACACTACCTGACTTCAGAACCTACTATGCAGCTATGGTAGTCAAAACAGCCTGGTACTGGTACAATGACAGATGCATTGACCAATGGAACCGAATTGAGAGCCCAGATGTAAATCCATCCACCTCCGGTCACCTGATCTCCAACAAGGGCCCAAAGTCCATCAAATGGGGAAAAGACAGTGTTTTTAACAAACGGGGCTGGCAAAACTGGATATCCATCTGCAAAAAAAAGAAACAGGACCCATACCTCATGCCGTATACAATAACTACTTCAAAATGGATCAAAGACCTGAATATAAAGCCTAAAACTATAAAGTTCATAGAAGAAAAAATAGGACCTACACTTCAGGCCTTAATACACGGCATTAACAGGATACAAACCATAACCATCAACGCACAAACCCCAACAGATAAGCTAGATAACTGGGATCTTCTAAAAATCAAACACCTATGCTCTTCAAAAGACTTCACCAAAAGAGTAAAGAGAACCTACAGATGGGGAAAAGATTCTTGGACAGTACAAGTCAGATAAAGATCTAATCTTCATAATCTATGAGAAAATCCAACACCTCTACAAAAAAAAAGACAAATAATCCTATTATAAAATGGGCAAAGGAAATGAACAGACACTTCACCAAAGAAGACATTCAAATGGCCAACAGACACATGAGGAAATGCTCACGATCACTAGCCATTAGAGAAATGCAAATTAAAACCACAATGAGATACCATCTCAACCCGGCATTACTGGCACGAATCAAAAACACTGGAAATAAAAAATGTTGGAGGGGCTGCAGGGAGATCGGAACTCTTATGCACTGCTGGTGGGAATGTAAAACGATACAACCATTTTGGAAAATGATATGGCGCTTCCTCAGAAAGCTAGAAATAGACATACCATTCAATCAAGCAATTCCACTCCTAGGAATATATCCTAGAGAAATAAAAGTCATCACTTGAATAGACATATGCACACCTATGTTCACGGCAGCATTGTTCACAATAGCAAAATGATGGAAACAACCTAGATGCCCATAAACAGATGAACGGATAAACAAACTATGGTATATACACACAATGGAGTACTATGCAACGAGAAAGAACAACAACGAATCTGTGAATCATCTCATAACACGGATGAAACTGGAGGACATTATGCCAAGTGAAATAAGTCAATCACAAAAGGACAAATATTCTATGAGACCTCTATTGTAAAAACCCATGAAAATGTTCACACACAAAATGTAACAATCTTTGTTGGTTACCAGGGATGGGAGGGGTCGGGGGGAAATACTAAATAGGCAATAGATAAGTGGTATCTTGGGTGAAGGGTGAGACAGTACACAATACAGGAGAAACTAGCACAACTTGTACAAGGAAAGGTCACGGAAGCCCCATAGACACATCCAAACTCCCTGAGGGACTGAATTGCTGGGCAGAGGGCTGTGGGGACCATGGTCTCTGGGAACATCTAGCTCAATTGGCATAACACAGCCTATAAAGACAGTGCTCTACATTCTACCTTGGTAAGTAGCGTCTGGGGTCTTAAAAGCCTCTGAGCGGCCATCTAAGATACTCCACTGGTCTCATGTCTTCGAGAGCAAGGGAGAATGAAGAGAACAGGATAAAAGGAAAAGATTAGCCCAAAGGACTAATGGTCCACAGCTACCAAGGCCTCTACCAGACTGAGTCCAGTACAGCTAAGATGGTGCCCGGCTACCACCACTGACTGCTCTGACCAGGATCACAACAGAGGGTTCTGGACAGAGCTGGAGAAGGATGCAGAACATAATTCTAACTCACAAAAAAAAAGACCAGATTTACTGGCCTAAAGGAGACTGGAGAAACCTCGAGAGTATGGCCCCCAGACACTCTTTTAGCTCAGTGGAGAAGTTATCTCCGAGGTTCACCGTTCAGCCTGGGAGTGGACAGCCCCGTAAAACCAAATGAGACTAATGAGGTACAGGAGTCCAGTGACAAGGGCCAGAAGGCAGAAGGGGACAAGGAAGCTGGTGATAGGGAACACAAGGTTGAGTAAGGATACTGTTGATGTGTTGTGAGATTGTTAACCATTGTCATAGGGCAACATGTGTAGTAACTGTTAAATGAGAAACTATTTTGTTCTGTAAGCCTTCATCTTAAGTGAGAATAGCAGCACAATTGGAAGAGCGTTGTCAATGTCACTGAACTGTGCACGTAGAAATTTTTGAAATGGTGTATCTTTGGCTATGTGTAAGTTCACCAAAAAAAAAAGGTTGAGAAGTTAGAGGGTTGACATGTTGTGCGGTTGTTAACCAATGTCATAAAACAATATGTGTACTACTGTTTCATGAGAAACAATTTTTCTGTAAGCCTTCATCTGAAGTACAATTAAAAAAAAAATGATTATTAAAAGAAATAAAAAAAGCTTAGAAGCATCCATCTAAGATGCATGAATTGGTCCCAACTGCCTGGAGTAAAGGAAAATGAAGAACACCAAAGACACAAGGAAAGTATTAGCCCAGGAGACAGAAAGGGCCACATAAACCAGAGATTTCATCAGCCTGAGACCAGAAGAACTAGATGGTACCCAGCTACCACCAATGACCGCCCTGACAGGGAACACAACAGAGAGTCCCTGATGGCAACACAACAGAGAGTCCCTGATGGCGTAGCAGAAAGATGGGGAGCAGAACTCAAGTTCTAGTAAGAATACCAGACTTAATGGTCTGACTGAGACTGGAGGTACCCCGGAAAGCATGGCCCGTGGATTCTCAGCCCAGAACTAAAAAATTTCGAGGCCAACTCTTCAGACAGGGATTGGACTGGACTGTGGGACATAAAGTGATACTCGTGAGGAATGTTCCTCTTAGGTCAAGTAGATACAAGAGACCAAAGGGGCAGCTTCTGTCCAGAGGTGAGATGGGAAGGCAGAGAGGGTCAGGAGCTGGTTGAATGGACATGAGAATCAGGGGTGGAAAGGAGGAGTGTGCTGTTGCAGAACAGGGTGAGCAATTAGGGTCACATAACAATGTATGTAAAAAATTTTGTATGGGAGACTAACTTGAAATGTAAACGTCCTTTAAACTACAACAATAAAAATAAAAAAATAAAAAAGCTCCATGAAGGCAAGGTCCATATCTGTCTTCGTTGTTATTTTATCCCCAACATCTACCCAGTATCATGCCTGGCACACCATTTCTGCTCCAGAAATATTCACTGACGGAATAAACTGATCAATTCCATACAAAATAGAAAGATACTTAGTTGTTTCATAAAGGAAAGTATCATTTTTGTTGTTAAAAAATTAGCATAGCGCACTTACGAAAATACTCGTGGGGGGGTGTGGTTGGCAAACAAATGTAGAAGGCGCATGTTATTTGTGTAAAAATACAGTACTGCCAAGAAAACCCTATGGGGCAGTTCTACGCTGTCACATGGGGTCACTATGAGTCGGAAATCAACTTGATGGCCCTTAACAACATCGTATTATTAAATCACAAAAGAGATAAATCTAGTCAATATAGCAATATGCAAAAATACTCCAATTTAAAATCTTATTCATAGTGGATTCTTTGACTTCTAAAATAAACTTCTTACTTGAAAATTTAAATGTTAACCCTAGTTAAATTCACAACCTAATCTATAGAAATGAATAGTCCTGTCCCATAAATTTAAGCATATGGTAAATTTACTCAGTAACTCTATCATGGAAACCAATCACCTTCAAGGAAAGACCATCTGAATACTGGAGGCCCATTAATATATTTTGACAAATACTAAACATAACATCTGGTATTCTCTTTGGCGACCCATTAATAAAAGCATTATCCTTTTTCTATGAATGTGCTTGAATGTGCTCAATGTGGGCAGTATATTAAAAAACAAAACAAAACAAAACCTACTGCCGTCGAGTCAATTCCAACTCATAGCAACCCTATAGACAGAGTAGAACTGCCCTGCGGGGTTTCCAAGGAACAGCTGGTGGATTCAAACTGCCGACCTTCTGGTTAACAGCTGAAGCTCTTTACCACTGTGCCACCAGGCCTCCAGTATATAAAAGACATCCAAAAAGAAATCACCAAAAAATGGTTAAAATCCACTGTCTTACAGGATCAATATACAACTTCATCTCAATCTTGGAAGCTAAGCCACTGTGGAAGGTACAATCTTAACTACAATCTTAACCATGAGAGTAAAGAAGCTAACTCCAGGACCCTGTATAATGACGACCTATATCATTAATTCCACCAAGTAGAATATCACATTCATTAAAACCTCTCTTTTCCTAATAAGTTATTATTATTATTATTAAGTTATTTTAAAAATGTATGTATATGTTATCTCCCATTAGGCAAATTTTAACTACATTAGGCAAGTATTAAACAATCTAGATACCTTTTCAGAATCACTAGAATACTCAATTAAATGATTAAAAGATGCCTTAAGCCACTATTTCATATTTAATGTTTTTTGCAATGACACATCATATATGGCTGAGCGATTAACATCTCAGGTTGAAGATTTCCTGAATCTGAATCTCAGCAATGTTACTTGCTCAGTGACCTGAGCAAGTTACTTATCCTCTCTGTGCCTCAGTTTCATCATTTATAAAGTGAATATTATAATAGTATAGTCATGATAATCTAGTCTGTTCAACTATAACTTTTATCTTTGCCTTGAATTACCTTCTACAGGATTGTTAAAGGATAGAATGCTATAGAAATAATGTGGAAGTGCCACCACTTACATACCATGGTAGACTGTACGTTGCTATGCTGCTGGAAGCTATACCACCGGTATTTCAAACATCAGCAGGGTCACCCTTAGTGGACAGTTTTCAACAGAGCTTCCAGACTAAGACAGACAAGCAAAAAAGGTCTGGTGATCTACTTCCGAAAATCAGCAAATGAAAACCCTATGGATCACAACTGATAATACTGTCCAATATAGTGCTGGAAGATGACACCCTAGATTGGAAGGTGTTCAAAATACAGAGTGACCACAACAAAGGACTCAAACATACCAACTATTGTGAAGATGGCACAGGACCAGCCTATTGTACATGGGATCACCATGAGTCACAGCCAACTAAACCGCAACTAACAACAACAATGTGGAGGTGTTGTCGGTTTGTATGCAATTTCTTCCAACAAAATTAAAAAAAGAACTCACTGACAATACATTAAGATCTTAAGAAAAAAGCTGAAATTTTACAGAATTGCCTTCCTTTAATACAAATAGTACTTGATTTAACGACTTCAAGAACCACTATGCTTCTCACACAATATTAAGAATCTGACCAAGCTGAAAGTATAGATGAAGAAACTGTAAAGACATTTCCCCCCATATTAAAACAATGAATTAATGAACAAAACTACACCTAGGGTCATATTTTAGTACTAATAAAAATATTCTCTATCAGAAGCTAATCAATTTCCCACAAGACCTACATCTCAAAGAACGAAGTAAAAGCCCCAGGACTGGTATACAAAAGACTGACTCTGATGCTGAAGTGAAAATACCAGTAGAGATTTAACTTTGGTAGTATTTTTTATTGTTAGTACTCTACAAATTTCCATGGGTTTTGAGTGGCCCATCTCAATCCTATTTTTTCCATAAGGCCTGTTATTTTTAGTCCAATATTGCAGAACACAAAGCATTATGACAAAAAACCTATGGTATACCAATCTCATAAGCTTGTCGTCAGAATTAAAGTGAGTTAATTGACATAACACACGTCATACAGAAGCTGGCACACGGTAAGCACTCAATAAATCTTAGCTGTTACTATTATCTATTATAACACAAAACAATGAATCCACTTCAACTCAAAATGATCAGTTATCACCAATTAACAATATACTTTTTACCTTCTTCAAGAGCCATAGATCATCTCACCATAACTGAAAGTGAAAACTTACCCAAAAAAGTTTGAAAATAGATTCAGAACCACGAGCCACCAGATGTTTTAGTAAACTAATACAATAACCCAAATTAAAAAAATAAATAAAACAGGCACCACCTCACCCAACCCCTAACAGGAAGCCACAAACAGTAGAGAAAATTATTCCGAAATTCTCTGAATTTTATGTCTGCTTGACATCTACTAATTTCATACCAGTATGATCTAAAAAATTAGTTGGTGACAATGTTATTCATCTTATATCTTTGTATAATTTTCTCTAATAATAATTTTTCTCCATTTTAGATACAATGACTCTTTAAATTACTGTCTATAGGGTCACTGTGAGTCAGAATCGACCCAAAGGTAACGGGTTTGGGTTTTTTTGTTTGTTTCTAGAAAGATACGGTGACATGCCATTTGAAACTGATTAACTACCATATTACTACTATCAGGACTGATTTTTTTTTTTTTTTTTTAAGTTTTGTACATTAACATGAGATCAACACTTTTTTAAAAGATCCTTTGTGTTAAAATGTTTTATACATGTATGTGTGTATTTATAAGCTCTGGCATAATGATTATTTTTATTCAAGATATTGAAGCTCAATATAAAGACCAGATTCAGCCAAATACTATATGTAGGATTTAAGAAATTATATTACTTTACGAGAAAAGTATTTTCACTAGAAAAATAAAATTCAAACATCTCATCAGAGGCCCAACTGCTTGAAGCGCCCAGTTTTAAGAGTTTTACTACAGTTTATAAATAAAAACACCACACCAATGAAGTCATTATTCATTGGACAAAGATCTCATTGAGCAAGGAGAAATTATTTTTTAGCTCTCAAGAAACAGACTTATCTGTAACAAAACATACTGAAACTTCATCAGCTTTTCAGATTTCTGTAAGAATATATATAGAAAATCCAGCCCCTAAACCCTAAAACTTCAATATTTATAGAATATAAATTAATTAAAAGATTTAATTAAAATAAAAAACATTTAAGACAATAGATAAGTGATAACTTTGGTGAAGGCTAAGACAGCGCACAATACTGGGGAAGCCAGCACAGCTTGTACAAGGAAAGGTCATGGAAGCTCCACAGATATATCCAAACTCCCTGAGAGACTGAATGGCTGGACAGAGGGCTGTGGGGACCATGGTCTCCAGGAACATCTAGCTCAACTGGCATAACATAGTTTATAAAGAAAATGTTCTACATTCTACCTTGGTGAGTAGCATCTGGGGGGGTCTTAAATGCCTGTGAGCAGCCATCTAAGATACTCCACTGATCTCAGCTCTTCGGGAGCAAGGGAGAATGAAGAAAACAAGATACAAGGGAAAGATTAGTCCAAAGAAATAATGGACCATAACCACCGCAGCCTCTACTAGACTGAGTTCAGTACAACTAGATGGTACCTGGCTACCACCACTGACTGCTCTGATCAGGTTCACAACAGAGGGTCCCAGACAGTACTGGAGAAAAATGTAAAACAAAATTCTAACTCAAAATAAAAAAAGACCAGACTTACTGGCCTGACAGAGACTGGAGAAACCCTGAGAGTATGGCCCCTGGACACCATTTTAGCTCAGTAATGAAGTCACTCCTGAGGTTCACCCTTCAGCCAAAGATTAGACAGCCCCATAAAACAAAATGAGACTAATGGGGCACAACAGTCCAGGGACAAGGACTACAAGGAAGAAGGGGATAGGAAAGCTGGTAATAGGGAACCCAAGGCTGAGAACAGTGTTGACATATCGTGGGGGTTGTTAACCATTGTCATAAAACAATATGTGTACTAACTGCTTAATGAGAAACTATTTGTTCTGTAAACCTTCATCTAAAGTACAATAAAAAATAAAATAAAAAATCTTTATAAAATAAAAATTTAATCTACTACATTATTTCAGCTTAGTCAAGAGAAGTCTGAAAAATACATGCAAAAACCCAGGTGCAATAGAGACAACAAAACTTAACAGTACAAGAACCAAACAGTTAGAGAAGCTCAGAAGTCATTTCATGTTCGATTTCCTATTCAGTGTTAAGAATCTACTCTACAAAATCCCCAACATGCAATCTTCCAAAACCTCCGGCAACAAGAAATTCTCTACTTCACAAAGCACATTTCAATCACACAAAAATTGTACCTGAACAAATCCAATTAAATATTTGAAGAAAATATAAGGACCATACACACACAAACACATTTCTTTAAAAATCTAAAACTAGGAGTATTTCATGAAATTTGTTTAGTCAATTAGAAAGAACTTGTGTACTTCCAACAGCTTTTAAGCCAAAGACTCACTAGACATTTACCCATGGGTATCCATTAGATGAAAGCTAATGAAAAATTAATTAGAGAAAAAGGAATAAACTACTTTAAGAGTAGGTTATAAGAGACTATTTTCAAAATAAATTGAAGAATTGCTCTTCTTAGGAGTAAAACAGATACTGAAGTAACTCAAAATTGTACAATGAAAATTCAAGCTGCATGACAAGTATCTTCATAAAGGTCTGAAAATGACAAGAGAAATGTGCATTAACGTTTCAACAACATATCTTTGGCAAAAAAGAATAACATAAAGTAGGCTTCCTAATTATTGGAATGTATATATTGAAAAAGATTATCTGTATTATCAGAACAAATGTGACATTTTCATTTAATAAACACTTTTTAAGTAGTAAGCACTGTGAAAAGTCCTGAAAGCAGGAAGAATTTTTTTTTAAAGTTACTGTTTATTTTTTTAAGTACTATTTTAAAAACAGCATATCCTAGACATTTTTCTTTCAAGCGTACAAAAACTATTTTAAAAGTTTTTAAAAGTTTTTTTTTTTAAGTTTGCATGAAGAGATACTTTATAAAATTAAAATTTAATCTAATAATTAGTTCAGCTATAATCAACTCGATGGCAATAGGTAATGTCTGTACGAGAAACAAAAAGCTTACTCAGTTTCCTTTCCTGTAATTCCCAAATAGTTTAAAAAAAAAAAAATCCAATTTTTCAGTTCTCAAATTATTTCTCAATTTAAAATGAAACAATTCAAGTGGTAACAAGATTGTATTCCTACCCCACCCCCACCCCCAACCTCACTGCCATCAAGTCGATTCCGACTTACAGAGACCCTATACGACAGGGTAGAACTGCCCCACGGGGTTTCCAAGGCTATAAATCTTTACAGGAGCAGATTGCCAGATCTTTCTCCTGCAGAGCTGATGGTGGGTTCAAACTGCTGAGCTCTCCTAAAGTATCAATTCTACCATTTCTAAGAAACTATAAAATCTTTTAATTTTTTTTACCAATTCACCCAAATTTCTTTTATCATTAACATTAGTAAGTAATAAAACAACATATACTCTTTATCTATACAAATGGTCATATACTTTGAACCATTTATCCCTCTTCTGGAAATTTAGATGCACCAAGATGCTTACATAAACATTTTAATACCAAAAAATAAACAAGTTAACTCAACAATAACTCACTTCCTCACATAATAAAAACTACAAAACATTGAGAAAAAAATTAAGGAAGATCTAAATAAATAGAGGAATAGACTCAACAGCAACTAACAATAACAAATAGATATTCCACGTTCATAATACTCTCCAAATTCATCTATAGATTCAAAATTCCAGCTTGCTTTTTTGCAGAAATTGACAAGCTGATGCTAAAATTTATATGGAAATGCAAAGGACTAGAACAACCAAAACAACCTGAAAAAAAGGAACAAAGTTGGAAGACTTGCATTCTCTGTTTCAACTTACTACAAAGCTATAGTAATCAAGACAATTTGGTACTTGTATAAGAACAGACATACACACAGATCAATGGGACAGAACTGAGAGTGCAGGTAAACCCTTACATTTCTGGTCAGTTGATTTTTGACAAAGGTGCCAAGACAATTCAATGGAGAAAGAATAGCCCTTGAACAAACGGTGCTGGGATAAGTGCATATCCACATGCAAAAACAGTAAATTTGGACCCTTATCTCACTCTTATCCCCCCACCAAAAAAAAAATTAGGGTCATAATCCTAAATGTAAGAGCTAACACTATAAAAGTGCAAAACTTCTCAAAGAAAACACAGGATGTAAATGTTCTAAAATTAGATTGTGGTGATGGCTGCACAACTCTGTAAATTTAAAAAGTCACCTCTAAGAAACAAGAATAGTTCTTAAATAAATTCCAATATAATAAGTAAGTAGTGTATAGAAGAGCCAGTAAGTGTAATAATCGGTATGTATAAACAAAACAAATTATAAGATAAATTTTAAAAGGTTGAAATATGGAAATTGCAAACATCTGAAATCAAAGATATTATAACAATAAACAGTCCAAATAGCACTAACAGTGTGCAAGGCACTATATTATGTGTTTTCCAAGCATTTACTTATTTAATTCTCACTACAATATACAATTTCCCATTGTACAAATGGGGAAATTAAGGCACAAAGAAGTTTTAAAAACTTGCTCAATCTCAACAACAAAGTAAATAAAATTTAAAAAAATACTTGCTCAAGGTCACAACAGGGTGTTGAGAAAATAAGCCAAACCAAAAAAAAATCCACTGCTGTTGAGTCAATTCCGACTCATAGCTACCCCACTGGGTTTCCAAGGCTGTAACTCCCTACGAAAGCTGACTGCCACACATTTTTCCAGCAGAGCTGCTGGTGGTTTTGAACCTCCGACCTTTCGGTTAGTTGTCGATCGCTTTAACCTGCGTCACCAGTGCTCCTTGTTGCGAAAATGATCTTTTTTTCTCTTTACATAAATATCTTTAACGTTAAAAGGGCAAACCATTGCTGTCGATTCAAACTCACAGCGACCCTACAGGACTAAGTAGAATTGCCCTATAGGGTCTCCAAGGCTGTAAATCTTTACAGAATCTCCCGCAGAGCAAACCACGGACCTTTAGGTTAGAAGTCAAGTGCTTAACCTCTGCACCACTAGGGCTCCTTTCTTTTAACATTAAACCAAAAACCCACTGCTGTGGAGTCGATTCTGACTCATAGAGACCCTACAGTGTTTCCAAGGCTAAAGGTCTACGGAAGCTGACTGGCACATCTTTCTCCTGAGAAGGGGCTGGTGGATTCGAACCGCCAACCTTTGGTTTACAGCCAACCGCTTTAACTAGCGCGCCACCAGGGCTCCTTTCTTTAACATTACAACTGTTTATTCAGGAGCCCTGGTAAGGCAGTGGTTAAGCACTCAGCTGCCAACAAAAGGTCAGCAGTTGGTACCTACCAGCTGCTCCATGGGACAAACATGTGGCAGTCTGCTTTTGTAAAGATTACAGCCTTGAAAACCCTATGGGGCAGTTCTACTCTGTCCTACAGGGCCGCTATAATTCGGAATCCACTCAAAGGCAATGGGAACTATATTACATATTCACGCCTTTAAAGAGATGGAAAGTAGTGGACGTCATTGGTTGCCTACCGAGCATCCATTCGCCCTTTCAACTTCTTACCCAGATTTTCATTTGGGTATCCACCCATTCCCATATAGCCCACGTACTTCAGAGAAAGGTGGTCCATCCTTAAGTGTAGCAGTTAGCCCTGCCTGGCTTAAGGCAATCACTACATTTCAGTGGCTACAGTCACTGGTTCGGCAGTCCAAACAGAACCCTTGCTTGAAATGTTAGGACCAAGGACTCTCTCCCCCAAGAGATATGAATAAGAATACATGTGGCCCCAATTGCCACTGGCAGCCATTCTACAACCATGAGGATAACAGTCACAGATTGAAGCTGATATGAGAAAACAGAAACAGAAACTGCATCTTTCATATTGCTGTATTGCTGATCAACCAACTCTAAGTCTTGCCCTGCCTTTGGACTTTTAGATGAATGAGCCTATAAGTCATTTTTATTGTTTATTATTTTATTGTGTTTAAACCAGTTCAAGTTTTCTATTATAACACGAAATACAAATTGATATTAGGGGGAGAGGGAGCTCATTAACAAGCATATTTCTAGAATAGATTATTACCTCAATGCTTAAATTTATGATGGCAGGTGTTGAGAAGGAATTACTTCTAGATACACATATCACAATAAAAACATGCTGAATGATGATCTTTCTAAAAAAAAGGTTCATAACAGAGCTTGAAAATTAGCTACCTTCAATTTTATATGGTCCACATGGTATCTTTAAATATTTTAATTTGACTTTTAAAATGTTATTTTTTTCAATCTAGATTTTCCGTTCTTCCTGAAAAAGTAGAATGTATGACACCATTTGGGCCTATGTTACTGCAAGACAACCATCAGTTTGAACAGAATACACACACACGTACACAGAGGGAGTCAGTGAGTAACGCAAATGGTTAACGTGCTTGCCTGCTAACTGAAAGGTTGGCGGTTCAAACCCACCCAGAGGCACCTCAGAAGAAAGGCCTGGCAGTCTACTTCCAAAAGATCACAGCCATTGAAAACCCTATGGAGTACAGTACTCCTCTGACACACACAGGGGCATCATGAGGTGAAATCAACTCCACAGCAACTGGTTTTAGAGAGAGACAGAGAAAATTTTTGAGGAGATTAAATGTATAAAGCACCTAGCCAAGTGCCTGGCACATAATAGGTGGTAGTAACTTTTTTAAGTCATATTTATAATTAATTAATGTAATTTCCTTCTTTGAGTAGAATTAAGACTAAAGTAGACAACTATCAATCGGGAAATATTTAGGTGCGGCAGTACTAAAAACATTTCAGTTCCCATATCTTCTAAAGACTGGCGAAGACCTCAGATATCCCCAAAAGAGCATGACAAGCATTATAAAGAAGATACTCATGGAAAGAAAGTACCTGCCATCTAACCTTCTCTGCAACTTTCCCTGCCCTACATGAGAAGAGAAGGATGATGAATGGCATCCAATACCCTGCAAACCAGTAGCTGTGAAGGACTTAAGAAACGACCTTAAAATCTCTACCAGGCTTACAATTCTAGGCAGCATATAAGCAAACTATTACTACAGAATTTGAGTTTTCCTTAATAATAAAAATACAAGTGGCTAGTCTTTGGACATCCACCCCGCACACAACACATTCCAAAGAATAACCAAACCAAACCAGTTGCAGTCAAGTCGATTCAAACCCATGGCAACCCCATGTGTGTCAGAATAGAACTGTGCTCCATAGGGTTTTCAATGGCTGATTTTTCAGAGGCAGATCACCAAGCCTTTCTTCCCCGTTGCCTCTGGGTGAACTCGAACCCCTAACCTTTTGGTTAACAGCTGAGCTCTTAATCATATAGAAGACTTCAAAACCTCCTTCTGTCAAAGGAATGTTGCGTCTTCAGACATAACTAACTAGCTACAGACTATTAGTATCACAGGATTTCTGTTCATCATCCAAAGTACATGAAGTTTACAAAAAGAAAACAAAAATCAGAAAAGAAAGTTTACAAGTTCCTCTAGTTTGAGGTAAAGAAATATATCAACTTACTTTATCTTCTTAAGACTCACAAACTTTTAAAATCTCCCCACACAAGATCCCCAAAATGTTGAAAATTGTTGAAGCTGTGTAATGGATACCAGAGTTCATTATATTACTCTATTTTTGTGTATATTTGAACATTTCCAAAATATAAAGGTAAAAATATATATGTATATGTGTGTGTCTGTACTTATGTATAAACTCCCAACACAACAAATTGGTAGAGAAATGCTCAATTTGTTCCAAGTTTTCAGTCCAAAAACGTAAATTTCACCTACGCACTTTCTTATTCTAGAAGTAGTATGTGACCTGACTATTATTAAAGGTCTAATGAAGGAAATAATTAACTGCCCTGGAATAAAATAAGCCTAACCTTGAACGTATTAGGTTGGTGGGCAATAAAACCAAACCCATCAATTCCAACTCATATTGACCCTGTAGGACAGAGAAGAACTGCCTCATAGAGTTTCCAAGCAGCAGCTGGTGGATCCGAACTGCTGACCTTTTGATTAGCAGCCTAGCTCTTAACCACTGTGCTACCAAGGCTCCTCGTGAGAAACAGAGGTTGGAATAAAGAAATTTAAAAGTTCCTCATTAGAAATGACAGGCATTTCTGGGAATGGAATAGGAAATTATTTAATATCTATTTTTTAAAGTAACATTCCTAGCTCATAGTAGTATAATCAGCAACTTCTAATGACCAAGCATGCTTTAGTGGTAGGAATTTACAAAAGAAATAGACGATATACTTTCACCATCCGTTTTTCAAATTGCCATTCAATTTTCACAAGATTACTTTAAATGTAATCTTAAATTCATTCCAAAATTTAACCTTTATGTCTAAAAATAAAACTATTCAAAATTTAAAACAAATACTAACTTTGCAACAAATTAATCTTTCATCATCACTGTGAGCAAGACTTTTGCTTTTAAAACTTATCCTGGCAAAGTCACTTTAATATAACTTAAGCAGACCCAAAAGAGTAGATACGTCTATTCATTTACATTACTTCTCTAGTCCAAAGAAAAGGCCTTAAGAACTTATTTAAAATGTTCAAAAATAAACGCAGACATAAATATACATCCTAAGAAAAAACTTTTTACAGATAACTCTTCCACTACAACTGCCTTAAAAACTTCCATAGCCCTTAAAAACTTCCATAGCAACAATTACTTCCTTAGCACAAAAGTGATCTGTTCCAACTCTCACAAAACTTGGAGCATCTAAATTTGCATGATCCTCCTTAAACTGAAAGATAACAAGAAGTTGTTTCATTTAGATCAGTAGAATTTTGTGTTTCTATACATGGGAAAAACTATCATGAGTCTGCGTATACCACATGGCTCTAGCTTTTACTTCTTGCTCCCCAACCCACGGAGAAGAGTAAATGCTCATAAAATATGTATCTACTTACCAGATTAAAGACAGTTTCTACAATATCCCTGTTGGATACTTCTCCAACTTCTACCAACCCCGTCAGCACAGCAAATTTCATTCTGATGCCTCTGATGGGGATTCCAGGTTTCAGGGACAATGCGCCCCACTGAGTTGGGATTTCGTCTCCTTTTCCTCCACCTCCCCCGTCATCACCTGTTGGTGGCGGGGAAGGGACATGGTTGTCTTCACTAGCCATTGCTAGTTCACGGGAAAGGACACCTCGGAGTCACCCTGGGACAGCAGTCTCTGCACTAGTAATAAGCACAACACACGCAACGCAAAACGAAAAGGGTCTCTGCCTTTCAACTTGTGGAGAAACCCCAAACGCGGTTGATGTGAAAAGTCCTTGGCGTCGGCCTCCTCCTCTTGGAGAGTATTTGTCCAGTCTCTCTCCCCGAGGCTGACAACAACGCCAAACCCTATTGGAAGATTAGATATATGTTAAATAGGCTAGGTTTTGTTTTAGAGGTTCGGGGGCGGAGGGGAAGGGAGATAGTTATTGTGCGCCAAGTAAGTTATTAAACGACCCCCACTACCAGCCACTCGCATCTCCCGAGCTCAAGAAGCTGGGTTCTGAGCAACCGCGGGTTCAAGAGGCCCCTGAACAGGTTCACTCCTCCCCCACACGCTCTCAGGTTCTAAGCGCAGGGCGACCTCTCTTCACAGGTGCACGGAAATAAAAACTGTCGGAGGGAAAAGAGGGCGTCGGAGGAGAGGAGGGAGCCCCCAAGCTACCACCGAGGTAGAAAGTTCCTCCTCACCCAGGTGCTCCGGACTCGTCCTCACCCCCCGCCAGGCAGCAGCGAGCCGGAGGTGGCGGCGGAGATCCAGGGCAGGAAAAGGCGGGGGAAGTGGGCGGTGACTATTCTCAACGCTCGGCCCAGGGGAGGCGTGGAGCACCGCTCTCCAGACACCTGAGGTTCGGCAGGGAGAGGAGGGGAGGTGTGTGTTGTGGGAGGAGGGTAGAGAAGGCAGCCGGGAGGCCTGGCGGCGACGGCAGGGAGAGAAGGGAGGAGAGAGAGGTCAGTGCACCTGGTCGCAGCCTCCAAGTTTCCCTAGTCTGCTCCCTGGGAGTCCGCGGTTGCACAGAACTCCATAGCTTCCTGGCCCGCCCCACCCCTGGGCTCAGCCTTTGCAAATACAGCAGCTGTTGGCACTACAGACGCCGCGACTAAGGCTGTTGCCGGTCATGAGGATGCTACTCCCACAGCCCGCCTCGCCGCGGCTCGCGCGGCTGTCCCTGTGCCAACTGAAGCTACTCCCAGCCGCCATGACAGCGCCGAGGGCTGCGAGGCGCAGCGTGCGCGTGCGCGAGCGCGCGGGCGCAAAAGCGGAGGCGATCGCGCGACGGGGTGGGGACGCGCGGGCGGCCTGGGGGACCCGGAACCGGGTGGGGAGTTGGGTGCTGGCAGGGCGGTGCGTGAGCCTGCGCATCCGGGCGGTCGCGCAGTTCAGGTAGCGCCAGGTGTGTCCTGGCCCGGCGAGAAAAGACCTTTCCTGCCAGGGGCTGACCCTTCCCGCTCCTCACCCTCCCCTCCAACCTGGGAAGGTGCTTTGGCAAGTGCTGAGGCGGTGATTTTAACGCTTCTGTTGTTAAGTTACCGTAGTGTCTCCTGGCGCGGAGGAAAACCGCCCCACGTTGCCAAGGTGTCTTCTTGGACTTGGAGAAGGACACCTGGGGGACCGCTACGAGCCAGCGAGGATGCTGTCCCTGTTTAATGAGAGCAAAGATTCCGTACCCCTGACTGCTTTCAGCTGCTGCCCACCCGCCGCGCTTGGCGAAGACTTGGAAAAAGATTTCCTCTGGGATGCCCCTGCAGCTGCCACCATTCAGAAGGGGAGGGGCTGAGGCCGCGTCAACGAGAAAAAGCCTTGCAGCTGCCGCGCCACCAAACCTCTCCTACGTTCTAAGGAAAGGAGGATTCCTGAGACAGCTGCTCCAAACATAGCGTGGAGGTGGAGTTAATTTTGCATGTAAATCGCGGAGGTTTTTCTTTTCCTGTCGTGATTTTCCAATGTAAAAGTTAGATTCGCCTCATTCTGAGTTTAAAAGATAAATTACACTAGGGTTGAAACCAGTAGAGATCATCATAATCTAAGAGTCCTTTCCCTCCGCTCCCACTATTAACAGTAAAGCACGCTTCGTGATGGCGTTGTGAAAAATAAAAATAAGCGCTATGGTACTCTTAAGGTCATAAGGCCTTAAAAAAATAATAATGTTTAAAATACTCCTTGCTCCCTGAAATGAAAGTGAAGCAAAACGTGGGATCACAGAAAAGTTAGGAAATACTATGGAGGAGTCAGGAGAAAAAATTATATTGGTTTGAGAGACAAAATAAGTTCTGGAACGCCTCGAATTTATATTTCAAATTGTTAAATGAATAAATCTGGAATAAGAGGGAGTACGAGGGAAAGGGGCTTGCCTGCAAGAGAAAGACAACTTTCACTTTACCCTACCTTGAGTATATTGGTATATCTGAAGTGCTAAAAAAGTGTTTGTTAAATAAATAAATGTGCTCCCTTAAGAAGGAGCTGATGATGATAGTGAAAATGCTCTCAACATACGGTAGTCAGAATTATTCCATCTGAGTTATCTAGGGCTAATGGTTGTGTCTTTCACTTAACACTGTGCTTCTACTGTGAAACAAAGTAAATGTGAAACAATTATCCCAATATTTTCAAAACAAATTGTCAAATATTTTTTACAATTTTTCAGAATTATTCAACCTCCTGCTTTACTTTGCCCCATGGCTACAGTAAAATAGTTGACAAAATTTAAAGGTTCACTGAGAGAAGGATGAAGAAGGTAGAAGGGGAAACTATTCACTAGCCAAGCCACCGTCAAAATGCAATAGCTGAGGACTGTTCAGGTGTAAAACATATAACTGTGGAGTTTTTCAAAGTAAGCTATCAGCTCATCAGATCTTAAGCTCTTTGATGACATAATACTCTGTATATTGTAGGTACTCAGTACATACGATTTGGGATGAATTGCAATTCTAAAGCTACTTGCTTTAATTTTTCTGACCTGAAAGCCCTTACCTGAGTCTACACAGCTACTACCAGTTAGAGGGAGGAAAAACTTGTATATATGGCTATCTTAATACAGAAAGCAATTTTACTATTTGTTAAATTTTGCTTATATCTTTGGTCCTACTAATGAAAGTTTTCTAGTCGAGAATCATATGAAGTATCATCAGATGAGTTTACACGACTGTCTCATCTGTAGCACACACTCATCTACACAGACAAAAGGGAAAAAAAGATTACCTCCTGTAGAGCCAGGCTCAAGCTTCATATCACCATCTAATGTGTATTTTAATCTTTCTCTGACATCAACATTTTGTCAGAATTAAATTAAGGACAAAGGGTTTTCATAAATTTACTTGCCTTCAGCATGCATTGAAACCATAGCAGAAAAAAAAAAAATACAGTAGATTCAGAACAGGAAGCCTTGTGCATAACTCACAGGAACTCAAGTAAAAAGAATGTACTTTCATGCTGAAATCAAGATTATTGATCTGCAAACCCTTACCTACATACAAAGGAAAAATTTTTGAGAACAAAGATGGGATGGAATTTTCTTTCTACCCAGAAGAATACCCAGTCTATCCATTGTAACTTTTTGGCATTTTGCTAGGATATAGGTTACATGATGACTTAGAGGAAAAGCACCTTTTGCTATGCAGCTGTGTGTGTGTTTATCCCTGAATTTGATGTTTTCTTCACATTGTTATTCAGCATAGCTTATAATAACTAGGCTGGAAAGTCATGGTCCTGGCTTGCAAACTATCTCCTTGTGAGAAAGTCAAACATTGCTTTCATCTTCATTAAAGGTTACTGATGTGAAATACAACTTCAAATGTTAGTAGTCTTTGTTAATGACATTTTATTGGGCATTAAAAATGACATTAGAGCTAAATATTTAATGGACATAGAAAATTTTCATGGTATATTAGCTCACAGGACTTTATCTTTTTGAGTCATATATTAATGGCACAAACTGTGAAGCATGACAGCAGCTCCACGGGAGAAAGACCTAGCATTCTAGTCCCATAAAGATTACAGCCAAGAAAACCCAATGGGGCAGTTCTACTCTATCACTTGGGGCTCTATGAGTCAAAAACAACTCAACAGTACTCAACACTCACTTTGAAAACCTGTTGAAAGACCAAATAGGACCAAGAAATATTTAAAGCAAAAGGAAATCCACTCGTTAATTCAGATCATTCCCAAAAACATTTATCAACGTTCCTATGTAGCAGGCACTACATTAGACATTTAGGTTAGAAGTAAAAAATCCAATCCCTGCCTCGAGGACTCAGAGTGTAGTCATTGAGGTGGACATTACAAGGCAGTATGATAACCCTATGAAAACCTAAAAGAGAAACTTCCAAAAGGTGATACCAGAAATGAGTCTTAAAGGATAAACAGGACTAAGCTAGATGAAGAGGTCAGGGAAGGTCATTCCAGGATATGAAAAGTCTCCAGCATGGTTCGACATTTTGACCTTAGAAACCAAATGAAGCAAACTGTCAGTGTTAACTAATTGGAATTTTCTTCTGGGTGGAGCTATAGAGCAGTAAAGATGTTCTCTTAATATATATTAAAAAGCACATCCTATCACCCTCACTTTGCTTACACCCTCTTTATAGGTATTTTTTATATATGAGGAACTTAAGTTTGGGTAACTCTTACCCCACCACATTAAATAGTATTATGATTGTTTAAAATGTCATTATGATGTTTATTGTCCCTGCACAAAGAGGGAAATGGAACTGAATTTGAACTCACACAATAGGCTGCAGAAGAGAAAATAAGTAGATTAGAGTCTAGGATTTAGTGATGAACGAAAACTAAGACCTCATCCTTAAATTAGAATTATTACGTGAAACTAGTGAATCTGGGAGCAGCAAGTAGATTGTTAAGGGAGGTTGCTAGAGAGGTTATGATGCAACATGCTAAATTAGGCTAAAGACTTTGGACTCTACCCTGAAGTCAATCTTCTGCCTTCAGAGAATTTTGAGCAATAAAGTGATAAGATTACACCAGCCTCTTAAGAAAATCACTAGCAGCTATCAAGCCTCCCCTCAGTATTTGGGTGGAATCCTCCATTGTGCACTACTTATTGGTAGGATGCAGTATTTATATTACTTTATAATTTGCATTTATAAAGTTGCAAAATTAAGTGGGATGTGATGACAGATTAATTGCTTGTTCTTATTGTTAGTTGCTAACAAGTGAGCTCCTTCTTATGGCAACCTTACATATAACAGAATGAAATATTGCTCAGTCCTGCTCCATCTTCGTGATAGTTGGTATGTTTGAGTCCATTGTTGCAGCTACTGCAACAATCCATCTCATTTAGGATTTCCGTTGTTTCCATTGGCCTTCTTCTACTTTATCTACTTTATGATGTCCTTTTCTAGCATTTGGTCCTTCTTGATGAAGAATCCACATAAGTGAGTCTTAGCATCCTTGCTTTTAAGAAAAATTCTAGTTGTATTCCTTCCAAGACTGATTTGTTCATTCTTTTGGCAGTCCACAGTATATTAAACGTTACTTGCCAACACCACAGTTTAAACAATCAATTCTTCTGTCTTCCTTTTTCACTACTCAACTTGCACATGCATATGAGGTGATTGAAAACACCATGGCTTGGGTCACGCACACCTTAGTCATCAAACTGACATCTTTGCTTTTTAAAATTTTAAAGAGGTCTTTTGCAGCAGATTTGCCCAATGTGATATGTCATTTGATTTCTTGATTGCTGCTTCCGTGGATGTTGATTGGATCCGAGTAGAATGAAATTGTTGACAACTTCAATTTTCTTTTCCATTTATCTTGGTCCATTTCTGAGGATTTTCATTTTTTTCATGTTCAGGTGTGCTCCTTACTAAAGGCTGTAGTCTTTGACCTTCATCATTAAGTGCTTCAAGTCATCATCATTTTCAGCAAGCAAAATTGTGTCATCTACGTATCGTAGGTTGTTAATGAATCTTCCTCCAATCTTGATGCTGCATTTTTCTTTATATAGTCTGGCTTCTCGGCTTATTTGTTCTGCATACAGATTAAATGATTAAGGTGAAAGGATACAACCTTAATTTTGAACCACACAGTATCCTCTTGTTCTGTAGTTCTTCAAACTACTGCCTTTTGATCCATGTACAAGTTCTACAAGAGGACCATTAAGTGTTTCTTCATTCATTCATTCAGTCACTCATTGTCAGAGGGTACTTAATCTTAGGCCTTGTCCTCAAAATGTTAAGAAGCTGAATATAAAGTACAAATGTCTTAGATTATGTCCTCACAGATATCACACTATTTTTAGTAAGAGGCTATGGAAATACATAAATATTATTTAGCTGTTAAACAAATACTTGGATTGAAACATATTTGGAAGATTGAGGTTACCGTGGTAAAACCTGTGTGGCACAGTCCTAGGAAAATGTATTGCTACCTTTGTCATACATGTACTCTTATTGTTGTTACGTGCCGTTGAGTCAGTTCTGACTCATAGCAACCCCATGTACAACAGAACAAAACACTGCCTGGTCCTACATCATCTTCATAATCATTGCTACATCTGAGCCCACTGTTGCAGCCACTGTGTTAGTCCATCTCACTGAGGGTCTTCCTCTTTTTTGCTGACCCTCTACCTTACCAAGCATGATATCCTTCCCCAGTGATTGGTCACTCCTGATAACATGTCCAAAGTACATGAGACAAAGTCTCACTATCCTCACTTCCAAGGAGCACTCTGGATATGTTAATTACCAGACAGACTTGTTCGTTTTTCTAGCAGTCCATGGTATATTCAGTATTCTCACCAACACCATAAATCAAATGCACCAATTCTTCTTAAGTCTTCTTTATTCATTGTCCAGTTCTCCCATGTATATGAGACAATTGAAAATATCATAGATTGGGTCAGGCACACCTTGGTCATCAAAATGACATCTTTGCTTTTTAACACTTCAAAGAGGTCTTTTGCAGCGGATTTGCCCGATGGAATAGGTCGTTTGATTTCTTGCCTACAGCTTCCATGGGCATTGATTATGAGTCCAACTAAAATGAAATCCTTGACAACTTCAATCTTTTCTCCATTTATCATGATGTTGCTTATTGGTCCAGTTGGGAGGATTTTTGTTTTCTTTATGCTGAGGTGTAATCCATACTGAAGGCTATGGTCTTTGATCTTCATCAGTAAGTGCTTCAAGTCCTCTTCACTTTCCGCAAGCAAAGTTGTGTCGTCTGCATATCACAAGTTCTTAATGAGTCTTCTTCCAATCCTGATGCCACATTCTTTTTCATATAGTCCAGCCTCTTGGATTAATTGCTCAGCATGCAGATTGAATAAGTATGGTGAAAGGATACAACGCTGATGCACACCTTTACTGATTTTAAACCACACACTATCCCTTTGTTCTGTTTGAATGACTGCATTTTGGTCTATGTACAGGTTCCGCATGAGCACAATTAAGTGTTCTGGAATTCCTATTCTTTGTAATGTGTCATACATGTAGCCAGCCTCAAAGATAGGAAATGACATCTTGGAGCTGTAATTACCTAATTCAGTGGGTCTTAACCTTGTCTCTGCTTTAGAATTACCTGTAATCTTCTATAAATCCCAATGCTTAGACAAATTAAATCAGAATCTCTGAAGTGAGACCCAAACATCTGTATTTTTTAAAGCTTCCCAGATAATTCCAACTGGAGCCAACATTTGTAACCACTGATCTAATTTGTTTTTCTTTGATTGTCATCCCTTGATGACATATACAGAATAAATTTAAAGTTAATTAAAATTAACTTGTGGAAAGATTGTAGCATCACTCATTAAGATTAATGAGTGTCAGCCTAGAATGTCCCCAAATCTGGACAGTCTGGGTTATATATATCTATTCCAAACGAAAGAGTCTTCTAAATTAGAAGAGAGAAGAATTGAGAGTTCTGTGTAAGGAAAAACAAACAACAGACTGTTGCTACATTTCACATTAAAAACAACACAGAAATGGTGTCAGTTTTCAAACAGTTTATTTCTAAAACAAAATATAATTAGCAAACAAGAAAATATCACTTGAGAAAATTACTTCTAGGATCTAAATGAGATTAATGGAAATTCTATGATCAGCAACTACGGAAGAAATAGCTGGGGGAAATTATCTTATGTATAGTGTTGCTGCTGTTGTTAGGTGGCATCGAGTCGGTTCGGACTCATAGCGACCCTATGTACAACAGAATAAAACAGTGCCTGGTCCTGTGCCATCCTCACACTTGTTGCTATGTTTGAGCCCATTGTTGCAGCCACTGTGTCAGTCCATCTCGTCAAGGGTCTTCCTCTTTTTGGCTCACCCTCTGCTTTACCAAGCATGATGTCCTTCTCCAGGGAGTGGTCCCTCCTGATAACATGTCCAAAGTATGTGAGACGAAGTCTTGCCATCCTCTCTTCTAAGGAGCATTCTGGCCACACTTCTTCCAAGACAGATTTGTTTATTCTTCTGGCACACCTTAGTTCTCAAATTGACATCTTTGCTTTTCAACACTTTAAAAAGGTCTTTTGCAGCAGATTTGCCCAATGCAATAGGTCATTTGATTTCTTGACTGCTGCTTCCATGGGCGTTGATTATGAGTCCAACTAAAATGAAATCCTTGACAACAACTATCTTTTCTCCATTTATCATGATGTTGCTTATTGGTCCAGTTGTGAGGATTTTTGTTTTCTTTATGTTAAGATGTAATCCATACTGAAGGCTATAGTCTTTGAGCTTCATCAGTAAGTGCTTTAAGTCCTCTTCACTTTTGGCAAGCAGGGTTGTGTCATCTGCATATTGCAGGTTCTTAGTCTTCTTCCAATCCTGATGCCACGTTCTTCTTCATATAGTCTAGCTTCTTGGATTATTTGCTCAGCATACAGATTGAATAAGTATGGTGAAAGGATACAACCCTGACGCACACCTTCCCTAGTTTTGAACCACAAAGTATCCCCTTATTCTGTTCAAAAAACTGCCTTTTTGTCTATGTATAGGCCCCGCAATTAAGTGTTCTGGAATTCCAATTCTTGGCAATGTTATCCATAATTTGTTATGATCCACACAGTCAAATGCCTTTGCATAGTCAATAAAACACAGGTAAACATCTTTCTGGTATTCTCTGCTTTCAGCCAAGATCCATCTAACATCAACAATGGTATCCCTCATTCCACATCCTTTTCTGAATCCAGCTTGAATTTCTGGCAGTTCCCTGTCAGTGTATTGCTGCAATTGTTTTTGAATTATCTTCAGCAGAATTTTACTTGCATGTCATATTTATGATATTGTTGGATAATTTCCTCATTCTGTTGGATCAGTTTTCTTTGGAATGGGCATAAATACGATCTCTTCTAGTCGGCTGGTAAGGTAGCTGTCTTCCAAGTTTCTTGTCATAGACAAGGGAGTGCTTCCAGCATTGCATCCATTTGTTGAAACATCTCAGTTGGTATTCTATCAATTCCTGGAGCCTTGTTTTCCACCAGTACCTTCAGTGCAGCTTGGACTTCTTCCTTCAATACCATTGGTTCTTGATCATATGCTACCTCCTGAAATGCTTGAACATCGACCAATTCTTTTTGGTATGTGCTCTATGTATTCCTTCCATCTTCTTTTGATGCATACACAGGAATCAAATTGACTACATCTGTGGAAAAGATGATGGGGAAGCGCAATATCATCAGTCAGAGCAAGGCCAGGGGTCAACTGTGGAACAGGACCATCAATTGCTCATGTGCAAGTTCAAGTTGAAACTGAAGAAAATGAAAACAAGTCCATGAGAGCCAAAGTACAACCTTGAGTATATACCACCTAAATTTAGAGACCATCTCAAGAATACATTTGATGCATTGAACACTAATGAATGAAGACTAGAGGAGTTGTAGGATAACATCAAGGATACCATACATGGTGAAAGCAAAAGATCATTAAAAAGACAGAAAAAAAAAGAAAAGACCAAAATGGATGTCAGAAGAGACTCTGAAACTTACTCTTGAATGTAGAGTAGCTAAAACAAATGGAAGAAATAATGACGTAAAAGCCGAACAGAAGGTTTGTAAGGATGGTTAGAGAAGACAAAGTAAAGTAGTATAATGAAATGTGCGAAGACTGGAGTTAGAAAACCAAAAGAGAAGAACACACTCGGCATTTCTCAAACTGAAAGAACTGAAGAAAAAATTCAAGCCTCAAGTTGCAATATTGAAGGATTCCTAGGGCAAAATATTCAACAATTGCGGGGAGCATCAAAAGAGGATGTAGTGTAGTAGAATCTGCTAAATAAAACTTCTTTTAGTGGGAGGTTGTTAGTTTTTATTTTGTGTTTAAGCATTTTCTTTTTTAATGTATTTTGCTTTTGTCATTTTAACCGGTTGAGAAAAATCTAATACAGAAACTAACACATAGCAGTCCTGATCTAGTTCCATGAGTCATAGTTGTAGAAGCTTAGAAGGCAAAAAAAAAAAGGTACCTATTGAAGTCTTGGAAAAATGAGGTAAGATTAACTTAAACTGAAACAAGTTTGGTAAGCCACCCCCAGACTACAATACACATTTACTTCAGCCTGGATGAGAATTAAGAAAAGAGTATAATTTACCCTTCTTTTTTTTTTTTTTTTTTTCATTTCTCTCTCAGTCATTGTTAACCAGGATTGGCATACAAGGTGAGCAGAACAATTAAGCAAATAAATTTTGTTTTAAGTTCCCAAGTATTTGATTGCTAGAAAACTAAAGTGAATTCAACTTTTTTTTTTTTTTTAGTATTATTAAATTAATTCAGAGTTGTTGCTAATTCGGACAAGCTGGGTAAATCTTACCTTTGCATAGGAGGAATGAAGGAAGACCAGAACCACATCTTCTGAGATTTCAGTCCCAAATTCAGAGAGTAATGTAACTGTCGGTGTATGGAGAATGGATGGTGGCCAGGCAAGAATAAAAGCAAAGAGACCATTTATGAAAACACTGAAATAGTTTAGGCAAGATGCATGCTGAGAGGGGAAAGAAAAGGATTCAAGATATATTTTGCTGATACGGTAGATGTAAGAAGGTGAAGATGAGGAAAAAGAAGAAATGAAAGATGACTTCTAGGTTTCTGATGTGATAGGTTTTGACTTCTAGATTTTAGGTGGTATGCCATGGATTGACTTGGTGACTGGGTGTGATGCTGCTGTTGCTAACTGCTCTATTAAAGTGGCAAGTTGGGCAAACTCCATCCTCATCACTAACTGTGTGGCAAAGATCAGCATGAATCCAGTTCCCACCTGGAAGTGGACCCAGGCTTCACCTTTCCAAATCTCCATTCCTCATCATGAGCCACTTCTGTGGCACTTCCTCTCTCACCCTAACCACCAAGAGTTAGGTCAAAATATCCTTGGCCACCTGAAGCCAGATCTAGTTTTTTGTCCCACACAGGGTTAGGGTTGACAGTGAAATTAAGGACTTGCTTCACTCACTTGTTACCTGCCTGGCTTCTAAAGGTAGATGATGAAGAGAAGGCCCAGGGCAAAGCCTGGGGCTGGGGTGAGGTGGGGTAACAAGCAAAGAAGATTGAGAAAATGGAGGCCAATCAGGTAGATGGAAAATAGGAGTGTGGGAGTCACAGAAGCAAGAGAGGAAATTGAATAAAGAAGGAGGAAACGATATGGGCTAATGGAAAATCCTGAGACATATCTGCACTGGTGACTGCACCTATGACAGAACGTGGACTTGAGTGACAGATACATTCACATGCTCAGTTCTCCCCACCCTTCTTTCCCCACAAAATTTCCGTTATCTGTTACGAAACTGATGATGGTACATTTGTTATTCCTCTTACAATATTTTTCTCTTCTACTTTAAGTAGCATTGAGAGGCCTTATCTAATTGCAAAAATAATGCGTGCTAATTGCAGAAAGTTTGGAAAATGTAAAAAAGTTAAAAACACACACACTCAAAATTGTAATTTCTCTAACATTTGGTGCAGGTACTCCCAATGAATATGTATTACAAAATTGAGATCATACTAAATAGCCTGCTTTTTTTCACTTAGGTATGTATCATTAATATTTTCCCATGTCACTAAACAGTCTTTTAAACATGAGCATCATAACTCCATAATACTACATTATATGACTGGCCTATAATTTAACCAGTCTTCTATAGCTTAAATTCAACTTGTTTCTGATTTTTGTCTATTATAAACATCATTGCTTTGTGTATCAGTTAAGATAGGCTTAGGCAGCTAACTCATCTGGCTCAAATGCTACTTCCATGACTGACTGACTTTATGCTCTTGAGAAATTATTGAAGTATCCTTGTCTCTAAAATGACTATAATCATAGTACCCATTGTGAGTACAGGTAAAGCATGAGCATGGTGCCCCAAAAGCAATTGGTGCTTAATAAGTATAAGCCATTATCATAATAATTAAATCATATGTTAAATGTCTTCTAAAGTTTTGAAAAAAAAGTTATGACAGCTTTTCTGACCAAATTAGCTGTTTACTGTTCTATTTACTAGGTAATCTGATTAGCATTTGGGACATTCATATAATCTTTGATTCAGTCACAGATTCCATTAGCTTCTTGGAACAAAAGCGGTAACTCTTAACAAGGGGCTCTTCTTTGCTCTCTCAGATCATTAGGAATCTGCGAAGCAAAATGATTTAACTGATTTTTTCAGAATCGGAATCTCCAAGTCTTTCAAATCACATAAAAAGTACTCATCTGCTACAATATAATTGAATCTAGGACTAAACACAATAAACTGGGACAAACCCCTGCTCTGTGCTCAGCTCCAACCGTTCCAGACTTCTTCTCTGTCACTTCTTGTCAGTAGTGAAAGGAGAGAAGGCTGGGCAAAGTTCACAGGGCATCTAGAAAGAAGAATGGAGTTACTGAAGCTCCTTCCTTCCTGATAAAACAACTTTATCATCCTAAACCCTCCTTTGGAACTCCCCCAGTCCTTCACAGACTCAAAAGTGAACTAGATTCCCCACCTTACAGATCCTTTTGCTCCCATATCAACAAAGAATTTTCCTGACTTCCTTTAAAGTGGATTGGATTATGTCTTGGTCACTTTTTTATCACTGAAAATTCTCCGTGTAAGCAATGTGAATCAAACGTTTTGGTCAGCAGATTTTTTTAGACAAACAGGCATAGCCAGGCATTCCTCCTCACTCCTTCACCTCCCTGTTTTGTGAATATTGGTTGTCCACTGTGAAGTCTTTCTGCTGGATTCAGAATGTGTCTTTGAAACTAGAGAAAGTACAGGTACTGTGTTTACACAGCCTTCACTTCTATTTACAAAATCTCTCTGTGGAGTTTACAAAGGTTTTTTTTTTTGTTGTTGTTGTTGTTGTTGTTGTTGTCGTACCTGTCATCAAACTCTAGCTATTAGCCAATGAGCAGTGAGGTCTGAAGCCAGTTTCTGATGGGGGAAGTGGGAGGGTTACCCATCAAACTGGTTTGACTGCCTGAAGATGACTGATTACCCATTTTTAGCAAAAATGAAACATAATAGCAGTAGTCTTTGGTTTTCCCAAGACTGAATTTGGAGGCTGAGAAAAACTACTAATAAACTTTTCACTCTCCCACAGGTTTAGAGAGCTATGCTGCTCTTTCCAACACTACAGACTCCATTGTACCCTCTTGGATTGAAAGGGTTGTTATGTCCCAATCTCCTAACCGATTACTGGGTCACTTTGACACTGAAGAAAATAAGAGTCTCCCGGGTTAAATAAAAGGTACTGCATCTGGGAACCTGTCCCTGTTTAGTAGAAACCAAAAAAGGAGGTATAGTTAAATAAACATTCTGTCCCTAGTTCTCTTAAGAATTCGTTTCAAATAATGAGGAAAATCCATTGCTATCCAGTCAGTTCTGACTCATAGTGACCCTATAGGACAAAGAAGAACTGCCCCATAGGGTTTCCAAGGAGCAGCTGAGGAAAGTAGTTTTGATTCTATTTGAGGCCAGTGCCCTATATTCTTATTTAATTCCTCTGAGTCTCACCTTCCTCATCTGTAAAATAGGTCTAACAATATCTTCCAGATAAGATTGTTCTGAGGATCAAGTAGATAAGGATCTAGCACTGGTTATAGTAATCACTTTAAAAAGGCAGTTTGAATATTTACAATATAATAAACCAATAATACTGGAGGCAGAACAGTATTTAAGTATCACACAAGCTTTGTAACTTAGTTTTTTCTCAACCAATAAGGCATTAGTAATAAAATCCCTCATACTTCTAAAGAGGTGAACCTCTTCTTATTGTCAAGGACACTTTTAATTGCCACAGCCCTCCGCAGATCCACGGAATACTTGTGTTTCTGATTAATCCTCACTTTATTCTGCCTTGACTTTTAATTACTTGTTTACTAATCTCTTTCCTCCACAAGAAAGTGGGTGGTGCAAACGGTTAATGCCCGCTCAACTGCTAACTGAAAGGTTGGAAGTTGGAGTCCACCCAGAGGTACCTTGGCAGAAAGGCATGGTGTTCTACTTCTGAAAAATCAGTCATGGAAAACCCTGCTGTGACACACATAGGCTTACCATGGGAATGCAAAATAGTCAACTGGATGGCAACTGGTTTTACTGGTTCCTCCACAAGATTGGACATTCTAGAAGTCTTGTTCCCTTTACAGCATCTGACATGATGTCGTGGATGTAGTGTACTTTTCATAAAAGTTCATGTTGAAATGAAAGAAGAGAAACCTGAATATAGAACCTTTTGTGAGAGCTCACTCTTCCCCATTGACAGCCATATCCTGGTTGGAGCCCCTTTTTCTTATGTCAATGGGATCAGACAAGGGAAGGTAGGTAGTGCCATCAGAATGAGTTGGAAAAGAACGAGTTGTAAGAACAAAGGAAAGTTAAAGTGTTGAATGTTGCAGACAGGCAGGGAAGGATGAGGGCTGATCAAAGCCCATTGTTTTCCTGGTAGTTAAGACCTTCAAGAGAACTGTCTCTGTTAAGTAATAAAGGAAGAACCAGATTGCTAAAGGCCTAAAAGTGAGTGGCTGGCAAGGACTAGAGAATAGACCCGTTTCTAGGAAATGAGGTTCCTTCAGGGTTGAGCTCCAGTCCAGCATAACACATCAGTGCCCTTCACAGTTCTAAGCTCCTGCCAAGCCAGTCGTATCACAGTTTCCTCTTTACAGTCAGTGATTTCCTATCTTCAGGATTTTGTTCTTGGTCTTTCCATATCATCTGAAAGTTAAATATCAACTACTCTGAAACTGAAATCTTTCTGATTGCTCCAGCTTAATGTGTTCTGTTTTGCCCTGAAGCAAGTAACATGTAAGCTGTAACTTTCTTACAGCACTTAACACATTTGTCGTAGCATTATACCTGTTGCCAGAGGAGTTGACGCCAACTCATATTGACCCTATATGACAGAGTAGAACTGCCCCATACGTTTTCCAAGGCTGTGATCTTTATGGAAGCAGATTGCCACATCTTTCTGCCGCAGAGCAGCTGATGGGTTCAAACCGCCGACCTTTCAGTTAGCAGCCAAGCGCTTAGCCATTTCACCACCAGGGCTCCCCGGCCTAGAATTGGAGTTAGGTAAATGTATGATTTGCCTGTAAGAAATAAACGAATTTTAATAAATACTAAAACAACTTTTCCTATTACTAATTTAAACTAGTAGTGGTTGTGTAGATCTTAAAAGAACTTTTAAGTCAGAAAAATTAAATCAAGAGACTTTACAGTTTCAATTTAACCCAACAAATCTGTACTACATGCCTTCTATGTGCAAAGCACTGTTTTTCATCAAGGAGTTTATGATCTCATGCAGGGGTCAGCAAATGTTTTCTATAAAAGGTCAGATAGTAAATATTTTTTACGTTGCAGACCATTTGGTCTCTGTTACAACTACTTAATTTGGCCATTGTATTGAGAAAGCAGCCGTGAATGAGGGTGGCTGTATTCCAATAAAACTTTATTTATGAACACTGAAATTGGAATTTCATAAAATGTTCATGTGTCAGGATATATTAATCTTCTTTTGACTTTTTTACCAATAATCTAAAAATGGTATACAAATTATATCTCAATTTTTAAAAAATAAATTCAGTGAGAATCCATTAAAGATTTTAAGCAGGAACATGGTATGACCTAATTTAGCTTTAAAAAGTTCACTCAGGATCACTGCAGCTTTCCTAATGGTACTTATCCTTACTGCCTTATATTAAAGTTACAAATGTATCTAACCTCCCCAGTAATCAGTCTGTGCCTGAGTAATGGGATCTATGTCAAGTTTATCTTTCTATTGCCCCATAGTGACAAGATCAGTGCATTACTCATGTTTTATGTTCAGTAAACATTTTCTAAATAAAAGAAGTAACAGAGGTACATCTATGGGCAATTGATTTTCGACAAGGGTGCCAAGTCCATTCAATGGAGAATGAATAGTCTCTTCAATAAATCGTGCTGGGACAATGGGATTTCACATGCAAAAGAATGATCAAGAGGAGGAAAATGCAGAACAGAATTTCAAATTATCTTGGACTTCAGAAAATCTGGAGCCATGGACGCTGGATGAACCCCTGAAACTATTGCCCTGAGATAATCTTTAAACCTTAAACAAACAGTATCCCCTGAAGTCTTCTTAAAACCAAAAAACAGTTTAGCCTAACTAGTAAAAAATGTCTGCCTTGAGCATTATGCTCTTTTAAGAACTATCTATATGGGATCAAAGTGACAACAGCAACTCAAAAGATTAGATAGGCACCTTAGGGGGCAGTGAGTTTATGTTAACGGCAGAGGAACAATTCAGAAAAGCAGGGTGCAAATGATTGCACAACTCAGAGAGTGTAATCAAAGTCACTGAACTGTACATGTAAAAATGGTTGAATTGGTGTATGTTTTGCTGTGTATATTCTCAACAACAAAACAATAAAAAGTTTTAAAAAAGGATGAAGTTGGACCTATACATACCACATACGAAAATAACCTAAATATAAGAGATAAAATCATAAAACTCTTAGAAGGAAACATGGGGATAAAGTTTCAGGACCTTGTTTTTGGCAATGGATTCTAAAACATGACACCAAAAATAGGAGCGACAAAAGAAAAAAATAGATAAATTGAACCATCAAAATTTTGTGTATCAAAGGACATTATCAAGAAAGTGAGAAGACTACCAACAGAATGAGAGAAAATACTTGGAAACTATATATCAGAAAAAGGTTTGATATTCAGAATACATAAAGAACTCCTACAACTCAACAACAAAAAGACAAACAACCCAATTTAAAAATAGGCAAAGATTTGAATAGATATTTCTACAAAGAAGGTATACAAATGGCCAATAAGCTCTGAAAAGATGATCAACATCATTTGTTGTTAGGAAAAAGCAAATCAAAATCACAATGAGATACCACCTCATACCCACTAGGATGACTATTATCAGAAAAATGGAAAGTAACAAGTGTTGGTGAGGATATGGAGAAATTGGAACACTCAGGCATTGCTGGTGCAAATGTAAAATGGTCCAGCCACTATGGAAAACAGTTTGGAGGTTCCTCAAAAAGTTAAACATAGAATTACCATTACCAGTTAACTGTTGAGTCTATGTGCATCAGAGTAGAACTGTTTCATACGGTTTTCAATGGCTGATTATTCAGAGGTAGATTGCCAGGCCTTTCTTCCAAAGCACCTCTGGGTAGACTTGAATCTCCAATCTTTCAGTTAGCAGCCTAGTGTGCTAACCATTTGTACCACCCAGGGACAACTAGAATTACAAAATGAGCCAGGATTCCACTTGTAGGTATATACTCAAAAGGCCTGAAAGCAGATACTTGGTTTTTTTTTTTCTCTTTTTTCCTTTTTTTATTATTGTTGTGCTTTAAGTGAAAATTTATCATTCAAGTTAGTCTCTCATACAAAAATTTATACATACATTGTTTTGTAACCCTAGCTGCTTTCCCTACACTGTGACAGCACACTTTTCCTTTCCGTCTAGGATTTTCCGTGTCCATTCAACTAGCTCCTGACCCTCTCTGCCTTCTCATCTCATTTCTGGACAGGAGCTGCCCATTTAGTCTCATGTATCTACTTGAGCTAAGAAGCACACTCTTCACAAGTGTCATTTTACGTCCCATAGTCCAGTCTAATCTTTGTCTGAAGAGTTGGACTTGGGAATGGTTTTAGTTTTGGGCTAACGGAGAGTCCAGGGGCCATGTCTTCCAGGGTCCCTCCAGTCTCAATCAAACCATTAAGTCTGGTCTTTTTACTAGAATTTGAGTTCTGACCCCACTTTTCTCCTACTCCATCAGGGACTCTGTCGTTTTCCCTGTCAGGGCAGTATTTGGTGGTAGCTGGGCACCATCTAGTTCTTCTGGTCTTAGGATGATGAAGTCTCTGGTTTATGTTGCCCTTTCTGTCTCTTGGGCTAATACTTTCCTTGTGACTTTGGTGTTCTTCAATCTCCTTTACTCCAGGTGGGTTGGGACCAATTGATGTATCTTAGATGGCCGCTCACTAGCTTTTAAGACCCCAGACGCCAGTCACCAAAGTGGGATGCAGAACATTTTCTTTAAAAATTTGTTATACCGACACAGCTCATAAAGACAATGCTCTACATTCTACCTTGGTGAGTAGTGTCTGGGGTCTTAAAAGCCTGTGAGCAGCCATCTAAGATACTCCACTGGTCTCATCCCTTCGGGAGCAAGGGAGAATAAAGAGAACAGGATAAAAGGAAAAGGTTAGTCCGAAGGACTAATTGTCCACAGCTACCAAGGCCTCCACCGGACTGAGTCCAGTACAGCTAGATGGTGCCCAGCTACCACCACTGACTGCTCTGACCAGGATCACAACAGAGGGTTCTGGACAGAGCTGGAGAAGGATGTATAGCATAATTCTAACTCACAAAAAAAAAAAAAGACCAGATTTACTGGCCTAAAGGAGACTGGAGAAACCTTGAGAGTATGGTCCCCAGACACCCTTTTAGCTCAGTGGTGAAGTTACCTCCGAGGTTCACCGTTCAGCCTGGGAGTGGACAGCCCCGTAAAACCAAATGACACTAACGAGGTACAGGAGTCCAGTGACAAGGGCCAGAAGGCAGAAGGGGACAAGGAAGCTGGTGATAGGGAACCCAAGGTTGAGTAAGGATATTGTTGATGTGTTGTGAGATTGTTAACCATTGTCATAGGGCAACATTTGTAGTAACTGTTAAATGAGAAACTATTTTGTTCTGTAAGCCTTCATCTTAAGTGAGAATAACAGCACAATTGGAAGAGCGTACTCAATGTCACTGAACTGTGTATGTAGAAATTTTTGAAACGGTGTATCTTTGGCTATGTGTATTTTCACCAAAAAAAAAAAAAAGGTTGAGAATTTAGAGGGTTAAAATGTTGTGGAGTTGTTAACCAATGTCATAAAACAACATGTGTACTACTGTTTCATGAGAAACTATTTGTTCTGTAAGCCTTCACCTGAAGTACAATAAAATATTAAAAAAAAAAAAATTTGTTATGCCAGTTGACCTAGATGTCCCCTGAAAGCATGATCCCCAGACCCCCGCCCCTGCTACTCTGTCCCTGGAAGTGTTTGGTTGTATTCAGGAAACTTCTTAGCTTTGGTTTAGTCCAGTTGAAACAGATACTTATCACTGTTAACTGTAATGTTATTCACAATAGCCAAAAGGTGGAAGCGACCCAAGTGTCCATCAACAGATGAATGGATGAACAAAATGCAGTAAACACATGCATGGAATATTATTCCACCATAAAAAGAAATGAAGTTCTGATACAAGCTCTGCATGGATGAACCTTGAAAGCATTACACTAAGTGAAATAAATCAGACACAAAAAAACAAATATTATCTGATCCCACTTATAGGAAATATCTAGAATAAGCAAATGCATAGAGACAAAAGTATGTTAGAAGTTACCAAGGACTGGGAGGAAGAGGAAATGGGGAGTTACTCCTCCAAAAAAACCAAAAAAAAAAGAGGGACCCTGGTGAAATGTTTCTCTGCTTGATGAGTCATTATTTCTATGAGCCACAAATTTTCAGATGCAAGACCAATCAAGTGGGAAAAAAAATTAACAAAGGAAAAATCCTGTTTCAGTGATAAATATATATCCTGTATGTTTTACACATTTATACTTTTAGAATCTAGAAACCAGTGTCCAAATATATATTCAATATGATTTATAATCAATTTCAAATGTCCTTGATATAAAATACCCCAAAATAGTTTTATCCAGTCATGGAATTGTTTATGGGTTATTTTATTTCTCTTTTTCTATGTTTTGCCATATTTTTCAAGTTTTCTGCAAATAAACTTGTACTATTTTTATAATCAGAAAAAGGGTGACTTTTTTAAAGCCCTTGGAATATTCACCTCTTCAGGACTATAAGTAAATATGATTGCAAGCATTAATTTTAAAAACTGAGTAGACATAATCCAAGAATGGTTCCTACACAAATCTCAATCTCTGCAGGGTTCTTCCTCACCCAGCTAAGGCCACCCATTCATTTGTTTATTCATCTATAAAATACTGAATACTATTATGTACAAGACCAGGGCTGAAAGTTACACAACTGGGGGTGAGGGGAACATTCACATAGACTACAATAAGAATGGCACCCTAAGGCACTAAGCAAGGTACTGTTCCAGGCCCTGTGTAAACCCTGGAGCTATAACAGTGAACAAAGCAGATCTCACATTGTGTTTTAATTACCTGTCCCTCCCAGTGGGAGGTAACCATATAAATGGTGAAGGAGGCAAAGACCAAGGAGTTTATCAAGCAGAGAAGGGGGAGGGTCAAGGAAGAGGATTCCAGTCTGGGAGAACAATAAGGGGAAAGGCCTGGAGGCAAGGGAGAATTGTGTTCAGCAAGTTATGTTTGGCTGGAAAAAGACCAGGACTGAGGGAGTGAAGAAAATCCCTCCCTGAGGGCTTTATATAACCAAGATAAAGAATTAAGATTTCATCCTAAAGCCAGGGGACCAGTAAAGGGTTTTAAGGAGGGAAATGGCTTGATCAGATTTATGTATTCCCAAACTAGATAGTGGATTAGAGGCAGGATCTGGCTGGAGAGACAGCCCTGTTTAGGCTACAGCCTAAAACCAGGGCTTCATAGCCTGGGGTCTAGAGTAGATTGAACTTCGATGGGGAAAAAATTACATCTTTATTCCTGCTAATTTCTCATTGAAATTTAGGATTTCCTCCTGTTATAAATGTAGGCAACAAACTATAGTAGTAGCAGCAGCATTTGTGACTCTGCAGCCAATAGAAGTTGGATATTTTCACAACACATTCCACTTACCACTGATATCAGAAACCGTTGCTCTTTACTACTGTGAAAGTACAGAAGTTATTAGACCAACTTCTAGATCTTAGAATTGAATGGATTGATAAAGAAGCACATATATTGCACTTGTGTTTTTAAATATTCTGATAACTGCACTGGAATATAATTAGTTTCCAATTTTATACATTTAAAAACATTCTTCTGAGAAGGGTTAATAGGCTTTACCAGATTGTCAAAGTGGGCGATGGCAGAAAAATGGTTCAGAATCACTGCTTGGGCCCTAAAACCAAAAAAACCAAACCCACCGCCACTGAAATCGATTCCGACTCATGGTGACCCTATAAGACAGAGTAGAACTGCCCCATAGGGTTTCCAAGGAGTGGCTGGTGGACTTGAACTGCTGACCTTTTGGTTAGCAGCCATAGCTCTTAACCACTGTCCTCGGGCTCTAGTCCTACTGAAGTACTTGGGGCTCCTCTAAAGTGCCAGGCTCCCCTCTCTAACCTCCACCTACTTGCCCAATCTCTTCTGCTTAAAGTGCTAGCTCTTCTCTCTGACCTCTGACTAACTCCTTCAGACCTCACCCCTCTTCCACACACCCCTCTTCCTAGTCTGGTATCCTTTCTATGTACTCCCATGACAACCTGTTTTTAACCTCAAATATAGTACTTACCACATGGATCCAGCATCCTACAATTTAACATTGGAGGTTTTAAATATCACAGTGACCCTGGAACTCAATGACATGCGGATTTGTCAGTCCACAGAGGCATGAAATAGGATTGCTACTGCTGAGATGGAGTCACTGAGCTGCTCAGGAACCTGGCTGCACAGGGTCCACATTGCTCATGATGTTATTTAAGGCTCACAGCAAAGCAATAAAAGAAGTTATCCCCATTTTACAGATAAGAATTTGATGAAATTGTAAATCTCCATTTGGAGATTTTCAAAGGTCTTTAGCTCTGTCCGTTTAATATTCTGTGTTGTTTCCGACTCAACAATAAGGAAGTGAACTCTTTGAAGGCAAGGACTCGTGTCTTTAATCTTGGGCCTGACACTTAATAGGTGCTCAGTAAGTGGTTTCTTTCTTTTTTTATTTATCTTGTTATTGTTGTTTAGTGGTTTCTTGATATCATCAATGAAAGAAGGAATCCTTAGAGTCTTACCTTTCCTCACTTAAAAGGAATCTCTTTGAAGTCATGGCCTCCATCTTATTCCCACTAAATTCCCGGCTACTACCACAGGACCTGGCTCCTAAAAAGTAAAGGTGTTTATTAACTGACTGCTCGTCTGACTCTAATTTGTGTTTATGGACACATGATACATTTTCTTTTATTAAGAGTTTTCTGTAAATATCTGTGAAGAGCAAAAGAGCTTACAAAACTATAAATAAAACCAAATTTTATATATAATCCACAATTCGTTTCCACTTTCAACTTTTCTATTCTTTGGAATAGCTTGAACATCAGTCTCTTTGACTATCACAGAAGTGTCTATTTATAAAACATAGGAAGAAACTATATTTTATAATATGTAAAATATATAGTTTATATATATATAAAAGAGTAAGCAGTATTTTGTTTTGGCTATTAATTGTCATTAAATATACAGCTGGCACACATAACAAGTAAGTACACTTTTGCATAATCATATTTTTCCTTAAGTTCAAATAAAGTAAAAATAATAATATTTAATTTCTTAGATTTTTTCAGGCTCATATTTTAATTCACAGAATGAAAAAAAGATGAAGCAAAAATAAATATAATCAAGGAGAGCTCTTAATGAAAACTTTTCCTATACTGAAACTGTAGAATTTACTTAGGTTTTAAAATTTGTATTTGTTAGGGATGAAATTTGGTGGCAGTTTTAGTCAAAGAAAGAAACGCACATCTTTTTTCATGTCTAGAACGTGTTAAGTATAAAAAAGTGTCCTATCTAAAAATGGTTCTCTTCAGGATAGATCCCAGAATAGACACATAAATCCAAAAGTGAAATGTACAGATTTCTACTTAGACCTCCTTGCCCTTTTCTCTCATTAGCTTCAGTTGAACTGAGCTTGCTCAGATAGTCACTAATAACTATGTGCCTCATGTATATTTAGAAGCCACCTTACAGAGGCTTTTGTCTTTGCCTCTGAGTGTAGACATTCAGTAAGCTTTGTGAAATTAACCACTTCCACAATTTTAAAATAATGGGTTTTAATGTGAAAAGGGATGGCAAAAGCATTTAGCATTATTTATGTTATCATGCAATGAAAATCAATTTCTAATAATTTTTTATTAATTTTTTATTTTTATGTATTTATTGGTCTTTTGGTTATCGTTTTTTTTTTTTTTTGGATTTGCCTTGAGATCTATTGCTCTTTTTTAAAAATTGGGTTGTCTTTTTTAATTTTTTTTATGTACTTTAGTTGAAGGTTTACAGAACAGTTTCTCATTAAACAGTCAGTACACATATTGTTTTATGACATTGGTTAACAACGCCACAACATGTCAACACTCTCCCTTCTCAACCTTGGAGAACATTTTTTTTGGTGAAAATATACATAGCCAAAGTTACACCATTTCAAATGTTTCTACATGTACAATTCAGTGGCATCGATTACATTCTTCCTTCTTCCAGTTGTGCCACTATTCTCACTACCTTTTTCCAAATTATTCCATCACCATTATCTTCCACTCACTGCCTCCTAAGCTTCCCATCAAAACTTTTGAATTGCTGTAGTCAGTTTGATCTCACATAGATAATTCTTTTTTTATTTTTGTACCTTAGATGAAGGTTTGCAGAATAGTTTCTCATTAAACAGTTAGTACACATATTGCCCTATGACAATGGTTAACAACCCCACAACATGTCAACACTGTCCCTTCTCAACCTTGGGTTCCCTATCATCAGCTTTCCTGTCCCCTCCTGCCTTCTAGTCCTTGTCCCTGGACTGCTGTGCCTCATTAGTCCCGTTTTGTTTTATGAGGCTGTCCAATCCCTGGCTGAACGGTGAACTTCGGGAGTGACTTCACCACTGAGCTAAAAGGGTGTCTGGGGGACGTACTCTTGGGGTTTCTCCAGTCTCAGGGCAGTAAATCTGGTCTTTTTTTGTCAGTTAGAATTTTGTTCTACATCCTTTTCCAGCTCTGTCCAGGACCCTCTATTGTGATCCTGGTTAGAGCAGTCAGTGGTAGTAGCCGGGCACCATCTAGCTGTACTGGGCTCAGGCTGGTGGAGGCTGTGGAAGCTGTGGTCCATTAGTCCTTTGGACTAATCTTTCCCTTGTATCTTTTTCTCTTTGTTCTCTCTTGCTCCTGAAGGGTTGAGACCAGTGGAGCATATTAGATGGCTGTTCACAGGCTTTTAAGACCCCAGACGCTACTCACCCAGGTAGAAAGTAGAACATTGTCTTTATAAGCTGTGTTAAGCCAGTTGAGCTAGATGTTCCCTGAGAGCATGGTCCCCACAGCCTTCTGCCCAGCAATTCAGTCCCTCAGGGAGTTTGGATGTGTCTATGGAGCTTCCATGAACTTTCCTTGTACAAGTTGTCCTGGCTTCCCCAGTACTGTGTACTGTCTTACCCTTCACCAAAGTTACCACTTATCTATTGTCTATTTAGTATTCCCCCCCACCCCTCCCATCCCTAGTAACCAATAAAGATTGTTTCTTTTTGTGTGTAAGCTTTTACATGAGTTTTTACAGTATAGGTCTCATACAATATTTGTCCTTTTGTGATTGACTTATTTCACTCAGCATAATGTCTTCCAGTTTCATCCATGTTATGAGATGCTTCACAGATTCATCATTGTTCTTTATCTTTGCATAATACTCCATTGTGTTTATGTACCATAGTTTGTTTATCCATTCATCCGTTGATGGGCATCTAGGTTGTTTCCATCTTTTTGCCATTGTGAACAGTGCTGCAATGAATATGGGTGTGCATACATCTGTTCGTGTGACAGCTGTTATTTCTCTAGGATATATTCCTAGGAGTGGGATTGCATTTTGTAGTGCTTTTTATTCGTCATGCCGATGTTTTCTTTGTTCCTCTTACTCTCCTGTGCTGAGTTCCTTTAGTTTGTGGATTTTTTTTCATTTCTTTAGTTTTTGTAGGTTTTGTTTTTACTGAGACTTTATGGTTTTCTTCTTTATTTTGATGAGTAGGTTAGTTAACTTTCTTTGTGGTTACCTTGAAATTTACCCTTATCTTCCTAGATTTGAACCAGTCTGTTATTACTTGGTATCGCCTTGCCTTCCTTTCCGTTTATTCCTCTTTTATTGTTCTGATGCTGTTGTCATTTACGGATTAACTTCTCTGGTTCCCTATTGTAATTCTTTTGGTTTTGCATAGTCCTTAACAGTTCATTTCCTAGGTTGGTATCTGGCTAGTACAGTCCTGTGTCCTATATTCAGCCTGTGGTCTGATGTTTGTTCTCAGATCGAAGTACTCCCTTTAATAAGTCTTGTAAGTTTGGTTTGGTTTTTACATAGTCCTTAAATTTCTGTTTGTCTGGAAATGACCCAATTTCACCATCATATTTGAACAAGAGTTTTGCAGGATATATTGTTCTTGGCTGGCATTTTTTTTTCTTTCAAGGTTTTATATATGTCATCCCGTTGCCTTCTTGCCTGCATGGTTTCAGCCGAACAGTCCCAGCTTAGTCTTATTGTTTCTCCTCTGTATGTGACTTTTTGGTTTTCTCAAGCTGCTCTTAGGATTCTTTGTCTTTGGTTTTAGCAAGTGTGATTATGATATGCCTTGGTCATTTTCTTTTAGGTTCTATCCTATATGGGGTTCGTTGAGCTTCTTGGATGGTCAGCTTTTCATCTTTCATATTGGGGAAGTTTTCTGTCAGCAGTTCTTCAATGATCCTCTCTGTGTTTTCTGTTTTCTTCTCCTGTTCTGGAACTCTGATCACTCACATTTTGCTTGCATCCCACATAATTCTCAGGGTTTCTTCATTTTTCTTTGTTCTTTTTTCTGAGTTTTCCTCAAACAGAGTTGTATCCAAGTGTTTGTCATCAGTTTCGTGGATCCTATCTTCCATCATTTCAAACCTGCTCCTCAGCCCTTCTGTGACACTGTCCATTTCTGAAATCTTGTTGTTTATTTTTTGGATTTCTAATTGTTGTTTTTGTATGATTTCTAGGTGTGAATTTATTTTAGCATTTTGTTCCTGTATTATTTTCTTGAATTCTTCCATTTTTTTGTCTGTATTTTCCATGAATTTTTCTGCCTTTTCCATGAATTTGTCTATTTTTTCCTAATTTGTCTGCTTTTTGCTTCAACTCTTGGATAATTCTTTATGTTAGAGATTTGAATTCCCTATCAGTTAAGTCTAGTGCCTTTTCTTCTACTAGAAGGTTATCTGGTATTTTATTTTGTATGCCTACTAGAACCATCCTGTCCTGTATTTGTAAATGTTTTGATATTGTCTGCTGTCTTTCAGGCATTCAGTGGTTATTTTCCTCATTTATTGCTTATAGATTTGTTTGTTTCATCCTACTTTTTTGCTTTATTTGATTATGTCTGAGTAGGCAGGCTGTGTGTTCTTTGTTGTTTGCTCGTCTGTCGGCACAATACTTTTCCCCTCCTTCAATGGGCGGGGTCAGTCACTTAGGTAAGGTACAGCAGAGCAGGTCTAGCTGAAGGGGAGTTGTAGGATGGGTTGTTTGTGGCATGTGCCAGGGCTGACAGTGTGGACCAAGAATCAGTGCAGGGCAGGTTCCAGTAGTCCGTGCCTGTGCTGCTTGGGAGTGTGATGTTCAGTGCACGGTGCAGGTAGGCAGGATGGAGGGGGTAGATTGTGATGTGTGGAGCTAAGATGGGTATGGGAAAGATGAAAAAGAGGAGAGAGGAACAGGAGCCAAAAACATACACACAAACAAAAAAGAGTGCTAAGGGAGCTTGCTATTGGAGTGGAGAGATGGAGAGTGAGAAATGGGGGAAAAGAAAGAAAAAAAACGAAACAAGGTAAAAGAAAAAAATGAATAAATCGAGAAACTGGAAATGAAGAAAGACAAAAGGGAATAAGAGAGAGCAGAGAACAAAACAAAGAAACAAACAAAAAAAAACCCCAAAAACAAACAAAAAAAAGGAATGCCTCCAGGGATGTCCCTGTGCGTCTGCTCAGAGTAAGAGAGCAGCTTCCAAGCCACATGGTACTGCCCAGATAGAAGGAGCTCCGGAGCCAAGAAGAGAAAAAGAAAAGAAACAAACAAATCAAAACAGAACAAATCAGAGCAAACAAACAAAAAAGCCCCGGTGGTGCCACTAGCGTGGGGGCACAGGCCAGGAAGCAGTTTCACAGGTGAGTGCTGTTTTGCAGCCTTTCAGGAAGAAGCAAAGATGGCGCACAGAGCCAGGTATTTGAGAGAAAGGAGGAGGAGGTGGTGAGAGGTAAGGAAGAAATCTGAAGAAGTGGAAAAAAGCAACACCAGCAGCCAACAAAAAGCACTCAGGGAGCCGGCCATTGAGGGTGGTGGAATCCAAGTGACACCGGGGTCAAGCATGTGCTTCCCGCCCAAGAGACCGTGGCTGCAGGAAGCAGAGGAGGCTAAGTGGGGGTGAAGAAGGGTGGGGAGTGGGAAAGCCTATATCGCTGGTTACTGGTTGTTCTGTCTCCTGCTGGAAGCTCCGTGAACCTCCTTTCTCATACCCCCTGTTAGCTGATCTCTGATAGAAGCCCAAGATGGCAGATCCATGCTGTGGTAGCTGATAGGGGACCTTTGCATGTATGTATCCTCGCTGTCTGTTCTCAGTCAGTTTCTTATTCCATTCAGTGCTTGGCTGAGTTATCTCTTCATTTGATGCTTAGGGTTTCAGGATTGATGTGTGACACTGTTTGACTTAGTTCTTCTGATCTTTGCTGCAGAGGGACGGTGTGTTGCTTCTGACTATAGCACCATGTTGCCCAGAACTCTAATAATTTTTTAAATAGCTGCTTTTATTAAAAAAACAAAAACCAAACCGCTTGCCAGCGAGTCGATTCCAACTCATAGCAATCCTATAGGACAGGGTAGACTACCCCATAGGGTTTCCAAGGCTATAATCTTTATGGCAACAGACTGCCATATCTTTCTCCTGCAGAGCAGTTGGTCGGTTTGAGCTGCTGATCTTTTGGTTAGCAGCCAAATGCTCAGCCACTGTGCCACCAGGGTTCCTTTCTTATATAAATACAAGGGTATTTATACAATAAAGGAAAATAGTTTCAGTTCTTACTTGTGATGTTTTGGAATAATTTGACAAATGGGAACATTTTACTGAATCCTGACAAATCCTGGGCCTACATATAATTGATGTGATGTAATGGGACCAAAATCATCTCTCCATCAGTGTTCTACTACACCTAAAAAACCAACCATGGGACTAGTCATGAAAGGTTTTCTTAACATAGAAACAACTGCATTAAGGCACTCTACTAATTTTATTTATGAATTCATTACTTCTCATGCCATTTAGAGGAGACCATGGTCCTGAAGAAATGGTATGTATAACAGGTAAGTTTTCATGAAGAAAAAGTTTTCTAGTGAAAAAGGCCCACCTCTTGATATACCAAAGTAAGGACCCAGTATAGCCAGGATCAATGCTTCACCATCCTTCTGTACAACTGGTCTTGATCTCAGGAATAGTGACTTTGAGTTGGGAAAGAGGTAAAAAAAAAAAAAAAAAATGTAGCAGACTGCAGCATCCATCAAATCTAGCAACATACCTTGCTATGTGATAATTCTAAAAGATAGATCTTAATAGTTCCTGCCTATAGCACAAAAAGAGTCCCTGGGTGAAGCAAATGGTTAACAGAGGATGTGCTTCACCAAGATGACAGAGTAAACCAAAAAAGAGGAAGACATGTAATACAGGGAGTAAGACACCTAACAGAAGAGAGATGAAATCCCGAGGTGACTGCTGTGCTCCATACAGAGGGGTAAACCAGTCCAGATGGTGCAGCATGACTCAAGAGTCAGGCATGGCCAGCAAAGTCATCACCAAGATCCTCTCTGCAATTATAACCTCTGTCAGCCTGAGGATAGAGTACTGGGGTGAGCCTGGCTCAGATTCTTATCTGTGTTTGGCTTTTCTTAACTACATGCTGATGAAGTTTTTGCTCTTCTCTTCATCTGAGGATAGTCATTTCACCCCTGAAAATATTCTGCTATGAGTTACCGCTGAGTCCTAGAGGTAGGCTGTGGGAGTTAAAAGTACAAACTACAGAGCAGCTACCTTTGTCTGACTGAACTTCACTTGCATGACCAGTACCTGGTCCATACTACTTCTTTGTCAGATGGGTGGATTTTACTAAGCCCTCTGTTCCCCAGGATTCACTTCAGATCTTATTCAGTGACTTCCCCAAAGGAAGTCTCGAAAACTCTTGCAGACCTGAAACCAGACCAAGGCCCAGAGACTCTGTTCACTGTGTTTTCCCCCAACAACCTTCAACAAATGGTGACTATGTTGCCCTTTTGTTATACAACTAGGTTTGGGATTGATACTCTACTTTTCAAAACTAAATAATATATTCTTCAGGGAAACGGGCAGATGGTGGGACTTTGGGGGAAAAGTAAGTAAATTATGGGCACAAAATCAGGATTTTGGTTGCCTCTGGGGAGAAGGGAGATGTGATGGGGAGGGGTACACAGAGCACTGATACTGATAATGCACTGTTTCTTCACCCAGGTGGTGAGTACACAGATTTATCATATATATAAAACCCACTGCCTTCAAGTCGATTACGACTCATAGCAACCCTATAGGGTTTCCAAGGCTGTAAATCTTTACGGAAGCAGACTGCCACATCTCCACATTTTTCTCCCGCAGAGCCATTGGTGGTTTTGAACCACAGTTGATCGCTTTAACCACTGTGCCATATATGTGTATGTATATGTACATGTACAGATACACACACACACACACACACACACAGTCCCAAATCCACCAGCAGCTCCTTGGAAACCCTATGGAGCAGTTCTACTCTGTCCTATAAGGTTGCTATAACTCGGAATCCACTTGACAGGAGTGGGTTATATGAATGGTATATTCTACAATAAAACATTTTAAAAAGAAAAGTAATTTAAATAGGTATTGTATTAAATTTAACTGTTTTATAAAAAGATATTTCTATTTCATTACCAACTTTGATTTTGATTTCAGATCTTAATCAAATTCAAAGTGTTTATAAAACCTCACCTCTTCTATAATTAGGGAACATCCCACTCAGAAAGAAATCAAATAATGTGATAAGGCTGCTATGTAAAAAAGAAAACAGTGTCCTTCCAAAAAAGCATAATTGAACATACTTTTGTACTATGTAAGTTTTCTTTTCCCCTAAATAGCAATATACTTGGTTATATTACAAATATTAAAAATTAAGAATATTTTTATCAATATTCATGATGATTCCATAAGCAATTCCATAAGTTACTCAATAAAGTCTTCAAATAAATACACAATATATTTAATAATAGTTGTATATAATTAGAGAACTTATTTAAAAAAATAGTAAAAATCAGAAAATTGAATGTTGCTACTAACCTACCAGTCTCCAGTAAAAGTAAATAGTCTTAAAACATATAAGTAAACATTCAGATTTGTTCATTAAATCAATTGTCACGAATTTAAGTGACTCTATTTACTTTTGATTTTGAGACTGGTTGATGAAATACAGTAATGTTTTGATGTTCCTGCTTTGGATTATAGTTTATTTTTAATCCATGAGTCATTGTTGAGGTCAGGTCAAAGAATTTTACAAAGGTTCATGAAACATACAAATATTTTTCTAGCATGACTAAATATAAGCCATAGCTAAGAAAAATTTAAATTTCCTCTTGAAACATTGACTCAGGCAAATATCTACTTTTACCTATGGCCAGGGATAGTCTGATTCTTCATTCATCAAAGCTACAATTCACTTTATACCTGAAAAATGCTAATTATACCTTTTTTCTCACATGTACTTCAACTGCAAAGCAAATGCCAATTTAAATCTAAAAATAAGTTATTTGCTCTAGTTATCAATAGTATAAGTACTTTCTATATAAAAGTTTTTACTATAAAAAGCTAGGTCTTGTAATTAACTAATTTTTATTGTGTACCCAAGCACAGTTCTAGGTGCTTTGGTATATCTGTGAATAAAGCAAACAAAAATCCCTGACCTTATGCAGCTTACATTCTAATGGGAGCAACTGATAAAAAATATATATGTGTGTGTTGTTAGGTGCCATTGAGTTGGTTCTGACTCACAGTGACCCTACGTACAACAGAATGAAACGCTGCTTGGTCCTTCACCATCCTCACAATTGTTGCTATGTTTGGGCCCATTATTGCAGCCACTGTGTCAATCCATCTCATTGAGGTTCTTCCTCTTTTTCACAGACACTGTACTTTACCAAACACGAAGTCCTTCTCCAAGGACTGGTCCTTGCTGATAACACGTCCAAAATAAGTGAGACGAAGTCTTGCCGTCCTTGCTTCTAAGGAGCATTCTGGCTGTTGGCTACACTTCTTCCAAGACTGATTTGTTTTTTCTTCTGGCAGTCCAAGGCATATTCAATATTCTTCACCAAGACCACAATTCAAATGCATCAATTCTTCGTCAGTCTTCTTTATTAATTTTCCAGCTTTCACATGCATATGAGACTAGTGAAACTACCATGGTTTGAGTCAGGTGCACCTTAGACCTCAAAGCACCATCTTATGCTTTTTAACACTTTAAAGAGGTCTTTTGCAGTAGATTTGCCATATATATATGTATGTATGTACGTTATATAAAAACCAAAAAAACAAACCAGTTGCCATGAGGTTGATTCCAATTCATGATGACACCACATGTGTCAGAGTAAACTGTGTTCCACTGGGTTTTTAATAGCTGATCTTTTGGAAGTAGATCACACGGCCTTTCTTCTGAGGCACTTCTGGGTGAACTCAAACTGCCAAGCTTTCTTCTAGCAGCCAAGACCCTTAACCATTTGTACCACCCATGGACTCCAGTACCCTATATAGCATGTGAGAAAGTAAGGCGAAATTTGGAGGAAAATATAGTAGGCAAGGAATGTGTATGCTGTGGAGGTTGTAATTTAAATAGGATGGTCAAGGAAGACCTCACTGAGAAAGTGGTATTTGAGCAAAGACTTTAAGGAGGTAAGGGTATGCTTTGAGGATATTTTTGTGAAGAGCAGTTTAGGTAGTGGTAACAGCAAGTTCAAAGGCCGTGAGGTGGGAGTATGCCTGGTATGTTTGTGGATAAAGGAGGCCAGTGGGATTAGAATGCAGTGGTGAAGAAGATGGGTGTAGATGAAATCAGACGAGTAGGTGTGGGCAGTCCTGAAGCCATGATAAGGAGTCCTTCAGGAAGCCACTGGAGGGTCTTGAGCAGAGGAGTGACACAATCGGCATATATTTTAAAAATTACTCTGGCTACTGGGTTAAGCATAGACTGAAGGGAAGCAAGAGCCAAAATGGAACGGCCAGTTAAAAGAATACAGGCAAGAGATGAGGATGGCTTGGACCAGGGTAGTAGCAGTGGAGGTGGTAAGAAGTGCTCAGACTCTGGATATATGTTGAAAGTAAAACTGATAGGTTTTAGATGTGGAATAATGAAAGAAAGTAGTTGATGATAATTCTCACATTTTATGCCTGAGCAGCCGAAATAATGATGTTGCCATTAGTGAGATAGGAAAGACAGCATCCTGCCATTAGTATGAATCTCTGGGTTTACAAATGTTAATTTATTTCTAAATAATGTTTCATTACGTACCAAAATATTTTACAGTGAGAGATAATTATTTATAACTATAAAGCAACTTGAATCAGAGTGTGATTTTGTATTCCTGAGGATCTGGTAAATAAAAAAGCATTTACAATTGTTTTAAAATGCACTTCTTATATAATTGTTAAGTGTAATTTGCACTCTTTGCTCTAGTTGAGCTGCTTAAGTCCTTGTTGCCTTATCATACGTGTTAAAGTGCTGGTGATACATGCTAGTACTGTCTATGTAGCACTTTAATTGTAGGAATTATTTTGTGGCCTATCCATTTCTGATTTTTAATTACCTTTAGAGAGGATGATACATAGAATTTCCACAATGATTACCCACTGTCCTTTACTAGTAACTCTTACCCTGTTCGTTATGATTTAAATAGGATGAGAATATGTTCTCTACTCCACTTTATATGGTACTTTTCACCGTAGTATTCCCTTTTATTTCTACAAATCTAAATCTAAAAAGATGTGTGCTTTTCCTCCTTTTTCATTTTCTCAAAAAGTAAAATTGTACACTTTGAGGATTTTACTCTTGTTTTGACACTGTGCCAGCATTTTCATCCAGTAGTCTTTAATGGAAATGAATTGTTTATTTCTATAAAATGAAAATTTTTTTTAAGATTCTGGAATTCTCTTTTCACTGCCTGTGATCATTAAGGTTGTGTGTCAACTTGGCCGGGCCATGATTCTCAGTGATTTGGAGTTATGATGTAGTCTGGCAGTCGTATAAAGATGTAATCACCTCCATGATGAGATCTGATATAATGTGATCACCTCCATGATAGGCTCTGCTGTGAGTCGCTGATCAGTTAGTTGAAAGGGAGTTTCCTTGGGCGTGTGGCCCACATCCAGTATAGGTGGAATTTCTGGCAAGGCTCTCGGGCTTTTGCTCTCGGGATCCTGCAGCTGGCTTCTGTTGATCTGACCTCCAGTTCTTGGGACTTCAGCTAGCAGCTTACCTGCTGATCTTGGGTTCGCCAGCCCCTGCAGCTACGTGATCAGGAGAAGTCTTCAGCCTGACCCATGGACTTGGGTACTTCCAGCCTCTACAACCACTTGAGCCATTTCCTTGCTATAAATCTCTCTCTGTATAAATCTCTCTCTGTCTCTACACACACACACACACACACACACACACACACATATAGATGCTTCACTGGTTTTACTTCCCTAGAGAACCTGGCCTAAGACACTGCCTTGGAAAGTGTTTGTTTTGCATTCTTGTTAACCTTAAAATTAATACTGAATCATGTGTTAAAGTTGGTTGGAAGCTTGGAAGTAATCGGATTGACCTTAATGTCTAATTAAGCACTCATATAGCTTGTTATCTTAACCACTTCTAGTATCAAGGAACTCTCAACACATGGCAGTTGATTGCATTTTTGGAGAATTCTAATTGCTAGAAAGTTTTTTCTCACAGCTAGTTAAAATTGCCCTTTCTATAGTTTCTATCCATTTATTCCTCAAGCTACAAAAGCACAACTGTCTTGGAGTTGTACATTCAGGGTTTTAGTGTCCCAGGACAGCCAGTGCTGGTAACTAGCCATGTGACTTTAGGTTAGAATCCTAGACACTCTGGGCTTCACTTTTCTAATCTGTAAAATGAGGGAGTTCGACCGTTAAATAACCTCTTCTAGCTCTTAAATTCTGTATTTCCGTTTCCACAGGGCCTTACTTGAAAGTAGTTATCATGTTACCCCTTGTTGTTAGGTGCTGTCAAGTCAGTTCCAACTCATAGCGATCCTACGTACAACAGAACTAAACACTACCCAGTCCTGTGCCATCCCGACAATCGTTGCTATGTTTGAGCCCATTGTTGCAGCCACTATGTCAGTCTATCTCGCTGAGGGCCTTCCTCTTTTTTGCTGACCCTCTACTTTACCAAGCATGATGTCCTTCTCCAGGGACTGGTCCCTCCTGATAACGTGTTCAAAGTATGTGAGATGATGTCTTGCCATTTGTCTTAGTTATCTAGTACTGCTGTAACAGAAATCCCCCAAGTGGATGGCTTTAACAAAGAAAAATTTATTCTCTCACAGTCTTAAGAGGCTAGTAGTCCGAATTCAGGGTGCCAGTTCCAGGGGAAGGCCTTCTGTCTTGTGGCTCTGGGGGAAGGTCCTTGTGGTCAATCTTCCCTTGGTCCAGAAGCTTGTCAGGGCAGGGACCCCAGATCCAAAGAATGCTCTATTCTCCTGGCTCTTGTTTATTGGTGGTATGAAGTCCACCTATCTCTCTGCTTGCTTCTCTCTTTTATATCTCAAAAGAGATTGGCTTAAGACACAATTTAATCTTGTAGATTGAGTCCTGCCTCATTAATATAATTTCCCCCAATCCTGTCTTATTAACATCATAGAGATAGGATTTACAACACATAGGAAAATCACATTAGATGACAAAATGGTAGACAGTCTCACACAACTGGAAATCATGGCCTAGCCAAATTGATACACGTATTTTTTTGGGACACAATTCAATCCATGCCACCATCTTTGCTTCTAATGAACATTCTGATGGTACTTCTTCCAAGACAGATTTGTTCGTTCTTCTGGCAGTCCATGGTATATTCAATATTCTTCGTCAACACTATAATTCAAAAGCATCAATTCTTATTCAGTTTTCCTTATTCATTGTCCAGCTTTCGCATGCTTATGAGGTGACTGAAAATACCATGGCTTGAGTCAGGGGCACCTTATTACTCAAAGTGACATCTTTGCTTTTTAACACTTTAAAGAGGTTTTTTGCAGCAGATTTGCCCAGTGCAATGTGTCCTTTGATTTCTTGACTGCTGCTTCCATAGGCGTTGATTGTGGATCCAGTGAAAATGAAATCCTTAACAATTTCAATCTTTTCTCCTTTTATCATGATCCAGTTTTGAGGATGTTTGTTTTCTTTACATTGAGGTGTAATCCATACTAAAGACTATGGTCTTTGATCTTCATCAGTAAGTGCTTCAAGTCCTCTTTACTTTCAGCAAGCAAGGTTGTGTGATCTGCATATCGCAGGTTGTTAATGAGTCTTCCTCCAATCCTGATACTGCCAGCTTCTTGGATTATTTGCTCAGCATATAGACTGAATAAATATGGTGAAGGATACAATCCTGATGCACACCTTTCCTGATTTTAAACCATGCAGTATCCCCTTGTTCTGTTCAAATGACTGCCTCTTGGTCTATGTACAGTTTCCACATGAGCACAATTAAGTGTTCTGGAACTCCCATTCTTTGCAACGTTATCCGTAATTTGTTATGACCCACACAGTTGAATGCCTTTGCATAGTTAATAAAACAAAGGTAAACATCATTCTGGTATTCTCTGCTTTCAGCCAAGGTCCATCTGACATCAGCAATGATATCCCTTGTTCCACGTCCTCTTCTGAATCCAGCTTGAATTTCTGACAATACCCTGTCGATGTACTGCTGCAACCATTTTTGAATTATCTTCAGCAAAATTTTACTTGTGTGTGACATTAATGATATTGTTCGGTAATTCCTGCATTCTGTTGGATCACCTTTCTTTGGAATGGGTAAAAATAGGGATCTCTTCCAGTCAGTTGGCCAGGTGGTTGTCTTCCAAATTTCTTGGCATAGACAGGTGAGCACTTCCAGCATTCCATCCGTTTGTTGAAACATGTCAATTTGTATTCTGTCAATTCCAGGAGCCTTGTTATTCCTCAAAGCCTTCAGTGCAGCTTGGACTTCTTCCTTCAGTACTATCAGTTCTTGATTGTATGCCACCTTCTGAAATGGTTGAACATTGACCAATTCTTTTTGGTGCAGTGACTCTGCGTATGCTTTCCATCTTCTTTTGATGCTCCTGTGTTGTTCAATATTTGCCCATAGAATCCTTCAATATTGCAACTTGAGGCTTGAATGTTCCCCCTAAATTAACATATCCACACTAATGCCCTGAGTTCATGCAAGGATTCCTTGTGCAACATGGTTTCTAGCTCCTTCACAATCCTTATCACCCTCCCCTGGATACACTACAGATGTCAACGTGTTGAGACATAGGAACACACTGAACAAATAAATGTTCCATATGTGGTCTGGTTACTAAATTTTATGCTTAAAAGATAGTACCCATAACTGAAGAAAGTAAATGTACCAGGTGTGGTCTAGCTACTGAGTTTTGAGTTACTAGTACTCCATTGTCTTTTTATTAGTTATCTATTGCTGTGTAACAAATTACTCCCAAAATTTAACAGCTTAACACACTAGAAAACATTGCTGCGTGTCAGGAATTGGGGAGCAGCTTTGCTTAATGATTCTGACTCAGGAGCTTGAAGTTAAGTCATCGACAAAGACTATACTCATCTCAAGACCAACTGAAGCTGAAGGATCTTCTTTTAAGCTCACTTATGTGGTTGTTGACAGGCTTGAGTTCTTCACAGGCCATTGAACTGAGGGCCTCAATTCCTTGCCACACCATGTGAGCCTCTCCATAGGTCTGCCCATATCATGTATCATGGCTGTTTGCTTCTTCTAGAACAAGTGATTTGAGAGAGGGAAAGAGGAAGAGAGAGAGAGAGGAGTCCAAACTCAGGGGAGGGGACTACCCAAGGCCTGCATCAGGAAGCAGGAGTCATTAGGAGCCATCTTAGAGGCTGCCTGCTTCAGTTCTGAACACCATCTTTCTATTAATGCAGCCTAAGATTGCGTGGTTTTGTGCCCATTGGCTCATATTCTGCTTCTAAATCAATTGAAGCATGAAAAGTTTCTGCTTATTGTTTTACAAAGCCATTATTTTGCAGTTAATCCTTTGAAGTTAATGTAGGACATTATATTTATCTCTAATATATTTTTAAAAATTACCTCCTACATCTTATACTATAAACCCCTGTTGAGAGAATAGGAAGTCTGCTAAATCATGTTGTTCTCAGCTGTTGACCAACTCACTTTCAGTAACTACTATGATGCCTCCTGAGGGTTACCAAAAAACAAAAAACAAACCCATTGCCATCAAGTCAATTCCAGCTCATAGCAACACTATAGGACAGAGTAGAACTGCCCCATAGGGTTTCCAAGGCTGTAATCTTTATGGACGCAAACTGCCACATCTCTCTCCCGTGGAGCAGCTGGTGGGTTTGAATCACCAACCTTTCAGTTAGCAGTTGAGTGCTTTAACCACTGTGCCACCAGGGCTCCTTTCCTGAGCGTTAGGAGGTTTAAAGTGGTACCATGAGTAAATGCAACACCTTATTAAGTCTTAGAAGTCTCATAGAGCTTGGTAAACATTCCTCATTAAATGAACAGAAGATAACGTTAAATAAACTATTATTTCTGTGTTGATTTCTAGCAGTCTTTTCAACCTCTGAAAACCCAAGCTTTGCAGGAACTGAATAGTAATTAATGTCTATTCTGATTTATATTTATATGAGTTACTTAAAGTCACTGTTTATTTGTGATACAAAATTATTTCATTTTTCTAATCCAGTGGGAATAAAATTAATATTAGATATAGCCTTCACTTGGAGATTTACCCTCTACTAGTCTGCTTTCTAGTTAAAGTCTTTCATCATACAAAGAGAGTATACAAATTAAAAAAATGACACAATCAATAATTTTTAGACTAAAGGGACACAGCACAATTCCCGACATTTTTTAAATCAATAAGATATTAAAATGTATTTATTGTTATAATTTTTGTTTACTTGAGTTTTAAAATAATTCCTTTTCCTTTCATGGAGAAAAGAGAACTTAAAAATAAATGTGAATAGAATAATATCTTAAAATGTTGTAGCTGTGTTGTACTGGTTTTGCAAAATATGAAAGAAACAACATTTGGATGGCTATTTTCAGTGGCATTGTACATAAGTCATTTTTCATTATCATGAATAAAGTTTCAGTGATTATCCCTGTGCGTATATCTTCAGACACTTGTGAAAGTATTTCTCGAAAATAGTCTTTGAAATAGAATTGCTAAGTCAAAGGGTATGCATATTTAAAATGATAGTCAACAATTGTGAACTGTATACTGTAAATTAAGGAAGTACATTTCAAGTTAGAATCACTGATCTGACTCAGAAACCCAAACAGAATATAAAAATATAAGTCTCTGGTGAGTGGGGAAAAAATAAGAGGTCTCAAAATTGTTTCTTCCCTTTCAATAAGAAGAACCATGTTATTAAGAGTCAGAAGACCCAGGCTCTGGACATGACCCTGCTCTATGGCGTGACTCTAGACCAGTCACTGACTCCTCTGTATCTTGGTTACTTTTCTATAAAATGAGCCAATTAGGCCAGGATTTCTTTCAGATTTCAAAGTTTATTATTCTATGAATTTCCTACTGTTCCTACTCCTTTTACCTGATAATTTTGATCAAAAACTGGGGGGAACTGTGGAGAGGGAAGCCTAGGCAAAATTATGTGAGCATATGAGTTTTGGTCCATTGCCATACTTGGGAATGTTTGGTAATCTTTTTAAAACAAGAACAAATATTATTTCCTTGATTATAAAATGCATAAACTTTGCAAAAAATTCAAATATTTCAGAAATTAGTAACTTGGAAAATGAAAGTCTGCTATAACTATCAACTAGAAGTAATCTCTAATAAGTTTTTATGCATAAACTTCCAGATTTTAAATGCATATTCTAACCTACATATTAATTAATTCAGTAAACTTTCAATGAGCACCTATTATGTATTGGATTATAGATCACATAAAGATTAATTTTACAGAAATACAAGTATATTATTCATTCAATACATACAATTCATGCCATTGCCTCTTTACATTAATGAGGAACCTTAGAACACTGTGGTAGTGTCACCTTACTAATGAATAATTGGGTTTCCAATTTTTCATTATCATGAATAAAACTTTCAGTGATTATCCTTATGCTTATATTGTCACACACTTGTGAAAGTGTTTCTCTAAAATAGAGTCTTTGAAATGGAATTGTTAAGTCAAAGGGTATGCATATTTAAAATGATAATCAGCATTGCGAATTACTATCCAAAACATCTTACCGTTTTATTCTCCCATCACCAGTAAAACGAGGGTGCTTATTTCCCTCTCCATGCTGGATATTACCAATCTTTTAAATCTTTGGCAATGTGAGAGGAATAAAATGATTTTTCATGTTGTATTGGTTTGCATTTCCTTAATTTTCAGCAAGGTTGAGCATCTTTTCATGTAATTATTTATACTTCTATGATTCATCATTTTTGGTATTCTCATCTACACTGACTAAAAAATGGTGACAAATTTAATAAATGGCAAATTTAATTGGAATCTAAAGCTCCTAAAATATCTCCTTTTTTAAAAATCCCACTTAGGAAAGATAAATTGAGATGACATTCTCTCAATGATAACTTACACCTGGTTCTTTTTTGAAATCTGTTTGGAGGTTTGGAAACAAATTGGCTGGAGCAGATAAACTTGAGTACTAATTTTGATTCCACCCCCAGTCAGTGGCAATAGATGGGTTATTACTTTAATTGCACCCTTTACCTCCTCAAGGATGTTTAGAGAGATCTCTAGGGGTAGCTGTTATTTCACTGAAGAGAACAAATGTGTGTGAAAATCATGGGAAAAATATTCGAGAGAGTAAAATGTGAATGTTGATATTGTTTGTATTTTTTTTACTTGATTTAAAATATATTTTTGTAAATAAAGGATTGTTACTATAACATAGTCTAAGTAGACATAAAATTATTTTTTATTGAGATACAATTCACATACCCTGAAATTTGCCATTTTAAATTGTACAGTTAGTGGGTTTTAGTATATTAACAAAGTTGTGCAACCATTACCACTATGTGATTCCAGAACATTTTCATCATCTCAAAAAGAAACTCCATACCCATGAGCACTCACTCCCCATTTCTCCCTATCCCCAGTCCCTGTCAACCACTAAACTACTTTATATATCTATGGATTTGCCTATTCTGGATATTTCAGATAAATACAATCATATGTGGTCTTTTGTGTCTGGCTTCTTTCATTTAGCATAATTTTTTCAAGTTTCACCCATGTTGTAGTATGTATCGGTACCTAATTTCTTTTTATGACTGAATAATATTCCATTGTATGGCTATACCACATTTTGTTTATCCATTCATCAGTTAATGGACATTTGGGTTTTTTCCACTTTTTTGGCTATTATGAATAATGCTGCAATGAATATTTGTGTACAAGCTTTTGTGTAGACATGTTTTCAGTTCTCTTGGATATATACCTAGGAGTGAAATTGTTAAAGTTTTTGTGTAGACATGTTTTCAGTTCTCTTGGGTATATACCTTGGAGTGAAATTGTTAAATCATTTGGTAACTCCATGTTTAACATTTTGAGAAACTGCCAATTTGTTTTCCCAAGTGGCTGCACCATTTTACAATTCCACCAGCAATGTATAAGGGTTCCAATTTCTCCAAATCCTTGTCAACACTTATTATTGTCTGTCTTTTTTATTGTAGCCATATAGTAGGTATGAAGTAGTAACTCATTGTGGTTTCAATATGCATTTTTACGATGGCTAATGACGTTGAGCATCTTTTCTTGTACTTACTGGCTATTTGAATATCTTCTTTGGAGAAATGTCTGTTTGAATCCTTTATATATTTTTCAATTGGGTTACTTATCTTTTATTATCGAGTTGTAATATATTGAACTCTCTGGAGAATACTGTTATATATTCTGGATACAAGTCCTTATTAGAAATATGATTTGCAATATTTTCTCCCATTCTGTAAGTTGTCCTTTCACTTTGAAGCACATTTTTTTCTTTAAATTGATGATAAATTGCTTTTTTAAAATGCCTTTGGAGATTTGGATCAAGGATAATGTTTTCCTAACACATACTGAATAGTTTCATAGAATTCTATGTCAGGTAGGAAAGTAATTCAGGAGCATATTACAAGGAGGACAAGAGAATGTAATTGATAACTAATTAAAAGAAAAATATTTTATGTGTAGAAAATTAAATTTCATATAGTTAAAATATAATAATAAAGGCCCTATATTTGACTTACTTTTATATGTGTAAGTGCACATAAAGCAGATTGCAAGGGATTATTTTGCCAGAGAAAAAGTCTGTGATTACATCTAACCTGGCTAAGTGCAACTGAAAGGAAACCAGAGTTGATTACTCAGGTTAATGAGTTGGTGCCTATGAATGACAAACGGCTATATTAAAGAAGTTATTAACTTTATATACTGAACTATTGCTAATGATATTTTAATTAATGAAAGTTGTTCCTTAAATAAACCTTTCTGATTAATTTCTCTCCTCTCTTTGGAATGTTTGGTAGTTAAAAAAAATTAAATTAAATAAACATCTACAGTTTTTACAACAATTAGTGCAGGGTATACAAAGCTAACAGTTTATCAATTCTCCTTACCTCAAGAAGTAAAACGGGTGTAAAAAACTATGAATCACTATGGTAGTGACTCTAGCTAAAATACCTCTCCAGTGTACTTTGGGCTATTCATTTCCTTCTTGTAAGTACATTCTACCATACTGTACATACACTAGCAGCAAAACTGAAGACCCACGAAGATACTGAAAATCAGAGAAGCAATTGATCAGGAATTCTGGTCTGCAAGTAAGGCTTAAACAACTGGGGAGCTCTTGACGGTGAGCTTGGAAGTAGTCTGTTCAACTTGGGTCACTAACATACGCAAGAAGAAGGGCAACATGGGGTTAGAAACCTATTCAAGCAATCTGGCACAAGAGTTCAGGACTGTAAGCAGAGTTTAGACAACAGATACAGGGCACCAGCACCTGTGACACCTGGGAGTTTTTCTATGCTTTTTATTAAGAGAAGAATTAAACTCTCAAACAAGGCCAGAGTCTGCATTAGCGTTCAATGGAGTACCCGGCTGAAAGCATTTGACATACACTAATCCTGACAAGAGGATGAGGACCTGGCACCTGGTAGAGTTTCTTTATTTTTGGAGCCATGTGTGTTCTACAGAGGGTTCTGTAACTCTACACTGGAAAATACAGGATGAGTTGAAGAAAGCATTTTACCAGCATCTGGGGAAATCAGTTTCACCGAGAGGCAGTAACGGTCAGTAGGTCAATTAGAATGCTTTAGCTGTAAATAATTAATAGAACCTGCTCAAACTGTGAATAACAGGTGAACAATAAGAAAATCTATTATGTCAAATGACAAGGAAGTTCAGAGGTAGGGCAGGGCTGGTAGAGGCAGTCACACAACAATGTCATCAAGGATCCAGGTTTCTTCCATCTCTTCATGCTGCCATTCTTGGTGAGAACTTTATATTCAGGTAATAGCAAGATAATTGCAGAAATTCTGGGCATCATACCCATACATACCAACATCCAAAGAATGCGCTCATAGGATTGAAAATATATTTCTAAGAACCTTGCTTCTAAGAACCTACTCTGGAACCAATTGCTGGAAAAATAAGATAACCATGATTGGTTCAGACTAGTCATACAGTGTGGATTAAATGTCAGGGGTTAATTATTTATACTCATTGAGATCTAATTTTACTTTATTGGGATTTCCTTAGTTTTCCTTTAAATTATCTATAACTTAGTAAATATTGACTGATACAAATATTTTGATACCAGTTATTTATTTATTTTTTGCTTATCTGTTTTGGTAAACAACTCCACTTAAAAAAAAATAAATCACGAAGATATAACTGAGGTACTACTGTCCTTCTGTGATAACCTAGAAGAAAATGCAAAAGTGTAGAACAAATTCAAAATCACAAAAAAACACCAGACTTACTGGTCTGACAGTGACTGGAGAAAACCTGAGAATATGGCCCTTGGATACCCTTTTAACTCAGTACTGAAGTCACTCCTGAGGCTCACCCTTCAGCCAAAGATTAGATAAGCCCATCAAACAAACAATAATACACATAGCTCAACCATATATATGAGACTAAATGGGCACACCAGCCCAAGGGCAAGGATGAGAAGGTAGGAGGGGATAGGGAAGCTGGATGAATAGAAATGGGGTACCCAAGGTCGAGAAGAGGAGAGTGTTCACATGTCGCAGGGTTGGCAACCAATGTCACAAAACAATATGTGTATTAATTGCTTAATGAGAAACTAATTTATTCTGTAAATCTTCATCTAAAGCACAATTTTAAAAAAAGCATATCTGAGAACTTGGCTTGTAAATCAAATTCATAAAGTGATGACAAATGTCTGAGAGATAAGTGAATTAACATCAACTAAGTCATACTCATATGAAATAGTTCACAGTACCAGTTGCCACCGAGTCTATTCCCATTCATGGCAACCCCGTGTGAGCAGGAACAGATTACCCAATAAGCAAGGTAAGTGTGTGCTTAGGGCATCAACAAAACAGGGGCATCAGTTGTCCAAAGCAAAGACCCATAGGTGCCAAGCAGACAGGACACAAGAAAAAGTGAGCGCCTCAGTAGAAGGTAACTGGCAGGTCACTAAACGAAATTGATACCAGCTCCAGTACATGAGAATGTGCTAGGTGGACATAAAGTTCACACAGGGTCACAAAAGTACCCACGAGCAAGGTTGTTTAAGCTATGAGGTCCCTACCACTTCAACACCTTCATTGACATCTGTCTCCTATGGTTCCCTCCTGTGTAACTGAAACTCTTTATCTTGGTTGGTCTCTTGGGAGTATACTATTTCTTTCTAATAAACAAGAGGTGGGGGTGGGCTGTCAAGTCTAACTCTTGCTACATTCACCCAATTTGCAACTGGAGCCGACGTGAGTGGTTATTGGGCAAGGACAGATTGTATTACTAGATAACAGTTTGCTGATCTATTTTGAGAGAACTGTCTTGTACATCCACTTCTGCTGATCCAGCAACTCCAACCAGTAGGGCCAGGAATGCTCTTTGCCATGATACAAAAACGAGGGTATGTTCTTGTGTGCATCCTAGTAAATAACCAGTGGTAACTCCAGTCTCAGATGATGCACAAAAGCAAGTCAATTATTGCAATGAATTCAATCAAGTTACTTTTTAACTGTATAGCATTTATGTGCAGAGTTAAGTCCTAAGTTTTGTAAACAATAATTTTTATAACTTTAACTTTAAAATATGTTTGGCATGCATGCAGATGCAATCTAGCATACATTTAATATGATACTAACATAGGTAATAATTTAATATAATATGAACATAGCAAACATCCAAAAAATACTGGAAATATTAATATTTATCTAACACAAAAAGCTTTATTTTGTGTATCAAGTGAGTTTCATTTTTTTACTATCTATTGATCAGGACACAGTGCTTTATATTACTCTATACATGCTAATAAACAACGTATTAGGCACATTAAGAGGACTCAGAATTCAATATTTATGTATCATGCAAAATATGTTTCTGTTTTGCAACGATCAGTGTGTTTCTAAATTCATCTTCCAAGAAACCAACAAAGGGCATTTATCAGAAGATTGCATTTGTATTTTGTCAGAATATTTATGTATGTCTGTATAAGGAAATTGAACAATTCCTCAAATAAATTAAATGAGTATTTAGATAATAAAAACTATGTAAATGTATTTTATTTTCCATTTCCCTTCAGACTGACTTTCTTTTAAGAAATGGATTCACACTGTTATGAATGGCAAAACAAACTTGCTTGTTCAGAAATGGTCTATCGTTACATCAGTTACGTACGTCTCTCCGAATATGAGGGTTGAACAATTCCACAAAGGAATAAAATATACATTTTATCAATTTTGGATACAATAACACTTAAATTTTCCTTGTCATTTTGGACCCATCAGGTATAACCTCACATTCAGTTCTCTCTCATTGACCACATTAAGAATACATTAGTGGCATTATAATCACAAGACTTGTGACGTATCTGGTCCTGTCCTGCACAAAGCCAACCAAAACACGTCTTCAGGTTGAGCATACCCTTGTATTTGTATCATATTCTTTGTGATCGCTCTCACCCCCATCAGTATCAGCAGTAGTCGAATGAACTGTGAAGATGCAACATCAGAGGATAGAAAGTGAATGCACAAGTTTTTAAGTATTATTTCAAGACGAAAAACATTCATGGAGATCTGCAAAGGCCCTGCCAACCAACATCGTACAACAAACGAATGAAATTATTTCTGAATGCCTTGTAAGTACTATTTCTTTTTACTATCTCAAACCTGAAGAACAAAATTACATGTTCCAAATCAATTTTTTACTTATTAATTTCCAAATATAAATTGATGTGTCAATGTCCAAATTCGAATGTAAATTTTATCTTATAAATTGTACTTGTTTTATAAGTTTTATTTATTCTGAATTATTCAAATTTATTTGCTACAGTAGAACCGAATCCAAAAAGTGACATACTTTTATATCCAGGTAAAAATGAAACAGCAGGGCTTCCAGGCAACACGGCGCTATAGGCAGAGGCAACACGCCATCCCTCCACACCAAAGATCTGAAAAATTAAGCAAACAGAGAAAATGGCAATCCTGAAACCCTCAGTGTCAAATGAAGAGATACAGAACTCAGCCGAGCACCGAATGGCATAAGAAACTGACAGAGAACAGAGAGCGAGGAGAGATACATACAGAGGTCCCCTATCAGCCTGGATCTACCATCTTGGACTCCTATCAGAGACCAGCGAACAGGGGGTATGAGAAAGCAGCTTCAAAGAGCTTCCAGCAGGAGACAGAACAACCGGTAACCAGTGATATACGCCTTCCCACCCCCTACCCTTCTTTACCCCGACTTGGCCTCCTCTGCTTCCTGTAGCCACAGTCTCTTGGCCGGGAAGCACCGGCTGCTTGGATTCCACCTGCCAGCACTGGCCGACTCCCTGAGTGCCATTTGTTGGCTGCTGGTGTTGCTTTTTTTCACTTCTTTTGATTTCTTCCTTACCTCTCACCACCTCCCTCTCCTTTCTCTCAAATACCTGGCTCTGTGTGCCATCTTTGATTCTTCCTGAAAGGCAGTGAAACTCCGCTCACATGTGAAACTGCTTCCCAGTCTGTGCTGCCACGCAGGTTGGATCCTGGGCTTTTTTTGTTTTGAATTGTTTGCTTATTTTCATTTTCTTTTCTCGAATTGGGAGCCTGTTCTAGCCAGCCAATACTGCACGGCTAGGGACCTACCCCCTCAGTTTGTGCAGATGCACATAGGGATCCCTGAGAGCATTTCTTTTTTCTCGTTTTTTTTTTTTTTTTAACCTGTTTTTTGGAGGGGTTTTCTTGCTCTTTTTTTAAAATTTGTTTGTTTCGTTTTGTTTTCCCTCTTTTTCTCTTTCTTCATTACTCAGTTTCTCATCTCTGTATACCTTACTTCTCTTCCTGTCACCTGAATACCTGGCACTGAGTGACACCTCTATGCCTTCTAGCCAGGCAGTACTTCACTGCCTGGAAGCAACTTCCTCAGAACTCATAGCCACACCAGTGGGATCCCTGGGAGCTTTGTTTTTCTTTTCTCTTTCTAATTTTTATTTATTCATATTTTTTCTTCTTCTTCTTTTTGTTTTCCTCCATTTCATAGTCTCTCATCTCCACTCCAATGGCAAGCTCCCCTACCACTCTTTTTTGTTTGTTTGTATGTTTTTGGCTCCATTCCTCTCTCCTCTCTCTCCTCTCTCCCATACCATCTCAGCTCCACACATCATAATCTCTCCCCTCCATCCAGCCTACCTGCACTGTGCACTTAACATCACACCACCAAGCATCCAGGCATGGCCTACCAGAACTTGTCTTGCATCAATTACCAGCCCACCCTGGCGGCTGTAGTAAGTGCCACAAACAACCCATCCCAGCAACTCCTGCTATACCATACCTGCTATACCGTACCTGAGCGACTGACCTGCCAACTGGAGAAAGAGGTGAAGAGGATCGTGCCCACAGAGGAGCAAACAACAAAGAACACACAGCCTGCCTGCTCAGACATAGCTAAATTAAACAAAAAAGCAGGACAAAATAAACAAATCTACAATCAATAAATGAGAAAAATAACTACTGAATGCTCCAAAGACAGCAGACAGTATCAAAATATTTATAAAGCCAGGACAGGATGGTTCCAGTAGGCATCTAAAATAAAACACCAGATGACTTTCCAGTAGAAGAAAAGGCACTAGAACTACCTGATAGGGAATTCAAATCTCTAATATTCAGAATTATCCAAGAGTTGAAGCAAAAAGCAGACAAAAACGAGGAAAAATAGACAAATTCATGGAAAATACAGACAAAAAAATGGAATAATTCAGGAAAATAATGCAGGAACAAAATGCCAAAATAAATTCACAACTAGAAATTATACAAGAAAAAATTAGAAATCCAAAAGATAAACAAGATTTCAGAAATGGAGTGTCACAGAAGGGCTGAGGAGCAGGTTTGAAATGACAGAAGACAGGATCAATGGAATTGAAGACAAATACTTGCATATAACTCTGTTTGAGGAAAAAAGAACAAAGAAAAATGAAGAAACCCTGAGAATTATGTGGGACACAATCAAAAGCAAAAATTTGCGAGTGATCGGAGTTCCAGAGCAGGGGGAGAAAACATGAAACACGGAGAGGATCATTGAAGAACTGCTGACAGAAAACTTCCCCAATATCATGAAAGATGAAAAGCTGACCATCCAGGAAGCTCAACAAATCCCATATAGGATAGACCCCAAAAGAAAATCACCAAGGCATATCATAATCACACTCGCTAAAACCAAAGACAAACAAAGAGTCCTGAGAGCAGCTCGAGAAAAAAAAAAGTCACACACAGAGGAGAAACAATAAGACTAAGCTCAGATTATTCGGCAGAAACCAAGCAGGCAAGAAGGCAATGGGATGACATATATAAAACCTTGAAGGAAAAAAATTGCCAGCCAAGAATAATATATCCTGCAAAACTCTCATTCAAATATGATGGTGAAATTAGGTCATTTCCAGACAAACAGAAATTAAGGGACTATGTAAAAACCAAACCAAACTTACAAGACTTATTAAAGGGAGTACTTCGATCTGAGAACAAACAACCTCAGACCATAGGCTGAATCTAGGACACAGGATTGTACTAGCCAGATACCAACTTAGGAAACGAACTGTTAAGGACTATGCAAAACCTAAAGAATTACAATAGGGAACCAGAGAGGTTAATCTGTAAATGACAATAGCATCAGAACAATAAAAGAGGAAATAAACGGTGTAGGTATAGAACCTTCTAATGGAAAGGAAGGCAAGGCAATACCAAGTAATAACAGACTGGTTCAAATCTAGGAAGATAAGGGCAAGTTTCAAGGTAACCACAAAGAAAGTTAACAAACCAATCATCAAAATAAAGAAGAAAAACATAAAGTCTCAGCAAAAACAAAATCTACAAAACAAATTTAAAAAATCCACAAACAAAAGGAACTCGGCACAGGAGAGTAAGAGGAAGAAACAAAACGTAAGCAGTACAAAATGCAATCCCACTCCTAGGAGTATATCCTAGAGAAATAAGAGCTGTCAAACGAATAGACATATGCACACCCATATTCATTGTAGCATTGTTCACACTAACAAAAAGATGGAAACAACCTAGATGCCCATCAACAGATGAATGGATAAACAAACTATGGTACATAAACACAATGGAGTATTATGCAAAGATAAAGAACAATGATGAATCTGTGAAGCATCTCATAACATGGATGAAACTGGAAGACATTATGCTGAGTGAAATAAGTCAATCACAAAAGGACAAATATTGTATGCGACCTATACTGTAAAAACTCATGTAAAAGCTTACACACAAAAAGAAACAATCTTTATTGGTTACTAGGGATGGGAGGGGTGGGGGGGAATACTAAATAGACAATAGATAAGTGGTAACTTTGGTGAAGGGTAAGACAGTACGCAGTACTGGGGAAGCCAGCACAACTTGTACAAGGAAAGTTCATGGAAGCTCCATAGACACATCCAAACTCCCTGAGGGACTGAATTGCTGGGCAGAAGGCTGTGGGGACCATGATCTCGGGGAACATCTAGCTCAATTGGCTTAACACAGCTTATAAAGACAATGTTCTACTTTCTACCTGGGTGAGTAGCGTCTGGGGTCTTAAAAGCCTGTGAACAGCCATCTAATATGCTCCACTGGTCTCAACCCTTCGGGAGCAAGGGAGAATGGAAAGAACAGGATACAAGGAAAAGATTAGTCCAAAGGACTGACGGACCACAGCTATCACGGCCTCCACCAGACTGAGTCCAGCACAGCTAGATGGTACCCGGCTACCACCACTGAGTGCTCTGACCGGGATCACAACAGAGGGTTCTGGGATACAGCTGCAGAAGGATGTAGAACAAAATTCTAACACACACACCAAAAGACCAGATGATTTACTGCCCTGAAAGAGACTGGAGAAACCCCAAGAGTATGTCCCCCAGACACCCTTTTAGCTCAGTGGTGAAGTCACTTCTGAGGTGTACTGTTCAGCCAGGGATTGGACAGCCCCATTAAACAAAATGAGACTAATGAGGCACAGCAGTCCAGGGACAAGGACTAGAAGGCAGGAGGGGACAGGAAAGCTGGTGATAGGGAACCCAAGGTTGAGAAGGGACAGTGTTGACATGTAGTGGGGTTGTTAACCATTGTCATAGGGCAATATGTGTACTGTTTAATGAGAAACTATTTGTTCTGCAAACCTTCATCTAAGGTACAAAAATGAAAAAAGAATTGTCTATGTGAGATCAAATTGACAACAGCAACTCAAAAGTTTTGATGGGAAGCCTACGGGACAGTGAGTGGAAAATAATGGTGATGGAATAATTTGGAAAAGGATAGTGAGAATAGCAGCACAACTGGAAGAATGTAATCCATGTCACTGAATTGTACACGTAGAAACTTCTGAAATGGTGTAACTTTGCCTATGTGTATTTTCACCAAAAAAAAAGATCCTCCAAGTTTGAGAAGTATGAGTGCTGACATGTAGTGGGGTTGTTATCCTATGTCATAAAACAATATGTGTACTGACTGTTTAATGAGAAACCATTTGTTCTGTAAACCTTCTTCTAAAGTACAATAAAAAAAGTTAAAAAAACAAAAACCCAAACCTAACCCATTGCTGTCAAGTCGATTCCAAGTCATAGCTGATTTGCTTCTTAGTCTCTGTAAATAGTTCCTGCCACCCGCCCCTGCCCTGCCAGGTTCAATGCCCTGTTTCCACCACTCTCCATCCTCTGCACTTACACTTTTACCTTCCTAGGCCAAGCCCCAACATCTCTTCTAACTTCTTGCTTTCATTCTTGTCCCATTACAATGTATCCTCCAAACATCCAGAGTGCCACCCCTCTGCTCAAAACCTTCCAATGGCTTCCCATCCCACACAGAAAAACATCCAAAGCCCACAAGGTCGTTTTCTAAAAATGACAGGGGGTAGGACTGAGTTGGGACTGGAGGTGCGTGGCGAGGGATTGGAACAGTCAGTCATTGAGAGGCATGGGAAAGGAAGCTAACAAGTAAAAGGATTCACAGGGCACCTGAAGACCCAATTCAGATGTGACACCATTAATTTGTAGTAGTTCCAGTCTGAATTGTTGTGCAGTTTTCTCTAATTATGCAAGGCTACAGTGATAGAATTCTCACCTTCCATGTGGGAGACCCAGCCAATACACCTTAAGCTCAGCAACCACCTGTCTGTCAGTGGGGGCTTACATGTTGCTATGATGCTGAACAGGTTTCAGTGGAGCTTCTAGACTAAGATGGAGTAGGAAGAAAGCCCTGGCAACATACTTCTGAAAACTGTATGGTTGACAAAGGTCCAGTCCACAACTGATCATGGGAATAGTACAAGACCGAGCAGAGTTTTGTTCCCTTGTGCATGGGGTCACCATGAGTCCGGGGCTGAATCAATGTCAACTAACAAGCACAATTATCACTCTGGTGTAGGGGTAAAGAAAGTACAGCAGTTAGTTTTTGCTGCAAAACAAATCACCCCAACACTTACTGACTTAAAACAACCAATCTTTCTCATTTCTCATGACATTGTGGGTCTTCTGAAGTGAGCCAGGTCAGTTGGGCTGAATGGTCTACAGAAGTTGGTCTTACTCAAATGTCTGGTGGTTGGTAGGCTGGTTGGTACGGCAAGGCCTCAGTTGGGACTACTTATTTCTGCTTCAAATGATCTTTCATTCTCCAGCAGGCTCTCTCAGGCTTCTTCACTTAGTGGGCTTGGTATTCTAAAGAACAGAAAGAGAAGGTAAGCCCCAAATGTGCCAGCATTTTTTAAGTCTCTGCTTTAGTCTTAGTTGCCAATGTCCCTTGACCGTAGAAAGTTGCATGGTCAAGCCCAGTGTCAGTGTGAGAGGGGATTACACAAAGGCATGGACACAGGGAGGGGTGAAAAAATTGGGGGTGGGGAGGCAATTCTACCCTAAAAGGCAGACTGAGTATTCACTGAGGCTTAGGATTTTCTGGGCAGGATCAGAGAAGGATATGACTGAGTTTTGATGAGGAATTATGTCATTCATATGAATAACCATGGGCTTCAAGCTGGGAAGGAAAGGAAATGCAATCAAAAGGTGCTAACCAACAGGGAGAAAATGAAGCACTAAAGAAATGAAGGTATCCGTGGGTAGGAGGATACATGTGTTGTTAGCAAGGGAGAGAGAGCTAGAAGGACAGAAGATTCAAACAGAGAATATGCTATTTGATTTTAATAGTGTAGTACTGGCAATTTAAAAATGCAATCAAACACTGGAATATTTCACAAATAATACTTAGTTTAGAAGTTATGTTTTTAATTTTCTTAATAACTGTTTTGAGATATAACTCACATACCATAAAATTCACCCTTTTAAAGTATACAAGTCAATGGTTTTTAGTATATTCACAGAATTAACCATCACCACTACAGAAGCTATTTTTAGATTTATTTTAAATTACTAATTAAATACTTAATATCCTAGGAAAGTTCACAAAACAGAGGAAAAAAATAATACCACCTCTTATGGATTGAATTACTGTGTTTAAGAAGTGCCCTTCATTACCCCAAAGACCCTGGCATCTGAAATAAGGTATGAATAAGAAGTGTTCTGAAGAAAAGAAGACCTCTGTGAACTGAACCCATGCAGTGACAGTCCGATGATCCTGCCACTCAGGGGTCTGCGGACACACACTTCACTTGCTCAGTAATCAGAATTCAGAAAAGTAGCCAGAGAGGGGCTTGTGCATGGAAATCCATAACCACAGTTGGATTTATAAATCATTAGAGGAAGTGAGTTGACCTACATTCCATAAAGGGTCAGGGTTAAAGGAAGGTGGTTTAACTATGGTGCTTGGTCTGTTTCCAGGAGCCTGAGGCACAGAAAATACCTTGCTTTTGCCTTAAAGCATCACTTGGTCATCTAAGATAACAAAATGGGCCCCATCAAACCAAGCCTTTGATGCCACATTTTGACATCAGATACAAGGCTGTGCAAACTTCACCCAACCTACTTTTAATGGATTGAATTATGTCCCCCAAAAAATATGTGTCTCAGTTTGGCTGGACCATGATTCCCAGTATTGTGTGGTTGTCCTCCATTTTGTGATTGTAATTTTACGTTAAAGAGGATTAGCGTGGGACTAAGGTCACATCCCTGATTCAAAGTAAAGGAGTTTCCCTCGGGTGTGGCCTGCACCACCTTTTATCTTACAAGAGATAAAAGAAAAGGGAAGCAAGCAGAGAGGGGGAACCTCATATCATCAAGAAAGCTGTGACAGAGGAAGCGACTCCTTTGGACCTGGTGTTCCCTGTGGTGAGAAGTTCTTAGTCCCAGGGAAGATTGACAAGTAGGCGGACAGAGAAAGCCTTCCGCTGGAGTTAACGCCCTGAATTTGGACTTCTAGCCTACTAGACTGGGAGAAGATAAATTTCTCCTTGTTAAAGCCCTCCATCTGTGGTATTTCTGTTATAGCAGCACTAGATAACTAAGACACTACTCCTGCCCAATAATTATTTTTATTTTCTCCTCCATTCTGTATTGCCCAGAAAACATTGATAATACAGTATTTAACCCATTAAAAGTCTTCCAACAGCAGTATTTTAGAAAAGGTTGGGTTTTTTCAGTAATTCCATTTTCCTGGCAAAAGCCAAAAGGAATCAAAGAATCCTTAGATTGCCTTCCTTTCCACATGACTTTTTAAAGTTTCTTCAAATAAGAAGCAAATGTCCTGTTCTCCATGCTGCCAGGATGGAAGGATAAAGGGTGTCTTGCCTTCCTGTTTCTGCTTATTCTTCTAGATCTTCTCAAAAGTTCACACTTTTCCATTTTGGTATCCACAATGTAATGCTCAAAGTAACAAATGCTTACAAGAAAAAAATATTTAATGAGAGTATTCACATAAAAATTACTTAGCGAAAAATAAAAACAAGACAGTATGTTTGAACTGAATGGTAATTGGATATTCTTTAGCTGTCAAAAAGTACTTTTTTCAAGCCTCGTTCTTTTTTATTTCCCAGCGTACCTTATTCCCACCCACTGGGCTAACCTTTATTTATCAATAGGCTCAGTGTTACTTTGTTTAAAATCAAATGAGTCAGCAGGAGTCAGTCTCTAACCATATAATAAAAAGCTCTTCTCCACCATGGATGGCAAAGTCAAAAAAGCTGGTGCACCAGTGTGTGCGTGTGCATTCGTATCAGGCACTGGAAAAACTAGTCTTGTTAGTAAGACTAGTAAGATTGTACACATTCACAATTTCATTTTAACTAATTATAGGACAGAAAAAAAGATAACACCCACTTGCCCCACCACCCGGCCTGTCATTAACTGTCAAATAATAAAAGCAACTGATTTCCAGTGCAAAAAAAAAAATGAATTGTGTCACCAAAAAATACATGTTGTAAATCCTAACCCCATACCATGGGTTATGATACCATTTGGGAATGGGTTTTCTGTGTGTGTGTGCATGTGTGTGCGTGTGTGTGTGTGTGTGTGTGTGTGTGTGTGTGTGTGTGTGTGTGTGTGTGTGTGTGTGTGTGTGTGGTTTTCTGTATCTGTGTTTTACTTTATTTTTATTGTACTTTAGATGAAGGTTTACAGAGCAAATTAGTTTCTCACTAAACAATACACATATTGTTTGGTGACAATGGTTGCCAACCCCTCGACATGTCAGCATTCTCCCCTTCTTGGCCGTGGGATCCCCATTACCAGCTTTTCTGTCCTCTCCTGCCCTCTCTTCCTTGCCCCTGGGCTGGTATGCCACTTTAGTCCCATTTTGTTTTATGGGCCTGTCTAATCTTTGGCTGAAGGGTGAACCTCAGGAGTGACTTCATTACTGAGCTAAAAGGGTGTCCAGGAGCCAGACTCTCGGGGTTTCTCCAGTCTCTGTCAGGCCAGTAAGTCTTGTCTTTTTCTGTGTGTGTGAGTTAGAATTTTGTTCTACATTTTTCTCCAGCTTGTTATGTTAATGAGACAGTATTAGCGGAGGGTGTGTCTTGAGTTGATCTCTTTTGAGATATAAAAAGAACAAACTGAACAAACAATTTGAATTTCTGAATTCAAGGTGCCGGTTCTAGAGTAAGGCTTTCTCATTCTGTTGGGTCTGGGGGAAGGCTCTTGTCTCTTTTCAGCTTCTGTTTCCTGGTTCCTTGGAGATCTCACATGTCATGGCATCTATCGTCTCCCTTCTCTGCTTGCTTGTTTGATTGCTTCTTCAATTTGCTCTTTAACGAAAATTTGTTTGTTAAAGCTACCCACTTGTGGTATTTCTGTTGTAGCAGCACTAGATAACTAAGATATCACCCTAGTACAGCTATGTTGATTTCTTCTGAGTTCGGAATGGATGCGCTCATCAAACAGCTTGGGAGGTTTTAAACTGTTAACATTTCTTATATTTGACATATTTCCTCCAGTATTTTTTTTTTTTTTTTGCTGCATTTATCCTTTACATAGTTATAATCAGGGTGTACATAAAGTTCTGTATTCTGCACTGACCACTTTATCATAAACATTTTCCATATACCTAAATAATATTAATAATTTATAATGACTTCGTAATAGTTTATCATATAGGTGTATCAAAATTTACTTAACCATTTCATTATTTTAAAGCATTTAATTCGCTATGAGTCGAAATCGACTTGAGGGCAATGGGTTTTTGTTTTTTTTAGGTTCTTTCTAATCTACTGATTTCATGATTAAGATTCTGAATATTACCTTTACACATGTAGGTCTTCTCCAAGTTTGGATTATTTCCTTATGATATATTTCCAGATAATATCAACATGCTTTTATATCTTTTTAATTATATTGACAAATTACTTTTCAAATGGCTTATCATAGTAAAATAACCACCAGCTACAAATGAGAGCACTAGTTTCACAGCAATCTGGTTAGGATTTAGAAATATCATTAAACATTTTAGATAATGTCATCAGTAAAAAAGATACCTCAAAATATGCATTTACTTTGTAAGGATGATGAACAGAATGTGGAATTCTAAAATTTAAAATAACAGAGCAAGATTTCCTCACTATCAGCTAAGTAAATGATCTATTATTAATACTCTAAGCTCCAAACCAAAACTCTTTAAGTTTTTTTTTTTTAAAGAAGAGAAATTTATTTTATTGTATCACAGCTGTGGAGGCTAAAAGTCCAAATTCAGGGTGTCAGCGGAGCTGTTCTCTCTCTCTGTCCACTCTAGGGGAAGATCTTTCCTTGTCTTGTTCAGCTTTTTGGCAGCCTTAGGTGGTTCTTGGCTCTTCACACAGTACCTTCACCAGTGTTACCTATTTCTTTCTTTCTTTTTTTAATTTTTATTGTGCTTTAGGTGCAAATTTACAGAGCAAATTAGTTTCCCATTGGATAGTTTGTACATAAAGTGTTCCATGACATTGGTTGCATTCCCCACAATGTGGCAGCACTCTCCCCATTTCCGCTCTTGATTCCCCGTTTCCTTTCGCTTGGATTTTCTACACTTCCTGCCTTCTCATCTTTGTTTTTGGGCAAATGTTATCCTTTTGATCTCATATAATTGGTTGTTCTAAGGAACACGTTCCTCTTGGGTGTTGTTGTTTGTTTTATGTGCCTGTCTATTGTTTGGAAATCCTGGTTGCATAGTGGTTAAGAGCTACAGCTGCTAACCAAAAGGTCGGAAGTTTGAATCCACCAGGCACTTTTTGGAAACCCTATGGAGCAGTTCTACTCTGTTCTGTAGGGTCTCTATGAGTCAGAATTGACTTGAAGGCAACGAGTTTGTTGTTTTTTCCTACGAGTCTATTGTTTGGCTGAGAGGTAGTCTCTGGGAATGGCTTCAGTTACAGGTCAGAAGGGTATCTTAGCACCAGAGTCTCAGGGGTTCCTCTAGTCTCTGTTAGACCAGTAAGTCTGGTCTTTTCTTGGGAATTTGATTTTTTATTCTACATTTTTCTCTTGCTCTGTCCAGAACCCTCTGTTGTGATCCCAGTCAGAGCGATAGGTATTGGTAGCCAGGCACCATCTAGTTCTTCCGATCTCGGAGTCGTGTAGGCTGTGGTTCATGTGGTCCATTAGTTCTTTGGTCTAACTGCTCCCTTAAGTCTTTGTTTTCTTCACTCTTCTCTGCTGTGGATGGGAAGAGACCAATAGTTGTATCTTAGATGGCTGCTCACAAGCTTTTAAGACCCAGATGCTACTCACCAAAGTAGGACGCAGAACATTGTCTTTATGAACTACGTTGTGCTAAGTGACATAGGTTTCCCGAGTCTCTGGTCCTTCGCATTTGAGCCCAAGAACTTTATCCTAGGAGGTGTTTTGGTTATGTCTAAGCAGTTTCCATGTGCCCCTTGTGTTCTCTATTGTCTATATTAGTATACTTGCAACACCTACAATTATGTATGTAGAAATACCCATGACCGAACCTATGTCTGCAAGTGAATGTAGTCCCTTACACCCTCCCACACTTCTTTAGCATACCTATCTACCTATGTATCCATTCACAGATAATTGTTAATACTATTGTTGCAGGATTTTCTATGTTACAGTAATTACTGTAGCTGCCCTTTATTCTTGAGTTCCTCTCAGTGGCTTATTTTGCCTTGGTCATGTTGTGCTGACTTCCTCATTATTGTGAATTGCCTTTCCCTTCACCAATATTAACATATGTCTTCTATCTAGTCAGTAACTTTCCCGCCCTCCCCCTCCCATTTCTGGTAACCATCAAAGAAAATTGTTTTCTTTTTCTATGTGTAAACCTTTCTCATTTTTTAAATAATAGTGGTCTCATACCGTATTTGTCCTTTTGTGATTGACTTATTTAACTCAGCATAATGTCCTCCAAATTTATCCATGTTGTAACATAGTTCATGGATTTTCATTATTCTTTATCATTACATAGTATTCCATTGTGTGAATGTACCACAGTTTATCCATTCATCCGTTGATGGGCACTTAGATTGTTTCCATCTTTTTGCTATTGTGAATCATACCGCAGTGAACATGGATGTGCATGTCTATTTTCGTGTAGTGGCTCTTATTTATTTAGGGTATATAACTAGGAGTGGGATTGCTGGATCACATATTTCTATTTCAAGCTTTTTAAGGAAGGAACATATTGTTTCCTTAGTGGTTGTACCATTTTACGTTCCCACAAGCAGTGTATGAGAGTTCCTATCATCCCACAACCTCACCAACATTTGTGATTTTCCATTTTTTAAAAATTATTATCATTGGTGCCATTATGGTTGGGGTGAAATGGTATCTCATTGTAGTTTTGATTTGCATCTCTCTAACGGCTAATGATCACAAGCATTTTTCCATGTTTGTTAGCTGCCTGGACATCTTCTTTAGTGAAGTGGCTGTTCATATTCTTTGCCCATTTTTTTTTACTTGCTTTTTTTGTTTTTTTTTTTCTGTTTTTGAGTTTATTTATCCTGTCATCTTTTGTGTCCAGTCTGCTCTAAAACCCATCCAATAAATTCTTAATTTCACATATTATATTTTTCAGTTTCATTTCCATTTGGTTCTTTTTTTTTTTTTTTTTAATTGTACTTCAGGTGAAGGCTTACAGAACAAAATAGTTTCTCATTTAACAGTTAGTACACATGTTGCCCTATGACAATGGCTAACAACCTCACAACACATCAACACTATCCTTACTCAACCTTGGGTTCCCTATCACCAGCTTTCCTGTCCCTTTTTTTTTTATTATTATACTTTAGGTGAAAGTTTACAGAACAAATAGTTTCTCATTATATTGTCAGTACACATATTGTTTTATGACATTGGTTAACAACCCCATGACATGTCAACCCTCTCCTTTCTCTACCCTCTTTTTTTTTTTTTTGGCAAAAATATACATAGCCAAAGATATACCATTTCAAAAATTTCTACTTGCACAGTTCAGTGACATTGATTACTTTCTTCCAGTTGTGCTGCTATTCTCACTTTATTTTATTTTGTTTTTTTGAGCATACCAACAATCTTTTTTTTTTTTTATTGTACTTTAGGTGAAGGTTTACAGAACAGTTTCTCATTAACAGTCAGTACACATACTGCTTTATGACATTGGTTAACACGCCCACGGCATGTCAACCCTCTCCCTTCTTGAAACTTTTTTTGGTGAAGATATACATAGCCAAAGATAACACCATTTCAAAAATTTCTACATGCACAGTTCAGTGACATCAATTACATTCTTCCAGTTGTGCTGCTATTCTCCCTTTAGATGGTTTACAAAACAAAATAGTTTCTCATTAAACAGTTAGTACACATGTTGCCCTATGACAATGATTAACAACCCCACTACATGTCAACACTGTCCTTACTCAACCTTGAGTTCCCTATCAGCAGTTTTCTTGTCCCCTTCTGCCTTCTGGTCCTTGTCCCTGGACTGCTGTGCCTCATTAGTCCCATTTTGTTTTTGGGGGCTGTCCAAACCCCAGCTATATGGTGCACCTCAGAAGTGACTTCACCACTGAGCTAAAAGGGTGTTTGGGGGACATACTCTCGGGGTTTCTCCAGTCTCTTTCAGGGCAGTAAATCTGGTCTTTTTTTGTGTGTGTTAGAATTTTGTTCTACATCCTTCTGCAGTTGTATCCAGAACCCTCTATTGTGATCCCAGTTAGAGCAGTCAGTGGTGGTAGCCGGGTACCATCTAGCTGTACTGGACTCAGTCTGGTGGAGTCCATGGTAGCTGTGGTCCATCAGTCCTTTGTACTAAACTTTTCCTTGTATTCTGTTCTCTTCATTCTCCCTTGGAGTATCTTAGATGGCTGTTCACAGGCTTTTAAGACCCCAGACGATACTCACCAAGGTAGAATGTAAAACACTGTCTTTATAAACTGTGTTATGCCAGTTGAGCTAGATGTTCCCAGAGACCATGATCCCCACAGCCCTCTGCCCAGCAATTCAGTCCCTCAGGGAGTTTGGATGTTTCTGTGGAGCTTCCATGACCTTTCCTTGTACACATTGTGCTGGTTTCCCCAGTATTGTGTACTGTCTCACCCTTCACCAAAGATACCACTTATCTACTGTCTATTTAGTATTCCCCCCCAACCCCTCCCATTGCTCATAACCAACAAAGATTATTACTTTTTGTGGGTAAACTTTTTCATGAGTTTTTACAGCAGAGGTCTCATACAATATTTGTCCTTTTGTGATTGACTTATTTCACTCAGCATAATGTCCTCCAGTTGCATCCATGTTATGAGATGCTTCACACATTCATCATTGTTTTTCATCGTTGCATAGTACTCCATTGTGTGTATATACCATAGTTTATCTGTTCATCTGTTGATGGGCATCTAGGTTGTTTCCATCTTTTTGCTGTGTGAACAATGCTGCCATGAACATGGGTATGCATATGTCTATTCGAGTGACGGCTCTTATTTCTCCAGGATATATTCCTAGAAGTGGGATTGCTGGATTGTATGGTATTTCTATTTCTAGCTCTCTAAGTAAGCACCATATCATTTTCCAGAATGGTTGTATCATTTTGCATTCCCACCAGCAGTGCATAAGAGTTCCGATCTCCCCGCAGCCTCTCCAACATTTGCTATTTCCGGTGTTTTTGATTCGTGCCAGTAATGCCGGGGTGAGATGGTATCTCATTTGGTTTTAATTAGCATTTCTCTAATGGCTAGCGGATCGAGAGCATTTCCTCATGTGTCTGTTGGCCGCCTGAATATCTTCTTTGGTAAGTGTCTATTCATTTCCTTTGCCCATTTTTTAACAGGATTATTTGTCTTTTTGTTGTAGAGGTGTTGGATTTCCTTGTAGATTATGAAGATTAGACCTTTGTCTGAATTGTACTGCCCCAAAATTTTTTCCCAGTCTGTAGGTTCTCTTTTTACTCTTTTGGTGAAGTCTGTTGAAGAGCATAGGTGTTTGATTTTTAGAAGATTCTAGTTATCTAGCTTATCTTCTGGGGTATGTGTGTTGATAGTTATGATTTGTATCCTGTTGATGCTGTGTATTAGGGCCTGTAGGGTTGGTCCTGTTTTTTCTTCTATGAACTTTATAGTTTTTGGCTTTATAGTTAGTTATTTGATCCATTTAGAATTAGTTTTTGTATATAGTGTGAGGTATGGGTCCTATTTCATTTTTTTGCAAATGGATATCCAGTTTTGCCAGCCCCATTTGTTACAAAGACTGTCTTTTCCCCATTTGATGGACTTTGGGCCCTCGTCGAAGATCAGGTGACCGTAGGTGGATGGATTTACATCTGGGTTCTAAATTCTGTTCCATTGGTCAATGTAGCTGTCGTTGTACCAGCATCAGGCTGTTTTGACTACTGTAGCTGTATAGTAGGTTCTGAGGTCAGGTAGTGTGAGTCCTCCTACTTTATTCTTCTTCTTCAATAGTGCTTTACTTATTTGGGGCTTCTTCCTTTTCCAAATAAAGTTAATGATTAGTTTTTCCATCTCTTTGAAGAATGTTGTTGGTATTTGGATTGGGATTGCATTGTATTTGTAAATTGCTTTGGGTAGAATTGTCATTTTCACAATGTTGAGTCTACCTATGCATGAGCATGGTATGTTTTTCCATTTATGTAGATCCCTTTGGGTTGTTTGCAGTAGTGTTTTGTAGTTTTCTTTGTATAGGTCTTTTACATCCCTGGTCAGATTTATTCCTAAGTATTTTATTTTTTTAGGGGCTATTATAAATGGTATTGTTTTCCTGATTTCCTTTTCATTGTTCTCTTTATTGGTGTATAGGAAGCCAACAGATTTTAGTATGTTTATCTTGTATCCTGCTACTCTGCTGAATCTTTCTATTACTTCCAATAGATTTCTTGTGGAGTCTTTAGGGTTTTCTATGTATAGTATCATATCATCCACAAACAGGGACAGTTTAACTTCTTCATCACCAGTTTGGATGCCCTTTATTTCCTTTTCTCGCCTTATTGCTCTAGCTAGAACTTCCAGCACAATGTTAAATAGGAGGGGTGATAAAGGGCATCCTTGTCTTGTTCCTTTTCTCAAAGGGAATATTTTCAGCCTCTTTCCATTAAGAATGATATTGGCTGTTGGTTTTGCATAGATGCCCTTTATTATGTTAAGAAATTTCCCTTCTATACCTATTTTATAGAGAGTTTTTATCAGGAATGGGTGTTGGACTTTGTTCAATGCCTTTTCTGCATCAGTTGAGATGATCAGGTGATTCTTTTCTTTCTATTTATGTGGTGGATTACATTGATTGATTTTCTAATGATGAACCATCCTTGCATACCTGGTATGAATCCTACTTGGTCGTAGTGTATTATTTTTTTGATATGATGCTGAATTGTACTGGCTAGAATTTTGTTGAGAATTTTTGCATCTATATTCATGAGAGATATTGGTCTGTAATTTTCTTTTTTTGTGGTATCTTTGCCTGGTTTTGGTGTCAGCGTTATGCTGGCTTCATAGAATGAATTTGAAAATGTTGCTTCCTTTTCTATGCTCTGAAATAGTTTGAGTAATACTGGTACAAGCTCTTCTATGAATGTTTTGTTGAATTCTCCAGTGAAGCCATCTGGGCCAGGGCTTTTTTTTTTTTTTTTTTTTAATTGTACTTCAGGTGAGGCTTACAGAACAAATAGTTTCTCATGAAACAGTAGTACACATGTTGTTTTATGACATTGGTTAACAACCCCACAACATATAAACCTTCTAACTTCTCAACCTTTTTTTTTTTTTTTTTGGTGAAAATACACATAGCCAAAGATACACCATTTCAAAAATTTCTACACACACAGTTCAGTGACATTGACTATGCTCTTCCAATTGTGCTGTTATTCTCACTTAAGATGAAGGCTTACAGAACAAAATAGTTTCTCATTTAACAGTTACTACAAATGTTGCCCTATGACAATGGTTAACAATCTCACAACACACCAACAATATCTATACTCAACCTTGGGTTCCCTATCACCAGCTTCCTTGTCCCCTTCTGCCTTCTGGCCCTTGTCACTGGACTCCTGTACCTCGTTAGTGTCATTTGGTTTTACGGGGCTGTCCACACCCAGGCTGAACAGTGAACCTCGGAGGTAACTTCACCACTGAGCTAAAAGGGTGTCTGGGGACCATATTCTCGAGGTTTTTCCAGTCCACTTTAGGGCAGTAATTCAGTTTTTTTTTTTTTTTTTTTTTGTGAGTTAGAATTATGCTCTACATCCTTCTCCAGCTCTGTCCAGAATCCTCTGTTGTGATCCTGGTCAGAGCAATCCGTGGTGGTAGCCAGGCACCATCTAGCTGTACTGGATTCAGTCCGGTGGAGGCCTTGGTAGCTGTGGACAATTAGTCCTTTGGACTAATCTTTTCCTTGTATCCTGTTCTCTTCATTCTCCTTTGCTCCCGAAGGGATGAGACCAGTGGAGTATCTTAGATGGCCGCTCAGAGGCTTTTAAGACCCCAGACACTACTCACCAAGGTAGAATGTAGAGCATTGTCTTTATAAGTAGTGTCATGCCAATTGAGCTAGGTGTTCCCTGAGACCATGGTCCCCAGAGCTGGGCCAGGGCTTTTTTTTTGTTGGGAGTTTTTTTTTTTTTATTACCTTTTCAATCTCTTCTCTTGTTATGGGTCTGTTCAGATTTTCAACATCACTTTGTTGTAGTTTGGGTAGGTAGTGTGTTTCTAGAAATTTATCCATTTCCTCTAGGTTTTCAGTTTTGTTGGAGTATAGTTTTTCATAATATTCTGTTATGATCCTTTTTATTTCAATTGGGTCTGTTGTAATGTCCCCCATTTCATTTCTTATTTGGGTTATTTGTTTCCTCTCCTGTTTTTTCTTTTGTCAGTCTGGCCAGTGGTTTGTCAATTTTGTTGATTCTTTCAAGGAACCAACTTTTGGTTTTGTTGAGTCTTTCTATGGTTTTTCAATTCTCTATTTCATTTATTTCTGCTCTGATCTTTATTACTTCCTTTCTTCTGGTAGCTGTGGGCTTTTGTTGCTGTTCTCTTTCTGTTTGCTTGAGTTGTATAGTTAATGTTTTGATTTTGTCCCTTCCTTCTTTTTTGATGTGTGCATCTATTGCTATAAATTGTCCTCTGAGGACTGCCTTTGCTGTGTCCCAAAGGTTTTGCTGTGATGTGTTTTCATTCTCGTTTGATTCTAGGAATTTTTTGATTCCACCTCTGATTTCTTCTATTACCCAGTGGTTTGTATGCAGGGTGTTATTCAATTTCCATGTAATTGATTTTTTTCCCTTGCTCTTTCTGTTGTTAATTTCTACCTTGATGACATTGTGGTCAGAGAAGATACTTTGTATTATCTCAGTGTTTTGGATCTTGTTGAGGATTGCTCTGTGGCCTAAGATGTGATCTATTTTGGAGAACTTTCCATGTGCATTGGAAAAGAATGTGTACTTTGCAGCTGTTGGATGGAGTGTTCTGTATATGTCTATGAGGTCAAGTTACCTGATTGTGCCCTTTTGGTCTTCTGTATCTGTACTGGGTTTCTTTTTAGATATTCTGTCCTTTACTGAGAGTAGTGTGTTGAAGTCTCCTACTATTATTGTGGAATTGTCAATTTCTCTTTTCAATTCTGTTCGAGTTTGTTTTATGTATTTTGCAGCCCTGTCATTGGGTCTGTAGATGTTTATTATGGTTATGTCCCCTTAAGCATTATATAGTGTCCTTCTTTGTCTTTTATGATGGATTTTGTTTTAAAGTCTATTTTATCTGAGATTAGTATTGCCACTCCTGCTCTTTTTTGGTAGTTGTTAGCTTGATATACATTTTTCCTACCTTTGATTTTTAATAAATTCACGTCTTTGTTTCTACTGTGTCTTAGTCATCCAGTGCTGCTACAACAGAAATACCACAAGTGGATGGCTTTAACAAAGAGAAATTTATTTCCTCACAGTTGAAGAAGGCTAAAAGTCCAGATTCAGGGCATCAGCTCCAGAGTAAAGCTTTTTCTCTCTGTTGGCCTTCTTCTCTTCCGTGTTCCCCTGGACTAGGAGCTTCTCTGCGCAGGGACCCTGGTCCAAGGGACGCGCTCTGCTCCTGGCACCACTTTCTTGATGGTATGAGGTCCCCAACCCTCTGCTTGCTTCCCTTTCCTTTTATCTCTTGAGAGATAAAAGGTGGTGCAGGCCACACTCCCGGGAAACTCCCTTTACATTGGATCAGGGATGTGACCTGGGTAAATGTGGTGTTACAATTCCACCATAATCCTCTTTTAGATAAAATTACAACCACGAAATGGAGGCCAAGCACACAATTCTGGAAATCATGGCCCAGCTAAATTGATACACACATTTTTTTGGGGGTCATAATTCAAATGATGACATAAGGTGTGTCTCTTGTAGACAGCATATTGATGGATCCTGTTTTTTTTATCCATTCTGTTACTCTCCGTCTCTTTATGGGTGCACTGAGTCCATTTACATTCAGTGTAATTATTGATAGATCTGAGTTTCTTGCTGTCATTTTGTAGCGTTTTTTTTTTCTTGTGGTGCTGACGTTTTCTTTGTTCTTCTTACTCTCCTGTGCTGAATTACTTTTGTTCGTGGAATTTTTTTTTTTTCATTTCTTTTGTTTTTGTAGGTTTTGTTTTTACTGAGACTTTATGTTTTTCCTCTTTATTTTTACGAGTATTCCTGTTAACTTTCTTTGTGGTTACCCTGAAATTTACCCTCATCTTTCTAAGTTTGAAGCAGTCTATTATTACTTGATATCCCTTTGCCTTCTTCTCCATTAGAAGGTTCTATATCTACACCGTTTATTCCTTCTTTTGTTGTTCTGATGTTTTTATCATTTACAGATTAACTGCTCTGATTCCCTGTTGTATTTCTTTTGGTTTTGGATAGTCCTTAACAGTTCATTTCCTAGATTGGTGTCTGGCTGGTATGATCCTGCGTCCTAGATTCAGCCTGTGAGCTGAAGTTGTTTGTTCTCAGATCGAAGGACTCCCTTTAATAATTCTTGTAAATTTGGTTTGGTTTTTACATAATCCCTTAATTTCTGTTTGTCTGGAAATGACCTAATTTCACCATTATATTTGAACAAGAGTTTTGCAGGATATATTATTCTTGGCTGGCAGTTTTTTTCTTTCAAGGTTTTACATATGTCATCCCATTGCCTTCTTGCCTGCATGGTTTCTGCCAAATAATCTGAGTTTAGTCTTATTGTTTCTCCTCTGTATGTGACTCTTTGTTTTTCTCAAGCTGCTCTCAGGATTCTTTTTTTTGTCTTTGGTTTTAGCAAGTGTGATTATGATATGCCTTGGTGATTTTCTTTTGGGGTCTATCCTGTATGGGTTTCGTTGAGGTTCTTGGATGGCCAGCTTTTCATCTTTCATGATATTGGGGATGTTTTCTGTCAGCAGTTCTTCAATGATCCTCTCTGTGTTTTCTGTTTTCTCCCCTGGTTCTGGAACTCCGATCACTCGCAGATTTTTGCTTTTGATTGTATCCCACATAATTCTCAGGGTCTCTTCTTTCTTCTTTGCTCTTTTTTCTGAGTTTTCCTCAGAGTTGTATACATGTGTTTGTCTTCAATTCCATTGATCCTATTTTCCACCATTTCAAATCTGCTTCTCAGCCCTTCTATGACACTGTCCATTTCTGAATCTTGTTGTTTATCTTTTGGATTTCTAACTGTTGTTTTTGTATAATTTCTAGTTGTGAATTTATTTTGGCATTTTGCTCCTCCATTGTTTTCCTGAATTCTTCCATTTTTTTTGTCTGTATTTTCCATCAATTTGTTTCCCTTTTCCATGAATTTGTCTATTTTTTCCTCCTTTTGTCTGCTTTTTGCTTCAACTCTTGGATAATTCTGAGTATTAGAGATTTGAATTCCCTATCATGTATTTCTAGTGCCTTTTCTTCTACTGGAAAGTCATCTGTTGTTTTATTTTGGATGCCTACTGGAACCATCGTGTCCAGTTTTTGTAAATGTTTTGATATTTTCTGTTGTCTTAGGGGCATTCAGTAGTTATTTTTCTTATTTATTGATTGTAGATTTGTTTGTTTCATCCTTTTTTTAAAATTTGGCTATGTCTGAGCACGCGGGCCGTGTGTTCTTTGTTGTTTGCTTGTCTGTAGGCACGATACTTTTTGCCTCCTTCTCCAATTGGCAGGGTCAGTCACTCGGATATGTTATAGCAGGGCAGGTCTAGCTGAAGAGGAGTTGCTGGGATGGGTTGTTTGTGACACTTACTACAGCCACAGGGCGGGTCGGTAATCAGTGCAGGGCAGGTTCCAGTAGGCCATGCCTGGGCTGCTTGGTGGTGTGATGTTAAACGCATGGTGCAGGTAGGCAAGATGGAGGGGGGAGATTGTGATGTGTGGAGCTAAGATGGATATGGGAGAGAGGAGAGAGGAATGGGAGCCAAAAACATACAAACAAAAAAGAGTGCTAGGGGAGCTGCCATTGGAGTGGAGACATGAGAGACTATGAAATGGAGAAAAGCAAAAAGGGGAAGAAGAAGAAAAAATGAAAATAAAAGAATGAATAATTAAAAATTAGAAATAAAAAAGAACAGGAAAGCCCCCAGGGATCCCACTGGTGCGGCCTCGAAGTCTGGGGAAGTTGTTCCCAGGCGTTGACGCTTAGCCTGGATTGGAGGCTTAGAGGTATTCAGCGCTAGGTATTCAGGGGACAGGAAGATAAGGTAGGTATAGAGAGACAAGAAACTGAGTAATGAAGAAAGACAAAAAGGCAGAAAGAGGGAAAACAAAACAAATTAAAAACAAAAAGAAGAAGTTAAAAACCCCAAAAAACAGAAAAAAAAAAAAAACCCATGAAAAAAGTAATGTCCTCTGAATTCCCTCTGTGCATCTGCACAAGCTGAGGGGCTAGGTCCCAAGCCGGGCAGAACTGCCTGGCCAGAACGGGCTCCCAACTCGAGAAAAGAAAAAGAAAACAAACAAACAATTCAAAACAAACAAACAAAAACCTGGGATCTCACCAGTGTGGCAGCATGGATCAAGAAGCAGTTCCACACTCAAATGGAACTCCACAGCCCCTCAGGGAGAAGCAAAGATAGTGCACGGAGCCAGGTATTTGAGCGAAAAGAGTGGGAGGTGGTGAGAGGTAAGGAAGAAATCAGAAGAAGTGGAAAAAAGAACATTAGCAGCCAACTAATAGCACTCAGGGAGTCAGCCAGTGTGAGCAGGTGGAATCCAAGCAGCTGGCACTTCCCAGCCAAGAGACTGTGGCCATGGGAAGCAGAGGAGGCTGAGTGGGGGTGAAGAAGGGTGGTGGCTGGGAAAGCATATATTGCCAGTTACTGGTTGTTCTGTCTCCTGCTGGAAGCTCTGTGAAGCTGCTTTCTCGTACCCGCTATTTGCTGGTCTCTGAAAGAAGTCCAATACAGTGGATCGGTGCTGCGTTAGTTGATAGGGGACCTCTCCATATATGTCTCCTCGCTCTCTGTTCTCTGTCAGTTTCTTATTCCATTTGGTGCTTGGCTGAGTTCTTTATCTCTTCATTTGTTGTTTAGGGGTTCAGGATTGCTTTTTTCTCTGTTTGGCTTAGTTTTTCGGATCTTTGCTGTGGAGGGACAGTTTGGTGCCTCTGCCTAGAGCTCCATGTTGCCGGAAGTCTTTGCCCATTTTTTTAATTGGATTGTTTGTCTTTTTGTTGATGAGGTGTTGAATTTTTCGATGAATTTTAGAGATTAGACCCTTGTCAGATATGTCATAGCCAATTTTTTTTTTGCCAGTCTGTAGGTTGTCTTTTTATTTTTTTTGAGAAGTCTTTTGATGAGCATAAGTGCTTAATTTTTAGGGGGTGCCATTTATCTCATCTGTCTTCTGCTGTTTATGCATTTTTAGTTATGTTTGGTCTTCTGTTTATGCCTTATGTTAGAGCTCCTAGCATTGTTCCTATTTTTTCCTCCATGATCTTTATAGTTTTAGATTTTATATTTAGGTCTGTGGCCTATTGTGAGTTAGTTTTTGTTTATGGTGTAGGGTATGGGTTTTGTTTTAATTTCTACAGATAGACATCCAGTTTTGCCAGCACTATTTGTTAGAGAGACTGTCTCTTCCCCATTTAATGGACTTTGGTCCTTTGTTGAAGATCAATTGTCCATAGTTTGATGGATTCACATCTGGGTTCTGAACTCTGTTCCATGGGTCTATGTGTCTGTCATTGTACCAGTACCAGGCTGTTTTGACTACTGTGGCTGTACAGTAAGCTCTGAGATCACATAGTGTGTGGTCTCCCACTTTGTTCTTCTTCAATAATGCTTTGCTTATCTGGGAACTCTTCCCTTTCCAGGTAAACTTGGTGATTAGTTTTCCATCTTATTAAAGAATGCTGTTGGTATTTGGATTGGGATTGCATTATATCTGTAGAGCACTTTGGGTAGGATTGACATTTTCACAATGTTGAGTCTTCCTATCCATGAGCATGGTATGTTTTTCCATTTATGTAGGTCTCTTTTGGTTTCTTGTAATAGTATTTTGTAGTTTTCCTTGTATAGGTCTTTTATGTGCTTGGTTAGATTTATTCTTAAGTATTTTATCATTTTAAGGGCTATTATAAATGATATTGTTTTCCTGATTTCCTTTTCAAAGTTCTCTTTGTTGGTGTAGGGAATCCAACTGATTTTTTTATGTTGATCTCGTATCCTGCTACTTTGCTGTATCCGTCTATTAGTTCCAGTAGCTTTCCTGTGCAATCTTTGGGGTTTTCTATGTATAGGATCTTATCATCTATGAATAGGGATAGTTTGCTTCTTCCTCATGAATATGAATGCCCTTTATCTCCTTTTCTTGCCTTACTGCTCTCACTAGGACTTCCAGTACAAAGATGAATAAGAGTGGTGATAAAGGCATCCTTGTCTGGTTCCCATTCTCAGGGGAAATGTTTTCAGTTGCTCTCCATTGAGAGTAATGTTGGCTGTTGGTTTTCTATTAATGCCCCTTATTATTTTGAGGAGTTTTCTTTCTATTCTTATTTTGCTGAGAATTTTTTATCAGTAATAGGTGTTGGACTTATCAAATGCCTTTTCTGTGTCAATTGAGATGATCATGTGATTCTTTTGTTTTATTTATGTGGTGATTATGTTGATTGATTTTCTAATGTTGAACCATCCTTGTATAACTGGTATGAATCCCACTTGGTTATGAAGTATTGTTCTTTTGATATGCCATTGAATTCTATTGGCTAGAATGTTGTTGAAAATTTTTGCATCTATATTGATGAGGGATGTTAATCTGTAATTTTCTTTTTTTGTGGTGTGCTTGTTTGGCTTTGATATCAGCATCATGCTGGCTTCAAGGACTGAATTTGTGAGTAATCTTTCCTTTTCTATGCTATGAAATAGTTTGAATAGTATTGATGTGAGCTCTTCTCTGAATGTTTGGTAGAATTCTCTAGTGAAGCTGGCCATGCCAGGGCTTTTATCTTGTTAGTTTTATTATTATTATTATCATTGCCTCTTCTATCTCGTCTTTTGTTATGGATCTGTTCAATCTTTCTACCTCAGTTTGTTTTAGTTTAGGTAGGTAATGTTTCTAGAAATTTTTCCATTTCCTGTAGGCTTTCAAATTTGTTGGTACAATTTTTGTAGTATTCTGTTTTGATCCTTTTTATTTCAGTTGGTTATGGTTGTAATGTCACCCATCTCATTTCTTATTTGGGTTATTTGCTTTTTCTCCTGCTTTGATCAGTTTGGCCAGTGGTTTGCCAATTTTGTTGATCTTTTCAAAGAAACAATTTGTGGCCAAACTTCTCTACAATGCTATCTTTTTACTAAGGAATAACCTGACAAAAAGCAGAATCCACTTGACAACAATGGGTTTTTTCACGTGAGCTCTTCTCTGAATGTTTCGCACAATTCTCCAGTGGAGGCATCCAGGCCAGGGACTTTTTTTGTTGGGAGTTTTTTTTTTAAAGTTACCTCTTTAATCTCTTCTCTTGTTATGGGTCTGTTCAGATTTTCTATCTCAGCTTGTGTTATTTTAGGTAGGTAATGTGTTTTAGAAACATGTCTGTTTCCTCTAGGTTCTCAAATTTTTTGGAGCACAGTTTTTCATAGTATTCTGTTTGATCCTTTTCATTTCAGTTGGTTCTGTTTTAATGTACCCCATCTTGTTTCTTATTTGGGTTATTTTCTTCCCCTTCTGTTTTTCTTTTGTCAGTTTGGCTAATGGTTTGTTGATTTTTTTAATCTTTTCAAAGAACTAACTGTTGATCTTGTTGATTCTTTCCATTGTTTTTCTGTTCTCTATTCATTTATTTTTCTCCAATCTCTATTATTTCTTTTCTTCTGGTGGCTGTGTGCCTCTTTTGTGGTTCTCTGTTTGAGTTTTAGGGGTAACGTTTTGATTTTGACCCATTCTGCTTTTTTTGATGTGTGCATTTATTGGTATAAACTGACCTCTGAGCACTGCCTTTGCTGTGTCCCAAAAGTTTTAGTATGATTGCTTTCCTTCTCACTTAATTCTAGGAGTTTTTATATTCTCTGTTTAATTTCTTCTCTAACCCTGTTGTTTTTAAGCAAGGTTGTCAGGGATTAAATTGTCTCCCCCCAAAATATCTGTCAATTTGGCTAGGCCATGATTCTCACTATTGTGTGATTATCCACCATTTTGTCTTCTGATGTGATTTTCCTATGTGTTGTAAATACTATCTCCATCATATTAATGACTTGGGATTAGCGGCAGCTATGTTGATGAGGCAGGACTCAATCTACAAGATTAGGTTGTGTCTTGAGATATAACAGAGAGAAGTGAGTAGAGAGACAGGGGGACCTCATACCACCACGTAAGCAGTGCCAGGAGCAGAACACATCCTTTGGACCCAGGGTTCCTGTGCAGGGAAGCTCCTAGACCAAGGAAAGATTGATCACAAGGAACTTCCTCCGGAGCCAACAAAGAAAGAAAGCCTTACCCTGGAGCTGATGCACTGAATTTGGACTTCTAGCCTACTAGACTGTGAGAGAATAAACTTCTGTTTGCTGAAGGCATACGTTTGTTTTATTTCTGTTAGAGTAGCCCTAGATAACTAAGGCAAAGGTGTTATTCAGGTTTCATGTATTTGTTTCCTTGCTCTTCCTGTTATTGATTTCTACTTTTATGGTGCTGTTATCAGAAAGAATGCTTTGTACTATTTCTTTTTTTTTTTTTTTAATTTATTGTGCTATAGGTGAAAGTGTACAGAGCAAATTAGTTTCTTATTAAACAATAGACATATTGGGTTTTTTTACATTGTTTGTGTGTTATTTCGATGTTTTGGAGTCTGTTAAAGTTTGCTTTATTGCCTAAAATGTGGTCTATTCTGGAGAATGTTTGGTGTGCATTGGAAAAGAATGAATACTTTGCTGCTGTTAGGTGGAGTATTCTATACACATTGACGAGGTCAAGTTGGTTGATTGTGGCCTTTAGATCTTCTGTATTTTTGTTGAGTTTCTTTCTAGATGTTCTGTCTTTTACTGAGAGTGGTGTGTTGAATTCTCCTACTATTATTGTGGAACTGTCTATTTTTCTTTTCAGTGCTGTTAGAGTTTATGTATTTTGGAGCCCTGTCATTGGGTATGTAGTTATTTAACATGATGTATTCTCGGTGAATTGTCCCTTTAATCATTATATAATATTTTTCCTTGTCTGTTATGCTTGAATTTGCCTTAAAGTCTGTTTTATCTGAGATTAGTACTGCCACTCTGCCCTTTTTGGTTACTGTTGGCTTGATAAATTTTTTTCCATCCTTTGATTTTTTTAAATATATTTATGTCTTTGTGTCTAAGGTGTGTCTCTTGTAGACAGCATATTGATGGGTTGTGCCCCTTTATTCATTCTGCTAGTCTCTGTTTTCAGATGCACTTAAGCCATTTACATCAGTGTAATTATTGATAGGTGTGAGTTTATTGTTGTCACACTGTTGTGCTTTTTTATGTGGTGCTGATGTTTTCTTTGTTCCTCTTACTTTTCTGTGCTCAGTTCCTTTTGTTTTTGGATTTTCTTTTCTTTCATTATTATAGATTTTGCGTTTACTGAGACTTTTTCTTCTTTTTAATTCTGATGAGTAGGTTTCTGAACTTTGTATTTACCTTGAAATTTACCCTTATCTTCCTAACTTTGAACCAGTCTTTGATTACTTGATATCGGCTTTACCTTCTCTCCATTTGAAAGTTGTATACCTACATCATTTATTTCTCCCTTTTGTTTCAATGTTGTAATTTGCAGATTGATGTCTCTGTTTCCCTGTTTTAGGTCTTTTAGATTTGTTTTAGTATTGAGAATTCTTTACCAAGGTTGGTATCTGGCTAATGCTGTGCTATGTCCTAGACTCTGATTATTGTCTGAAGTTGTTGGTTCTCTAACTGAAGGACTCCCTTTATTATTTTTGTAAGTTTAGTTTGATTTTTACAAATTCCTTTAATTTCTATTTATTTGGAAATGTCCTAGTTTCACTGTTGTATTTGGGAGAGAGTTTTGCAAGATGTATTATTCTTGGCTTGCAGTTTTCTTTCCTTCAAGGTTTTGTGTATGTCATCCCATTGCCTTCTTGCTTGCATAGTTTCTGCCAAGAAATCAAAGTCTAGTCTTATTGTTTCCCCTTTGTGTTTTTTTTTTTTTCCTGTCTGCTCTTAGGATTCTTTCTCTGTGTTTGATTTTGGGAAATGTGGTTATGACATGTCTTGGTGACTTTCTTTGGGGGTTTATCCTATACGGGGTTTGTGGAGCTTTTTGGTTTTTCATCTTTCATGATATTTGGGGAGTTTTCTGCCAGAAAATCTTCAGTAACCTTCTCTATGTTTTCCATTTTCTCCCTGTTCTGGAACTCCAATCACGTGCAAATTTTTGCTTGATTTTGTCCCACATGATTAAGTTTTCTTCATTCTTTTCTCTGGTTTTTCCTCAAAGTGGCATCCACGGATTTGTCTTTATTCTTGCTGATGCTGTCTTCCATTGTTTTAAATTTGCTCCTAAAACCTTCTGTTGAGTTGTCCATTTCTGAAATTTTGTTGTTCATCGTTTGGATTTCTAGTTGCTGTTTTTGTATAATTTCTAATTGCTTATTTATTTTCATGTTCTGTTCTTATATTATTTTCCTGAATTATTCTATTGCTTTGTCTGTGTTTTCCTTGATTTTGGTTATGTTTTTTTGGTTTTGCCTGTGTTTTGCATGATTTTGTCTATTTTTTCTTTGGTTTTGTCTGGGTTTTCCTTGATCTCTTTCCTAATCTCTTGGAGAGTCCTAAATATTAGTCTTTTGAATTCCTTATGAGGTAGTTCCACTGCCTTTTCTTCTACCAGAAAGTCATCTGATTCTATATCTTGGTCACTTGCTGGAGCCATCTTGTCCTGCTTTTTTATATGTTTTGCTATTGTCTGCTGTCTCTGAGACATTTAGGTATTACTTTATTTACTGATTGTATGTTCATTTGTTTTGTCCTGCTCCTTCGTTTTGCTTCAGTATGTAAGGGTGGGCAGGCCTCGCATGCTTTGCTTCTTGCTTGGCTGTGGGCATGATAGCTCTTACCACTTTGGTTCTCATGGGCAGGGCAGCAGCAGGCAGAGTGAGCCCACTTCTCTGTACACTGGTCTAGAGAGGTGGCTGAGGGCAGACTGAGTGGACAGTGTCTGCCTTCTCTTGTTGGTCCAGCAGTGTGGGAGCATTCACAGCCCCTCACCAGATAGGCAGTGGTGTTAGACAGGCTTGCTTCCCACCATTCAGCAGCTTGTCAAGTCGTGGGAGGGTAAGGGCAGTGGAGGCCCGGTTTGGCAGGAGGCCTGAGCCAAATGTCTTCTTGCCATGGTGGCACAGCAAGGGCCAGTGGGAAGGGGTGGGTGGTGTATGGGGCTGGTTGGGGGAAAGAAAGAAAAGAGAGAGAAAGGAAAAAAAAAAGGCAGCTGGATGGTGGGGCAGGGTGGACCTGGGGGATGGCAGGAGGGGGGGGAGGTGGTGTATAGGGTGAGGTGGGAGGTAGAAAGAAGCACAGTGGTGGCTCTCTAGCTGTGGCAGTGCAGCAAGGCCCGGCAGGAAGGTGCAGAGGTGGCCTATGGGGCCAAGTGGGAAGGAGAAAGAAAAGGAAGAAAGAGGAAAAAGAAAAAACAAAATGGAAAAGTAGAAGCTGTCAGGTGGGGGCAGGGCAGACCTGAGGTGGCGGTGGGCCGGTAGCTCTCTAGCCAAGGCTGCATGGCATGGCCTGGCAGGAAGGCAGTGGTGGTGGTGTAAGGGCTAGGTGAGTGGGGGTGGTGTGGACCTAGGCTGGTGGCTGGCCAGTGCTCTGTAGCCAAGGCAGCGGGGGGTGGCCTGGCAGGAAGGGGTAGAGGTGGGGTATGGGGTCATTGGGAGGAAGAAAAGGAGGAAAGAAAAAAATGGCACATTGGGTGGGGGCTAGGTGGGAGGGAGAAAGAAAAGGAAGAAAGGGGAAGTTTAAAAAATGGTGCAGCAGGAGCTAGCAGGTGGAGGCAGGGCAAACCCAGGGTAAGGGCATCTAGTAGCTCTCTAGGCAAGTGGTGCAGCATGATCTGTCAGGAAGGGGTGGGGATGGCATACAGCGCAGAAGGGTGAATGTTGGGAAAACGTGTTTCTCTGGTTACCGGGTGCTGTGTTTACTCTTGGGAGCTCCGTGAAGTTGTCTTCTTGTACTCCCTGTCTGGGGTCATTGCTAGCTGTGCTCCAAGATGTCAACACCGTGCCGTGTTAGTTGGCAGGGCACCTCCACTCCGTATCTCTCATTCTGTTTTCCTTCAGTTTTTTCTTCCATTCTGTGTTTGGTCTAGTTCTTTACCCCTTCATTTCATGCTTGGGGTTCCAGGATTGATGTTTTTACCTGTTTTACTTAGTTTTTCTGGTCTCTGTTGCACAGAGATGGCATGATGCATCTGTCCAGGACACCATGTTGGCTCCATTTTCTAGAACTGAGTTTTTAAGAAGACTTGTTTGTTGCTTTTACTTTTTATTTTGGGTGTCAAAATGTAACTTTAAAATGAGATGATGCTGACTGTAAATGGCAATTGTTTTTTGTTTTTATTTTTTAGTTTGGCAAAATTTAAAAATTCTAGTGGTGTTAGTTTCCAAAATTATTTTGAAAATCTGGACTGATCCATAAACTCCAAAAGACTGGGAATCAGTATCAATGTCATCTAACTTTTGATTTGTTCATTCAACAAATATTTTGAGGACCTACTATGTGCTAAGAGATGGGGAATAAACAACAAAAAGACTCCACTGTGTACCCTCCTGCTCTCAGTCAGAGGGACATGTTTAATCAATAGTTAGTAACAAGTTAGGTAGTGCTAGGTCTTCTGGGAGCTGATATGAGAGAAAGTCTATTTGTCTGGGAATCAATCTCCTAGTGAAAGAAGAAAGGAATTTAAACTGTCTTGAAAATGCACAGGTATTTGCCTGCTGATAAAACGAAGGAATGGAGGCAATTTAAATTCTCCGTTTAGTCCAGGAAGTTATAAATAATTCTAGGTGACAGGGCTACTAGGAGTATCAGATATAGTACAGACTAAGATGTGGTGAGGCTGAAAACGTAGAAGTGGGTAGGCCAGATAAGACAGGTTTTGTAGCCCCAGCTAAGGACTTTGACTTTATCCAACAGGCAAGTGGGATTCATGGAATTACTGAAAAATTTCAGGATTGGTTTAGAGATTTAGTAATACTGTCTTGGATGGTGGGGGTAGTAGGAAACTGAGGGCAGTGGTTAGAAGAACAAAGGATTACAAGATTTAAAGGCTTGCTGGAGGCAGTGGGAATTGGTTTGGAAAGGAACCTCCTATACCACTGGCTGAGTACGAAGCCTATATGGGCCAGAAGCTTTCCAGGGGCTGCACACTTAAGCTGGCAGGCCACATTTAGCCAGGATATGTTGTTAAACCCATACAATTTACAAAAAAAATTTTTTTGGACTAGTTGCAAAAATGGAAACATTTGGAGATTTTATCAAAAAAAAAAAAAGGAAAGAAAAGGGTTTTCTAGCTTTTCTTGAAAAATCAAAATACTATTTGGGAACATTGGGTCCATAGTCCCTCAAGGAAACAATCAGCAGAGCTCACTTCACTTTTTAAATATACATATAGAAAAGTGCACAAATGAGGGTGCAGACTGATGCATATTCAGAAGGGAACATACTTGACTAACCAGCACCTATATCAATGAGCAAAATACTACCAGCATCTCCAGAGTTATGCTTATTTAATCCTACTAACAACCTTATGAGTTAGACGATATTATTATCCCTGTTTGACAGATGAGGAAACTGCAGTTTAGAGAGAGATCTCAAGGCTAAATATTGTTGAAACCAGCATTTGCATCTGGATCTGTTGTATAAGTCCAAAGCCCATACGAGAAGAAACAGGTTTGAAGAGTTAAACCTTGAGCTCAGCTTTGACAGATGCTGAGCGGATGTCTCCTTCCAGGGAAACTTCCTTCCGGGTGTCAGAGCCACAGTGATCACAGGTAACCCTCAGACTACTTGCTTTTGCGGCTTCATGGCGCAGTCTCCCAGGGAGCCGCCCGCGGTCTCCTCGCACACGATGGCGCTGTCGCAGCTATAGGCGGAAGAGAGCCTCTCTCGGTTGTCCCAATATTCTTGAGGCCGTAATAGCGCGAGACCGAAGCTCACGCTAACGGCGGCCCCGCCCCGTACACCTAAGTTCTCGCGCGAGTTACATTTCCGTCTTTTTGGCTGTTTGAGCAGCGGCATGGCCGTGGGCAAGAACAAGCGGCTTACAAAAGGTGGCAAAAAAGGAGCCAAGAAAAAAGTGTAAGTGGTAACTGCTGTGAACCTTGCTTCTTGGCGTTCTGCTGGAATCGGCGGGTGGGTTCTAGGTTGCGGCGTGACCGGATGGCGCGGATGCCAGTCGGATTGCACGGGCTGTGTTCGGTTTGTGCACTCCTGGCTGGCCGGTCCAGTTGCTGCGTGGAGGCGGGACGGGTGCCTTACCCCGGTCTCTTGGGCCTTCCACGCGACCCTTTTGAGCCTGATTGTCGCCACCATTCGAGCCCGTGTGTTCCTTATCGTGGGCTCTTTGGCCACGTAAATCCCGCAGATATTTACTGTCGCTCCAACAGTTGGAGTTTAGGAAGGCACTGTCTATTTCTTCCCATCTGTGACCCCATGCCCACCTCGGTTTGGGATCTGTGGAATCTGGAGCCTCTTAGTAGGCTCCTGTGAGCCCCTGAAGGGTCACGTAAAGTTCACGAGACGTGCATGTTACTTGGAGGCAATGCCTGTGTAGTGGAAAAATCGATGCGGTGAGGAAGGTGCGTGTTTGTGGTATATCAGAGTATTTGGTCTGCCCAGTGAGGGAAGTAGTTTATTGCAGTATCTAAATGCCATTTAACCCTTTAAAATACTGAGGGGAAATATTAAGGGCAGTATTAGAGTGACAAAAGTAAAACGAAATTCTCAATAAGAATCACGTGATCTCTAGTAAAACGTAAGCATTTTTTTAAAATCCAGGGTTGATCCATTTTCTAAGAAAGATTGGTATGATGTGAAGGCACCAGCTATGTTCAATATAAGAAATATTGGGAAAACACTAGTCACAAGGACTCAAGGAACAAGTGAGTATCTTACCATTGGTTTGTATTTTTCTTAAATTGGGACATGGATATTGTAGCATGCTTCTTGGTTTGTTGGTCCTGTAGTGGGAGACTGTAGTGAAATGTCAGCTCTTGATCGCAGCTTTAGCCCCTGTGGTGCTTGTTTTTGGAGCCCTGGTGGTGCAGTGGTTTTTTTAAGAACTCGAATGCTAACCACAAGGATGGCAGTTTGAATCCACTAGCCGCTCCTTGGAAAGCCTATGGGGCAGTTCTACTCTGTCCTACGAGGTCGCTATGAGTTGGAATTGACTTGATGGCAATGGGTTTCGTTTTTCTGGTTATGGGTGCTTGTTTTTGGTATAACACTTGCAGAAGTAAGGTGGTGCTTTTAGATTTATTAAGAAAATGTGCATAGATTTGAGCTTCTGATGAGCATTGTCAATAAATAATTGCCGTCTGTATGGATTTGGTAACAATATTTAAGGCCTTAAATAATTTTTCAACAATTATTATGCATGAAAATTATTTTTGACTTCTTCATGGTTCCTAATGTTAATAAGACAATTGGTTCTTGTTTTGTAGAAATTGCATCTGATGGCCTCAAGGGTCGTGTTTTTGAAGTGAGCCTTGCCGATCTGCAGAACGATGAAGTTGCATTTAGAAAATTCAAGCTAATTACTGAGGATGTTCAGGGCAAAAACTGCCTGACCAACTTCCATGGCATGGATCTTACCCGTGACAAAATGTGCTCCATGGTCAAAAAATGGCAGGTGAGTTCATACCCATAGAGTGTATGGTGCTATGAAGTGCATGGTCAGTGATGTCATGGTGTAATCATAGGAAGGCACACATGAAATTGAGGTTTAGGTTTCACTTTAAATCTTTGGGTGTTGCATGTTATTGTTGAGTGCTAACTCTAGGCTTGGCACTGCTGAGCTTGAGCAGTGAGCCTCTTATCTGTTTAAATTGTGTCCAACATTTAATACTGGGCTGTTATTAAAATGGGAGCTCGACAGCAACAGGTTTGTTGGTTTTTTTTTTTTAATCATTAAAATGAGTTTGTTTGATGCATGAATTAGTGACTGATTGAGGACTACCCAGTGTTTTGCGTGTTTTCAGGGCACCTTTGGACCTCAAATTCTAGTGAATTTTATTGGGATAGTCTTTTGGTTACCTCTGGCAATATTGACAACCTGATGTCAGGTTGAAATCTTGACTCCATTTCCCAGTTGTGTTCTCTTCGGTGAAGCCTTGGTTTCCTCATTTGGAAAAATGGAGATAAAAGTACCATCTGATGGAGTTGTAAGGATGCTTAGGACACTGCCTGACACATAGAAAACACTTGATAAACATTAGCATTATGATGGGAATGATTATATGGGTTTAGACGTGTATTGGTTTGGCTAACCATCCGATTTTGCGATACTTTTTATATGGGAATGAATGATGACAAAATGTTTCGGTCCCAGATGATACATACTGATTAGACCGTTACATTTACTTCTGACATTTCCCTAAGGTTTTTTGTTTCGTTTCTGGAACTGTTTTAAGGTCCCTTTGCTGTAATGGTATTGGTTTTTTTTGTTTGTTTGTTTGTTTGTTTTTTAAACAACTAAGGTATAAGATTTACAAAATAGAAGGCAATTTAGTTTTTGTTGTTACCTAAGATAGATTTTGGTTTGTAAATTTAAATGATAATATGGTTACTAATTATGGATTTTAAAAATTATGTTTTAGCTGTGAAATTGAATGTTTAATCCTTAGCGTGGCTTTCTGTTGGTGAAATGTGTACTCAGTGTTACTACAGCAATACTTTACCTCTTCAGAACGCATTTTTCAAAAAGATGGACTACGTACAATGTAGATGTCCAAATAGAGTACTACAGATCCTCTTGGAGTCTATTTTTCTCTTATCTTGCCAAGTTGTAGTACAGTTACTTTGGGGGAGAGAGATGGTGTTAAAGCCTTGTGTGGTGGGGGGTGCAGTTGAGATACAGTGATAGTGAGGATAGAGGAGTTCTTAGGGGAGGGAGACAGTTGAGAGGACTTGGTGTTTATTTAATTGGACATGAGGGATAGTGAGAATTGGGGATTGTTCTTGGTAAATTCTTAAAGTGTTAATTCTGTAAACTAGACACTTAAATATTGTGATATTTTATGTAATGCATACTTGACATACTAGCTTTACTGTATTAGATCTTGAGGGATAAAAATTGAGAATATTAAAGTCTGTGATATCTAACATTTTCCCTAGACCATGATTGAAGCTCATGTTGATGTCAAGACTACCGATGGTTATTTGCTTCGTCTGTTCTGTGTTGGTTTTACTAAAAAACGCAACAATCAGATTCGGAAGACATCTTATGCTCAGCACCAACAGGTCCGCCAAATCCGGAAGAAAATGATGGAAATCATGACCCGAGAGGTGCAGACAAATGACTTGAAAGAAGTGGTCAATAAATTGTAAGTGTGTCATATTTTTTTTTTTTTCCCTTCAAACAACACAACCCTGACTTTCATCCCAAAGTGGAGTCAGACATGTTTCCATTCTGTCTGTGACTCCTTCTTGGTATATCCCTTTAAGTGAGAGAGTTTTAAGTGCTCGTCAGTAATCGTGGTATGGTTTTGTTTCTCTTTCTTGGATGAAGCTGTCTCATGGCAGTAAGACTTAAAGGGAGAAATGGGTTTGTCTTGATTAGAAAATATGCTGAATAAACAAAAACCCTTTATATAATGTCTGGGAATAAGTGATGAAAAAAACGTTTTGGTCCCAACTAATGTCTTGTGATAACTTAAATTTTTCTGATGTTCCCATGCAGTATACAGTTGGCTAAGAGGGTGTAATGGAAAAGACATTAGGCGTGGACTCAGAAGGCTTAAATGCTATTTTACCACTAACTAGCAATGTAATTCAGATTTCACCTTTGCTTGTAAAGGGGCAATAATAGACTATCTTAAATGAGGACTTACATGGACTAAATTAGGTGGGTGTTACATATTTACATGTGTAGGCTTATTCTAAGACTTCTTTCTGTTCAGAGCACCAGGACTTCTTTTTTTAACCTATCTTTTTTGGTGGTTTGCAGGATTCCAGACAGCATTGGAAAAGACATAGAAAAGGCTTGCCAATCTATTTATCCTCTCCATGATGTGTTTGTTAGAAAAGTAAAAATGCTGAAGAAGCCCAAGTTTGAATGTAGGTGAAATTCACAGGATTCCTGAAAGGAAAAAATTGGGGGACAAGGTTTTTGTTTTTTTTTTTTTTTGAGGCTAGATAATGGCTTTTTTTTTTCCCCCCCTGTCATGCCTACATAGTATTGAAGACCATTGTTTCAAAATATGATGTGCTATAACTAACAAAATGTTTTCCTTCCTTTTAGTGGGAAAACTCATGGAGCTTCATGGTGAAGGTAGTAGTTCTGGAAAAGCTACCGGAGATGAGACAGGTGCTAAAGTTGAACGAGCTGATGGCTATGAGCCACCTGTTCAAGAATCTGTTTAAAATTCAGATTTTTAATGATGACAAATAAAAGATCTTATTTGTGATGCTGTGCTTCTGAACATTCTTTTAAAAAAACAGTTTGGTGAATCAAATGTTCTGACACTTCTTCAGTGAAACTTTCCTGACCTGGTCAGGAAGGATTTCACCCATTGCCCTTAGGTAAGTAGTTGAGAAACCAAAACCAACGAAACCCACTGCCATCAAGTCAATTCTGACTCATAGTGACCCTATAGCACAGAATATAACTGCCCCATAGGGTTTCCAAGGCTGTAAATCTTTATAGAAGTAGACTGCCAAATCTTTTGTGGGGTAGCTAGTGGGTTCGAACCACTGACCTTTTGGTTAGCAGTACCACCAAGAAAGAAGAGCCGGGAGCAGAGTACATCCTTTGGACTTGGAATCCCTGTGCTGAGAACTTTGTAGGCCCAGGGGAGAATTGATGCCAAGACGCATGGAGATCTCCAAGGGATGCTAGGCCCACAGATGTTGACAGGAGACAAGGACCAGAATCAACAGAGAAAAAGCCCTCCACTAGAGCTGGCACTCTTACTTTGGATTTCTAGCCACCTAAACTGTGAGAATAAATTTCTGTTAAAGCCATCCACTTAAATGGTATTTCTCTTAGCACAGCACTAGATGAGATAACTAAGACAGTGGTGCCATAGTGGTTTAAGTGCCTGGCTGCTAACCAGAAGGTTAGTGGTTTAAACCCACCAGCTGCTCTGTGGGAGAAACGTGGCAGTCTGCTTTCATAAAAATTCACAGCCTTGGGTGATAGGGAACCCAAAGTTGAGTAAGGATATTGTTGGTGTGAGATTGTTAACCATTGTCATAGGGCAACATTTGTAGTAACTGTTAAATGAGAAATTATTTTGTTCTGTAAGCCTTCATCTTGGAAGTGAGAATAACAGCACAATTGGAAGAGCGTAGTCAATGTCACTGAACTGTGCATGTAGAAATTTTTGAAACGGTGTATCTTTGGCCATGTGTATTTTCACCATAAAAAATAGATTGAGAAGTTAGAGGGTTAATACGTTGTGGGATCGTTAACCAGTGTCATAAAACAACACGTGTACTACTGTTTCACGAGAAACTATTTGTTCTGTAAGCCTTCACCTGAAGTACAATAAAATACAAAAAAATTCACAGCCTTGGAAATCCTGGAGCAGTTCTACTCGGTCCTGTAGGGTTGTTCTGAGTCAGAATTGACTTGACTGCAAGGGGTTTATATATAGTAAAGTGAGGTGATGAAAACCATCTGCTTGGCTGCCAACCAGGTGAGCCCAGCCAGAGGTACCTCTGAAAAAAAGGCTCGATCTGCTTTGAAGAATTAGCCATTGAAAATCTTCTGGAACACAGTTCTGTTATGCACGTGGGGTTGCCATGAGTTTGGAATCAACTATAAGGCAGCTGATTTTTTTATAGTAAAGTGAACTGATAATTCTGTTTACATATAAATCAAATATCCTACTGTACACCTACACTATGAAGCTAAATTTGGCTAGAGAAACGATGGTTACTGGTGCCAGTATTTCCTCTGCCCAGTAAGCCATTGTGTTTTTGTATCCTTTTCTCTTCCAACGTCAACTTGCCCATTCTAGCTCAGTTTAAAGTAGATTGAGAAGAAAAAAATCAAATTGCAACCCTTAATGCCTTGTCATTTATGCGTGTGTATTTATCCTGCTTTCCCTATTGTTGCTGGATGAATTGTGATATGACAAACTTTTCTACTTGAGCATTAGGTCCTGTCCTTGCCTAATCAAGCTCATGATTCAAGTGCATCAGATTTTCTTATGTGAGTCTTCTATCATACAAATTGAAATCCTGTGCTCACACCTGTTCAGATACAACCCTATTCATCCTCGTTAGAGCAAAGCTCGAAAGAGTTAACCGATGTATTTGAATCCCAATTTTTCCTTTTCTTGATGCACTGTGATTAGACTTTAGTCACAGTTTTCAAGCTAGTGGCTGCTGTCAAGATTATGAGTGACTTTGTTCCTAAATCCAATGGTCTATTTGCAGCCTTCATTTTACTTAAATCACTGGCCTCCATCCTTTGCTAGTTCTTCCTTATCGCAGACCTTTGTCAGTGTTGGAGGGTCCTAGAGCTTGGTCCTTGGTAGTTATCTTTATCCTTAGATACCGTTAGTTTCTTGGTTTGTGCTCCTAACCTGTACCTGCTGAACTCAGGTTTGTCTATCCAGCTGCCTGCTGGACATCTCTGCTTAGATGTCAAATAGGTGTTTCAAACAACACCTATCTTTAACAAATACCACAAGTGTGTAGTTTTAACCAATTTACTTTCTCAGTTTAGGAGACTAGAATTCGGAATTCAGGCCGCCGACTCTAGGGGAAGGCTTTCTCTGTCAACTCTGGGGCAAGATCCTGGTGACTTCAGCTTCTGTACCTAGCCTCTTTGGTGATCTTCATGTGACATGGCATCTACCCCTCTCTGCTTCCTCAGTCTGCGCCTTTAAGTCTCAAAAGAGATTGACTCAAGACACACTACTATCTCATTAACGTAACCCATTCCCAAATAGAATTATAACCACAGGTGTAGAGGTTAGGATTTACAACACATTTTTGAGAAAAAAGATTCAATCCTTAACACCTAAAATGGTATTCTTGATCTCAACAATTTATCCCCCTTTCCAGTTGCTGGGAGCCCTGGTGACACGGTGGTTAAGAGCTTGGCTGCTAACCAAAATGTCAGCAGTTTGAATCCAACAGCTGCTCTCTGGAAACCCTGTAGGGCAGTTCTACTCTGTCCTATAGGGTCTCTACAAGTCGGAATTGACTCAATGGCAATGGGTTTGGTTTTTGGTTTTGTTCCAGTTGCAGAGGCCAAAATTCTTTGTGGTCATACTTGACTATTCATTAAAAATATAACTGGAATTTAAACGTTTCTTACCACCTCTTGCTATCACTGAAGCAATCCACTACTATTACCACCGGGATATTGTTATTGCCTATCTGGTTTCCCTGCGTCCCTTCTTGTGAAAGTATTTTAAACGCTCAGTTCACCCAGAAAGTCCCATGTGATCTTGACCCTCACTTGTCTCCTCCTACTCTTCCCTTCCTTAATGTGCTAGGTGCATTCTCGCTTCAGGGCTTTTACACTTGATTTCCCTCTGCTTGGAAGATGCTTCCCATAGATTTTCACGGGCTTGCTCCTTCATGTCCTAGTCCTTACTCTATGTCTCCTTAGTAGACCCTAATTATTGTTTCATCCTGTTGAAAATTGTACCCTATCCTGCAGCATTTCCTGTTTTCCCTGCATTTCTTTATTCTGTTACTTTTCACATGTCTGTCTCCACTAGAAGAGCTCCATGAGGACAGTGTTTTTAGAGGTGGGGGGTGGGTAGTCTGGTTCATTGGTATGTCCGCAATGTAATGTCTAGGAGTTCAATGAATATTTAAAGGAATGAATGATGCTACCTGTTAATAAATATGCTGTAGTGAAGCTAATGCCCTAATGTCTGCTACTGAAGGCTGGTGTCGTTGTAGACTTGAGTCCCACATGACGGGCTTGCTTACTCCCCAGGATATGGACCCAAGTGGAGTCTAAAGAACACTGACGGGGTGGGGACCAGGGATTGTTATATAAATGGTGGCTTTTTTTTTAATGCTTTGAGGCTGGGCATCATTTTGTAATCCTTAATCAAGTAGCAGTCTGCTACACCTCTGACTGGGTATGACATGGTATTCTTAGAAGGGCTAATTTGAAAAAGTTTCCAAAAATAATGTATTTTATTTTAAAAAAATGGTTTGGCCTGTTTGATGATGGATTTAACAAAGTTGACCCTCCCATAAGCCAACCTGAAGATGGTTAAAGTATTCATCTGTTGAAAAATACTAGAAGGGGCAATTCTAAACTTCCCATTTAAGTATCTCATATGGTTAATATATGGATATTAAGTATTCATAAATGGCTTTTCTCTACTTGAACTGCTTTACCTTAGTCTTAACAAAAACTTCAGTAACAAGGGATACATGAATCCTCAAAAACAGGTTGTTGAAGGGATTTGTGCTAGGGCATGACTGAAATAGGTAGCAAAACTAGTACTTGATTTGAAACCGGATTTTGCTTAGTGCATACAATTGAGCAACGCCACTAATTATAAAAGTGAATACTAATGTGTAAAGGGGAAAAACAGCTAGCTGCTCATGTAATCTGAATACCACTGTCCACATTGGACTTAGGGATTTGATGCTTATTCTGTTACATGGTTAACATGCGTGAAGAACAAGAAATAAGTCAGGAGGAATATGCCAGTTTTACAGAAGTGGAAATGACAGCTAAAGGAAAAAACAGCCTAATCTACCTACCTACCTACCTACCGAGGTACGTACCTATCTACCTTATCTGTCTAGCTATCTACTTCCAAAAGGTCATAGCCTTGAAAACCCCATGGAGCTTTATAGTACATTTTAAAATTACTGTTAGTCCTCCTACTTTGTACTTTTTCAAGATTTCTTTGGCTATTCGGGGCCTTGCAATTCTTAGGAATTTAAGCATCAGCTTTTTTATTCTACAAAAAAGACTGCTGGAATTTTGAATGAGATTGTGTTGAATCTGTAAATCACTTTAGGTAGTATTAACATCTTAACAATATTAAGTCTTCCAATCCATGACTATGTTATGTCTTTCCATTTATTTATTTAGGTCTTGTTAAGTTCTCTCAGCAATGTTTTATAATTTTCAGTGTACAAGTCTTTCACCATCCTAAGTATTTTATTCTTTTAGGTGCTATTGTAAATGGAATTTCCTTTTCATCTTGTTCATTGCTGGTGTATAGAAACCCAAATGATATTTTTCTTTTTAAAAATTTTTCTTATTGTAGTGCAAATACAAAACATTTGCCAGTTCAACAATTTCTATACATAAACGCAACTGATTTTTTTGTGCTGCCAACTTTGATAAATTAATTTATTAGCTCTAGTAGCTTTCTGTGGATTCTTTGGAATTTCTAAATATAGGATCATGCCATCTGTGAATAGAGATATTTTTATTTATTGCTTTCTGATTTGGATACCTTTTATTTGTTTTTCTCGCCTAATTGCTTTGGAGGGAGCCCTGGTGGGGTAATGGTTAAGCGCTTGGCTGCTAACTAAAAGGTTGGTGGTTCAAACCCATCAGCGGCTCTGTGGGAGAAAAGACCTGGTGATCTGCTCCTGTAAAGATTTCAGCCTAGCAAACCCTTGGGCAGTTCTACTTTGTCATATAGGGTCACTGTGGGTCAAAATTGACTTAATGGCACTTAACAACAAAAATAATTGCTTTGATTAGAACTTCCAGTATAATGTTGAACAGCAGTTGTGAAAGCAGGCGTTCTTTCTCCTGAGTTTAGGGTGTAAACGTCTTTCCCCATTGAGTATGATGTTAGCTGTGAATTTTTACTTATACCCTTTATCATATTGAGGAATTTCCCTTCTATTTCTAATTTGCTGAGTGTTTTTATCATGAAAGGGTGTGGAATTTTGTCAAATGCTTTTTCTGCATCAATTGAAATGATCATGGAGTTCTTTACCTTCGTTCTATTAGTGTGGTGTATTGCATTGAGTGATTTTATGTTTGGATTGATTGATTTTATCCCTTGCATATCTGAGATAAATTCCACTTGGTCATAGTGTATAATTCTTTTATTATTAAATTTCTTTTCATGTATAATTTTCCCTTCGTCCCATTTTCTTGAACAAACTAGAACATTTGTCCTATAGAGTTTCCTTTGGTTGAAATTTGATGATTGCATTCCTCTGTCTTGTGTACTATGTCATTTTCCTCTGTCTTCTGAATATACTGTAAATTGGTAGTTGAATCATTAGGTTTGGTTTTAGTTTTTTGGAGAAGTTGTCACAGGTGATATTTTGTTCTTCATACAGGGGCACATATTATATGATTATCATTTTGAGTTGTTAGCTCAAACATAATTCTTAGATCTTTAATTCATTATAGGCTACAAAATGGTGATGTTCCAATTCCTTCATTCCATTTTCATTTGTTTGTTGGGATGCATTCTATAAAGAGAAATCTCATCTGCTATTTGGTTACCCAATGGTACTGATCAAATAGGAAAGGCAGGATAAATGCTTGAGTCTTTCTTTTATTTACCAATTTTCAAAATAAATAATTGAAACAATTGGCTCCTTACTATCCTCAAAGGTTACCAACTAGTTTTATTGTAATATTATGAACTCATAGGTTTAAATATATTTGATGGGCTTCCTTCCATTGCAGTTATTCTCTTTTTTGATTCTCAAATTATCTCATCTTGGCTTAGTAGAAGTTTCTTCAGATTGGCTCTCAAGTCTTTTTAACACAACCCTACTAATCTTTCAAAAGTTCTTTGCTTTCTGGTGTGTCATGGTGTTCCAGGCTCATCTTGTGTATTTTCTGCCCCAGAGCTGAATCAAGAAGACCCGGTTTCTTTTACAGGGAATGGTATTTCAAGACCATAATCTGGGCTCATGGCTACTAAGTTGGCCATTATTTCTAGACCTCTCCAGTGGACAGAGCTACTTATATATATACATACGTATGTGTTAAGGTAAAAACATAATTTTAAAGTTAAATATCTCAGTTCATATTGATATTTCCGATTCAAATTCAAGACTACAGTTTTTACTTAGTCTATTTTATATTGTATCTGTTATTTCCTTTCTTCTGCACTGAGAATCCTAATTCTCAAGGACACAGTGAATGACAGAGTTACAATATCCCACAATTATTCGTTTACTTTATCCCACATTACACTCATACACTACCACCAATATAATTACCGAGAACAGTTAAAAAATTTTTTTTGGCTTATGCTGTCTCCATTCTCTCCAGCTAACTTTTTATAGTTATACTATATCTGCATTGCTTGAGTATATGGCCATTACTTATTATAATGTCTCCCTCTTAGCTATATGCTTAATGCCCATCAAGCTTGTTCTCTGATAGGGTCTTCAGGAAAGTTCTCATGGCAACAATATTCCCTGAGTTCTTGCATATTGAGTGCAGTTTGTCAGTGCCCTTTATACCTGAAAGTCACATTTGCTAGATACAAAATCCTTGGCTCACTCTTTCTTTGAACACCTTAAATATACTACTGCTTTTGCTGTGAGTAATAAAATCCCTTGTTTCTGACCCAGGATTCTCATGTCTTCTGCCAGCATCCCTGAAACTATTGTAGGCTTACTTTTAGCTTATAAGCTTGGTAAAATCTCAAAGCTTGCACAGGTCTTGACACTTTCTCCACTCTAGTTATTTTGAAGTAAATCTCAGATATTGAGTGTAAATATTTCAGCATGTATCTCTAAAACGATTGCTTCAAAAATAACATAATAAAAATAATAACATAACCACAATCCTACTAACACACCTTCAAATTTCAACAATAATTCCTTAATATCATTAAGGAGTCCCTGGGTGGTGCACGTGATTACACGCTCAGCTACTAACCGAAAGATTGGTGGCTTGAGTCCATCAAAGGCAACTCAGAAGAAAGACCTGGGGATCTACTTCCAAAATTCAGCTGTTGAAGACCCTATATAGCACAGTTCTACTCTGACACACATGGGGTAGCCATGCATTAGAAGTGACTCAACAGTAACTGGTAAGATAACATTAAATATCCAGATACACCAATTTAATTCTCTGTTGCATGAAATGCTGTGATAGGCAGTACAAGTGTAAAACTTATGATGGGTAGTGAGCTTCCTTTTGCTAAGATCATTCATGAAGTCAAGGTAGAGAAATTACTGCAGGTGTCATTAGCTCTTAGGAGTCTGTAGTACTGTACTTGTTTTGTGTTAAAAGAACATGTGACACTCACTACAATGGCTGAAACTGACAGTATCAGTAGACTGATAAAACCAAATGTTGGTAGGGATGTGGGATAACTGGAACTCTAAAGCATTCCTGGTGGAGTGTAAAATGATACAACCACTTTGGAAAACAGGCAATTTCTTGTAAAGTTAAACACATATCTATCCTATGACCTAACAACTTGACTCCTAGGTATTTATCTAAGAGAAATGAAATCCTCTGTCCACGAAAAGACTTGTTAGCATGTTCATACCAGCTTTATTCACAATAGCTAATAACTGGGAAACAACCCAATAGGAAAATGTATTTTCATATATTGAAATATTAAAAGGAAATGAACTACCAATACATACAATAATATGGATAAATCTCAAAATATCATGTTGAGTAAAAGAAAAGAGTAGATACTATATGAGTCCATTTTTATGAAGTTCAAGAACAAGCAAAACTAACCTATGATGAAAGAAATCAGAACAGTGAGATTGCCTCTGTGAGCAGGACAGGAGGGGTGTGGGATATGAGGGAACTTCCTGGGGTGATGGAAATGTTCTAATCTTCACTGATGGTTACATGAGTGCATATAATTGTCAAAACTCATAGATCTGTATACTTCATTCTAATCATTTTATTTTATGTAAATAAAAAAAAAATGTGAGTCTAGCCGGCTCAGTCATGGATTTGTTGCATTTTTGGTGTCCTGTCTTTCATCCCATTCTGGGGTATAATTTCCACAAAATGAACTCACCCCTTTACACCTACTCAGGTCTGAAACCAAACATAAATCTATCTTTTTTTTTTTCTGTTACTGGTTCCTTCTCTAGTAGGCAGCTCCAATCCACCAGCTCCTCCTTGGAAACCCTATGGGCCAGTTCTACTCTGTCCTATAGAGTCACTATGAGTTGGAATTGACTCAACAGCAATGGGTTTGGTTTTATTTGGTTTATCTTTACAGGAGCAATTTCCATGTCTTTCTTCTGCAGAGCAACTCTGGGTTCGGATCACCACCAGGGCTACTTATGGCCTGAGGGTAGTGGTCCTCAGTGTCAAATCTTGAAGAAGAAAATCTCATTCTTCAGCTGGGCACCAGCTTGAGGATTTTGCAGCTGGTTTTGTGGGGAACATCAGTGTTTAGGGCTCTGCTCAGCAGCCTTATTTGTAAATGTCATCCTGATTCTCATTTTCCCTGAGGTATTCAGCTTCTGTGATCTCATCATCACCCTTTGTGTCTCCATAAAGTAGTCCCGCCCTGAATATGACATAGAGGCCATCCATCCCTCCATCCAGCAGGAGCAGCCTGATGTAGTTGCATAATGGCAATTGTCCACTTGGTAGGTAGTCTTACAGATGCACAGTGTCTTATGCCCTATTTGTCTGTTCCTCTCCAACCTTACTCTGACCCTTTTCATTGCAGTGGACATCTGGATCATTTCAAAGCCCAATCAGGCTCTTCTGACCAGCAAAGATGCAGGCCTCTGCCTGCTCCACCATGTTCATCTGTCCCTAGATACATAGATGAATTAGATGATTATTTTCACCACTGCATGCCTTTTTTTTTTTTTAAAACAGTTTTGGCATTTTTAAATGTCTAAGTAGAAGACAGTGGCATTGGTAATTCAGTGGTAGAATTCTCACCTTCTATGCTGGAGATCTGGGTTTGATTCCCAGCCAATGAACCTCCCACCACCTGTCTGTCAGTGGAGGCTTGTGTGTTGCAATGATGCTGAGCAGGTTTCAGCTGAGCTTCCAGACTAAGACAGACTAGGAAGAAAGGCATATGATCTACTGAAAATAGCCAGTGAAAACTCGATAAATCACATTAGTTTGATCTGCCACTGATCATGGGGATGGTGTAGGAGCTGTCAGCATTTTGTTCCATCTTGCATGGGGTCATTGTGAGTTGGAGATTGACTTGATGGCAGCTAACAACAACAAACAGAAGACACCACTGTCTCTCTACTATTTAACAGTCACAGGTAGCATACTGTGCTGGAGGGTTAACCAAATGCTCTGAGGCTCCTTTGGAAGTAACAACTCTGCTTTTCAGCTGTTGGCCACTCTGGAGACCTGTAGAACAATGTGGTGGATCTTAGTGGATATGATTGGAGAAATAAATGTAGCTGTTCCCCCTCCCGACAACCAGCACCTTTTTTTTTTTCCAAACTGTAAAGAAGAACTAATGACAGGCCAATATTTTGGTATTAGGATTGTCAGTCAATTTTGATTAAAAGTCAATAGAGAACTAATAGATAATATTCCTTTCTGAATTCTGAATTTGAATCATTACTTCTCCTGAAAAATATTTCATTGAGTTACTGCCTAATTTGCAGTATTTGAAGATAAAAAAAACAATCCATGGTTTAGGTATAATTGTTGCTGTTGTTAGGTGCCGTTGAGTTGGTTCCAACTCACAGAGTATGTGTAACAGAACGAAATGTTGCCCAGTCCTGCACCTTCCTCACAATCATTGCTATGTTTGAGCCCATTGTTGCAGCCACAGTGTCAATCCATCTCATTGAGGGTCTTCCTCTTTTTTGCTGACCCTCTACTTTACCAAGCAGAATGTCCTTCTCCAGGGACTGGTCCTTTCTAATAACATGTCTGAAGTAAGTGAGGTGAAGTCTCACCATCCTCTAGTCTAAGGAGCATTCTATCTGTACTTCCTTCAAGACAGATTTGTTCGTTCTTCTGGCAGTCCATAGTATGTTCAATATTCTCTGTCAACATCATAATTCAAACGCATAGGTGCAATTAGGATTCCTTAAAAAAAATTCAGAATGTGTCCCAGATTCTGATATATAAATTTATTTAACAGTGATTGAGTTCATCTATTACACTCCAAAGTACTAAAAAGAGTGTTTTCTGCTACATTTGTATGAAAATCGGGGCCCTGATGGTGCAGTGGTTAAGAGCTTGGTGGCTAACCAAAAGGCTGGCACTTCAAATCTACCAGCCACTCCTTGGAATCCTGTGGGGCAGTTCTACTCTGTCCTATGGAGTTGCTATGAGTCAGAATCAACTCAATGGCAATGGGTTTGGTTTTGGTTTTGTACGAAAATCTAGGTTTATGATTGTTTCACTACTGCAAGAGCACAGCCCTACAAACCTTTATAATATCTGACGTTCCAAATACGGGAATATTTCCTATTAAACAGAAAAAGAAATCCCCATTAATGGATCAGTTCATGTCTGGTTTCTAGGTAACCTCAATATAAATTGTCTAAACAAAATTCAGAAGCTGAGCAGGACTTTTCTTTCCTCCTTGAAAGAAATTGAAGGCTTCTTTATTCTGTGCAACTCTTTCTAATCATAAGTATTATATCTGAGAAGTTGCAACTTTTATAGGCCAATAAAACAGATTAATTCTACTTGTTTAACTGCTAAAGAGAATTGTATCACTAGTGGCTTGGGAATCAGTAGAGCTAGGTTTTACTGGCTCTGCCAGTAACTATGTGATCTTGTTGTTAGCTGCCACTGAGTTTGTCCCTGACACATGGGTCTAAAGGTTTTTTTTTTTTTTTTTTAATTCTGAATTTTTATTTGCTTTTGATAACAAAAAATTGTTCAAAATGATGTTTCTCTTTTTCATTTTGAGCCAGTTTAACTTAATTTAGGAGAATCTTATTCTTTTTTAAATATTTTATTGTGTTTTCGGTGAATGTTTATACAGCAGTTTAGGTTCCCATTCAACAATTTCTACACTAATTTTTCAGTGACATTGGTTACCTTTTTCACAATGTTTGAACATTTTCAATATTTCTGTTCTGGTTCTTTCATTTCCATTAATCTAGTTTCCCTGCCTGCTTACATTCTCATCTTTGTTTTAAAATAATTGTTGACAATTTGTTCTCATATAGATGATTTTTTTTAAAGAAGCACAGCACTCATGGGTGATATTCTTTATTTCATGAGCCAATCTGTTATTTAACTAAAAGATAACCTAAGGGGCTAGTTTTGGTTTAAGGTTTAAAGAGTATCTCAGGGCAATAGTCTCAGAGAGTCCTCCAGTCTCAACCAGTCCAGTAAATTTGTTTTTTCTTTAAAAATGTGAGGTTCTGTTCCACATTTTACTCCCATTCTATCAGGGTTCATTTACTGTGGTCCTGATAGGAACAGTCAGTAGTGGTAGCTGGGCACCATCTAATTCTTCTGGTCTCTTCTGGCCGTGTGTGATGGTTAAGGTTGTGTGTCAATATGTCAGCTTGGCTGGGCCATGATTCTCAGTGGCTTGGCAGTTATGTAATGATGTAGTTTGGCAATTATGTAATGATGTAGTTATCCTCCATTTTGTGATATAATCACCTCCATGATGTGATCTGATATGATCAGCCAAGCAGTAGCAAGGGGTGTTTCCTCGGGGGTGTGGCCTGCATCCAACATATATGGATGTTCTGGCAAAGCTCGCTGGCTTTTACTCTCTCTGGATCCTGCACCCAGCTTGTCATAATCTGACTTCTGGTTCTTGGGACTTAAGGCAGCAGCCTGCCAAACTGCCTGCCAATCTTGGGATTCGTTGGCCTCCACAGCCTGTGAGCCAGCAGCCTGCTGTCTCACCTGCCAATCTTGGATCTGTCAGCCTCTGCAGCTCAAGGGCCAGCAGCCTGCTGTCTGATTTGCTGAACTTCAGTTCATCAGCCCCTGCAGCTACATGAATCAGGAGAAGCCTCCAGCCTGACATCTGACCCATGGACTTAAAACTTGCCAGACTCTACAACCACGTGCGCCATTTCCTTGAGATAAATCTCTCTCTCTCTCTGTGTCATTCTCTCTCTCTGTAAGTTATATACACACACTTCACTGATTTTGCTTCTCTAGAGAACCCAGCCTAAGACATTTGGCACTGGGAGTGGTTCTAGAGAAACAAAATTGTAATGATGAGTTTCCTAAACTGGCTCTCCAGTCTGGTTAGTCTTAAAGATGTTGATGATTCTGCTTCCAGTAATAAAGAAGGCACTGCTAATTCATGGTGTAAGGTGGCAATAGAAATATGCGAAGTATCACCTCTAATAGACCAAGTATTGGTGAGAGGCGAGGCTCTGGGTGATCATATGTTTGATACTTCTCTAGAATTTTGTCAGAATGAGAAGTATAAGGAGGCTGGTTGGTTGGTCCAATTTTGTTAGACAAAGTGGTGAAAGAAAGAGATGAGCTCAGGGCTTCAGAATCACAGTTCAAGTGTTACATAAATGACCTCAAAGTTGCCACTTGTGCCCTGAAAGAAAGCCTTGTTTCTTGTAGTAATAGAGCTGATATTGCTGAAAACCAAACCCAGAGTCTTATCATAAGAGTGGCTGAATCACAACACCAAATGAATTCCCAACCCTGAATGGTGTCTGAAGTTGAAGTAAGAGCATTGACTGAAACTTGGGATGTGGACATATGGGCAGATTATCAGGATGCTGGACAAAACCGAGCCCCTAAATTACACTGAATCACTCCTGCCAACAGAACCACCCCTCTCACTCCCATCTGAAGAGATAACTCCATCTTTGTCTACTAAACCACCCTCCACAGTAAAACCTTAGCCCCTCCACCTCCATCTGATGGGATTAACCCAACTGTGTCTGAAGAGCCTTTGTCTGAGATATGTGGTGCAGGGTCTGAGTCATTGCCTGGGGCATTGCCTGAGGCAGATGCTTTACAAGACATTTGCTGAATGTTTTCAAAACACATCCCCACCACCCATTTTTGCTTCTAGACCTATAACTAAAGTCCCAGCAAGCCCCAAAAGGTGAAGAACGAAGTGTGACCCGGGAGGAGGTATGCTACACTTCAAAAGAACTGTTTGACTCTTCTAATATGTACAAATAGAAACCTGGGGAATATGTGTGGGAATGGCTATTAAGGGTGTGGGATAATTGTGCAAGGAACATAAAGTCGGATCAATCTGAGTTTATTGACATGGGCCTCTAAGAAGAGTCTTCATTCAATGTTTCAGCTCAAGGGGTTAGGAAAGGATCTAATAGTTTATTTGGTTGGTTAGCTGAAGCATGGATTATGTGACTGCTTATAATAAAACAAGTTCAAGTACCAGACAGATCTGCCTTGGTATACTGCAGAAGGTAGCTAAAGGCTTAGGGAAATTGGCATGTTAAGAGTGGATTTATCAGGTTAGACCCAAAGAGCCACACATGGAGTGCCCAGAGGACACAGCTTTTACCACAATTTTGGGAACAAATTTGTGAAGGGAGCCCCAGCATCCTTGAAGATTGCTGTGATTGCTATTTTATTAAGTCAGACTTGACAGTGGGAACTGCCCTAACTGAATTAAGACACCTAACTACAATGAGGCAGATTGGACTCCATGGTGGTAGGGGCCAAATGGTGGCACTCAATCAACAAGGTGGGTGTGGTTACTGTAATGGACGGCATCCAATATGCAGGGCTGTTTCTCCCATAGCCAGGATTCAGGAATCCTGGGTTCAGGAATCATGAGGTGGAATTGGGAGCGGCACCATTCACTATTACCTCTAGTGACTCACTCACAAAATTTTTGTTCCTATCCCCATGACCCTATGTTTTGCGAATCTAGAGGTCTTAGTTCCAAAGGGAGGCATGCTCCCACCAGGAGACCAAACAATGATTCCATTGAACTGGAAAATAAGAATGCCACCCAGCTACTTTGGGCTCCTCATGCCTCTGGATCAACAGGCAAAAAAGGGAGTTACTTTATCGGTAGGTGTGATTGATCCTGATTATCAAGAGGAAATCAGACTGATATTACATGAAGGAGGTAAAGAAGAATATGTCTAGAATACAGGAGATCCCTTAGGGCATCTCTTAGTACTATCATTCCCTGTGATTAAAGCCAAGGTAAAACTACAGCAACTCAATTCCTACATGACTTCTAATGGCCCAGACCCTTCAGGAATGAAGGTTTGGATCACTCCATCAGGCAAAGAACCACAACAAACTGAGGCGCTTTCTGAGGGCAAAGGGAATACAGAATGGGTGGTGGAAAAAGGTAGTTTTAAATACCAGTTACGACCACGTGATCAGTTGCAGAAACGAGGACTGTCTTTGTTATGAGTATTTCTTCCTTGTATGTGTGCATCAAATATTTTTGTTTTCTTCACTTGTAAAATATAAAATGTATGAGGGGCTAGTGTGTTTTTGGTTGTATGCATGTTAGTTGTATCATGTTAAGTGCAAGTATGACTTTGTAATTGTCTTTATTTAGAGATTGTGTATGGTTTAAGGAGTGCTGGTGGCACAGTGGTTAAGAGCTTGGCTGCTAACCAAAATGCTGGCAGTTCAAATCCACCAGCTGCTCCTTAGAAAGCCTATGGGGCAGTTCTCCTCTGTCCTATAGGGTTGCTATAAGTTGAAATTGACTTGACAGCAATGGGTTTGGTTTTTCAGTTTTTAGTATGGTTTAAGGAGATGTGCACAGGGGCCAAGTTGATAAGGGTAGACTGTGATGGTTAAGGTTGTGTATCAACTTGGCTGGGATGTGATTGATTCTCATAGTTTGGCAGTTATGTAATGATGTAATTTGGAAGTTATGTAATGATGTAGTTATCCTCCATTTTGTGCTATAATGTAATCACCTCCATGATGTGATCAGCCAAAGCTTGCTGGCTTTTTCTCTCTCTGGAGCCTGCATCCAGCTCGTCACCATCTGAATTCTGGTTCTTGGGACTTGAGGGAGTGGCCTGCCATATTGCCTGCCGATCTTGGGATTCATTGGCCTCCACAGCCTATGAGCCAGCAGCCTGGCATCTGATCTGCTGATATTGGGTTCGTTAGCCTCTGCAGCTATGTGAGCCAGAAGCCTCCAGCCTGATGCCTGACCTATGGATTTTCCAGCCTTTACAACTGTGTGAGCCATTTCCTTGAGATAAATCTCTCTCTCTCTCTCTCTATGCTTCACTGGTCTTGCTTCTCTAGAAAACCCAGCCTAAGACACCATGGTTCATGTAGACTATTAGTGCTGTATACTAATTTCTTCTTTAAGTTTGGTTTCCTTATTTCTCTTTTCCTCTGGACAAATAGAGACCAGTAGTTGTATCTTAGATGACCACTTGCAAGCTTTTAAGACCCTGGACACTACTCACTAAACTATGATGTAGAACGTAACTTTTTGAACTGTATTATGCCAATTGACTGAGATGTCCCATGAGACTATGGTCCTAATCCTTCAGACCCAGACCAGTCCCACAAGGTGTTTGGTTATGTCTAAGCAGCATCTGTATTTGTGCCCCTATGTGCTTTATTATATACATGAATATCTATAGGGTTTTCGTTTGCTGAGTTTTGGAAGTAGATTATCAGGCTTTTATTTCTAGGAAGCCAGGCTCTTCTTCCTAGTCTTTCTGAGTCTGAAAGCTCCAGTCAGCATTATAGCAACATGTAAGCCTATACTGACAGACGAGACAGCTAGTGGTTGTGCTTGAGGGTCTATGGCTGGAATTGAACTCGTGCCTTCTGCATGGAAGGTGAGAATTCTAGCATGGGACCTTCATATGTGAGCTTAGGCAAATCTTTTAACCTCTGCAGGTTAAGACCTCTAGGTCTCTAAGGATTCTCTTCTGTGTTTTAACATGAACGTGCAATTAGTTGAGCGGCCTCTAGATGGTGCTGTTGTTATGAATTAGGCTTTGTATTGCGTATCCCTTGACTTGAAGGCAAAGGGTTTGTCTTTTTCGGTATAAATACAGTGAAATGAAAAGTCATAGGTTGGAAAATGATTTCCCATTAGTTCTGAAAAAATTACTGTTAAGAGTTCATTCACTGGCATTAAAAATGGCATGAATTATGAATCATATGACCCATGTGCATTTGGCATTAATTAAAAGGAATAAACCATTAATAATTGTCCTGAAATGAACATATCCCTTTATAATTAGTCCATATATCCATCACTATTTTCTCTAAGTATATTTATCTAAGTTTAAAAAACGGAATAAAAAATAAACAATTACTGTTAAAAGTACTAGTTTATAACTAACCCTATACAAAAATGATATTTTTTCAAATGCCTCTTCTAATAATCAATTTTGATAAATGCAATGATTTTTTTCATTCTGAATATTTCTGACTGTATTGAAAATCTGTTGATTTCCATGAGTGCAGTGACAGACATATTAACATTAACCCTCTTCCCATTCAGACAGGTAAACAAGGGCATCTTTTTTTTACTTAAAAAAAAATTTTTTTTATTGAACTTTAGATGAAGGTTTACAGAACCAACCAGCTTCTCATTAAATGGTACATATATTGTTTTATGACATTGGTTAACAACCCCATGACATGTCAGTACTCTCCCTTCTCAAACCTGGGTTCCCTATTACCAGGTTTCCTGTCCCCTCCTGCCTTCTAGTCCTTGCCCCTGGGCTTGTGTGTCCCTTCAGTCTCATTTTGTCCCATGGGTCTGTCTAATCTTTGGCTAAAAGGTGAACCTCTGGAGTGACTTCATTACTGGGCTAAAAGGGTGTCTGGGGGCCATACTCTTAGGGTTTCTCCAGTCTCTGTCAGGCCAGTAAGTCTGGTCTTTTTTTTTTAGTTAGAATTTCGAACAAGGGCATTTTTTCAAGAAATCTGCTGTCTTTAGTGTTCAAAAGGGTAGGAACAATATATTAAATAGCTTCTCTAATTCTAACCTACCAAAGAAAAAGGATTTGGAAATTCTTGTTTTAGGAGGCTTAGATAAACATTATCAGATTTTCACCTAAAATTCCTGAAAGAAAACAGAACACACTCTTATTTCTCCCCTGTGAAAGCCACTAAGTACAAATCTGACTGAATCTCCTTAAACTTGATTGAGTCTTGCCTTGAATTCAATCAATAAGTAGAACAAGAAAGTACCTATGAAAACTCATATGCTCCATTTTGGTTTTCTGTCTGTTGAGTGAGCAATAAATGTGTAGTAAAAAATAGAGCAAGACAAAGTGAAATGACATCTGATAAAACAGTGAATTTTATTTCAATATTGATTTTTGTCAACAAATTAGAGAGGAATGATATTAAGTGGATTTAAGATAGTATTTGCTGTATTGAAAGTTCTTCATCAATTTAATCCATTGATCCATCGATCCCTCAGTGGATCCATCCATGCATCCATCCATACATGCAACCAATCAACCAACCTTTATTAGGGGATACAAAGATAAATAAGATACCATTTCAATTCTCAAAAATCTCAGTCTAGTATGAGAAAGGGACTTCGAAAAGTTGGTTCAGTTTATTATAATGTCAAGTAGATTCACAACTATTGCACTTATCATTCTGCTGACAGAAGGCGAAAATTTAAGAGGGTCATTTTTCTCAATAAAGCTAGGTTATCAGAATTTTTAATTTAAGATGTTACAATTACACAGGCAAAAATATATACCTCACGTCTCATACCATACCCCTCACTTCCTGCTGTTACAGCTGAGAATTTATTTCTCATGAGTGAAAACTGACTTATGAGTGAAATTTGACAAGAGTTTTCCTTATTTTGACTTCTTTACCCCAAACATGTAGGAAGCTCAGCCCTCATACTCCGAGACCAAATGTAACCACATAACCGGGAGATGAACTTTAATCAAAGACAAAGAAAACATCGCCTTCCTTACAGAAGCCCATGTGGTTGGCGTTGGCATATAACAGTTTGACCACTGGCTGCCTAACTTTTTGAACAATGGGAAACAATAACAAAAGCTAAAAAGTGACCCAGAATATGAAACTCTTCTCAAAAATAGAAGAAAGGCATGCACATTGTTGGGAAAGTGTTTTCCATTTCCAATGAAATTCTATTCCATTGATCTGTTTGCAAGATTGTCTTCGACCTATTTGGCTTTAGCTCATAAACTGTAATTGATTCAGTCATATAAAGAACCACTTTTTATCTTAAGCCTGGAATACATAATAATGGATAGCAGGAAAGTGGTTTTTTATTTACTCTAATAATTGTATAGGCATGAGCAGGTAAAAAAGGAAGAAAAAAAGTCCTAGCCTTCAGTCCTCTTAAATTATTTCTCATTCTGATTATATTGGGAAGAAATTAGCAGTGGGGGCTGGTAATTGTTTTCCATCTTAACAGTTGCTCTGTATTCTAAGATTTAATATGTGATTCATAATGTACTACCATTAAATGACACAGCTTTTATGTATTACTGGAGGAACACAAAGAAAATGAATTTTTCTTTGGGTACCAGTAATGGTCAAAGGAATGATTGCAGATGCAGAATACGTGCTTTGTAATAACCCTGTTAATATAAAGTATACATCAAGGAAAGAAATAAGTATGGCAGGTATGTAAGAGGGTTAGTTGTATTAGCAAGGCATTGCAGGGATGGCTTTGGACCTTTTGACTAAGTAAGATACATCAAATTTTGACCCTCTTCAAATCCTAGGATATACAGGAAACAGTAACACAAGAAGCATTTGGTGAGTGTGCGCTAATTTCCACCATGTGCTTACAAATGCTCCAACTAGCAATAAGCTATCCCGTCCTGAAGCAAGGGTTTGCCTCAGTAATAAGGATATGCGCTCAAGCTGTTAGAATTAATTTGAATATGAAAAATGAAATTTAGATTACCAACCACGTCCTGATAGTTACAGCATGTAGAATGTCAACCATCCTCTCTTTAAACTAAAGTAAAAAATGAAGAAGCATGGTTAATTCACTTGTGCTGATTCAAACAGATGTCCGAGTGCAAATGCTGTATGTAAGCCTCCCCTTGCGCCATGTCACCAGGTGCTTTGTCTGGGGGGGAATACTGTATCTGCCTTGCTAATCTTGCTTTCTGTTTTCCTTGGGACAATCCTTGGCTCATGGGTTTCCGTATGTGTGTTGCTACTGTGAATAAAAGCTAAATACAAAAACTAGAAGTTTTCTGCTTTCAGAAAATTCTAGTGTACTGTGTGCAGCATAGATATTTCTTTCAGTTAAAAAAAAACAGTGCAAAACCAAATCTGATAGTCAAAGTGATAGTTCAAGTGAGTTCTTGTGCCAAGGAACCCAACCAAGCTTCACCTTTAGCTGACTTGTAGAAACTGAACGTAGTTTTTGGGAAATATACCAGATTTTCCCATTAGTTCTCCGCTCATCCAATCCTTATCCACAGATTTCAGCTCTGTTATTATATCTCCAGCCTGTAAGAAGAGAGGAATTGGAAATAATTATTGTTTTCTGCTGAGTATAGGATTCCCTGGGTGACACAAATAGTTATGTGCTCAGCGACTAACCAAAAGGTTGGCAGTTTGAGTCTACCCAGAGGCGTCTTGGAAAAAAGGCCTGGTGATCCACTTCTGAAAGATCACAGCCATTGAAAACCCTATGGAGCAGTTCCAGTCTGACACACACAGGGTTGCCATAAATCGGAATTGTCTCAAAGACAATTTTATTTATTTTTTTTAATTTGTTGACTATAAGCATGGTGGGAGCCCTGGTTGCACAGTGGTTAAGAGCTCAGCTGCTAACCAAGAGGCTGGAGTTCAAACCCACCAGCTGCTCCTTAGAAACCCTATGCACAGTTCTATTCTGTCCTATATAGGGTCGCTATGAGTCGGAATGGACTCGACGGCAACGGGCATAAGCATGGTGAGCAGTCCACCTAAAGAGGTATGAATAATCTTCTCCTTGTATAACTCATTTATCTTGATTTACTGAAAGGGTTAAATGATATACCACAAAGGTGATCTATGCCTAGTGATACCATTTGCTTTTATGCCTCTTTTCCTCAGCCCACTCCTTTACCATTGTCAGCCTTGTTGCACTTTGACTGTCCTGTCCGTGACGTTCTTGGTCTCGTACACTACCACTTCTAATCTAAAATTAAAATCTTTTTGAGTAAATAACAATACCAGCTATCACACACACACACACACACACACACACACACACACATTTTTTTTTGTCTAACAGTTATTTATTAGTACCCAGTATGTGTCAGACGCTGTTCTGGGTACGCAGGATATAGTTGTGAATGAAGTCCTTGTTCTGGTGGCAGGGGACAGAAAATGTGAGGTTGCCACTTCATGAGGGCAGCCAGGGAAGCCCTCACTGAAGGTGACATTTAACAAAGACTTGGAGATCTGCTTACTGTATGCCTTGTCTTACTCTATGTACTTTATAGGTTCTAACTCATTTAAAAGACACCATAGTCTTATGAGGTGGGTAGTATTATCATCATTCTCATTTTAAAGATAATTTAAAAAAAAAAAACAAATGCAAACATTTATTGAAAGTCTGGCATGTATCAGACACTTTACATGTATTAACAAGTTGAATCCTTGTAAAACTTTTTTTTTTTTCCCTGGTTTATCACTTTATTTCCCCCCTGTTCATTTCTTTTAGGATTTTTTTTAAAATTGTATTTTAGATGAAGGTTTACAGAACAAATAGTCTCTCGTTAAACAGTTAGTACATATATTGTTTTATGACATTGGTTAACAATGCCATGACATGTCAACACTCCCTTCTCGACCTTGGGTTCCCTATTACCAGCTTTTCTGTCCCCTCCTGACTTCTAGTCCTCGTCCCTGGGCTGTTGTGCCCCCTTAGTCTTGTTTTGTTTTATGGGCCTGTCTAATCTTTGGCTGAAGGGTGAATCTTGGGAGTGACTTCATTACTAAGCTAAAAGGGTGTCTGGGGGCCGTACTCTCAGGGTTTCTCCAGTCTCTGTCAGACCATTAAGTCTGGTCTTTTTTTGTGAGTTAGAATTTTGTTCTACATTTTTCTCCAGCTCTGCCCAGTACCCTCTGTTGTGATTCCTGTCAGAGCAGTCAGTGGTGGTAGCCAGGCACCGTCTAGTAGTGCTGGACTCAGTCTGGTAGAGGCTGCGGTAGTGGTGGTCCATTAGTCTTTTGGGCTAACCTTTCTCTTGTATCTTGTTTTCTTCATTCTCCCTTGCTCCCGAAGGGGTAAGACCAGTAAAGTTGAAGACTTTTTTTTTTATATTTTATTTTTGTTGTTAAGAATATACATGGCAGAACATGCACCAGTGCAATGCATGTACAATTCAGCGACACTGTTTACATTCTTCGAGTTGAGCAACCATTCTCATCCTCCTTTTCTGAGTTGCTCCTCCCTCATTAACATAAACTCACTGCCTCCTAAGTTTTCTATCTAATCTTTTGAGTTGCTATTGTCAATTTGATCCCATATAGATAGATCTTAAAAGAGTACAATGCTCAAGACACACATTAAAGATAAATTTTTAATTTGTTGTTGTTGTTACTTGTTGTCGAGTCAGCTCCAACTCATGGTGAACCCATATACAATAGAAGAAAACACTGTCCATTTGTTGTGGCCATTGTGTATTTTGAGTATCTTCCAACATAGGAGGCTCATCTTCCAGTACTCTATCAGACAATATTCTGTTGTGATCCACAAGGTTTACACCGACTACCTTTTGGAAGTAGATTGCCAGGCCTTTCTTCCTAGTCTGTCTTAGTCTGAAGTGCCACTGAAACTTGTCCATCATGGTTGTCTTAGTCATCCAGTGCTGCTATAACAGAAATACCACAAATGGGTAGCTTTAATAAACAGAAATTTATTTTCTCACAGTTTAGGAGGCTAGAAGTCTGAATTCAAGGTGCCACCTCTAGGGGAAGGCTTTCTTTCTCTGTCGGCTCTGGAGGAAGGTCCTTGTTTCTTTGAGCTTCTGCTCCTCGGTAATCTTGATGTGGCTTGGCATCTCTCTTCCCTCATCTCTGCTTCTTGAATGCTTGTTTAATCTCTTTTATCTCAAAAGAGATGGACTTAAGACACACCGTACAGTAATCTTTCCTCATTAACATAACAAAGACAACCCATTCCCAAATGGGATTATAGCCATAGGCATAGAGGTTAGGATTTATAACACATAGTTTTGGGGGACACAATTCAATCCATAACAATGGGTGACCCTGCTGGTATTTTAAATACTGGTGGCATAGCTTCCAGCATCACAGCAACACACAAGCCACTACAGTAGGACAAACTGACAGATGAGTCGTAGAAATTTTTAGTAGATTTCATTATTTTACAGAAAAGGAAACTGAAGCTCAGAAAGATTAAGTAACTTGCTCAGGGTTGCATGCTTAGTTAGTGGTAGAGCCAGGATTCAAACCTAGACTTTCCAGGGCCTGTATTCCTAACCACTAGGCTATGTGACCTCTGCAGTCTACAATGGGCCTTTTTATTTAGAAAGGCTTTTACTATAATTGCCTTTCATCAACATCCTGAGCATTCTGCCCTCTGCATTTATTCTTCCACATAATGGTACTCTCCTCTGCCATTTGGTTTGTCCCATTCCTCCATGGCCTTAATATGAAATGTGCATTCTTTCTTTCTTTAAGAGCTTCACCCTGACTCACAGCACTGATTTACCCTCATCAGGTTAGTCAAAGGGGCTGGTGAGTCTCATTCATCTGCAAATTGTAATTCCTTCAGCAGATGAAGGCATGATTTCTGAAATTATCTCCTGCAACTATTTTGTTCTTTATGGTTTCTAATCATTCCTTAGAATCTGGTTTTTTAAAATTCCACAATGGTCCAAGATGACCTTGGCTACATTTAAAAATATCTTTATCAGACTAAGTTGATTTATTTGTAGCCCTAGTACACTGCCCTCTGGAAAAGTGGTTTGATTTCAGGCTTTTCTTTATGGAAAATGGAAAGGAAAAATGTTGACTATCAAGTATCGTTAATTTACTCTGTTAAAATCTCTAAAAATCCTGGCTATTCAAAGTTTCTATTATAAATAAACTCCTTTGATTTCTAAGTAATAACATAATGGATGACTAAAACTATTTTTCTTAGTTCTGGTCATATGTACATATACCATGCCAGTTTCCTGAGAGGTAGGACTATTCTTTTTAATAAGTTCTATCTACCAATATTCTGTGGATATTTAACAAGTTAGTAATGACCAGCAATACTGAATCCCTTAACTAAAAACTCTAGAACTATCTTGGTTCCAGTCAGTCATCTGTAAAATGAAGACACTCTATCTTCTGGAGGATACTGTGAGTTCTGTTATTTATACTAGCGTAACTTAATGATGGCCCAAAATTTTGAATCCAGAAGTCTTCACTTGCAGTACCATTTTATGTAAAGATAAAATTAATGAATTTTGAACCACTGCCTCTCAAGACTAAAAATGACTAAGGCAACTGTCTCTAAATTTTCGATTCTAAGGACCAAGAAATCACAAAAAAAAAAAAAAAAAAAAAGAAACTTGATATGGGGTACCAACATTTAATCTTGCACAGTTAGGACATAAGAAACACCTATCATTTACTAAAATTAATATTTTATAATAGAAATGACATTTTAATGTCAAGAAGATAGAAGAACATTCTCAGAATAAAGAAAAACTCCAAAATAGGAAAGTTAGCCAGCCTTATGCTGACATATCTCGGCATGCCCACCTCACTCCCTTATTTCCTGAGAGCTTGCACACATCCACTGTCACCTTGCTTTCTTCATTTTGTTGTAGACAGGCGAGAACTTTGCTTGGGCATCCATTGTTTTAAGTCTCATCTTATCCAGTCACCCACCTGATGCTTTAACTCCCTTCTACAGCATCCCTGCCTCTGACTGAACATCTCCAGCGATGGGGAATTTACCACCATCTGACACAGGCTATTTGGAGAGCATGACTATTAAAAAGTTATCATATCAGGTAAAATTTATCTCTTTTATAGCTTTCACCCACTGTTCCTAGGTCTATCCTGGGCCTAAAAAGCAAAAATCTAATCTTCCAAAGGATACTGCTTTAAATACCTGAACCCTGAATATCCTCTGGTTCCTTAAACCACCCTCCTGCTCTGTACAGTCCCCAAGTGCTATCCTGGGTGCTTTCTTTCCTCTGGGCATGGTCCAGTGTGGACTGGGAAAACAGGAGCATAGAGCTGTTAAAAAACAAAAAAGTACTTCTTTAGTGAAGTAAGGTAAGAAATAATCCACCTATTTCAAAGACATGTTAGTAGCAGGCGGTGAGGGCCATGTAGACGATCATCCTTTATGGTTATGTTATTAGCTACCATTGAGTCAACTCTGACTCATGGTGACTTTATGTACAACAGGACAAAGCGCTGCCTGGTCCTGCATCATCCTCACTATCACCAGCAGGTTTGAATCCATCATTGCAACTATTGTGGAACCTTTACTAGGGCTACCAGTACAACCCCCAATATTACCGAGATTAGATATTGTCTTAGTTTCTTAGAGCTGCTATAACAGAAATATCACAAGTGGGTGGCTTTAATGAACAGAAATTTATTTTCTCACAGTTGTTTCTGTTTTGTCAGGTGCCATCAAGTTGGTCCCGACTCATAGTGACCCTACGTACAACAGAACGGAACACTGCCTGGTCCTGTACCATCCTCACAATCGTTGCTATGTTTGAGCCCATTGTTGCAGCCACTGGGTCAATCCATCTTGTTGAGGGTCTTCCTTTCTTTCACCGACCCTCTACTTTACTGAGCATGATGTCTTTCTCCAGGGAGTGGTCCCTCCTGATAACATGTACAAAGTATGTGAGATGAAGTATCGCTATCTTCGCTTCTAAGGAGCATTTTGGCTGTACTTCTTCCAAAACAGATTTGTTCGTTCTTCTGGCAGACCATGGTATATAGTTAGGATGCTAGAAGTCCAAATTCAGGGCATGGGCTCTGGGGGAGGCTTGCTTCCTCTGTCATTCTCTCTGTGTCAGCTCTGGGGAAAGGTCCTTGTCTCTTTTCAGCTTCTTTTCCTCAGTTCTTTGGCAATCTTCATGTGGCGTGGCATCTATCTTACCCCACCTGTTTCCTTGCTTCTGTGCCTAATCTGCTCTTTTTATATCTCAAAAGTGATTGGCTTAGACATACTGTACACCAGTATGGCCTCATTAACATAAGAAAGAGAAGCCCATTCCCAAATGGTATCACACTCACATGTATAAGGGTTAGGATTCTGACATAAATTTTGGGTGGGGTGAAGCACAATACAACACATAACAGATGTTATTAGGCCAAGAAATGAGGAACCAGACTGGGGACCATGGGGCTATTAAACCAAGAATGTTTTCCCTAAGTACCCCTCCTAAACTCCTGTCAACTATCAGTCCAGCCTGCCCTATTCACTTTCTCTACCTTCTTCCTTTAGAATTAGGGTCTGAGATCTCTTCATTCTTGGCTAATGATCACTACTCCACCCATTTGATCCACCCTTCAGTGTAGAGAAGACATTTCAAAATTTATAGCTGCTGAATACAGCTGTATAATATAATACAGCTGCATTATGAAAAGATAGGCATTCTGACCTTGAAGGAAAGCTCATCTTCATTCTCCCCGTGGAAATCAAACAAAGCTTTGGCCTTCCTCCCCTTCGGTGCTGCAGCAGACAGACCTTTTGCCTCACCTATGAAGACATCAAAAATTCAAATATAGAAAACACTGGACTGAAACACAACCAAGAATTTAGAAATCCACTTGTCACTTTTAGAACAGAATATTTCCAATTATTTTTAAAGATATTTAACTTGCCAAAAGATGAAGGATGTTCTCTTAGCGGGGAAAAATTCATGCAAAATATATTTAGTACACCCAATTAGCCATTATTAAATGAAGGCACTTTTCTTTTTCTATAACTCCAACATAGTAAATGAATGGAGTTTGCATAATATTATGAATCAACTCTTTCAAATGCAAACAGCGTGTAGGCAAACAACTTGAACTGAGCATGTACATATATACATATACATGTAGATATGTGTATACACATACATACATACATACATGTATACATGTGTGCATACACACACACACACACAAAGGTCTCAGCTTCCCTTGGAGAGTAAGATTCATTTCTTATATTGTCATACCTGGGCAGGGCCGCACAAAAACGGCTGGGAAGATTCCCTCCCTGTCATGCAGTCTGCCCTTGTACCAGTCGGAGTCCAGATACTCCAGGATCAGGATCCGGTCTCCCCTGTTGAAGGACAAGTCTTCACTGGTCTCCGCTGTAAAATTGTGAAGAGCTTCGCACCATTCTCCAGAAAGACTATTATCCTGTTACAAATCAGAAGACTGTGGTAAGAAATGTAAGACTATTTGAAATTAATTTCTATGAAGCTTAAAAAGCGGTAGCAGGAAAGCTAAAGGGTCATAAGATTTCAAGGCGTGCGATGTCTTTAAATCAACCTACAATTTATGTTGCTATGAAGTTTCAGATATAAGAGTTTCCAATAACTTTTTTCTTAAAATGTAATTCTAAGTGACAAGGGTAATAGAATTTGTGGCTTTTCTGCTTTTAAGGAATATGCAGTGCTTTAGCAAAACCCTTTTTCTTATTATGATCTATGACATTAATTACATTAAAGATTTAGGTAAGAGCATTCAATATTTATGTACAGTGTGCTTCGAACCAGCTCATTTCTGTTCGAACCCCTGCTGAGAATCTGCAAGCCTAACAACTTCCCAGGTGACGCTAACGCTGCTGGTTAGGGACCAGTTCTGAGACCCACTAGTAGAGCAGTGGTTTTCAAAACAATAAGAATCACCTGGGGGTCTTGTTAAAATGTAGATTCTGTTTCAGTATTTCAGGGGTGGGGGTGGAAATGCAAATTCTCAGCAGGGGTTGGAAGTGGAAGGAATCAGATGAAGTGTTTGTGATACTATGAAAAAATTCAGGTGATGCATCGATCTAGTTTTCAGCGAATGTCTTCTTTCCCTGAATTAGGAAGGATCAGAACTGGGCAGTCTATTTCCCAGGTCTCTCTTTGATTGACTCAGATTCCACTGCATATCTGTGTTGTTGACAGCTGCCTCGTGTCAGACCCCAACTCACGGCGACCGCATGCACAGCGGGATTGGACTGTTGTGGTCCATAGCGTTTTTACTGGCTGATTTTGGTAGACAATCGGGCCTTCCTTCCTAGTCCATCTTAGTCTGGAAGCTCTGCTGAAACCTGCTCAGCATCACAGCAACATGCAAGCTTCCACTGACAGGTGGGTGGTGGCTGCGCTCAAGGTGCATTGGATGGGAACTGAACCCAAGTCTTCTTGCACGGAAGGGAGAATTCTACCATTGAACCACCACTGCCCTCCCATCACATACCTAGAGCTTCATAACTCATAATTTTAATTTTATGAGGCATAGTTAGCTCTGAGGCTGGCAGGATTTAACCACCAAAATGTGGTGGGCTGTTATGAAAGAGTGCCCTAACAAGGATGTGTTTACCTCACACATATCAGGGGAAGGCTTTGCTCTGTGAAGAGGCATCTTTGCCAAGTTGGGATGGGAACCCTATACTCAGAAAGCTCAAGCAGGCAGTAAAGGATGATAGGAGCAAAGGTTTTGGAGCCAGGTGGTATGGGTTCCGGACCCAGCTTTGTCACCTCCTAGCTGCGTGACATTGGGCAAGATACTTCTCTTCACCTCACTTTCGTCTTAGGGTTGTTGTGAGGATTAAATGAGATAATGCATGTTAAACACTTAGCACAGTGCCTGGCACACTGTAAGTTCCCAATAACTGATGACTTACAAAACAAAAACAAAGAACAAGCAAACAAAAAACCCTAACCTTAGCCCTCTTACCCCTGGACTTGAGTAACTAACCCTGAAGAATGGCACTTATCACTCCCAAGAAATGCAAGCAATCATGCAAACATTTTCTTTTGGAGAACTGTAGTCAGTCCAACATTAGCCACCTATAGTATCTCTTTTATGATTTTTCCAGTCATGTATCTTTCCTAGTTTTCTATCAGGGACTGAGTGTTTTTCTTACCCATTTGTATGAGCTCTCTATATAATAAAGATAGTAACTATTTTATTCATTGCAAACATTTCCTATATGAATTGAAAAATGATTTAATAGTATTTTCTCTTGACAGGTATCATTAATATTCCACCAAGAGTTTAAACCTGGCTGTCACTACAGTTACCCATTCAAGCAGCCTACCTGAGAACTTGAGCTGGAATCTTCATTTTTGCTCTTTGGTGGTACCTCTGCACCTATGGTGAAAAAAAAAAAGGCCGAAATGTCAAAGATGTAAAGACCATACAGTATTGGAGAAAAACTGTGGCCAAAGAGAGAAGAGTCTGGAATTCTAGACTTCACATGTACTGGGTATGTAACCTTGACCTGGTACTACCATCTCTGGGCTTGTTCCCTTAACTGTAAAGTGAAGGGAGATATACATTAGTGAAACTCTATAGTCCATTTCTGTTTAAAAGTCTATACATTGAGTCTTTGTCTGCCATTTCTGAAATGATCTATTGCTATTTACCAAAAAACAACAAAACCCAGCTCTTTGAGAGACTACCCCTATAAGATTAACTAACACAAATTACCATTTTAAAATAATTTTTCTTTCTGTATTAGAAAACATGGCAATATGGATTATTATGCAACTTTATCCTATGATTTGGTTTATTTGAATCAGGACATGACATAATCAGAAACTCTATTCTCTCTATACTCACTGAAAACATTTGCATCAGGAGTGGGATGGTCTTCCACAAGTTCCACAAAGTTAAGGGGGAAAATCCCAGTTCTGTCTCGAAGTTCGCCTCTGGCCCATTCCTCATTCACATATTCTTTAAGAATAATAATTTCTCCCTCTGAGAAACTTAACTCATCCTTCTGGTCTCCAATATATTCAAACCGAGCAACACATCTTGAGCCTCTGAAAAAGAAGAACACATCTGTGGGTTACCTAGAGAGTAATTAACTTTCAAAAACCTCCATTTTGTCTCTCAGCAAACATGTGAGGCATAATTTTAAATCTTCCATGAAAAAGAATAAGCTACACTTATAAATGATAGTTCTTACTTTTGAAATAGGAACCTGTCTACCCAGAAAAGTCAAGGGTCAGGGTCACAGAGTTCATGCAGATTCCACATAAGCGGCTGGTGGTCAGTTTATACTACCATGTCTTTTCATCACCTTTACTGCACTGCAGAGTCTCCCCAGTTTCCATTATCTTTGTATCCTCAAGCCAAAGCAACCTATAGGCCAGCCTGAACCCTTGCAGTCATAAATGCATTGAGTTTAGGAGTGCTAACCCTGAGAATGGAAACCCTGGTGGCGGAGTGGTTAAGAGTTCGACTGCTAACCAAAAGATCGGCAGTTCAAATACACCAGCTGCTCCTTGAAAACCCTATAGGGTCGCTATGAGTCAGAACTGACTCAACAGCAACGTTTTTTTTTTTTTTTTGTTAACCCTGAGAATCTCAGGGCAGGAAATCAAACTGCCACGGCAGAACGCAACAGGTATCAGCTGGGCACAGAGAAGATGCTCAATATACACTAATCAATCAGTGAGCTGAGTATATAGATTAATGGCTTTCAAAACTAGGAGAAGGTACGAAGAAAACAGAAACTTGGCATATCATCTCATACTACTCATACCTAACACTGCTGCTTTTAAAAAGTAGCTTTGTATCTCCTTTAAAAAGGCTTCATTTCTGAGAACCAGAATGATCCTTAAATGATCTACAATTTTGACTGAAAATAAGATAAAAGCAGAGATAAAACTGTGTCTCTGGAATGCATGATTTAATACCAAACCTTCAATATGAAGAACACAGGCTTTAGAAAGGAGGTTTCAATAGCAACAGGCTGAGGAGAAGCAATTGCCTGAAGAGAAACAGTTGGTCCTGGCTCCAATCAAATTCTGATTTAAGTCAGGTCAGTGGATCAATGTCTGTGAAAGCCCACTTTAAATTTGACCTGCTGACACAGTAAATACTGTTTAAAAATAGGAGAAATACTGAACCTGAAATAGAGCACAACTGTTTGGGCATCAGAAGTTTTCTTATTTGTGATAACCTTTGCATTTATTTTCTAAACTCTTCTGGGAGCTTCTCCTTATGTCTGACCTATTCAAAGACAGGTTTACAGTCTTTAGCAAGTAGTGATTCTATTAATTTGCTCATTTAACTATAATATAAAGTTTCACTGTGGCAGTGTTTTAAATCACAAAGGAGCTACAATGTTGCATAAGAGGGTATATAAATTCACAGAAAGGTTCTCAGACATAAAGGCAGACCACTCTAACTTAACTCTTTCTTCGCTTTCTCCAAGTTCCTGTTTTGAAAACAAAACAATACAAAATGTCTAGCAGTTTTTATAGGATTTATATTTCTATAAGGTTTAAACACTTTCCATGACAAATATATCTGAACCTTCTAGAAACTACTTGGTAGCTCAACACCAGAACGCCAAAATAAAATGCACTGGGTGATGTTATGGATTAAATTGTGCCCCCCAAAAATATGTGTTGGGAGTCCTATTTGGAGATCCTATTTGGATCTATTTGGAGATCCTATCTGGAGATAGGGTTTTCTTTGTTATGTTGATGAGGCCATATCAGTGTAGGGTGTGCCCTAAGTCTAACCATTCCTGAGTTATAAAAAGAGCAGATGAGACAAAGAAATACCACAAGCTGGGAAGACACACACCACGTTCAGACTGTCAAGGAATTGAGCAACACTTGGGCTACAGAAGTTGAGACAAGGATCTTCCCCCAGAGCAGAGAGAGGGCCTTTCCCCAGAGCTGGTGCCCTGAATTCAGACTTCTAGCCTCCTAAACTCTGAAAAAATAAATTTCTGTTCTTTAAAGCCACCCACTTGTGGTATTTGTTACAGTAGCACTCAGAAACTAAGAGAGATGACAAAGCTGTCTCTGCTCAAGCTGAGGCCAGGCTGTGGGAAGCATCTGGATGGACCCCGTTGCGCTGGTCTGTGTACATCCTGCATTGATACGGAGAACTTACGCTTATGTCAGCTTCTACCAGCATGCTGCATTTCCATCAGAATTTTAATCCTCTAAAGCTTTTTAAACAAGCAAACTTTCCCTCATAATTAAAAAGACACACCGAGAATCTGAATAATCACACATTTGAAATGTTTAAGCTCAGTAATTCTTTATGATATAAATACTTGCCTCCTTTGTATTTTGTGGAAAAGAACATAAATAAAACTTACTTAACACAATGCGATGAAATCGATCCTCTTTTCCCATTTCCTCTGTCTGGAATATCGATCTAGGAAAGACAAAAGTCAAGGGAACAACTGTATTTTTTTCAGAGTTTAATAAGATATACTTAATGTTAAGTAATAAAGAAATCCCTGGGTGGTATAAATCCTTAACATTCTCAGCTGCTAAACTAAAGGCTGGTGGTTCAAGTCCACCCAGATGTACTTTGAAGAAAGGTCTGCAATCTACTCCCCAAAAAGCAGCCATTGAAAACACTATGGCACACAATTTTACTCTGACACACGAGGTCACCATTAATTAGAGTAGACTCAGTGGTCAACTGGTTTACTAGGAAATGCATCATTGAAATCAACTAGTTTAGTTGGGTGTTAACCTGATTAAGTGGTACCACGTATACGAAGAGTCTTACCCTGAATTTTGGTTTTGAAAAAAATTCCTAACTTGAGATGTTGTCTTCCTCGTGTAGCCAATCAGTCCTTCTTTTGTTTGCTGGAACAAGCACATTAATATCATTCTACCCCTGACTGAGCTTTCTCTATTGCATGTCTTCCAAGTTGAAAACTTCAAACGAGAAGGACTTGATAAAGCAACTGGGCGCGGGCATTTGTGCTGTCACACATCACTACCATCACACCTACTCCAGTGTTGGGAGAATTCTACAATACTTCCCTGACCCCCCAAAAAACATTTTAGTCTAACTTGTGGATTCTCTCCATACTCATAACTCTGAAATATTTATTTTTCTTCCCTTTAATGTGAATAGAGAAGGAATACTTAGTGAGCATCTACCAAGTGGCAAGCACTTTATAGAGTATCTCATGACAAGGTTCAGCAGAGCTGGGTTTTATAAAATATTTGGCCATGACACATGCCATCTGAAAACTACTTAAGGCTTTGAAGTTTATATTAAACAAATCAGTGGCTTCTTGATGAATTCTAAAAGTTCGAAGTTTTAAAACAATTTTTTAAACTTGTGGGCTCAGAAATAACACTTATAACAATAATGTGGCAAATTCAGCAAGATTGATTTCAGTGTGGTAATTGTGCTTTTAAGAGTACTGCTACATGGGGCAGAAGAAAAATGAAGAAGGGTGCTAGAACTAACATTATTCTCAATATTAATTTAAAGAGTGTGGTTGGATTTCTCCAAAGAATCAGGGCATAAATAAACAATTTTTAAGACCCACATTTTTTTACTCTAAGAGACCCAAATGCATTTATATTTGAAAAATAGAGGTTCCACTGTTATGCTTGTTTTCTAAGCTTCCGATGTAATGGAAAATTATTTGCTTTTACTCCCAAATAAGCTGTTAATGGTCAACTATTTAAGCTGGCTTTACTGATATTTTCTGGTATCAATAGGTTATATCAGAGACTGAGTCGTACTCTTCCTGTTGATATAAATGTTCCAGTGGCAGTCTGATTTTATCCCTCTATTTCATAGCCACCTGGGTTTAGCACTTAGGGATCCATCACAGTGGTCTGCTTTCACAAGTTAGGTGGTGATGGTGTATAAAATTCTGATGCTTTAATGTCATCTTTCCCACTCAGATTTGAAATTACTTTGTGAAAAACCATTAACGGACCACCAACTCCAATAAAAGTACTTTAGTATTTCCAAATATATACGTATTTGTATATGGAGAGCGAATAGAAATAATGAAAGGAACCAAAAATAAAGTGCACTCCAAAGCAAACGAGAAGTGGTACCATAATCTCAGAGAACACTTCTTAAAGGAAAATTTATTGTGTTGTTGTTAGCAGCTGTTACGTCAGCCCCAACTCATGGTGATCCCATGCATAACGGAACGAAACATTGCCTGGTCCTGCACCATTCCCATGATCGGCTGAGGATCAGACTATTGTAATCCATAGGGTTAAGGACAATTTAGGACCATTTAATTTATTTTTACTAAATGCCTCAAAGAATTAACATATATCCTTAAGTGACTGAAAACCTTCCAAGAATAGTTGCTTCAACAGTAGATCCTATGGTTGTATTTCATCTTAGGATTTCAGAAAGCATTTAGGCATTAAGTTCTCATACCCCATAATATGATAATAATTAACCATTACCTATTTGAACAAGGCCTTATTTTTTTGAATTTTCTAAACACCAAATGGATCAATGAAAGAGAGAACTAGAATCCAAGAATCTAGACTTCTGATTATTTTTTCCAACCTGCAGGCCACATTGAACCCACTCCCCTCTTTCACTGAGTATATGACCAACTAAAACAAACATGACTCACAATTACTTTGACGTAGTTGGCAGGAAATAGACCAGTCTGGTTTCTACATTTCCCTCTGTACCAATCTGTATCTATTTTTTCCAGAAGATAAACAATTTCTCCAGAAGCAAGGTTCAAATCATCGACTTGCTCTGTAATATAAAATTAAAATTACATATGATGAATTATCCTGGTTGCAGATTTGATTAGAGCAGAACACAAAGCAGCATTTGGTTCTGTCCATTGAGACACAGTATGTTCCACTGATTCTGAGAACAGACTATACTAATCAAATTGATTTTTAAAAATACTATTCTTTTTTGGGAAATATTGTTATGAGCTCCCTTTTATAAAACCAATTTAGGTATATTTATCATGCACTAATTTATGAGAAGTGGTAAAAATAAAAAGTTGTGTTGGCCAATGATTCCTACTGTGCAATATAAATCTCTTGCTGCCAGTTTTACTGAACACACATTGAACAATTGAGGGTTTTATAAACATGGTATAATAGTCATATCATTATTCTCAATTGTGCTTAGAAATCATTTCAACTTGAAAATATTAACTAAGGGAATACGTACTATAGCTCTTTAGCAAGTAAATTTACCCAAACTAAAATAAAAATCAGTCTACCAAGTATATTAAAAAAAGGAGAAAGTTATAAATAACTCAGGAGCTTATTTACTAAAGTTAACAATTACAAAACAAATTTGTATTTTGATCTCATAGGGAGTAGATGAGATACGTGTCAGTTTGACAACTTTAGGACACAAGAACTTTACTTATTAAATTAGAATTAATTTCAGTGGAGTTGTTAATTGGTACCTACTGTTCTGAAGGAATTAAAAAGTCTGTAATTGGTAGGCAACTTATTTATTTACTCTCTCTCTCTGAGAGTTTCAAAGGCAAGGGTATGCGCTAAGCTGTCTGGAATGTTGGGCGCAATCAACCCTTCCAGAAGTCTGAGTGATGGATAGCATGACCTCTCCAATCTAGGATTCTGTAGCCACAGAAATGAAGAAGGATGTCCTTGAGAGGCTGACCCAGGAAGGATGCCTGTTCCTGGATCCTAAGGTTCTACTGCTTTTTTATTTATGTCCTTACCTGCTGGAAAATCATGAAGAACAACAGCGTGAGGAGCACTACTGTCAACAGGCTTCTGAGAGTGGCTTGGATCCTTAGGGGGGAAACCGGGCTGTGAATGAAGTGTACAGGATGGAGGCTGGATTTATTATTCGCTCCGAGACCAATTTCTTTCATTAAAGTCCTCTGGACACAATTACATTAAGAGTACAAGATGCAAACCACACAGTTGAGCCAAATAAGGGAATCATTATCAAGTTGAGAAGGAGTGTGTTTCGTCAAGGGAGGACAGAAATAACGCTCAATTATCAACATTCCCAGCATGGTTTTTTTTTTTTTTTTAAACCAAGAGAGTAAAACTTAACCTTTATTTTTTGGTTTTGTTTTGCCTTTTATTTTTAACAGTACCTAGTCTACCTTGAAGCAGTGGGTTTTGATCTTCTTCCATTTCAAGGGTGGCTTTTTCCTTAAACTGTGACCAGGACTAAACTCGGATAACACAGCCTTAAAAGTTGTGTCTTCATTAGGATGGGAAGAGAAGAAAGTTCTGCGATTTACGTTTTTGCCTTTGAGAGGAACTAATGAATTTCCACAAAAGGATAATGCACAAAAAGTAAAATTCATTTCATTTATTAGTATTTAACTGAATGCCTTCTCTAATTTGAAAACAGCACTACCTCTCATGCCTGGCCTGAGTTTTCTATTTTATATGAACGGTTTATTTAGTTGTAATTCTAAGTAAATTAACAAAGAGAATTCAATATTCTCTATTCATCTTGCCAATTGCCTAGATTGGCTAGAAGAAAGGGTAAATTTGAAGAGTGACCCTTTCTTATTGAAAGCGGTTATTATTCTTAGTTTCTCTGTATGACGTGACAGGCTTATCCACATCACTATCATCGTCATCAAGTCTGATTGAAGGATAGTATTATTTGGAGTTACAACCTAAACTCTTTGACACTGGCAAACCTGTGAAATAAGTGGAGGCAGATTTTTGTGTCCCATCATGTCCTTCAATTACTCTTGTCCCTTTAGGGCCATCAAATGCTTCTATTCCTGTCCTCTCCCCTGGCCATGCCGCACGCTCCTGATCAGATCCACTGTGGATGATGGTTCACTTTGTGGTTTCCAAATGCGGTACATTTGCTCAGGATATTTTCTGAATCTCATGAGCTCTTTCAACCAAAATGACCTGTGGAGGCGCCCTACCTTCCCTCAAGTTATGTAAAGTGAAATAATAACTTACATCAAGAGAGTAATAGCTGATGTCAGCTTACTGTATTAGCTTACCAAGTGTTATGGATTGAATTGTGTCCCCCTAAAAGATATGCTGAAGTCCTAACCCCTCTATACTTGTGAATGTGACCTTGTTTGGGGAAAGAGTCTTTCTTTGAAGGTATTATCAGTGATGTTAACAAGGTTACAACAGAGTAGGGTGAGCTCTAATCCTGTATGACCAGTGTTTTATAAGAGGAGAGAAGAGACATAGAAACAGAGTCATATAGAAGGAAGAACCATTTGAGAATACACTTCCAAGTCAAGGAATACCAAGAGATGCCTGGGGCTACCAGAAGCTGGAAGAATCAAGACAGGATCTTCCCCTAGAGTGGACAGAGAGCATGGCCCTGCCGATGCCCTGCTGTTCTACTTGTACCTTCAGAACTGTGAGAAAATAAATTTCTGTCCTTTAAAGCTACCCGCTTTGTGGTATTTTATTATGGCAGTGTTTGGAAACTGAGACATCAAGGTAACACAGACATTTTCTTAGGGATTGGTTAGTACTTTTCCCTAAGTATGTGAGCCATGTGGGAATTTCAGGAATTGTAGAAAGGAATTGTGAGATATTTTATATAAACTATTATTTATATAATGTATTATATGTGTGCATGTAAGCATTTTACTTTTTTTCTGATTTACTCATCTGTGGAGAAAGAAGGATTCTCTAATAAATGATGTTAGGATAGATGGCTATCCACTTGGAAAAAAATGAAGTTAGAGACCTATCTCACACCAAACACAAGCATGAATTACAGACAGATTAAAGACCTAAGCATAACCAAGAAGGGCAGGGGGCGGCGACTTGTGTCCCCCAGTTACACAGTTTCCCTTCTCTGCCTTTATGTATAGATATCCTTGGCCATGCTGCTCGTCAGTCTGGCCTGGCAGATAAAGGGCGAGAGGGACAGGTTAGACAGGCTTGCCCACAAGGGGTCAGTATAACTCAGTCCACACCATCAGAGTGGATATCTGGTAGGTACATCTAATACATTTCAAACCTCTTTTCAATGACTGTAATTGCTAACAATAATAATAACAGCTAATGTTTATTGTTCACTCGCTATGTGTGACTGTTTTAAATACCTTGTATGTATAAGCTCTTTTAATTTTTTAAACATCTTTACCAGGATATAATTCACATACCATAAAATTCACCCATTTAAAGTGTATAATTCAATGGTTTTAGTATATTCACAGGGTTGTGAAACCATCAACACAATCTAAGTTTAGAATATTTTCATCATCCCAAAGGAAACCTCATACCCATCAGTTGTCATTACCCATGCCCAGCTCTAGGCAACCACTAGTCTACTTTCTGTCTCTATGGATTTATGTATCTGGACTTTTCATATAAATAGAATATACAATATATCACTTAATTCTAAAAACAACTCTGTCAGGAATTACCATACCTATTTCACACATTAAAAAATGAAGTTTAAAAATGTGGTACATACATACAATGGAATACTACTCAGCCATAAAGAGACACGAAGTCCTGATAGATGTTATAACATAGATGAGCCTTGAAAACATTATGCTAAGCAAAGTAAGCCAATCACAAAAGGATGAATATTCTATGATCTCACTTATATGAGACATCTACAATAGGAAAATGTAAAGAGACCAAAGTTTATTAGCGGTTACCAGGGGCAATGAAAGGAGGGGAGGGAGAATTGTCATGGATTGAATTGTGTCCCCCCAAAATATGTGTCAATTTGGCTAGGCCATGATTCCCAGTATTTTGCGATTGTCCACCATTTTGCCATCTGATGTAATTTTCCTATGTGTTGTAAATCTCACCTCTACGATGTCAATGAGGCAGGATTAGATCTACAAGATTAAGTTGTGTTTTAAGTCCATCTCTTTTGAGATATAAAAGAGAAGTGAGCAGAGAGACAGGGGGACCTCATACCACCAAGAAACAAGAGCCAGGAGAATACTGCATCCTTCGGACCTGGGGTCCATGGGCTAAGAAGCCCTCGTAGACCCAGGGGAAGACTGATGACAAGGACCTTCCCCCAGAGCTGACAGAGAGAGAGAAAGCCTTCCCCTGGAGTTGGCACCCCTGAATTTGGACTTCAAGCCTCCTAGATGGTGAGAGAACAAATTTCTCTTTCTTAAAGCCATCCACTTGTGGTATTTTTGTTATAGCAGCACTAGATAACTAAGACAGGAGTCATTAATTAGGAAGCAGTGAGTTACTGTTTATGGTGATAGAAAATTTGGCAGTAATTATTGGTGAGGGTTGCACATGATCACTGTAATTCATGTCACTAAATTGTACATGTGGAAAATGCTGAATTGGCAAATGTTGTGTTATATATATTTTTACAACAACAAAAAAATAAAGTTTAGAGAGGTTAAATAACTGCCTAAGGTGATGGAAGAGGAACTCACACCCAGCTCCATGAAATCTAAGTCTGTGCTCTTCAGCATGCATGAGACACCAATCTCCCACTTTCCCCATCATCTGTCCAATGCAACCTCAACTGAGAATGTTCAATATGCTCTGTTTTCTAAGGTAAGGGAAAGTATAACACATTCTTAGAAATCTTTACGTTAAAATTAGGCTTTCAAAGTAACTTGGGTGGTGCAAGCATTTGCGATGGGTTACTAACCTAAAGGTTGGCGGTTCGACCACCCAGTGGCACTGCGGAATAAAGCCTGGTGAACTGCTTCCATAAAGATTATAGCCACGAAGACCCTATGGAGCAATTCTACTCTGTTACACATGATGTCTCCGTGAGTTAGGGGCCAACTCGACTGCAGCTAACAACAAATGCCTTGTAATCGTATAATTGGAATTTAAAATAAACAAACAAAATACTAGGCTTTCAAATAAGTTTCATTTTTTTCTAAAAAACATAATGATGGCCATCAGTTCAGATGCTTACAGAGGCTTAACTTCAGTATCACCAGTAGCTGGCCATCAGAGGCAACTCTCTGAAGTCTATAGTACAAGATGAGTAAGGTAATGTTTAATCTGAAGTCTATAGTACAACATGAGTAACATAATATTTAAAGTGGAGAAAACGTGGGACTTTATAAAAGAATAACTTTTCATTTCTTGTTAGTTCCTATTTTATGCAAAGGAAAGCTTTTGGCAGCATACCTCCCCCTGTTACCCATCAGTGTGCTCTGAGAGAAGGGACAGCTAGGAAAGATGGATAGCGCTGTGTCAAAACACAGAGAAAATGAGTCAAAGAAGAAATTTCCTTGTGTGAACCAAAGTGAGAATGTTCAGTATCCCAGCTGTGACTAGCTTAACAGCATATCTTCTCTGCTCTCTAAAATACCAACTTTCAGTTTCTTAGCTACCTTCAAAAGAGAACTGCCTTCTAAGAAGAAAGAACGGGAGTAGAGTATAAAAAGTAGGGTAAGTGGCAAACCAGATTACTTTACTTGGGTTAAATGATGGGTGGGTGTTATTTTTCATATTTGCTACAGTAACTAACAGATAGTAAACATTTAACTGGGTAACTTAGGAAGTTCTTTTAAAAATATATCTCTACAAATTTCTCAATGGCATTTTTCTTTTATGCTAAACAAATGATCGTCAATAATCATCGTATTCTCCAAGGATCCACGAATTTGTCAGGCCCAAACTGTGACTTGTGTTTGCTGGATTACATTTCATTTCATTATTTTAAGAGCTGTAATCAGAGAAATTAGGTTTATACTAAGTTTAAATCTTTAAGGGATGTGCTTTTTACATCAGACTTAGCAATTACAGAGCTCTCTTTTAAAATAATTATCCATTCTGCTAGGAAACTAATATCTGGCCCTCTGGTAAATATGTTTACATTATTTAAAAAAATAAACAGATCTCACAGTTGAAAATTATTGACCAAGTGTCTGGCTGCTCTAAGTCTGCACAAGATGAGGGAAAATACAGGGCAGTCATTCTGTGTATCAAAGTGATTAGTATGGCAGCGGCAAGTCTCTTAGAAGTAATTTATTCTCAAAATGGAATAAAATGCAACTGTAATTTTTGCTCTAGTTAAAATAAATGTGCTAATAAAAACCTGAGGATGAGATATAATTAATAGTTCTACGAAATGTGCTACCATGTGTGATTTGAGGGCTGTACAATATTAATTCCTTACTCTTTGTCTGTTTCGAAGATGTTCATCAAGTGGGGTGATAATCTTCAGCTGAGACAGGTGAACTCTGCCAGTATCTTCTCCCTTTTGGCATTCCAAGTAATTATTTTCAGCCTGCTTCAGCATCACAAGTACGTCCCCACGCTGTAAGGTACAATACCACTCTCGGAAGAAATCATTATTTAATAAAACATTATTACTTTTTATTATTTTTTTCACATTTTAATCTTTGGAGCCTGAAGCATTTAATAATGTGTAATAGAAGTAATAGAGGCCAGCATTTTTTTACATTAGTCAGTAAAAAAAGAGCCCTACTTTACCTTACAAGAGAGTTCTCCTGGGTTTTCCGAGACAATGTCTTCACTGGCAATTCCATGAGGCACAGACAGCTTAAATGCAAACCAATAAGAGGATTATTCACAATCAGATAACCTCCTCATAAATTGCTGGGCATTTGGGGATTTGGCATGTATGCCGAAAGGGCAGCTCCTCCAGCAGTTAAACTCTTCATTGGGCTTCCTCATGCTCTAGAGCTAGTGGAGCCTGCCACTTTGCATGGATACCAAAAGCTCATGGATACGAGGTTGAATGTGGCATCAAGTTTCCCTCAGCAACCACAACTGGGAAGCTCTATTCTATAGGGCAAAAACCAAAAAACCCATTGCTGCTGGGTTGATTCTGACTCATAGCTACCCTATAGGAGAGTAGAACTGCCCCATAGAGTTTCCAAGGAGCGCCTGGTGGACTTGAACTGCTAACCTTTTGGTTAGCAGCCGTAGCTCTTAACCACTACACCATCAGGGTTTCCATTCTACAGGGCAGGGCCCATCAAGTCCCCTGGGCATCTGAAGGATAAATGCTCAGCATCTGACCTGTTTGTCAAGGCGCATCTTTAATACATGGTTCATGCCTGCTGCCTTCTGAAGGCTGACAAGAGACCAAAGATTTCCCTGTAGTGTTCCACTGGCCTGGAATGTTATCTTCTCCTACAGTTTCTCTGATATCAAGCATCAAGTGAAAGCCCTGGCCCCTGCCACTTCTTGATCCTCTCAGCTCGGTCTGACCTTAGAATGTTTTTTATATCTGCACTCTGCCCTGGCCAGGTGGCTCAGTTCCCTGCCTTGCTTGGTTTTAGCTTATCAGTGCAGGCCAGAAGACTTACACAATATAAAAGACATTCCCAGGAGATGTGGTCACGCAAGGTCGTCCCAACAAGGAAATGGAGGCGACCTGGGCCCAAGGATCACCTGGGAGCACAGAAGTGGAGTGCAGGGCATGGTCCTTTAATGCTGGGTTGGGGTGCTGCTCGCCAGCATCCTGGTCACAGTCCCAAGGCTCCCATTGTACTCAGATTCTGGGCTAGGTTTACCCATTTGAGGCTAGCAATTTAACGGTAGGGTTGGGTGCTCTCAAGTTGATTTTCAGCTTATAGTGACCCCATGTGATAGAGTAGAACTGCCCCATAGGGTTTCCTAGGCTATAATCTTTACTACAGCAGATTGCCAGGTCTTTCTCCCACGAAGCTGCTGGGTGGGTTTGAACCACCACCAGTTAGGTTAATAGTCGAGTGCTTAACTGTTGTGTCACCAGGGCTCCTTAATGATAGTGTAACCATGGAAAAAATGAGGGATTTAAGGAATTATTTCATAAAGAGACATATCACTTGAAATCTACCATGATTTTATTAAGTTCTTAAGTGCTTTACTGACATTATCCAGCCATGCTAAGAACCATCAGTGAAATCTGTTCCCCTAAGCATGGTGCCTAGTGCTCATCATTAGTACACAGTACACGTCAGCTACTATTTTTATTTTTTAGGTAATCTATCCCCAAAAGCACCCCTGCATTTTAGCATTGAAACTTTAACTATTTAAACGAATATGAGTATACATGAATATACCAACCCTTCTTATCTGTCCATACCCTTTGTTATGGATTGCATTGTAGCTCCCAAAAGTATGTGTTGTAAATCCTAACCTCTATGCTTTGTGGTTATAATCCCACTTGGGAAATGGGTTGTCTTTGTTATGTTAATGATGCAGGATTGTGCAGGGTGTGTCTTGAGTCTTTATGTCTCTTCTGAGATAGAAAAGACATTAAACGAACAAGCAGAGATGGGAGAGGATAGATGCCATGCCACATGAAGATCGAGCCAAGAAATAAGGACCTTCCCAGAGTCAACATAACAGAAAGCCTCCCCCTAGAGCCAGCACCATGAATTCAGACCTCTTGCCTCCTAAACTGTGAGAAAATAAATTTGTTTGTTAAAGCCACCCATTTGTGGTATTTCTGTTATAGTGGCACTAGATAACTAAGATACCCTTTTCCAAGGAAGATGGGAAAAAAAAAAAAAAAAAAAAACCAACCTAAATGGTTTAAGGTGAAAACAATTTCTGAGATCAAGCATAGAAATGTAGAGGAACATAAAATTATTAACTGCAACTCTTATTAAGAGCTACTTTGCCATACAACTGTTTAAAAAGAACAAACAGACCTGTCCTCCTTATCAGTTTTATTTGTTCTAGATTTTACCAGGTTAACCTGACTGAAATAGACAGCATATCAACTCTATTTTTCAAATGTGGGAAATGGAGACAAAGCCTTAAGGTCAGAGGATGAGAAAAACATTTAAGGAGAACAAAATTAATATCCAAACTATCTCAATTATTGATGAAAACTTCTAAATGGTAACTATTAAATGGACCATGATAATTAGGCTCAAGAAAAGGGAAAGTGAGGAAAAACCATCCATCTTAATAAGAACTAACTTTCTACTTCATCTTAAAATTTACTCAGTGGCAACGTAGCAACAGTAAACTATAATATCTGCCAGAGTTAACCCATTAGTACACTCTACCGGGTAGGATTTTTCAGTTTCTGCTTCGTCAAGCCAGACAGTGGGTTACAATTCCTGTCTACCCTTTTTCCCTCCTCTATATTTCTCCTAATAATGACATCCTATGTTAAAGACATAGGTTTGATTATGGCCTACTTATCTAACACACTTTTAGGGCACGTGGCAATTCCACATTTCTTTCATCATCTTTTTTCTAAGGGAAGTGGCATCTTATATATACATACTTCAGAACAAATCTCTTGACCATGAACATTTTAAAGCTAAACTCACCATGTATTTCCTGTAGAGAGGGTGTCCTGGTTTGGGGCGAGGGGGTAGCACCGGATCTTGATTTTTTAACACTTGACTCTTGGCTTTTGAGAGTCCAGATGCCAAGTTACTTTGTTTTCTCTGAAGATCCATGTCAGAAGAGGACCGATTAAAAGGCAGTTTCTTACATGACGTTCTGGCTGCAGAAAGTTTAGGGGGAGGTGGTCTCTCAGGGGCCCCCTTGGGAGGAGGCTGTTGAGCTGGTATGACTTTTCCATTTATAGGTCTGAAAGTCAGTGCGGGAACCATGAGTCAGTGCTGACAGGTATTATTAGGTTCTGTCCTTTCTTACACACACACACACACACAAACGCTAGTGGAATAGCATTTACGGAAACATGCAGAGTATGCAATTTTTGAGCAAACGACTGCTGCATTCAACATTTTATTATTAGAGGAGTGCCACGATGCTCCAGCTTCCTCTTATCTTGCACTAGAGATTCATTAGTTCAAGACAAACAAGCATTTAGTATCATGAGCTCTCCAAGGCCCCATTTGCTCTTAAACATACCATGACTACTTCAAGAAAGTAAGCACTTTCTACCAAAGTCTGAGATGAAAAGCTTCTAAGATATAAGCTATGCATCTTGTGCATGATTAAAAAAGGAACATCAAAATCCCCTAATATTCATGTTATAGAAGTTACTATTACAACCCTAATTTAGTAATATACAGAAAGCTGGTTTTGAAAATGGAATAGCACAACTGTTAATTTGAAAGCCTTTCCTTAATTCCTATGATTAAAAAAAGCTACAACACAGTAACTGCTTCTGACAGCATCACAGTCTTTTGTTCGAACAGCTCTGGAACTCAGAAGGGCTGGTTACCTCTGCGCTCACAAGGCCTGTCTCCTTGTCTCCCTTTGGAAATGCCAAGACCAGGTTGGTCTCTCGTAACGGGGAGGGAGAGTGTGCGTGTGAATGCAGATATTCTAGAAGTGGAGTTGTTCTAAATTTGGGATTGAGTCTTGTTGGTTTGTTTTAGGAAAAGTAATATAGATTCACCCCTTGGTGGTGCAAATGGTTAATGTGCTCAGCTGCTAACCAAGAGGTTGGAGGTTTGAGTCCACCCAGGCATGCCTCAGAAGAAAGGCCTGGCGATCTACTTCTGAAAAACCAGCCATTGAAAACCCTATGGAGCACATTCTATTCTGACACACATGGGGATTTTGTTTTAAAGTCTATCTTATCTGAGATTAGTATTTCCCCTCCTGTTCTTTTTTGGTAACTGTTTGCTTGATATATTTCTTTCCATCCTTTGATTTTCAATAAATTTACGTCTTTGTTTTTAAGGTGTGGCTCTTGTAGACAGCATATTGATGGATTCTGTTATTTTAATCCATTCTGACACACATGGGGTCGGCATGAGTTGGAATCGCCTTGATGGCAACTGGAATATAGACCCATGCTTGTGCTCTGTTTCTGGACTGTGTTAACAGGAAAAAGGAGCAGAGATTCTACAACCTTTTGTCGGGAGCAGAATAAGGGCAGGTGCCCTGTGTAAATTCGTCAGCTTAATACATCTCATATAGCTTTAAAAGAAGATCGAAGGTCAAAACTCAGTCTTGGTGAGAGAAAAGAGTCGGGTCTCTGGCACATCATTCATTTTTCTAAGTTTCACTAACTTACTTACCTCGGTGGCAACCTGGGGGGCCCTGGCACAGAACTTCCTGCTTGACCAGCGTAATCAGATTCCTGCTAATATCAAAGAATGTTTTCTGTTAAGTTTACTCTGAAGCAATAGCTTGTCCAGACACATTTTGGACAACTTTTTGGCTGAATCTATAAACGGAAATGTAGCTCGGTTATAGAAAGTAGCTTAAAAGAGCTTTTGGTCTTCAACAATAATAATTCTATCTATTCCCACCTAAATTATCTACCAATGAAATAATGAATTATCTAGACAAATGAAAAGGCCAAGAGGTCTCCTGCTGTGGATCACAGCCCTGCATGGTTATGCACCCAGAGAATTCATAAGATATTAAGGGATGATGTTTAATTTAAATCACGATAAATTACATAGTAACAATTTAAACAGGCACCATAGGGAATTAAAAAAAAAAAGATAAGGTCTTTATTCATCCCATGATAACACATAAAACATGTGCTGCTCCTTAGTTTAAAAACATAAGTGAGGTAGTTATTAATTTGCTTTGAACAGGTAGATCTTATCACTGGATGGTTTATTTATTTAATGTTATTTTGAACTGACAACCAAAAACCAAAAACCCACTGCCATCGAGTCAATTCCAAGTCATAGTAACCCTACAGGACAGAGTAGAACTGCCCCACAGGGTTTTTCAAGGCTGTAAATCTTTTTTTTATAACATTTTATTGAGTTTTTGGTGGAAGTGTACACAGCAAGTTAGGTTCCCATTCGACAATTTCCACACAAATTGTTCAGAGACATTAGTTATATTTATCACAATGTGTCAACATTCTCTTTAACTGTGTGCTGTTTGTTCCATTTCCAGTAGTCTAGTTTCCCTGCCCCCATCTTCTCATCTTTGCTTTTGAGCCAATTGTCGATCTTTTGGTCTCATACTGATGGTTTTTAAGTAGCGCACTGATCTTGCATGTAATATCCTTTATTTCGTGTGCCACTCTGCTATTTTACTAAAAGGTGATCTCAGGGAATAGGCTTGGTTCTAGGTTTACAGCGTCTCAGGGCAGTAGTCTCAGGGAGTCCTCTGTTCTCTACAGTTCCAGTTCATCTGACTTTTTTTTTAAAATAAGAATTAGAGTTCTGCTCCATATTTTTCTCCCATTCTATCTGGGACCAAATATTGTGACCCTGGTCAGCATGGTCAACGGTGGTAGCTGGGCACCAGTTAGTTCTTCTGTCTCAGGGTAGATGAGGTTGTAGCTCGTGTAGACTTGTTTCTTCTCTGAGCTTTTGGTTTAGCTTCTTACTGTTCTGCTCCTGGTGACCAGACTTGTAGTTGTGTCATACATGGCTGCTCATAAGCTTTTAAAACCCCAGATGCTACTCCTTTCACTAGGATGCAGATCATGATTTTTGTGAACGATGTTACACCAATTGACTTGAGTTGTCCCATGAGACTATGGTCTTAAAGGGCTGTAAATCTTTATGGAAGCAGACTGCCACATCTTTCTCCTACAGAGCCGCAGGTGGTTTCGAACCACTGATCTTTCAGTTAGCAGCCAAGTGCTTTACCCACTGCACCACCAGGGCTCCCTGAACTGATACCCAGAGAATAATATTTCTTCAAGACCTCATAAGGTGGTATATAAAGGAAGCTTAAGGGAGAGCCTGAAAGGAAGGCATGTGTTATGGATTGAATTGTGTACCCCAAAGAGATAAGTTGAAATCCTAACCCTTGTACCTGTGCACATGGCCTTGTTTGGAAATAGGGTCTCTGAGGATGTTATCAGTTAAGTTAATATAAAGTCATACTAGAATAGAGTGGATCTTAATCCAATCTGAGTGGTGAGCTTATCAAAGAGAAGAGACAGAGAAGCAGAGGTACAATGGCCATGTGAAGATGCATCTACAAGTCAAGGAATTCCTTGGCCTACCAAAAGCTGGGAGAGACAAGAAAGGATCTTTCCCTAGAGACTTCAGAGGGGTGGTACAAATGATTTGCCCTTGACTATTAACCTAAAGGTTAGCTCAGCTGCTAACTGCAGGGTTGGTGGTTCAAATCCAAGCAGCAGCTCCATGGAAGAAAGGCCTGGAGATCTGCTTCCGTAAAGACTATTGTTATTGTTAGCTGCTGACAAGTCAATTCCAACTCACAGTGACCTCATGTGTGCAGAGTAGAAGTGCTTCATAGGGTTTTCAAGGCTGTGGCCTATTTGGAAGCAGACTGCCAGGCCTGTCTTCCAAGACATCTCTGGGTGGGTTTGAATCGCCAATATTTTGGCTAGTAGTGGAGCGCTTAACCATTACAGCCAAGAAAATTCCATGGAGCAGTTCTACTCTGTAACACATGGGGTTGTCATGAGTCAGAATGGACTTGATGGAAACGGGTTTGGTTTGGCATGGCATGGCTGCAACAATGGGTTCAAACATAGCGATGACTGTAAGGATGGTGGAGGACCGGGCAACTTTTCGTTCTGTTTTACACAAGGTCACTATGACCTGGAGCTGACTCGAAGACACCTAACAATAACATGGCCCAGATGATATGCTGATTTTGGACTTCTAGCCTTAAAACTGTGATACAATAAATTTCTGTTCTTATAAGCCACCTGGTTTGTGGTAGTTTATTAAGGCAGCCCTAGGAAACTAATACAGCACGTGAGCGGGAAAAGAAAAGGCCCAAGAAAGAAGAGAGGCTTATACCTTTACCTCAAAGGGATTAGATGAGCTGGGAAGAAGTGTTTTGTAGGAAAGAAGGAAAGAGTAAAGGAAGATAATGCGAAAAATAAAAGGCAGGGAGAATTGGAAGAGGAGACCAGAGACACTGGAGGTGTAGAGATCAATAGGAAGATTTCTCTAGGGCAAAGGATTCAAATTGAGCTATTTAAATAAGTACAATACATGGAAAGTATTTTCAGATCTTCAGTGGAGTGGGAAGTTACAGACTCTTAAAGCCAAAACTTCCTTTTTTTTTTTTTTTTTGTGGAAAGGTCTTCATTACATTCTTCTAATTCTGATCGAGTCTCCTTTTCATACCTTTCCTACTTTCTAAGTCCGCAACACTGACACTCAAAGAACAGTATTTCTTCAAGACCTCATAACAGGAAAAATGCTAGCCTTTTAAAATTACACTGCATTTTAACTATATATTAACTATATATTTAAGGGGTTTAACTATAGCTTGGAAATCTTTGGCTAATTCAGACTATTTCCCTCTTTCTCAGCTTATAAACAAGTTAAAATTCACTTCCACAGTTTTTAATTCATACCGAATATGTACAACTTTTCCTTAAACACCAGATGGTTAATTGCCAATAACTGCAATCATTTAAACATGTTTCAATTATTTTTTTTTTTAAATCTGATTTTTAAAAACAAATTAAGTTTGCCCTTAAAACTTGGTTTCACTAATGGGTTCAGTTAATGTAATGAGGCAAGTCACCAGTTTATAAACCCTGCAATATTCCAGAATATAATCCATGTCTTATAATTACACTGCTGCCTATTTTTCCCCTGACAAGTACTGCTATGACATTTCAAAAACTCATTTAATTCTTTGGCCATCTTTAATATTAAAACAAACAGACAAAAAGCTCTAACAGACAGGCAGGAACTTTCAACGCCCTTCTCTCAAAGTTGTTGTTGTTACTTGCTGCTGAGTTAATCTGGACTCATAGCGACCCCATGTGACAGAGTAGAAAGGCTCCATAGGGTTTTCTTGGTTGTAATTTTTCTGGTGGAAGGAGCTCTGGTGGCACAGTGGTTAAGCGCTTGACTGCTAACCAAAAGTTGGGTTTGAGCCCACCAGCCGCTCTGTGGGAGTTACAGCCTTGGAAATCCTATGGGGCAGTTCTACTCTGTCTTACAGGGTCACTAGCAGTCAGAATCGACTCCATGGCAATAGGTTTTTTTGGTTTTAGCCTTTCCAGAAGCACATTGCCAGGTCTTTCTCCTTTGGAGCCTCCGGGTGGGTTTGAACCACCAACCTTTCAGTTCTCAGCTGAACGCTTAACTGTTGTGACACCAGGGCTCTATTACTGTTGTTAGATACCTTAATAATTAAGGGTAAACTAAAAAAAAAAAAAAGATGTTTACATTCAACATAAACCAAAAACACCAAACCTGTTGCCACTGAGTCGATTCCAACCCTACAGGACAGAGTGAAACTGTCCCACAAGCTCCCCCAAGGAGCAGCTGGTGGATTCGAACTGCTGACCTTTTGGTTAGCAGCTGAGCTCTTAATACATTCAACATGGAAAGGTATTAATGATGTAGTAGTATAACAAACACAGTGTGATACTAATTTTGTACCAAATAGCAGCTGTAGTTCTCTCTGGGTGGTGACATTTTTATGAAGAATCTTAAATTTCTTTTTAATTTCCCAATTTTTTACAATGAGAAAATGTAAAAAAAAAAGCATACTTCAATTTCCCTGGGATGTTTGGCAGATCGTGAAAAGCACTGCTGTATCTGACAAGCTTCAAATACTTAGATCAGGGCTCCTGCAGGAGCCACTGTCTTGGTGTTTGCTCAGGTCTGGGTTTGTGCCCACATTCTCCCGATAGTCTTTGGAAGATTACTGATTAGGGGCTTCCTCCTCTTCAATATTTTACACATAACTTGGACCCTCTTTGCATCTGCTTTTTGGTAGTTTTTCTCTAGCTTTGACATCCCTGAACTTTTGGCTTTTAATGTGTTTGGATAAGCATTTTAGTTTCAGAAGACATTTGTTTTTCTGCTTGTACAGTCCCTAAAGATGCCATCTTTTTGTTCATCTGTGTTGGGATGATTTCTTATATTCTATGTAATTTCAAAATAATTTTCACTTTTGGGGAGTATTTTCAAAAGACAGATATTTCTCATGAGACCACACTTTTATCTGTTCTAATTATTGACCAGCCTCTCCAGATGTTTCTTCTCTGTCTCAAGAAATAGGGACTATTTCTTACATCCTGAATTCAGGATCAGGCATTGCCTTTCTTCCATTTACAGAACATGCTTCTTATCAGCTGGCTTAGGGGTTGTTTCTTTGATTCCTTATTGACTGGGCAGCTTCTCCCACTTCTCTTCCTGCAACTGTTGGCAGTCTCCTTGGGGAATGCCTTGGGAATCTTGGGTTCCAACAGTGGGCAAGAGAGCACACAAAGGCACACAAAAGTGTCTGTTCCTGCTGACAGAACAGCTTCAGTGGCTCCCGGTGTTCCTCACCCTGGAGTCCCTCGTCATTCAAGTGAAGAAAGTGAGGCTTGGCAACTGCAGCCCTCTTGTCCTGGGACAGAAAGTTCCCAGGCACTCAAGGCAGGAGAAACACTAGCGGGTGTTTGTTCTGTGCCTCCTCAGGAGACATAGTTGGCCTACACTCAGGGGTCACTGGAATGGTGAAGTATTCTTCATGGTCTCTCGTCTAAGATTCATTCAGGAACTGCCATTCTCAAATAAAAGGAATTTCTCAGGCGCAGATTTGACTTTCTGGCCCTGGAAACCTATACGTGGGATCTCAGGCACATCACATAACTTGTAGCTCTATTTCGTCTCTCCTTCCTTCAGACTCCATGTGGACAGAATGCTCTGCCTCTCTTTGTCAACTGTGCAAGACAGGATTTTCCACGTTTTTTTATACAAGATACACAATAATGAACATAGTATCTTTCAGATGGTTTCGTTTATTCTAACCTCCTTTTCTTGTTTTTCTAAAATATGAGTATTGCTTTGAGGATCTGCTTAACACCACACATAATAAAAATAAAAACCGAAACCAAACCAAACCTGTTGCCATCATTCCAACTCACAGCGACCCTAGAGGACAGAGTAGAACACAGGGTTTCCAAGAAGCAGCTGGTGGATTCAAACTGCCAACCCTTCAGGTTAGCAGCCACAGCTCTTAACCACTATGCCATCAGGGCTTCCCACATATAATAATGCCTAATATTTCAATAGAGCTTTATAGTTCACAAAACCCATTACGCCACTTAATGAATGATATGTGCATTTCTTGTCACCCTCTCACTCCCTTTTACAACCCTTCGAGAGTAGAAGCCAGTAACTTTCTCAAGCAACATTTCCTCCTTAGAATTTTGCGATTTTCCTATTCAACAGTAATATGGTTTAGGCCCTCTTATCCTCTTTTGGGCCTTCCCAACCCAGTTTTAATAAAAATTTACTACCAAGTACTTTGAAAATGTAAGTGATCACTAAATTTAATTCATCCTACAGGAAAATCTCATTAACTTGATATTGGCTAATTCAATTTAATGTCTCCTTCAAAGAAATTTCTCTTCACCAGATGATTTGATGAGTTTGCCTGCATAATAAACACAGTTAATGCACAATGTAAAAACTATCATGAAATTTGAACTAAAAATTTGGTTCAAAGACTTTAAGAATTGGTTTCTTTTGAAACAAACCTTAAAGATCTACCACTTGGGAATCAAGGATGTGTAAATGATCTAATTACTTAAAAAAAAAAAAGAAGACACTGTGTGGAGACTGAAATAAAAATACATATTTTAAAACTCTTTGTTATAGATTAAATTGTGTCTTCCAAAAATATGTGTTATAAATCCTAACCTCTATGACTGTGGTTACAATCTCATTTGGGAATGGGTTATCTTTGTTATGTTAACAAGGCAGGATTAATGTAGGGTATGTTTTGAGTGGAAACCCTGGTGGCATAGTGGTTAAGGGTTACATTTGCTAACCAAAAGGTCGGCAGTTTGAACGCACCAGGTGCTCCTTGGAAACTCTATGGGGCAGTTCTACTATGTCCTATAGGGTCACCTACGCGTCAGAATCATCTCGACGGCAATGGGTTTGGTTTTTTTTTTTTTTTTTTTGGTTATGTTTTCAGTCACTCTTACAAAGTATAAAAAAAGCAAATTAGGAAAAGCGAGCAAACAGAGATGTGGGAAGAGAGACTCCAAGCCACATGAAGATCATCCAGGAGCAGAAGCTCAGAAGAAACATGGACCTTTCTCCAGAGCCAACAGAGAGAGAAAGCCCTCCTAGAGCTGCCACCCTGAATTCAGATGACTTCTAGCCTACTAAAGTGTGAGAAAATAAATTTCTGTTAAAGCCACCCATTTGTGGTATTTCTATTACAGCAGCAGTAGATAACTAAGACAGTCTTTAACCACCATCTGTTAACAAGCGCACTATAACGTAATATTTTTTAAATTTAAAAAGTAATTTCTCCTTAAATTTTGGGTTAACAAATTCTTATGGTAATTATTTTAAGATTATGCCACTAATTGGTTATTTTAAATAAACACTGACAATTTGACTAAATCTATTTCCACAAATATTAAAGATTTTTAGAGATTTCAATAGCCTCATTATTAATGGTGTTACTTAAAAGGCAATGTCATTACATTGGTATAGGAAGAATTATAATGAAATGCAATTAATTGGCCTAATTCTTTTGCTCTCTAGGGATTTTTAAAATATTGAACATCACATTAAATATGTACATGGGGCTTGGAAATTGGTTTGTAGTAAAGATATTTTTTATCTGACCAGTAGTAAACTAATTTAGATCTCAGCTGAATATTTAAAATTAGCACATAGCTTGGTCTTCAACCTTACATGATCATAATGACCACTTACCAAGTTTCTGGCTCGGTCAACATTACTAAGTTTTCCAGATACTGCACTGTAAGTGTTTCCAATGGGTTTTTCAGCAGGGAGAGGAGGCGGGCTGTGTGGATCCTCATGTAAACCTGCAAAAACAGTAATTCATCAATAATTTCTGGTCTTTGGGGATTCCAAAGGATGAAATGTTTGCTACTTGATTACTCAGGAAAATGGCTATCAAGAAAGACCTTTACAAAGAATGGAGAGCTAAGCAAAAGAGAAAGAGCCCCTAGCAAACCCCAGGAAACTGATGGGTTAGTAGACATCAGTTAGTTTTACTGAATGTTTTACAGACAGCGAAAACAGTACAAAATAATTGCAAGAGCAGCTAGCATTTGTTGAGAACCTTCCAGGTGCCAGCCATTAAGTTAGGCACTTTATCCACATACATTTCTCCAACCAACATGTATGTGCTAGATCTGTGCTGTTCATTAGCGACCAGCCACATGTAGCAATTTTTTTTTTTTTGGTGGTGAAAATATATGCACCAAAATATCTGCCAACACAACTTCCACATTTACAACTCAATGACATTGGTTACATTTTTCATGTTGTGCCGCCATTATTGCTATCCTTTTCTAAAATATTCCACCACTGTTAACATAAACTATGCGCTCCAAACAAAAACTTATATATTTGCTTATTTCATATAAGTGAGATCATACAGTATTTGTCCTTTTGCAACTGACTTATTTCGCTCAGTATAATGTTTTCTAGGTTCATCCGTGTTGTGGCATGCATCAGAACTTCATTTCTCTTTAAGGCTGCGTAATACTCTATTGTGTATATAGACCATATTTTGTTTATCTGTTCATCTATTCCTGGATATTTAGGTTGTTTCCACCTTTTGGCTACGGTAAAATGTGCTGCAATGTACACTGGTGTACAGGCATATGTGGTGATTTAAACTTAAATTTTAATAAAAATTAAATAAAATTTAATTTTCAGTTCCTCAGTTACATGAACCACATTTCAAGTACTCAACAGCCACGTGTCTAATAGCTACCATATCTGACAGAACGGATAAAGAACATATCCATCTCCATAGAAAGTTCTATCAGACAGTGCTATGCTAGATAATATCCTACCCATTTTATAGATGAAGAAACTGAGGCTGAGAAAAAAATAAATGAACTACCCTATGCTAGTAATTGCCAGATCATTCTAATAAAGCATATTGCTTCTTAATAGGTGGTATATCCAACCCTCCCTCATCCAAATAATGAAATGTTTTCTAATTCATTAGCTCCAGATCAACAGGCTTAGTTACCCTTGATTTAACAAACCACATCCTTACTTCAGTGATAGGGCACCTCCAGCTTATTTTAAAAAGAAGAAAACAAAGATGACTAGATTTAATTAGTGACAGCTAATTAAAATCTGCGTGCAAAAATACGGGAAAAGAGGATGACTGTGACATGCTGAAGCTGCCTTTTCCACACTATTTGACTTAGGCATTGAAAAGAAATGAGAATTCTTCTCTTTCTTTCAAATGAACATCCCTTGCTTCCATTTCACATGAAAAACCTACAACAAGAGGATGATTTGTTGGGGCTTCCTGTTTTAGCCATAGACAGGAAAACACTCTCAAAGGGAGGAAAATGCTCAGGCCAGCTATTAGGAAGGCGATGATGTAGGCAGGTGTTCTTAGTGAGAGGCAGGGCTGCTCTGGGAATTAAGACACACAGAGACATCCCAACTCAGTTGCCATCTTGAAGACTTTCTCTGTGTTGCAGTTTCCTTATTTTTATAAGGAATAATGAATCATTTGGGCATAACGTTATTGTGACAAATACTGAAGCATATAAAGGTAACAATATGAAAGCAGAGAGGAAATAACTTCATGGCAGGAAGGGGTATAGGGAGTACCTGGTGTGTGTGTGTGGGAGGGAAGCAGAAGGGGGTTTCCAATTTTAAACAGTGTGAACAGGGAAGGACTTACTGAGAAAAGTGGCATTTGAACAAAGACCTGAAGGAACTGTGGGGGAGGGAGCCATGCAGATATCTGGGAAAAGGATAGTCCAGGTAGAAGGAACAGGTACCAAGAGAAAGGAGCCAGACTGTTCAAAGAACAGCCAAGACTGGAGCAAAAGAGAAAGAAGGAAACCAAAGACTCAGAGAAGTTACTAGTCTACAGGACTAATAGTCTACACTAACCACAGCCTCACCTACCTTGAGAGAAGAACTAGATGGTGCCCAGCTATTACTACCAACAGTTCCGACCAGGGACATGATAGATGGTCCCAGACAGAATGGGGGAAAAATGGGAGAACAAAACTCGAATTCCTAAAAAAGTTCAGACTTACTGGAATGATAGAGACTAGAAGAACCCTTGAGATTATCTCCCTGGAACACCCTTTAAACTTAGAACTCAAACTACTCCCAGAGGTCACCTATCAGCCAAAAGACAAAGTGGCTCATAAAATAAATAATAACACCCATGAGTACTGTGCTCCTCTAAACAATCATCTAAATGAGACCTAGAGGTCAACATGTACCCTAGACCAAAGATGAGAAGGTAAGGGGGACAAGGAAGCTAGATTAATGGATCAGAACCACCAGAGTAGAAATAATGAGAGTGCTGACACACTGTGAAATGTCACTGAATAGTATGTATAGAAATGGTTAAATGAGAACCTAATTTGCTATGTATTATTTTCTCCAAAATCTCCAATTTTATTTTTTTAAGAAAAAGGAACAGCCAAGAGTTTTACATCACAAAGCTGTTCCTTCCATCTCTTGCCCCTTCCTAGTTCTCAGACACTAGAAGTCACATTCTTTGTCCTCCACAGCATAGATGTATTGCTTAGTAATTGTAATAATAAAACTCTAGGGAACAGGTTTTTGGTATAAATAGAAATAACTCTCTAAAAACTGTTTTGGCACCTCAGTCTTCTCACATCTAGCAGTAGAGATGCAACTTTCAAATGGCTTCTGGAGCTCTGTCAGGATAACAATTAAAGGTACTCCCTCAGTATATCCTTTCAGGATTTCAGGAGAATTAATCCAGCTTACAGGTGTGCAGAAGAGTTGATACAGCAGGCCTGAGACTGCTATTCTTTGAAAGGTCTTCTAAGGTTGGCCTTTGGATAATGTCTGTGAATTGGATTTTGGACGCTCCCACCATTCTCAGAACTGATAAGAGTGGCTCACTGTGCTTAAAGTGTTTGGGCAAACAATGTGGTTTATGCTGAACACCTGCTTTCCTTCTGGGAGTCTGGAATTTTGTAACATGTCTGGCAGGGTGCCTACATAAGAAGCCACTAATAAAACATTCTGAGTACTGAATTGCTAATGAGCTTCCCTGGTTGACAATAATTCACACACGTTGTCACAACTTGTTGCTGGGGGAATGAAGCGTGTCCTGTGTGATTCCACTGGGAGAGAACTCTTGGAAGCTTGTGTCTGGTTTCTTCCAGACTTTGCTTTGTGCACCTTTTCCCTCTGCAGATTTTGCTGTGTATCCTTTTGCTGAATAAATCATAATCATGAGAATATCTATATGCTGAGTCCTCCTAGTGAATCACCAAACCTGGGGAACTCCGACACAACAGGAGAGCAAATTTATGTGCAGAAGTTGTATTACTTAAAACCCACACGAGCTTCTGACAGTATTTATTGCTGTATCTCACTATGCCTGCTAAAATCCAGAATACTCAACAAGGTTAAGAGCAGAGAGGCAAGCAACTGCTCATATGTCAAAGAACCAAATAAGCTATCATCTCACTGATGTGTGAGCTACATAATTCTGTCAAAAAAAACACCACTGGTTGTTTAACCTAATCTACCGTATGACCTCCTAAGACAAGAGAACCCATCAGAACTTGGTGCCCTTGACTTTTTTCTCCTGTTTGTTCTTCACAGCAACTGAGTTCAATCTTCTTGATACTTGCCTGGGAACCAACAGTTAATAACAGACTAAAATCAATATGATCCTTCTTGGTATACTTTATAAAGAAACCAAACCCTTAAAATAAAGCAATTATTATATGACATTCAGGGTAGGCCTGCAATACAACTCTGGGTTGCTATAGGTGAAGCACTGAAACACTGGTGGTACTGTTGAGGGGAATGGAGTAGGCAGATTCTCTTGTTAGACAAGGGTGCATCTGGGTTGTGCAAAGGCACTGCAGGGATAAATGCAACCAGAGGCCCGTGGAGAAAGTTGTGTGATCACTACAAGCGATACCCAGCAACTGCCATGGAATCTACCACCACCACACACACACAAACACACACATACACAATTTTTAATTATCTCTGGGAAGTAAAAAAAAAAAAAAAAGAAAAAAAAACTAGTTCTGTCCTCTTTGTTTCTTCCTGACAAGAAGTATCTGATTTCTTTTCGAAAAGCTTAAAGCTCCTACAAAATTTCATTTATTGTACCATCAAGAAAATCATATAAAGAAGTATATCAAAATGTAATGTTACACTAATTTTGAAAATATTTTTGTATCTTGTTATGTTTTTAAAGTTTTTGGTTAATGCTCTTCACACAATTCATACATAAGCATATTTGGATCATACTGACTGGAGAAACATACTCCTGACAATACACAACCTCATTTGCTATTAGTTTTAACTACTTCCCTGCCAAAGCTTTACCTGCAGCATTAACATGGGACACTACAGTTGTTCTGAGTGGCAGCCTCCTTTTCTCTTTGCCTAAATACAACCTTAAAGAGAAATGAAATCCAATTTACTGTACTAAGTCTTTAAAGAATTAGTTCTTTATGTTCTTAAATGTTCTTGACCACGAATAATGATGTGGCAGATTAGACATAAATTCAAAAGCCGACACTGATAAATTAGCATATATTCCTCCCAGGTTCTTGGAGAGGCAAATAATGAAGTGGAGAGGCGCTTACATTTTCCTGGTTTGGCTGGAATTCTAATCACAGTGGGCTTCCTGGTGGATGCTGGTTGAACTGCTGGTTCCTTTGTTGGTTCTGTTTTTGTGGGGAGCTGAAAGGGATCTAATGAAAAACACAGTTTATTTTGCATGTTTTAGTTAACACGGACACAAACAAAAAGCCTCATTCTTAATTGAAGAGTCACATTTTTCATGCCCTAGGGAAAACTGTTCATGGATAAACAAAATCTCAGTTTGCAGAGACAAAAACAAAGTTGGAGCTCATGAGAGGAAATAACTTAGAGCTCTGTAAATAATTCACACAGCTTTTCTTTCTCTCTGACGAGAAAGATCCAGGGCAATCTTGAATTATGTAGAAGCTATCTTTCATGGGTGTGCAGTCATTTCTTAAGTGTTTGCCTGAAAATGAGGGGCAATTGGAACAAAAAGCCAATTGTCCCCCATTTTGAAGCCTCCCAGATACCCCAGGAAGGAAGGACTCCCTTTTCCTTACGTCCCTTGTGCCTGTACTATAAGACTCAACTTCAGACTCGCCAGTGGCCCTGGTCCTACTCAGCACGGCACAGGTGCTTAGCAGTCTCAGATTGAGTGGTTCAGTAAAATTACACTTCCATACCATGAAAACGAAAAGCATCTTATCCCAGAAATAACACATCTCTCTTCAAATATTTAATTTTGGGGCAAGGATAGATTTCTCAATCTTAACTGACTTGTTTAAAATGGACAGTATATGCTTAGAGAAAGTATTTTAAACAAAAGCATAACTACCGAACTTTGTTACTGAAAGAAATTGTCTTTTTTCTTTAATGTAGTACTAGGAATACATCAATGAACAAAACAAAGATCTCTGTCCTCATGGAGTTTATGTTCCAGTGGGGAGATGGAGACAATAAACAATAAATATAATTGTTGTTAGGTGCCGTCGAGTCGATTCCGACTCATAGCAACCCTACAGGACAGAGCAGAATTGCCCCATAGGGTTTCCAAGGAGCAGCTGGTGGATTCGAACTGCTGATCTTTTGGTTAACAGCCAAACTCTTAACCACTGTGCCATCAGGGCTCCATAAACATAATAGGCAAGTGCTTTATGTAGTATGTTAGGAGGTGAGAAGTACTGTGGAAAAAGGAAAGTGCAGAGCAGGGTGAGAAGTCTCAGGAGTGGGCGAAAGGGAGGCAGATTACAGGAGTGTGGCAGGGGCTGGGTAGTGTCCATTAACGATACTGTTTGGCTGTTTTTCCAACAACTGAACCGTAAGTATTCTAATAGTTATTCCAATTTGAGTAATGTAACCTGGACTTCAGGAAACAGCAATGCCAATACATAAAAAGGGGTAGTTATGTTAAAGACCACAGGAGCCCTGGCAGCAAAATGGTTAAGTGCTCGGATGCTAACCAAAAGGTTGGTGATTTGAACCAACTCTGCGGCTCTGGGAGTGAAAAGACCTGGTGATCTGCTCCCATAAGGATTATAGCCTAGAAAACCCTATGGGGCAGTTCTACTCTGTCATATGGGGTCACTATGACTCAAAATCGACTCGGTAGCACCTAACAACAACAAAAACATGTTAAAGGCCAATATTGCAAATATTACCAAATCTGATCTCCCCAAATGGTTTCTGTATTATAAATAATATTAGTCAAAATGAGAGAATTTGAAGACCCCCATATATCTTGGCATACATTTTATTCAAACACAGAAACATGGTATCTTTCTTTCTGTGCTTATCTTTCCTTTCTGTTCATCTCTTTCCCTGCCATTGCCTCTGCTTGGCCTCCTTAGCCCTTGTTGGACCCCCTGACCTCCGAGGAATCTTCAGGTCACGTCTTCCCTGCTGCTTCAGAGACTTGACCCTCTAGCCCCTTCTCTAAGGGCTCAGTCCTTTCTGCTGGAAAAAAGACCCAAAATTCAAGAAAAGGATTAAGGCTGATAATGGTTCACTGTGTTCCACCTGTCAAGTGGCATTTCTGCTTTGACAGTTGCTTTGGTACCTATTATCTGTTGGTTATCGGTACTAGTTATTAGTTGATAATGTTTTTGGAGGGGTATGGAGGGGGGAGGAGTTCCTGGGTGGTGCAATTGGTTAAGCGCTCGACTATTAGCTTAAAGCCACCCAGAGGCACCTCAAAAGACAGGCCTGGCAATCTGCTTCCGAAAAGTCACAGCCATGGAAACCTTATAGAGCAGTTCTACTCTGCACACATGGGGTCACCATGAGTCAGAAATGACTCCATGGCAACTACAGCAACAATGTGAAGAGGGAAGAGAATCATGAACATGAAGTGACTTAAATTGTTTTCCAACTCATATTAAATTCTGGACCAATGTGTGGCGCAATGGTTAAAGCGTTTGTCTGCTAACCAGAAGGTCAGCAGTTCAAATCTACCAGCCGCTCCTTGGAAACCCTACAGGGCAGTTCTACTCTGTCCTATAGGGTCACTATGAGTTAGAATCGACTCGACGGCAATGGGTTTCTTTCTTTCTTTTTTTTAATACCACCTACACTCTGTCTCTGATAGCCCAGGAGTGAGGGCATGGACAAGGTAGGCTGAAAAGACAAAAAAGACTAATCAGCGCCCCTGAGTGGTGGGGCACAGGGATGTTCACCACGTGCCTGCTGTGGGAGAGTTGGCCTCAGGAAACCCTGCCCCAAATCCTGCACACAGTGTGGGCAGATTGCACCTATGTTGTTAAAGGTGGTCCAGTCATTTAGCTTGAAACCTGAAGGATTTAAATCAAAGTAGAATCTATACTACTTATATACAAAATGGGGCCAGTGGTGGTTGAGTGGTAGAATTCTCGCCTTCCATGCAGGAGACCTGGTTGGATTCCCGGCCAATACACCTCAGGCACAGCCACCACGCTTCTCTCAGTGGAGGCTTGCACGTTGCTATGATACTGAACAGGTTTCAGTGGAGCTTTTAGACTAAGATGGATTAGGAAGAAAGGCCTGGTGATCTACTTCTAAAGTCAGCCAGTTAAAACCTGTGCATCGCAACAGTCTGATCCACAACCAATCACGGAGATGGAGCAGGACTGAGCAGCATTTTGTTCCTTTGTGCATGAGGTCGCCATGAATAAGGGGCCAACTCCATGGCACCTAACAATATACAAGCGTTCAAAGCATTCTAACTACATTATGCCCACACACTCTCTCTTTTTTGGTCTTTTATTTTTAATACCATTAAAACCAAAACTCATTGCTGTCGAGTCGATTCCGATGCATAGCGAGCTACAGCCATTAGCTAGCTGGTCTTTAGTCTTCTATGAAAATCCCTGGAAATTTGTTTTTCTCTTTCTCAATACAGTGAGGAAAAGAAGTCTTGGTGTCCTACCACTCGGGGCTGTTGGGCAGCAGTGGTCTGTTTAATCATCTGCTCTGGCTGTGAGTCCAATGAGCAGCACGTGTGCTCCTCCGGCTGTGTTGTGGCACAGCCGTGAGTCACACAGGAGTGCGGGTTTGTGGGGGATTTGTGGGGAGGACAGGTGCAGTACTTCAGTGAGAATGTGGAGCCAGAAGCCTGTTTTCCATCGTGATGATGATGGGCACGTCTCTCCCCAGCAACACAGTCTGAAGTTTATTTCTTATGTCTTTCCATGAAAGGTTTTCTCCCCCCACAACAGAAACAACTGGGCATTGTCTAAAGCAAGGATGGCACACTATGTTTTCCAATGCTATCTCTGGCACTGCCAGGTCACTGTGGGTCAGAATCGACTCGATGGCAATGGGTTTTTTGGTTAGGTAGGAAACTGGATAATTGGTAATGGTTACAACTTTAAACTTTCATAACCTTTGACCCAGTAATCCCACTTTGGAAAATTTATTCTACAGAAATAAAGACAATAGTAGGCGTGAAAATGTTTATGAGAATGTTTACTTCAGCATATTTTTGTAATGGTAAAATTAATAAGTAAAATAAAGATGAAACAATATGAATGTCTATCAATAGGAAAAACGTGGACTCAACTGTGATGCACTCATATGAGGGAATTTGGGGCAGACATGAGGAAACAATGAGTTAGACTTCCACCTCCAAAGCCTAAGGGGGAAAAAAGAACCTGATTGCTGTTGTGTTGATTTTGACATATGGCAACCCCACATGCTACAGAGTAGAACTTGCTCCATGGGGTTTCTTGGCTGTAAATTTTATGGAAGCAGACTGCCAAGCTTTTCTTCCACAGTGCTGCTGGGTGGGTTCAAACCACCAACTTTTGGTTAGTAGTCTGTGTCACCCAAGGACTGACCACAAAATAAAGAGAAGTCCACAAAATCTCACTGTTAAATGCAAAACACACACTGCTGAGTAACGGGTAGAGGATGATAAAAAATTTTTTTGTAAAAACTGGAAAAAAGTCCACATATGTATATATGTTTGTAAGCTTCAGTTTGGCATATAAAGTGTAAAAGGTTACACACAACAATGTTCACAGTGGTCACTGTGGAGACTGGGATGGACTGGAGGGATATTAACATTTTTCTTGTTCTTCCTTTACTAAATCTCTGTATTGTCTGACTTGCTACCACAAATAAGTTACTTTTGTAACAAAAACAATCCAATAAAATAAATTCAATCATAAAAAAGTTACAATACGCCCTGCTAAACAAGTCAAAATAAAAATCACTTAAACATAAAGAAAAAATGAAAATTCTTATCTCTTTTGTTGCTTTGTCAAGGCAATAATGGTTCTACAATTTTGCATAAAATGACTAGAAAAATTAAAGCTTTTTTTGATACCATTCCCCAGTGATTCTATTTAATAGGAAAAAACGCAGACACGTTTCTGAATTTGTCTAACTTAAACCTATTTAGTTAATCATCACTGGCTTCTACTTTGTAACCTTGAATAATATAACTGTTTAGAAAAATCACTCATTATTTTACTATTTTTTAATTTCTATTCATCACCAGGCTAAGAATCACTGGGGGAGGCATCTCTTTTTCTTAGGCAAAGACTGCAAGAGAGAACCCTCCCAGTTTATTTCAGCCTCATTCTGCTTATGATCGGCTCTTCAAAGAAAGATGACTCACTAATTAATTATTTTGTAAGAGGTAATGCTGGCACGTGGTCTGCAATTCTGACGGGATCCATAGTAGTTGTGGTTGTTAGCTGCCGCTGAGTCAGCCCCAACTCATGGCGACCTTACGTAGAACAGAACAAAACGTTGCCTGGTTGCCTGGTTCTGCTCCATCTTCATTACCTTTGATATTGTTTGAGCCCATCATTGTGGCTACGGTGTCAGCGCATCTCATTGATGTACTAGAGTTTATTTAAGCAGCCCATTTAAGGTTATTTCCAGTATTCCACAGTGGGAGTCCTTAATCTGTGGCCCAAAATGGCTCCCTGAAGCTCTGGAAATTGTATCTTGAATTGTGCACACATGCATGTGCCCAGTGCTATTTTCAGGGGAGATGAAAGTTTTGCAGGCTGCATCAGACTCTGAAAAGGGTCTGAGACCCAGAAACGGTTAAGAACCTCAGCGCCCTAGTTCATCTACCACATACCCTTTGCTCTTGCTTCTACAAAGACAAAAAAACAAAAAACAAACACCCACAAAGCATCTCCAAGAGAATCTCCTACCCAAATCTAAGGAAAGTCAATGGCATTTCTCCCAAAGGAAGGTCAATGGCATTTCTCCCTACTTTTATTTGCCATGTTTATTCTACTTTCCTTCCAGCACCTCACACCAACAACAATTATTCTACACCTGCTGCCAAGCAAGCAGGTCTCCCTACACCTCTATCCGCACGGTCTTCATTACCGGGCGGAGAAAAACATTACCGGGCTGATGATAAAGCAGTTCTCTGCCCATTACCTGTCCCTAATAATATGCTTGTCATCATAATTAGTTTCACCATCCCTGGCTTGCCTTCTGTTATTTCTTTTCCTTGAGTTCTGTTAATAGCAGAAATTGGCTGCTAAACTATTATTCTAGTCTGTGTAATGGGGCTGACAGCAGACGCATTCTGCTTTTTCTTTGACAACTGGGTATGATTTGTAAAGGTGTGAAGAATTGCTAACACTTCTCAGCTCCATTACATTAACCTGGAAGGCATTCCACTCAAGAACTGAATCCAATATTAAATTGCCTGTTTTATGAGTTTTCCTTTAATAATTTTTCTAATCTTTACAATGTTTTCATAGCTTCAGTATTTTCTGAGATTAATAAGGCAACTTCATTTCATGAACACCGTTTTACTAGATTTTCTTTATATGTGAGGGACAGGGAAAAGGACGATGTATTTGTGATTGTCTCTCCTTTCTCCTGTATTCTAGTTTCTGGCTGATGTCTGGATGATTAGGCAAAGCTTCATAAGGAGATTACTGTCTTTTATTTACAAAGACAATGCTGTTGATACATGATCAAAAAAATCACCAAGCCCCAAAGCAAATCAATAAACAAAACCAAAAACACACGAAAATTCCTCCTCATGAAGAGGGTTTAGAGGTGATCCTGAAGGCCCCTGGAGGACAACAGGCAGGGGCGTGACAAGGTCCAGTGTGCACTCTAGAAAAATCCCTTGGGTAGGCACAGTGTGAAGGATGATGGGTCTGAGGCAGAAGTAAGGGCCAATTTAGGAGGCCACTGCAGTAATCTGGGCAGGAGATAAAAAGGCTTAAGTGGGGCAGTAGCAGGAGGGATGGAAACAAAAGGCAGATCCAAGAACTGCTCAGAAGATAAAACCAGCAGGAGTTGGTAACTAATTGGATGTGAAGGGCAAGAAGTAACTATAATAAATAAAGAAAACAGTTGCCATTGAATAGACTCCAACTCATGGTGACCTCATGTGTGTTAGAATAGAGCTATGCTCCACAGGGTTTTCAATGGCTGATTTTTCACAAGTAGATGACCAGGCTTTCCTTTCAAGATGCCTGTGGGTGGACTCGAACCTCCAACCATTACAGTTAGCAGCTGAGTGAGCTAACCCTTTGCACTACCCAGGGACTCCAACAATAATAAAAAAAAAACCCAAACCAAACTAGTTGCCGTTGAGTTGACTGCAATGCATGGCGACCTCGTGTGTAAGAGAACTATGCTCCATAGGGTTTTCAATGGCTAATTTTTTGGAAGTAGACCACCAGGCCTTTCTTCTGAGGCACCTCTGGGTGGACTTGAACCTCCAACCTTTTGGTTAGTAGCTGAGTGAGTTAACCCTTTACACTACTCAGGGACTCCAACCATAATAAAAACAAAAATGAAACCAAACCAGTTGCCATTGAGTCGATTCCAACTCATGGCAACCCCACATGTTACACAGCAGAACTGTGATCCATAGAGTTTTCAATGGCTGATTTTTTGTAAGTAGATCACCAGGTCTTTCTTCTGAGGCACCTTTGGATGGACTCGAACCTCCAACCCGTCAGTTAGCAGCCAAGCGTGTTAACTGTTTACCCCAACCAGGGACTCTAACCATGATAACTACTACTGAATGAGCAGTTACTGTGTTTCAGACAATATGATAGGGCTTTCCTGCATGATCACATTTATTCCTTGCAACATCTATGAGGAGTATTATTATCATGTTTTACAGATAAGAAACTAAGGCACTGTGAGGTTAAGTTAAACAGCTCAAGGTCTTCCAGCAACTAAGAGGTAGACCCTGGCTTGTCTGACTCCAAGTCCAAGCAGCTAGTCACTGTGTGACAAGGTAGGGAGACTTGAGAGTGATCTCTAGGTTTCCCTAGGGATGTCTGGATGTGTGATGTGTGATGGTGTCATCAAGTGAGGTGCAGAAGGAGAAGCAAGTTTGGAAAGAAGATAAAATGCTCATTCAGTATAACCCCATAGTCAAGAGCAATGATTAAAGTCAGGTGGGGCAAGTAAATTACACATTTTGCTAAAAGACTGCCCCCATAATTAAATGTGGTGCAATGAGGTGGTAGAAATAAGAAAAGGCTGAGCACGAAGCATGAAACTGTATTCATGTTGAATGTGTATTGTTGACTTTCCTTTCTGAAGATGACTGTAATTATCTGCTTGTTGACACAGAATAAATCCTCAGTAATTACCTAACCAAGTTTTCATCCCCATAGACTCTAGTAGGTGATATATCTTTGGCCAGTGCCATTTCCACCCCCGTTCCTACTGTTTGCTGCTGTTGGATTTACCCCTCCTTGTCCTACCCTGAACCTTTTAACACCAAAACAAAAAAAGGTTTAAATAAGAAAATGAAATTAACAAAGACTTGAAAAGTGGACAAGAGGTGTGTCTTTTTAGTTTACAAGCTACAGCCAGTTACAATATTATGTGCCTGAAAAATATTTAATAAATATTTGCTGTCATTTAAAACACAACTGTGCTTTGAAGACTTTCGTTTTGAAATCACAAAGCTTGTACCATTTTGATCCATGTTAAACATCTATAAGATGACAGTTAACCTTTTGAAAATACTACTAAGCTTACATGTTCACAAATTCTACTCCAAATACATAAACAGCAGTAAAAGGAATCTTATCAATGACAAAGAGACCAGCTTAGTTTGACAAATCAAAGATAAGCTTCATCATCTCACCCTCCATCTGCCTCTTGGGAAATTTAATTGTCCTCATCTTGGCAGCAAACCCACAGCACTGTATTTTATTTACAAAACCTTGCATTCCCCAGGGAAGATGTTCCCTGAAGATTACAGAAAAAAATGGTTGCAATATATGGCTAGGTCCTCCCTCCCTGCATTGCTCTTGCCAGAGTACTCCCCCACCCCCGCCCCAGGGCTGGCCCTGTTCCTGGCACTGGGGGTGGGGTAGGGCTGGATCAACCTGAGGAGTCTCTCAGGGGCCACTGTATGACTTCTCATGTGAGAGGGATTGAATTGTGTCCCCCCAAAAGTTATGTTGAAGTCCTAACCCCTGTACCTGTGAATGCGACTCTATTTGGAAATAGGGGTTTTCTTTTGTTAGGTTAAGGTTTTGTTAGGTTAAGGGAATACTGGAATAGGGTGGGCCTTAAACCTCATCCTCTTAGTGATGTCATAAAAAGAACAACACACTTGTAGCGCAAGAAGCCAAGTGAAGAAGGAGGCAGATGAATCTACAAGCCCAGGACTGCCAAGGATTGCCAGCAGCTACTAGAAGCTGAAAGAGACAAGGAAGAAACTTCCTCTACAACCGACAAGCTGAATTCGGATCTCTAGCCTCCAGAACTATGAAACAATAAATTCTTGTTCTTTAAAACCACCCAGTTGTAGTACTTGTGTTGCAGCAGCACTAGGTAACTGTGTGAGAGCGCCAAAATGGAGGCACTTTACTAGAATCAGAATGACTGGCCTAGGCCTTGAAGCCCCACTCCATCTTAGCTTTTGCTTATCTCCCCTGTAACCATTAACCTTTAGACAGACTCAAGTTCATAACAAAGGAAAGGTTTTTCTCTGTGGTTAAACTAAAGATATGGGAAGAATGTTCTAAGGGGGGGTCTTGAGGCAAGACCCTTATCAGAAATCCCTTTGAACTAGCAGCCCTCAGGAAATGTTTCACCCAAAACAAGCTATTTTTTTAACAGAATGTTCTTAGAAAGATGTCTTACAATTACCTTGTGACACCCTGTAACCCCCTACTACTTAGTCTATGATTTAGGAAACTAGTCAATCCAAATAGCTCACTTATGTGTTTCCAACCAACTGCTGTAAAGCCCCCACTTAGAGTTGTCCTGCCTCCTGCTTCCTGGTTTTACCTCATAAATATGCCTCTGCAACTCCACCATTTTAGAGCATTTGGTTTCACTTTGTGAGATCAGACATGTCCAGTTTCGAACTGTTTTGAACCTTCAATAAATCTCTTTACTTTTATTTTAACAGAGTATGCGTTCTTACTCCTGAACATTACTAAGACACCATCTTGAGAAGCTTCCCCTTACATGCTCCTAACGGAACATGCCACCAATGCCCTGGATCCTTTCGATGTGAAACCTGAATTTCCAATTGCCCCAGACTGCTTTTTCCTGGCTTCTATAACAGTAATTGAGGAGCCCTGTTGGCACAGTGGTTAAGGGCTTGGCTGCTAATCAAAAGGCTGGTGGTTCAAACCCACCAGCTGTTCCAGAGGAGAGAGATGTGGCAGTTTGCTTCCATAAAGATTATAGCCTATGGGGCAATTCTACTCCATCACATGGGGTGGCAATCAACTCAACAGCAATGAGTTGTAACACTAAGAAATGAATTAAATACAAATTTCCAACTTTTGCATTTCTGTATTTACTCTGTCTTTCTGCTCTGTGCAGGTTTCCCCTTTTCTCTCGGTCTTATCTCCCCCACCTAATACTTTCCTTTCCCTCTGTCTCAATCCCCCAGCCAGTGCCATGTTTCTATCTCTCTCTGTTCCTCCATATCTGTCCATTCATCCACACATAGCACACACGTGCACGCACACACACACCTCAATAACTCATGTACTGAAAACTAAAACAGTAAGTACCATTTACAATACCCTGTGATGAAGTGCTGGAGGCGCAGTGGTTAAGAGCTTAGGCTGCTAACCAAAAGGTTGGCAGTTTAAATCCACCAGTTGCTCCTTGAAAACCCTATGGGGCAGTTCTACTCTGTCCTATAGGGTCGCTATGAGTTGGAATCGACTCCACAGCAATGGTTTTTTTAGTTTATGATGAGTTTAGATTCCCCTCTACTTCTGATTTTTACTCACCCAGAACTATCTCTGAACTGGTAGAGTCTTCAGCCAGGTTCCCTGATGGGACGGGTAAAACATCATCATCAAAGCTGATAAGATCGATGTCTCCTGGGGGTGTGCTTTGCAGAACTGGAACTGGGGGGTTGGTAAGAGGCCCTTCTCCCAGTGACCTGAACGCTTTGGTTTGTGATGCCACTGAGAGTCGGGGAGGAACAGTGACTGGTTTTAGTAAAGCACAGGTGGGGTTTTCTGAGGAAACCGATTTCTTGAGCAACAAAGGCCGTGGAGCAGGAGTTGGGACTTTCTTCCCACCGTTAGGGCCCTCGGCCATGGGCCCTCCTCCCAGAATCTCATGATTAACGCTTCGTATAAGGCCAGGATTTGGTTTCTTTGGCAATTCAGGTTTGGTTACTGGGATGCTTCCTGCTTCTTGAGGTGAAGGGCGTGGGACAAGCCCTTCCCGGGAGGCCACGTTGAGCCTGTTTTCTGCCCAGAAGTCCCATTCTCCAGAAGCTCTGTTAGCAGCTGGCTTGGGAGCCACGGAGGGTTTCCCTGAGGAAACAGGAGGCCTTGGGGGGACTGTGCGGGGAACAATTTCTGGTTTCTTGCGCAGTCCTGAGGTTTCTGTATTTGTCTGACCCTCAAATGCTTTGACTCTTGAGACAATACTATTTTGGCTTCGTTCTGTGTTCATAATGTTCATCACTGCCTGGCTGTCCAAGTCGTTGGTATTGTCCAACAGAGACTGGGGCCGGCTTGGGGAAGATGCCTCTTCTGTGGCCGTGACACTAATCCTCTGGTGACTTTGCTCTTTAATGGGAGTATTTCTGGTGACTGGTCTGAGGTTGCTTTTTGTTCTTGGCCTTGGCACTGGACATTTTGTAGTGCTGGAGATTCCTGGACACTTCTGTTCCCTGGAAATATCAAAGACTATTAAAGGTGCCACATGTGTTGGAATATCACTGGGTGAGACCACTGGGGAAGGCTGAAGAGGCTTGAGAGGTGCCTGTAGTGCTGACAAGACCAAAAGGACAAAAAGAAATTGCAATGTTATAATTTAAAAGAAAGAAAAACAAAACAAAACATAGGAGATAAGTATATTCTCTTAACATACATGTGGGTTAAACGGATGTTGATTTCCTTTAATAGTAAAAAGTAATTCTAGAGTTATAGGGGAAATGTTTATACTGAGCTTCCTGCAGGAGTATTCTTCAAGTTATATTTGTTCATATAACAAATATTCATTATATAATATTTTAAAACACCATTAAATTTCTGATTCTCACTAGATTTATCATATAGGCCATTTCTCCTTGGTTGTCAAAATTCCAACATTTCTTGTTTTACTTTTCTAAAGTAACTTATTCTCATCTCTGCTGCCCTAACACAAAGCTCTTTGAAAGCCTAACGGGACAATCACCCTTCGCATCTTAACAAATTTTAGTTGCTAAACATAACGTCCTTCTCAATGGGAACAGAGGGCATCAGAGTTAAACAGACGATGCTTTTGTTTTATGAACTTGGGTGAGCCCAGGTGGTTGGGGCTATGACTCGTGAGAATGATCTATTATGATAATCATGGCATACCCAAATAAAGAACACACACAGTGATCATGCTGACTGGGAAGCAGAGTCCAATGAATTATGCACAAATTGCAAATTATGTTAAAGGCTGGAAGTCTACTGATTACTTCCCTAGATGTATGTCAGGATCAGGAAGGACAAGTTACTTGCATTACTTTGAGGCAGGTGGTTGTCTATTTCTTCTGAAAAGTCCGTCTGAGTTGCAGAAGTAACAGTGTGCCTTGGAGCGGCAGCAGCATTATTATTATTTGTAGTGTTAACATGAACTTGGTTGATTTCTTTTATGACTTGCTCATAAGAAGGCGGGAGCTACAAAATAAAGAATGCAGATTTTAGACATCTTCTGGCAAATGGCCAAGGTGCTCGTAAGTCTCACTGTTCTTATCTTTGAATTTTATTTTAAAAATAAAATGGAAAGAGATAATGTGATGTTTATTCACCTCAGCAGGAACCAATTCACTGGGCCTCCACAGGCCTGCAGAAGAAGGTGGGGGAAACCCCAATCCTCGGGGAGGGGCTCCCGGGAACCAAGAGGCCGGCCTCAGCGGCTCAGCTGCCACGATGGTGATCTCTGGGCGCCTGCAAACAGAAGCCTCAGTGAGGTACTACTGCAGGTTGGAAACAAGCTATTGCCTATCTGCAAATGCTCGAAGATTTATAAAACCACCATCACTCACAAAAGTAATGTAAGAACTGCCGCATTCATAGAAATGACCTGTCCAGCCCTGGCTGTCTCTAACAGCGCACCTAGACAGGCTTCAAGGGGGCAAATGGCAGTCATCCTCTAAGACCTTGACCTCAAAAAGTTAGAAATGTACCCTGAGTATACTTAGCCCTGCCTGGGTTGATAAGGATAAGGACTAATCACCAATTGTCAGCTGTTGTCAATTCGACTCATGGCAACCCCACATGTGCAGAGTAGAACAGCTCCACAGGGTTTCCAAGGCTGTGATCTTTCAGAAGCAGATTGCCAGGTCTTTCTTCCGAGAAACCTCTGGGTAGGTTTGAACTGTCAACCTTTCAGTTATTAATTGAGCGCTTAACCATTTGCACCACCCAGGGGCTCCTACAGACTAATTTAGGCCCATATAATCTTCTCTTTCCAGGATCCTGTTCTCTGGCCTACAGCACAAACACGAATATATCCTAAGGTAGGAAGATGCACTGGTCAAATGGAATTGCTTGGCTTCCTGCTGTTATAAAGCACATACTCTGAGACAAAAATTACCATAGGAAAAGAATATTCTGTTCTGCCTCACTCCACCTCTGCCTCAATTCAAAGTTATCTTTAGGTGTTTAGAATTCAGATGTCTGTGTTCCTGGTCAGTTTTATATATGATTTGATGATGAATCTTTAATACTAGGAGTAGTAGTGACTTAGGGATGTCTTCTTTCATTGTTTTCTTAACCTAATTCTACGTTTTCATGTTTAAATTTTACCTTCAACCTGATTTCCTAAAAAATACCAACTGTGTGACTCTGAGCAAATCAATCAATCTCTCTGAGCCTCAGTTTCCTTATCTGACCCGTAAGGATGATGATACTTGCTTTGCCTCTCTATAGCACTCTATGGAAAATCAAATTAGATTTTAAACATCAAAAAGCACTATCATTATCAAAACCTGCACACTCACATACTAGCTTGTGAAATGGTAGAACAGGATCTTACACTTGAATTGCCTTCCCTAAGAACCTCTGCTTATAGCTTTTATCTATTCAAATAATAAAAACAATGAGTTACAATTTAATAAGCATTAAGCACTTTACATGCCAATCTTATGACAACCTTATGAGGTAGGTATGATTAGACTCATTTTACAGATGGGGATACAGAAGTTAAGAGAGGTCAAGTAGTTTGTCCAAAGTCACATGGTTGAAAAGTAGTGAAGCCAGGATTTGAACTTGGTTCTGTCTGACACTAAAGTCTTTGTGCTTAAGTACTCTACATTATACTGTAAGGAACTTGGAAGTAGGGATTATGTCTTATAAACACCATCTATCAATCCACCATCTATCCATCTATCCACCTTCCGCCCTTCTATTTGTCCATCCATCCTTTCATCCATTCCACCATCTATGGGCCCACTGACTGGTTCTCCCTTCCATCCAACCATGACTTACTCCTCCCTCTAACCAGACATTTATCCATCCAGTTGTCTATCCAGCCTGTCTGCCTCTTCCTTTCCTCTACGCTTCCATTCAATTTCCTACCCTGTCATCTATCCATTTATCTATGTAACATTCACTAAATAGCTACGACGTACAAAGTATTCTTTAGAAGCACTTACAGCAATGCTTTACATATAGCAGTTGTTTAATAAACATTTTTTAATATTGACTCCAATAAATAATTACAGGCAAAAGAACATTTTCAGGCCTGTATTGTCTCTTCTCTCAAGCAAAATCATCATCATTCAAACTTGTAGATTAATTCAGGAAATGTTTTGACGAGGCAGAACACAATAATACATGCCTTATGAATGAGAACAATTTAACTTGCTAACAGACAACATAGTTTTATTTAAATTATTAACAGAACATATGTCCTCTATTATGAATATAACCGTACCTCCTATCTCGATGGAGTTCACTCTGAATAGATGTCCGAGAAGCTAGAGAAGGAAGAATAAATTGGTATAGCTCAAAATTAGTACATTCAACAAAGGTTTAAATTTTTAGAGAATTCTATTGAAAAAAGTTAGCTTATACTTGACACCATATAGAATGTATGGATTTTAATGTAAGTAGAAAAGGAAATCAAAATTATCTTTTTATTATGATAAAAATTATAGCTACATATTTAAGTTGCATTAGAAAATAAAGATTTCAAAAACTCCCCAAAGCACATTCTATGGTTCTGAAAATAATTTGAAGGAAGAAAGAAGACAGCTATTAAATATAAATTTTATAGTAAGACATTAAGACAATGACATGAAATAACAATGGACAGAAAATTCTTTAAAAATATCTATTCTATCCATGTGCCTATACTTTTGTGGTATTTGTTTGTAACTCTATTGTCAAGAGAATGGAAGTGGTCAAATTTTCATCTACTATTTTCTAATGTTTCTGGAATTTTATAATCTTTAAATTATTTTATTACTGAAAGAGATAGTAATAATAAATGCAAAAGTTTAACTCACTGTTACAAATATGGTTATTGCACATACTATTGTATATATAGCACTGACTTTTCCCTCAAGGCTCAAGTTAAAAAAGCTAGATGGTTTGAATTTTTTCCAAATTTTATTTTAGAAGTCAAATCAAGTCTTACTCAGATAACCTGAAAAATATAGCACATAAGGGTGTAATAGAGGACAGAATTCCTGTTTCCAAGGAACACATTCTAAAGATCCCTTTGAAAAAATAACCAACCTTCAATGCTGAACTATAAAGATTTGTGCACAAAAGGGAATTTGTTTCGGCCATAAACTATCTCTACCAGTTGCCTTCATATTTCTCTAATACTCTACTTTTTCAATTCTGATTTGAAAGGGCTGGAGGTATATATCTTTTCTTCCTGCCTCCTACTGGTTTCTGATCTCTCTGAACAGGGAGGCTGCCAAGGCTGGGGGAGACAGCTGTGGAGGTGGGAGGTGGGAATGAAATGTAGGCTGGGGTTGGCATTGTGCAGCTGAACCTATGCTGGGTTGCCAGAGCAGACCTCTCACATCAGAAACCAATCCTCTACATTTCAAATTGGAGGATGCCCTATATTCATATCATCAACTAGTTTGACAGACTGTTATATATATTTTTATGTGTTGTTGATAGTTTCTTTGTTCCACTTAATTTTCTATGCTGAGTCCTTTTTCTTTATGTATTTTTGTTTTATCTTTTTCATTGTTGTTGATTTTGTATTTGAAGAGTCTTTATATTTTTCTGGTTTTTTATTCTGGTATGTAGGATTGTTAGTTTCATTTGTGGTTACCTTAATATTTACCCCTATTTTTCTAAGTTTAAACCAGTTTTTTATTTCTTTATATCACCTTGACTTTCTCTCCATATGAAAAATGTATGTCTACATTTTTTAGTCCCTCTTTTTTGTTTTAATGTTGTCATCTTTTACATATTGACATCTGTTTCCCTATTTTCAGTGTTTTTGCTTTGATTTACTTTTGTGGCTTCTCTATCTGGGTTGATATCTGGTTGCTCTGTCCTCTGTTCTAGTCTTGGGTTGTTATCTGATGTTACTGATTTTCTAACCAGAGGACTCCCTTTGGTATTTCTTGTAAATTTTGGTTTGGTTTTTGTAAATTCCCTAACTTCTGTTTATCTGGAAATGCCCTAATTTCATCATCATATTTGAAGGACAGTTTTGCTGGATATATAATTCTTGGCTGGCAATCCTTTTCTTCAAGGCTTTATATATGTCATTCTATTGCCTTCTTGCCTGCATGGTTTCTCCTGAGTAGTCCAAGTTTATTCTTATTGACTCTCCTTTGTGGATGGCTTTTTGGTTATCCCTAGCCACTCTTAAAATTCTCTATCTTTGGTTTTGGCAAGTTTGATTGTAATATGTCTTGGTGACTTTCTTTTGGGATCTACCTTATGTGGGGTTCAATTAGCACCTTGGATAGATATCTTCTCTTCTTTCACGATATCAGGGAAGTTTTCTGCCAAAAAATCTTCAACATTTCTCTCTGTATTTTCTGTTATTCTCCCTGTTCTGGTACTCCAATCACTCGTAGGTTATTCCTCTTGATAAGAGTTCCACATAATTCTTAGGGTTTCTTCATTTTTTCAATCCTTTTATCTGATTTTTCCTCGAATAAGTTGGTGTCAAGTGTTTTATCTCCAGTCTCACTAATTCTGACTACCATTGCCTCAATTCTGCTCCAGTGACTTTCTACTGAGTTGCCTAATTCTGAAATTTTATTGTCAGTCTTCTGGATTTCTGATTGCTGTCTCTCTGTGGATTCTCGTAGCCTGCTAAATTTGTCATTATACTCGTCTAATCTTCTTAAGTTCCTGTATTGGCTTGGTCTGCATTTTGCCTGATTTCCTTCCTGATGTCTTGAAGGGTTCTGTATATTAATTTTTTGTATTCTGCCTCCAGTAATTCCAAGAAATTCTCTTTCTCTGGAAAATTTCTTGATTCTTTATTTTGGGAGCTTGCTGAAGCCATCATGGTCTGCCTCTTTATGTGATTTGATATTGACTGCTGTCTCCAAGCTATCAATAAGTTATTACATTTATTTATTTTATGTTTGCTTACTGTGTCCTAGCTTCTTGTTTTGTTTTGATATGCCCAAATAGGCTGCTCGTGTGAGCTAGCCTGATCACTGGCATCCCTGAAGCTCCAACATCCTGCCACCAGGTGGCCAGACCTACCACTAAGTATGTGACCTCAGGAGTCTGCCCACTCCTCCTGTATGGATTCAGCTCAGGTGCCAGGGAGTCAGCCACCAAGTGTGTGGCGTAGGCTCTCACCTATAGTCCTAGACAGGCACGGGTGATTGGTGTAGGCACAGGCATACAGCTGCAGCAGCGGGTCACATGCTGAGCAAGGCAGGGGGCCGATGGCCACCCCCGAGTGTCTGGGAGGAAAGCGTATCCCTGCTCCCTAGATCACATAGGTGGGTGGATTTTGCAGCTGGACTATGACCACCCAGTGCTGTTGGCTATAAGGACTGGGGGGCAACACTTATTCTTGGGTCCCTGTTGCAGGTGGCCAGGTGGCATGGGTGGAGCCACCAGTCCTCAGAACCCTGATGTGGGTAGGTGAAGACCCTGATTAACGGGCAGAGCAGTGTCAAATGTCACGAACCTGCCACTTCACAGCTAAAACAGCTGAAGTTAGACTTCAGGCATATAACCTGTTGTACTGTGGTAATGAGGGCCTGTGCTGTTAAAATGGGCCCACACAAGTCTATGCAGGGGGAAAGGCACTCAAAGTCCGTGGGCTCCTTATGCCTGTGCCTAGGCAAAGAGCTGTACCAACCCTGTGTTCCTGGCTTAGGGGAGCCAGCAGATTATTTTTTTCCCTGTTTGTTTATTTGTTCCCTCCCCAAGGCCTGGAGAATGGCTCAGGGTGTGTGACGGGTCCTACTTCCAGCCCAGGGGATTCAGCAATTGCTAAAGCCATCCTGGACCCAGTGCAGAGCAGGGAGTGGGGAGTTAAATGGGACAGAGGTTTTTCACAAAGGGGGGTGTTTTTGATCTGTGCAATAGGCCAGACGCAAGTACTCATCTCTTGCTGACAAGGTGCTTTTCACTGGTTCTGGATGGCCCAGTAGACTCTCTGCCAGTGGGTCTCTTCTGATGTGGAAAATGCCTCCCGAGCACCACTGCTTGCCTCACTGTGCATCACAAGCCGATCCGACCTGAAGGGCGCCAGCTCCTGGCAGGTCAGGTCTGGCAACCCCTCACCACTTCTGAACCATCTCTCCCTCCCCCTGCCACATAGTCCAATTCCTCAACTTTGCCTTTGATGTTCAGGGCTCCTAGACTGTCATATATAATCAATTCACTTGTTTTTTCATGTCTTTGTTGTAAGAGGGACCACTGGAAGCGTCTGACTACTCTGCCATCTTGGCCCTGCCTGTTATATATATTTTTCAATATTTTATTATAGTTTTGGTGAAAGTGTACACAGCAAAACAGGTTCCCATTCAACAATTTTTACAGATATTGTTCAGTGACATTGGTCACATTCTTCACATTGTGTCAAGAGTCTCACTAATTCTATTCTAGTTGTTCTGTTCCCAACAACCTAGTCTCAAGCCCCTCAATCTTCTCATCTATGCTTTAAAGTAATTGTCAGCCATTTGGTCTCATATATATGATTTTTTTAAAGGAGTTCAGTACTCTAGGGTGATATTCTTTACTCTATGAGCTAACCTGCTATTTAGCTAAAAGGTGACTTCAGGGGATAGCTTCAATTCAAGGTTTAAAAAGTATCTCAGAGCAAAAGTCTCAGGGATTCCTCCAGTCTCAATTAGTCCAGTAAGTCTGGTTTTTTGAGAATATGAAGTTCTTTTCCATATTTTTCTCCCTATCAGTGTCATCATACTTTTTTTAAAAATTGTATTTTAGTTGTTGTTGTTGAGAATATATACAACAAAACATATACCAATTCAAGAGTTTCCACATGTACCATTTAGTGACACTGGTTACATTCTTCGAGCTGTACAATCATTCTCACCCTCCTTTTCTGAGTTGTTCTTCCCCCATTAACATAAATTCACTGCCCCACTGGTTCCTATCTAATCTTTCAAGTTGCTGTTGTCAATTTGGCCCCATATAGATAGTTCTTAAAAGTGTATAAAACTCAAGGCAGACATTTTTTTTTCTAGTTAAGCTAAACTACTGTTTGGTTTTAAGAAGACTTCAGGGGATATTTTTGGTTTGAGGTTTAAAAATTATCTCAGGGCAACAGTTTCAGGGGTTCTTCCAACCTTCATGGCTCCAGGAAGTCTGGAGTCCATGAGAATTTACAATTCTGTTCTGCACTTTCCCTTTTTTGATCAGGATTCTTCCATAGAATCTTTGATCAAAATGTTCAGTAATGGCAGCCGGGCACCATCCAGTTCTTGTCTCACCGCAAAAGGAGGCAGTTGTTCATGGAGGCAATTAGCCACATATTCCATATTCTCCTTCTATTCCTAACTCTCCTTCTTCCTCTGTTGCTCCAGGTGAATAGAGACCAACTGTTGTGCCTTGGATGGCCGCCTGCAAGTTTTTAAGATCCCACTATGCAATGAACTAGAAGGTAGAACAGAAGCACTAAACAAGTTATTAGGCCAATTAACTGGGCAGACTGTTACATTTTTACCAAGAGCTAAACCAAGTTGAGGTGTATTTTGTCTACTGGAATAGAAGAAGATAGGCTAAAGCTCTGAGTGGTGCATCTGATTGGTAAGAATGGTTTCATTAAGTCAGAGGCTCACCGGAGTGTGCTACAATCACACCACCACCATCACTAAAGCCAGAATCAGTGGACATAGAGCTTTTAAAACACATCATGTTATTGTCACAAACATACCTCTTCCACGGGGCATTTTTGCTGTGTACTATTCATGAGTGCTAAGGGAAAAAAAGAAGGGGTTATAGAAGAGGAAAGGAGAAAAAAAGAGTGAACCCAGTTGCCTAAGCTCTAAAAGGAATTCAGGAGCAAGACTGCCTTGCATGCCACTGCTTTTACCCACTCTACACACTTAGAGGGAAAAGAAAGGTTGATGAACCATAGTCATAGAGAGTAAAGAAATTTGTTGCTACAAAGATATATCTGTACAGACCAGGATAGTGATACGTATCTTTTCCCCCAGATGCTGAGTTGATTCTGACTCATGGTGACCCCGTGTGTGTCAGAGTAGAACTGTGCTTCCTAGGGTTTTCAGTGGCTGATTTTTCGGAAGTAGATCACAGGGCTTTCTTCCGAGGCGCCTCTGGGTGGACCTGAACCTCCAGCCTTTCGGTTAGCAGCTGAGTGCACCAGCCATTTGCACCACCCAGGGACTCCTTCACACATATTGCCACAGTCAGAACATTCTGCCTGTGGTTTTTAACCACAGTGTAAAAAAAAAAAAAAAAAAAAAAAAAAATCAAAAAACAATTTTGCAAAATCAATTTGCTACTTAAATAGAGATCAATTTGAAGGTATGAAAGGTACTTTAAACGTAATTTAGTAGTGGAATTACATTCTTCAAAATCGGTGGCTTGTAACCTGATTCTGCCACTTGATACCAGAAGTCGTTGGGAACAGACCACATGGTAGCAGAATGGTGTGTTCCTACTCTGGATGAGTATCCTGAGACTCACTGCTTTCCCCTCTCCTACTATGAATTTTTTCTCTCTCTTTTTTTTTTTTTAAATCACTCATCTTCTGTGAAATCTCTCTTTTCTCTTTTGATCCTTATAGAACAACTGACACTTTCTGTCAGTGGTAAACACATTTAATAGCTAGAGACGCTTTAGATTTTCATGTCGTGTCTTGCAATTTCTTCCTGTTAATTTCTCAAAAACTGGTCAATAAATCTCATTCTGACTTTCCTGGATTAAGCAGATTTGACGTAGGTGTTACCAGGAGAACTGGACTTGCCACCAATGTCTACACAGACCAACGTGTTCCATTTAACTCCTGCCACAGCTGTTAGAGTCTCATTCATTTTAGTGTCACAGATTGAAGGCAGTATTTTCAGTTAAAGTTATCCTTTCATTTTACAGAATCATTTTCAAACTTTTCTAATTCATATGTTTAAATTCTGCTAAATACAAAACATATTCATATTAAGATGCTTATAAAAGAGCAGCAATTGTGAGGATGGCACAGGACCAGGAAACATTTCATTCTGTTATATGTAAGGTCACAATGAGTCGGGACCGACTTGATGGCACCTAACAACAACATAAAACAGTTGCAATACAGATTTGAAATTTTAGCACCAATAAAGAATCCTCTCAAGTTGCAGCAGGATCACAGGACTCGAAAATCCCTCAGAGATCATCCTATTTAAACTTTACAGATGAAAAATCTGAGATCCGGAGGAGTTAAGTGGATAATCCCAAGTCACATAGCCCATTAGGGCTGGGAGCAATTGGTTCCTTAGAGCAGTTTAGCTCCTGGGGAGCCAGAGGAGCTAGATGCTGGTCCTGGTTCTAAATAATTCAAAAGTATCCATTAAGTGGGGTCAAAAGAAATAAACACATAGAAGGATTATTATAGTACAAGCATCCTTGCTATGTATGGTACCACCTTATCAACGAAAATCAGAATAATGAAAAATAACTCACTAACTACATTTGCTTGGGACAGAATATGAGACAGATGCATTTGACATGACAACAAGAACATCTGGGTTCACAGCCCAGCTCTACCTTATGGCCAGTCATTAAACCTGAGACTCAGTTCCCTTCCCTTCTGTAAAATGGGGTTAACACCAACCACACAGAGTGTTATTTTATAATGCACATGAACTAGTTCCTGGCTTACAGTTTGCAATCAATATTAACTAAACCTGAATTTTAGAGAATAATTTTCTCTTAAAAAGTTAATGAAAGGAAGATCATGAAATTCCAGATAGAGCCACTTAAATTTTTTTTAATCAAAAATATTTAGGGCTCACAAGAATGAAAGCAAAGAGAAGGATCTCAAGGCTTGACTGCAACAAAAATCATTCAGAAAGGATTTGAAACGTGTTGGTCTTTTTCCTCGTCAGTGTTAGCTGAGTCTGGGATAGGAAAGCAAACATTCCAATGGGTTGGAAAGATAAAAATTACTTACAACCTTTTTCATAGGACAGGCAAAAAAGGAAAAGGAGAAAAAGGGATGGCACAGTCATTCCTCATAATGTATTTACATGGTGTCACGTGAGGATCTGCTTTTGCCTAAACGTTAGGAATAAACACAATCAACAAATAGTTCTTCAGTGTTTACAAAGTGGCTGCTATATAAGAATTAAAAGACAACTGGGTTACCTTAAAGGAAAGGTCTCCCTTTATTTCATGTTCTTCTTGCTCTCTATGCTGGGAACCTGTTTACCCATTTTCTCTCCTCTCAGGCTCCAATCTGATCTCTCCACTGTCTCCTTTTACACTATCTAGAAACATCTCCAGTCTTCCTCATCCTAAACAGCCTATGAACATATTCAAATCCCCTCTTTGCTTGACTCTGCTCCCTTCTCAAGTTACAGCTCCTTCCTCTCCTGTTGTTTACCACGAAATTTCATGAGCCAACTAGCTGCCCCCACTTCCACATATTCCATTCACAGTTCAAACCAAAGGCTGGCTTGCAATCTCAACGTTCTACTGAAACTGCTCTCTCAAAGGTCACCACGGACCCCCTAACTACCACATACAATGACTTATTCTCAGCCTTCTTCTGCTTGACCTTGCTGCTACACTAAATCCTACTTGTGGCTTACCCGTTCCTTTTGAAATCCTCTTCTCCTTTGACCTCTGACACAGCTATCTCCTGGTTTTTCTCTTACTCTGACCACTCTTTTTCAGCTTTCTTTGCTGACTATACTTTAGCTACCTTCTCCAAGCCTTCCATGGTATAGGGGCCCCAGGGTAAGCAAGATCCATCCTGAAAGAGCTACGGAACTATGGGAAGTCATGTACAGATTAAAATCCCTAACAAAAACCGAAAATCAAATGCATTGCTGTCAAGTCAATTCCGACTCATAGTGACCCTATAGGACAGTATAGAACTGCCCCATAGGGTTTCCAAGGAGGGGATGGGGATTCGAACTGCCGACATTTTGGTTAGCAGCCAAGCTCTTAAACACTATGCCACCAAGGTGCCAATCCCTAACAGAGAGGTCCTGAAATCCAAGAGGGAGGTAAAGTAAGAAGCCAGGGAACAAAGGGAGGGCCCCACAAACAAGACTCTGTGAATGGAGGCTCCTCCTCATGGGGGCTGGGTTTATTGTGTCATGTGTCCTTTGCCCTTAAAGGCATAGCTTGGCCTTACCCACCAAGGATTCCCAGGATATTGTCCTTTGTCATTCTCTACATCCCCTAAATGTTTAACTACTCCCAGAATTTTGCTTACAACTTCAATTCCTCCAAATTCTGTATCTAGCAAGAAATTCTTGCCTAAATTCCAGACTCTAATTTCCAGCTTAAATTCTCTCTCGTCCATTTCTCTTCCCCCCAAGAGTTCTGTTATGGATTGAACTGTGTCCCCTCAAAGTATGTGTTGCGAACCTAACCCCTATACTTGTGGTTGTAATCCCATTTGGGAATGCGTTTTCTTTGTCATGTTAATGAGGCCACATCAGTGTAGGGTGTCTCTTAAGCCTATCACCTATGAGATACAGAACAAGCAGATATGCACAAAGAAGCAGGTAGAGATGGTGGAAGACAGATGCCAAGCCACATGAAGAACGCCCAGGAAAAGAAGCTGAAAAGAGACAAGAACTTTTCTCCAGAGCCAACAAAGAGAAGACTTCCTTTAGATCCAGCACCTTGAATTCAGACTTCTATCCTCCTAAACTGTGAGAAAATAAATGTCTGTTCATTAAAGCCACCCACTTGTGTTATTTCTGTTATAAATAACTAAATAACTAAGCACTAAATAACTACGAAACGTTCTAAGGCACGTAAAGCTGGCACGAATTTTTCATTTTTACACCTGAATTCCTTCATCATACACTGTGGCATTCCCATATCCTTACAATTCACCAACAAAGGAAAAAAATGAAGTGGGAAAACATGGAATACCATTCTGTATTGCCACCTTATGAATTTTTCACTGAGATGGTTCAAATGCACGCTGTTCATGACCTGTGGCTATCCTAAATTCATACCAACCCGTTACCCATTGCTGTCTAGTCAATTTCAACTCATAGTGACCCTGCAGGACAGAGGAGAACTGCACCATAAGGTTTCAAGGCTGTAATCTTTACAGAAGCATACTGTCACATCTTTCTCCCCTGAAGCGGCTGGTAGGTTTGAACCACTGATCTTTCAGTTAGCAGCCAAGCACTTAACCACTGTGCCACCAGGGCTCCTTCAATTCATATTAAATCCTACAAATTATGTTTCTCAAAATAGACTTCATTCTCTTCAGGATGGTGGCGTTAGAGCTCAAATAATGCAAAGCACATCTAAAACATTTAAAGTCCTTTCCATATTTATCTTTTTCCATAACAGGTAATTCATATTTTATTTGGAAAAGAGATCTTTCCAGAGCATTTTATTAAAAAGAGTGTTAAAATCCTGTACTGAGAGCAGATTTTAAAACTTTAATTAAGAAGTAGAGAGAAAAAGTACGTATGTGCCATTTTGGAGGGAAATCTACTCACAACATTTCTCTCTTGTGTGTGTAAGTATGAGTTCATCTTCATAGGCATTTAAATAGTTAAATAAAAATACTGTGAAAAGAACCGTGGAAGCAAAAGAAAAAAAAAAATGAGAGGGGTTGATATCTTTAAACCCATCAGATGTTTCTACCTGTGGCAAATAATTACATAACACCTACTTTAAATCATAGAAATTGACTACATAGTCCAGATTTTTTTTCAAAAAAATAGCTTAGTTCTATAAGAGAAAACTATTGTTCAGAGGAACTGGGTTTTTTTTAAGAAGTCGAAAAACTAGCTCCTTGTCTGAAATTGTTTATAACTCCTTAGGAACAGCTACTCTTGTTCTTTTTAAGAGTCAACAAATACAATCACTTGCTGGAGATCTGAGAATCATCATTTAAAATTATTACAGAAGAAAATACAGAGCCAGGAAAAAACTTACTTCTCTTGATTACCGCTCTAATGGATGACAACGGTCCTTGGCTAGAAAAAGAAAGAAAGAAAGCTTATTACACATACATCACTCCTTTTGAAGAAGAGTTATTCTCAAAGCCAGTTCATTTCTGGCACTCAATATGGCACCTAGCAGCAAGTGTGATGCTTTAGTCATTGTCCTCTTTACAAAATAAAAATTAAAGAAATTAAAAAAAAAAAATGACTTTGATATTTAAGCTGTTTAATGGGAAGGGAGAAGGTTGATGAAGTATTTCTGCAGTGTAAATAAAATTTTGCCTTAAAATTGCTTCCAGTGAAAATCTGAATACTGTTTGAAGTCAGGCAGGAACTGTAGCACTCAAAAGAGCTCTGACTCCCCATATATCTCTTTTGTGTTTGGCACTGAAATTCCTGTCTTGTCTATCAGATCAGAAGAGATCATTTATATACTCAATTTGACCTAAGGACCAATAGCATTTCTTCCTAAAATTAGAATGAAAAACACTGTCACTTAAAATTAAATTTTTTTTTATTGTTGTGCTCTTAGTGAAAGTTTACAATTCTACTCTCTCATACAAAAATTTATACACACATTGTTATGTGGCCCTAGTTGCTCTCCCTATACTGTGACAGCACACTCCTCCTTTCTATCCTGGATTTCCATGTCCATTCAACCAGCTCCTGACCCTCTCTGCCTTCTCATCTCACCTCCGGACAGGAGCTGCCCATTTAGTCTCATGTATCTACTTAAGAAGAACTCTCTTCACGAGTAACATTTTATGTCCCATAGTCGAGTCTAGTCTTTGTCTAAAGAGTTGGCCTTGGGAATGGTTAGTTCTGGGTTGACAGAAAGTCCGGGGGCCATGCTTTCCGGGGTTCATCTGGTCTCAGTCAGACCATTAAGTCTGGTTTTTTTACCAGAATTTGAGTTCTGCACCCCACTTTTCTTCTGCTCCATCAGGGACTCTCTGTTGTGTTCCCTGTCAGGGCGGTCATTAGTGGTAGCCCTGCACCATCTATTCTTCTGGTCTCAGGCTGATGATGGTTTCTGTGGCCCTTTCTGATTCTTAGGCTAATATCTGCCTTGTGTCTTTGATGTTATTCATTCTCCTTTGCTCCAGGTGGGTTGGGACCAATTGATACATCTTAGATGGCCACTCGCTAGCTTTTAAGACCCCAGACGCCACTCACCAAAGTGGGATGCAGAACATTTTATTAAAAAAATTTGTTATGTCCCCTGACCCTCGCCCTGCTACGCTGTCCCTCGAAGTGTTTGCTTTTATTCAGGACACTTCTTAGCTTTGGTTTAGTCCAGTTGTACTGACTTTCCCTGTAGTGTGTGCTGTCCTTCCCTTCACCTAAGATAATTCTTACCTACTGTCTAGTTAGTGAATGCCCCCTCCCTCTTTCCCACCCTCATAACCATCAAAGAATGTTTTCTTCTGAGTTTAAACCTTTTCTTGAGTTCTTATAATAGTGGCCTTATACAATAAAAAATAAAATATTCTTTTGCTTGCTTTGAGTTTTGTTCAATAGCTGGTTGGTCCTGGCTCTGTCTTTAACTGTGTGATCTTGGGCAAGTCATGGAATCCTGAGCCTCCATTTTCTCATTGGTCAAGAGCTCCTCTGTTATGAGGTTGTGAGATTTTTATTCTGTCTTTATTGAAACAAGCTGCACTGAAAGTTTTTGAAATATTTTTCTTTTTTTTAAAAGATACAACACTGAAAGTTTTATGGTATGATTTAGGAAAAAAAAAAAGAACTTTTTTAAAAATAAAATTCTTCACTTTTCTCATAACACAGAGCACTTTATCTCTCTTTTTCTTAAATTTTGGTAAAAATATATATAACAAAACATTTGCCATTTCAACTTTTTTTTACATGTACAATTCAGTGACATTAATTACATTTACCATGTTGTACAATCATCACCACCATCGGTTTCCAAATTTTTTCATCACTGTTAACAGAAACTTAGTGCCGTCTAGGCAGTGACGCCCCCTTTTGTCCTCCCTCTCAACCCTGGTGACCAAAAAAAAAAAAAAAAAAAAAAAAAAAAAAAAAAAACCAAATAAACAAAAGAGAAAAACACCAAACCTGCAGCCACTGAGTTGATTTTGACTCATAGTGGCCCAACAGGACAGAGTAGAACTGCCCCGTGGAGTTTCCAAGGAGTGGAAACTGGTGGATTCCAACTGTCAACCTTTTGTTTAGCAGCCGTAGCTCTTAACCACTGTGCCACCAGGGCTCCCACCCCTGGTAAGTACTGATAATTGGTCTCTTATCATTTGCCTATTACAGGTATATCATATAGGTGGGATCATACAATATTTTTCCTTTTGTGACTGACTTATTTCACTCAGAATAATGTTTTCAATGATACATGTTGTAGTATGTATCAGAACTTCATTTCTTTTTATGGCTAAGTAATATTCCACTGTATGTATGTACATTTTCAGAACACTTTTAAAATTCATTCTTATTTTAAAATATAATCTCTTGCTGAATTTATACTTATGGTAATCTGTGTAAGTCCTCTTGCTGTTTCTTAGGTAGACAAAAGTTCAGGAAGACACCATTATATATATATCATTCATCTTAAAGGAGGGACACTTAAAGAATATACTAAAAGAAGGATACAATTAAGCTCTAGGAAGTCTCTGATACCATGAAGTGAGGACCATAATATAAAGATATAATTGTTTTCAGGAACACTAATTTTTTAAAAATAACTTGTTTTTTTAAAATAACTGATTTTTTAAAAGTAACCTGGAAGCGAGCCGTACTTGCTTCTGGAGCACTCTGGCTATACTTCTCCCAAGACAGATGTGCTCCTTCTTCTGGCCGTCTGTGGTCTATTTAATATTCTTCACTGACACCATAATTCAAAGGCATCAATTCTTCTTCTGTCTTCCTTATTCACTGTCCAGTTTTCACATGCATATGAGGCAATTGAAAATACCATGGCTTGGATCAGGCACACCACAGTCCTCAAGGTGACATCTGCTTTTTAACACTTTAAAGAGGTCTTTTGCAGCAATTTGCCCACTGCAATATGTCGTTTGATTTCTTGACTGTTGCTTCCATGGGCATTGACTGTGAATCCAAGTAAAATGAAATCCTTGACAACTTCAATATTTTCTCCATTTATCTTTATGTGGCACATTAGTCAAATTGTAAGGAGTTTTTTGTGGGATGACACCAAGGACATCATACATGAAGAAAGCAAAAGGCCATTAAAAAGACAGAAAAGACTCCCAAAACTATGGCCCCCAGATGTTCTGCTAACTCAGAACTGAAACCATTCTTGAAGCTCACTTTTCAGACAAAGACTAGACAGTCCTATAAAACAAAAAATAACACACATGAGGAACATGCTTCTTAGTACAATCAAATATACGAGACCAAAGGCAGCTCCTGTCCAAAAGAAGGACGAGAGGGCAGGAAGGGACAGGAACTGGATGAAATGGACACAGGGAACCCGGGGTAGAAAGGGGGAGATTGCTGTCATATTGTGGGGATTGCCACCAATGTTACAAAACAGTATGTATATAAATTTTTGAATGAGAAATTAACTTGAACTGTAAACTTTCACCTAAAGCACAATTTAAAAAAAGAAAGAAAGAAAGAAAAGACCAAAATGAGTATCAGAAGAGACTCTGAAACTTGCTCCCAGCAATTAGGAAAATCAAAACCAGTACTTAGAAGTAGGGCCAAGAAAGTTTCCTGTGTGTGCCCAGGCAGGGCAGAAGGGTTGTTAATCCTTGTTTAAAAAACCAAAAAACCAAACCAGTTGCTGCCCAGTCATTTCCGACTCATAGTGATCCTACAGGACAGAGTAGAACTGCCCCATAGGGTTCCCAAAGCTGTGATCTTCATGGAAGAAGACTGCCACATCTTTTGGCTAGCAGCTGAGCAGTTAACCATTGCATCACCGAAAAAAAATTGAACCCATTGCCATCAAGTCGATTCTGACTCATAGCGACCCTACAGGACAAAGCAGAACGGCCCCATAGGGTTTCCAAGGAGTGGCTGGTGGATTTGAGCTGCTGATCTTTTGGTTAGCAGCCAAGCTCTTAACCATTGCACCACGAGGCCCCCCTTAACTTCTCTATTTACTATCACCAATTTAGGGGACTGTTACTATTATTTAGAAGCACTGGTGTTTCAGTGGTAGAATTCTCGCCTTCTATGTGGGACACCTGGGTTCAATTCCTAGCCAGTATACCTAAAGCACAGCCACCACCTGTCTGTCAGTGGCGGCTTGAGTGTTGCTCTGATGCTGAACAGGGGTCAGCTGAGCTTCCAGACTTAAACAGACTAGAAAGAAAGGCCTGGCAGTCTACTTCTGAAAATCAGCCAATGAAGGCCCTATGGATCTGCAACTGATCATAGAGACAGCACAGGACTGGGCAGTGTTTTGCTCCGTTGTGTGTTGGGTTGCCATGAGTCAAGGCTGACTTGATGACAGTTAACAACAACTATTATTTCACAACATCCTTTGTTACCTTTGGAGAGGACAGAACATGGTGGGGAGACCTTCTGGGGTGCTGAGTGGTGGCTACATGGGTATAATTCACTGAGCTGTACACACTGTGCACTTTTCTGTATGTTATACTTCAATAAATTTGTGGGGGCGGGGGGCCCTGGCAGAAGACAGAATTGTGACTGAGGTCAGCCCAGGCTCTACAATTCCCAAGATCTGGCAGCATTGTGTTTAGGTTAGATCTATTCGAAAAAAACAAACCTATACCTTATGTCTAGAATAGCACTTCCCAAACTCTGAAGTTTAGAGATTTCCTTTAGAGATCAACAGGTGTTTGGTGGTGAGAAAAGTAAAAAAGGAGGCCTGGGGTGAAATACATTGCCATAGGAAGCACTTCTGGGAGATGCTGCTGGAATGGCCTCCCTGATGTGCGGTACGTGTAATTTCGATGTCTCAAATATAGCTAGGGATGCAGAAACCAGTTTTGAAGACGATCCTCTATCTGCTCTTTCTGCAGAGGAAGGGCTACAGGTGAAGTCAGCGGTGTATAGTCGTAAGGGAAAACTTCACAGGATTCTTTGCTCAGCTCAGGCTCATGTCTCAGCTAGGAGCCTCCAGGAAGGATGGCCACCACATGGTGACCATGATCAGAGGGGTGCAGGAGTAGAGCCTGCTGGTTCAGAGAGCTAGTTCTGGAGTCCAAATGCCAGATTCACTCCTGTGCCTATACTTGCTAGCTGGTGTGATTCTGTGCAAATACTTAACTTCTCAAAGGCCTCTCCTTTCCTAGTGTATAAGACCTCTCCTTTCCTAGTGTATAAAAGCAGGGATAACTCAACACTCCCTCATGAAGTCGTTGTGAAGAGGAAGAGAGAGAAGAAAGCATTTTCCACAGTGCCTGGGACAAAGGGTGTGTTCACTAAATGTGAGCTTCTATGATCATCATTCATGTTTGCTCATAATCTCTAGGGGTATCACAAAACACTCAACAACACACATAGCCCTCAATGGGTTCCTACTCTGAGGTCTGACCTCATCCAGGCAGTAAATCTAATAGGTGTTTGCACACAACCTTAGCAAGTTGTTAAGAAGGCATTTTTTAAGAAATACAATAGCATTTTAAAAGTTTCTTAATCTAATAGATGAATTTCTAATGATGAGATTTCAGTGGTGAAGAGGATGATGTTGCAACAGCTTTTATGTGTGCCACACACATGATCCATTTACAGATGAAAACACTAAGGCTTAGAGGTTAGATATCTCGCCTGTGGTCACCCAGAGGAGCCAAGTGTGAATCTCTGCTGTCTGACTATAGTACAGAATTCTATCCTTCAGGCTTGGGAGCTTTAGTGGATGGGTAAAAGTTTCTGGATATTCCACAAATTTCAGTATTGTAGGCAAGTACACCCCAAGCATAAAGTTGACCAAAGAAAGTTCAAATGGGAGTCTCATACCAGATTCTGCAGATACAAGAAAAGGCAAAACAAAAGTTGCCAGGGGTGCCATAAGGAGGCCTGGTGGCACAGTGGTTAAGAGCTCAGCTGCTAACTGAAAGGTCAGTAGTTCAAACCCACCAGCTGCTCCACAGGAGAAAGATGTGGCAGTCTACTTATGTAAGTTAAGATTATAGTCTTAGAAGCCCTATGGGGCAGTTCCACTCTGCCCCATAGGGTTGCGGTAAGTCGGAATCGACTCCACGGCAATGGGTTTGGTTTTGGGGCTTAGGTGTGACATTTTGATGTTGTCAAAAACAACAACAACAAAACCATAATGGTAACTCTTAATCTCACTTAGGAAAACTCAACTTCTCTTTTTCATTTTGGATCATGTTTTATTTATCATAATAAACAGATCCTAAAAAAATATTTATACAACTTTCAAAGCAATGAGCTTATTTCCAAGTTTAAACACACACGCACACACACACGTTTTCTTTCATGAGGAAAGGACTGCTTTCACCAGTAAGTTTCTCAACCTTGGCACTATCGACATTTGTTGGAGAATGGGCTGTCTGTGTATTTTAAGATGATCAGCAGCATCTTTGGCCCACCGGATGCCAACAGCATCCCCTTTCCAGTTGTAACAACCAAAAATGTATTCGTACTTTCTCAAATGTCCCCTGAGGGTAAAATCACCGCCTGTAGAGAATCACTGAGCTAGTGGCAACACAACAAAGAGGGTTTATATGGATGTGAAAGAAGCTGGCTTCACTGTTTCTGACTGGCAAGGTAAGTTGATGATGGCAGTAGTGAGATAAAATGGGGGACTGGGTGTAAGGGAATAGGACAAAGGCAGTGGGGAGGACAGAAGAAAGAAGCCAAAGAAATTTCCAGTGTCAGTAACAGTTTTAGAAAAGTAGTTCTATGGCTACCCTAGGTGGAGAAATGAGTCTTTAGCAGTCATTCTATGAAACCTATGAAAGGCTCCAGTCTATGGCATCTTTAAAAGTCAGGTGTTAAGTCAAGGATTGCCTGCATTTTGGGTTTTTTTTTAAAATGATACTAATCATTTCTTGACTATAATAAAACAAAAGTCCTCAATTTGCTGCATTTCAGGAAAGAAATCATTATATAAACTTACATAAATAAAGTCTTGGGCTAACCCTGATTTGCTTTCTGAAACTGAAAGCAATAATGTTTTATAGAACAACACAAATACCTGTTTTTTTCACCTTGTGCGTGCATCAGTCATAACCTGTATCCCCCTATGTTACCTGCTAGGCTAAGGCAATATATTATGTACTAGACAGAAGAACATATGAGTTAGTAAATAATATTTTTGCCACAACAAAGCTATGCTGTCATTTTAAATAGTGTCTAAAGTAGTATCACCATCACATTGTATAGGCCCAGATCTGATCGACTAAGGAAAAAGAAAAGAGTAAGAGTAAATGTAGTCACTTGAGACTAGTAAAAACCAATTATATTATAGTTCTATAACTCTGATGATCCTCCATAGTTTAAAGTCTGGGGAGGGTGGATTCTTTCTGTGAGAATTAGAGTATTAAAAACAAAACAAAACAAAAAAAACAAACCTGTTGCCATCAAGTTGATTCTAACTCAGCAACCCTATAGGACTGAGCAGAACTGCCCCACAGAGTTTCCAGGGAGCACCTGGTGGATGGAACTGCTGACCTTTTGGTTAGCAGCCATAGCCCTTAACCACTATGCCACCAGGGTTTCCAGAGTATAAAGATTAGTTAAAAAAACAAAAATATTAAAAAAACTGAGATCCAATTGGAATGCCTTTTGCTAAAGTTAAAAACTATACCAAAACTACAAAGTACTTCTATTAATACTCTGAAAACTTTGGGGAAATATGGTATATATGGAATTCTGAGCTCATTTTTTTTTACCACCATTGACAACCCAATTACGATCATTAGAATCTATATATCATCAAGTTATTGCAGGTATTTTTCTACCTAATCTTTTTCAAAGGATCCCTGGTGGCGCAGTGGTCAAGCACTCAGCTGCTAACCGAAATGTCGCTCCGTGGGAGAAAGATGTGGCAGTCTGCTTCCCTAAAGATTACAGCCTTGGAAATTCTATGGGGAAGTTCTACTCTGTCCCGGGGTCTCTGTGAGTTGGAATCAACTCAACGGCAGTGGGTTTTGGTTTTTTTAATCTTTTTCAAGGACAAGAAAATCATATGTGCAAACATTAATTTATACATTTAGCTACTGGCCAAATAAAGCTAATTAATACTTTTAACTGAGTTTCATTAACATGCTCTTCCTCTTTAAAAAAACCATAAAATGAGTTGTATAGACAGTCCTATCTGTGGGCATGAGGAGTATGGAGGGCAGGTGGAGAAAAAACCAAGCAGGATGTTTGATGTACCAGTGGGGACAACATCACTGTGGTGGGAAGAATACAGAACTTGGAGCCAGCCAGAGACCTACCGCTCTACCTGTGTGAGTTTGGCCAATGTATTTACTTGTTGGAACTGTTTCCTTACCTGTAAACTGAGGATAATAATGCCTAAAACTATGTGAAATATATAGCACAGTGCCTGGCATATACTAGGGTCTCAAAAAATGTTAGCTCTATTACCTACCTTATTTTCCAATTACACAAATTTTTGTAGTCTATAATATATGAGGAGCCCCCTGGGTAGTGCAAACAGTTAATGTGTTTGGCTGCTAACTGAAAAGTTGGAAGTTTGAGTCTACCCAGAGGTGCCTTGGAAGAAAGTCCTGGCAATCTATTCCTGAAAAATCAGCCATTGAAAACCCTATGGAGCTCAGTTCTACTCTGATACACATAGGGTTGCCATGAGTTGGAACTGACTTGACAGCAACTGGTTTTATAATCTATGAGTCTGCCAACACCAGTCCAGTCGACCTATAGTTATCATAATCATACCTTATAAATTCAAATAGTTGACCATTCACATTTCAGTTGGAGTTATTATTCACTACTTACCACCATTCAGAGTTTCACAATGCATGCTTCTTGTATACCTAATCTCCTATGAAACTGAAGCAATAACAAAGGCTATGGAACAAAACAAAGCAACAAGCCTTTGTGAGCACTGCATTATCCCCACTGAAAACAGATCTCTGTCATCCTTCTCAGGAAGTTTTTTAAATAAACGCATGGTGATCAGTAGCTCTGTAGATTTAGCTGCATATTTCTTTAACTCTATTAAAAAAGAAATCCCACAAAAAAGCTCAAAGATACCAGGCGAGGCTTTCAACTACAATATTTACAACCACAGTACATTTAAAATGAGAATATGTTACCCTGTCCCTCCTAATTCTTTAAGACTTTTTTTTCCTTTCACACATGCATGTCTTGACTCCCTAATGAGACTGTAAGCTTCTTAAGAGGAGAAACTGTCTTCTATTCATTTTTATAGCATGACTCAGTGGAAATGTATCATGTGCTCACTGAACTAATGTGAACTCAATCCTACTCTGAGAGACAAAGAAATATTATAATTTAAATAGCATAGGCAATTCCACCTATAGGCCACTCAATCAGCAAATCCCCAGGAGATGTTTTGCTGCTGGTCTCAATTCCCAGTTACATCTTGTTGTATGCTCATCCTGCCAAAGTATTTGGGTCTAGTGTTTAAAAATAGGTATTTTCACACAAAAATTTCACCTTGATAAGCGTCTGGTGCTCACTGAAGAACAGTATGCTGTTCCAGTACCAGATGGAAAACCAGCCAGGTTGGCCTTATGGAGAGATGGTGTGTTAGACTCCAACATGGCACATAATTTGGCAACAAATGCTGTATTTTGAGTGTCAGTTAATGGACTTTTGGGGCTAATTATGCATATATTTACAGTTTTTTCATTGCACACTATTTTCTTGACTGCTGATTACATGAGCGTTGATTGTGGATCCAAATAAATTGAAATCCTTGACAACTTCAGTATTTATTCCATTTATCATGATGTTGCTTATTGGTCCAGTTGTGAGGATTTTTATTTTCTTTATGTTGAGGTGTAATCCATATTGAAGGCTGTGGTCTTTGATGTCCCTTCATAAGACTCTGATGGTTCTCAACCAATTGTTGTTGTTAGGTGCCATCAAGATGGTTCTGACTCATAGTGACCCTATGTATAACAGAATGAAACACTACCAGGTCCTGCGCCATCCTCATAATCACTGTTATGCTTGAGCCCATTGTTGCAGCCACCGTGTCAGTTCTTGTTGAGCGTCTTCCTCTTTTTCACTGACCTTCTACTTTACCAAGCATGATGTCCTTCTTCAGGGACTGATCCCTCCTGATAACATGTCCAAAGTATGTGAGACGAAGCTCGCCAACCTTGCCTCTGAAGAGTATTCTGGCTGTACTTCTTTCAAGACAGATTTGTTCGTTCTTCTGACAGTCCATGGTATATTCAATATTCTTCGCTAACACCATACTTCGAAGTCTTCAGTCTTCCTTATTCATTGTCCAACTTTCACATGCATATGAGGCGACTGAAAACTCATGGCTGGGGTCAGGCACACCTTAAAGTGACATCTAAAGAGGTCTTTTGCAGCAGATTTACCTGATGTAACGCGTTGTTTGATTTCTTCCCTGCTGCTTCCATGGGTGTTGGTTGTGGATCCAAGTAAAATGAAATCCTTGACAAACTTCAGTATATTTTCCATTTATCATGATGTTGCTTATTGGTCCAGTTGTGAGGATTTTTATTTTCTTTATGTTGAAGTGTAATCCATATCAAAGGCTGTGGTCTTTGATCTTCATCAGTTTAAGTGCTTCAGGTCCTTTTCACTTTCAACAAGACAGGCTGTGTCATCTGTATAACGCAGGTTGTTAATGAGTCTTCCTCCAATCCTGATGCCCCATTTTTCTTCAAATAGTCCAGCTTCTCGGATTATTTGTTTAGCATACAGATTGAATAAGTATGGTGACAGGATACAACCCTGATGCACACCTTTCCTGACCTTAAACTACGTAGTATCCCATTGCTCTGTTTGAATGACTGACTCTTGGTCTAAGTACAGGATCCTCATGAGCACAATTAAGTGTTCTGGAATTCCCATTCTTCATAATGTTATCCATAATTTGTTATGATCCACACAGTTGAATGCCTTTGCATAGTCAATAAAACAAAGGTAGACATCTTTCTGGTATTCTCTGCTTTCAGCCACAATCCATCCGGCATCAGCAATTACATCCCCGGTACCATGTCCTCTTCTGAATTCAGCTTGAATTTCTGGCAGTTCCCCATTGATGTACTGCTCCAGATGCTTTTGAATGATCTGCAGCAAATTTTACTTGTGTGATATTTATGACTTTGTTAGATAATTTCCTCATTCAGTTGGATTACCTTTCTTTGGAATAGGCATAAATATGGATCTCTTCCAGGTGGTTGGCCAGGTAGCTGTCTTTCAAATTTCTTGGTAGAGATGAATGAGCACCCCCAGCACTGCATCTGTTTGTTGAAACATCGCAACTCGTATACCATCAATTCCTGGAGCCTTGTTTCCTGCCAGTGCCTTCAGTGCAGCTTGGATCTCTTCCCTCAGTACCATCGGTTCTTGATCATATTCTACCTTCTAAAATGAATGAGCATCAACCAATTTTTTTTTTTTGTACACTGACTCTGTATTCCTTCCATCTTTTGATGTTTCCTGCATCGTTCAATATTTTTCCAGGTAGAATCCTTCAATATTGCAACTCGAGGCTTAAATTTTTAATTCAGTCCCTTCAGCGTGAAAAATGCTGAGCGTGTTCGTTCCTTTTGGTTTTCTAACTCCAGGTCTTTGCACATTTCATTATAATACTTTACTTTGTCTTCTTGAGCTGCCCTTTGAAATCTTCTGTTCAGCTCTTTTACTTCATCATTTCTTGCTTTTGCTTTAGCTGCTCTATGTTCAAGAGCAACTTTCAGAGTCTCTTCTGACATCCATTTTGGTCTTTTCTTTCTTTCCTGTCTTTTATCAACCTCTTGCTTTCTTCATGTATGATGTTCTTGATGTCATTCCACAACTCGTCTAGTCTTCAGTCATTAGTGTTCAATATGTCAAATCTGTTCTTGAGATGGTTTCGCCCAGTAGGCAGCATAGACTCTTCACTGGCATGCATGTAAATTTCAAACCATGTATAGAACACAATAATATAAGCAGTTAAAAGCCATGCTGTTGAGTCGAACCTGACTTATGGTGATCTCATGTGTGTCAGAGTAGAACTGTGCTCCATAAGGTTTTCAGTGGCTGATTTTTGGAAGGAGATTGCCAGGCCTTTCTTCTGAGGTACCTCTGGGTGGACTCGAATCTCCAACCTTTTGGCTCGCAGCTGAGTGGGTTAACCATTTGCAACACCCAGGGTCTCCCACACAATAATATACAGGGACATTAATCTGATGGGACTTTGTCCAAGTGTGTTATATTATAAGACATGGGGCAGGTACAACTCACTTTGAGAAGACATACGGGGCCTAATGTCAAGCCAGCACCTAAGAAAGATGGCATTTAATGCAACATGTGACAACAGAATCCCTAGCCTCTTCACATGTCAACACAAAGAAGTAGAGAACTATGGGTCTGATGTATAATTGTGTTCAATATACACCTATTGAGTGAACCAAGGAATTAATTCTCTGAAACTTTTCTGGGGTCATGTCTTTCCTCCCCAGTCAACCTAAAGTGGTGTATAGAAAGAGTTTATAAAGAAATCCTAAAAAGACAAAAAGGGCTAAGAAGATCCAATTCTCTCTTTTCTAAATATATAGCAATGTATTAGGATCAAACTTTATGATTAATAATTTGTTGGTAAAACCATAAAAAGATAACACGATTCTAAAGGGATGTCCACTGCATGACAGGGAAAAGTGAGGGATAAAAAAAAAAAGTAGACAAATACATGGCATGGCAGTTTCAGTTTGAAGCATTCACAACATCTAGAGACTGATTTCCAAACTTTTGTTTTACTTAACTGATGATTTCTGTACTTTTGACTAAAAAACGAGCATGCACTTAAGTGTAAGAGTATGTTATAATTGTGGATCAAGAAATGTAATGCATATTCTATGTATTACGCTATGTATTGGTTTCCTAGAGCTGCAGAAACAAAATACCACAACTGGGTGGCTGACGGAGCCCTGGTGGCATGGTAGTTAAGAGCTTGGCTGCTAACCAAAAGGTCGGCAGTTCAAATCCACCAGCCACTCCTTGGAAACTCTATGAGGCAGTCCTACCCTGTCCTATAGGGTTGCTATGAGTCAGAATCGACTCAACAGCCAACGAGCTTTTAATCTGGTAAGATCTCATACTAATCAAAAAAATCTTCAAAACCCTATTCCCAAACTAGGTCATGTTCACAGGTACCACAAGTTAGCACTTCAATGCAAATTTTGGGGGGACACAACTCAATCCATAACATGCTAGGTATCAGAGGAACAAGTTCAACTAAGAATATGATCCCTGCCCTTAATGTGCTAATAGTCTAACGAGAAACATATAGGTAAGACAAGCTTACAACTGATGTGTGTTTTTGCTTTTCTTAAAATTAGAACTGCCATATAGTTTTTACTTGTTATTAGAGGTATTTTGCGTATTATTTCCTCTACTAGACTATAAACTCCTTTTCAGGCCATATTTAATAAATGTTTGTATGTTACATACAAATCTTAAATTTTTATAAAAATAGTTAAGGCAGTTTTTTTAGATTTATGAAGTCCTCTCAACATGCTCAGAGTCCATGCCATAAAATATTTTAGATCATATGTAAAGAACAAGTCTTCTAAAAACAACTGACTCATCCAGTTACACCCTACTTAACAATGATTTTTAAAGGATGTGAAGAGATGTTCTTAAAACGAAAAAGAATAGAAAAACCACACCCTTCCCTAAAACCTGTTGTCTTGGTTTCAACAACTACATGTAGCAGTGCTCCTACCAAAATGGGGTGACACATTCCTTTGGACACTTCCTTATGGACATTCAGGGAAAACTTGGTATGAACTCTTGTGACAGACACAAGACTGGCAGGGCACACTGCCTGGCAAAAGAAATTAGGACACAGGAAGCTTGTGGAAATCCAAAGAGGAGTCAGTTGGTCACACAAGAGAAGGAAAAATTAAAGGCAGATTGTCTCCTACATCACAGGCCATAGTCAAGAGTTTTCACTTCTACACAATAAGAAACAAACACCAAGAAAAGCCCTCTGTGCAAGGATGAAAAGAGTACTCGGGGAGAAAAGGAAAGGTGTAAAACTTCCTATAACATACTAGCTTATCACCTACCTGGAAAGATCTGTTTTATGGCATTAGTTGAGCTTTTACTAAAAACCAAAACTACTGCCATCGAGTTGTGACAGCACGCATTGCAGACAAGAACTCCCCCATAGGGTCTTCTTGGCTGTAATCTTTATGGAAGCAGACTGTCAGGCCCTTCTCCATGGCACCTCTGGGTGGGTTTGAACCACTAACCTTTTGGTTAGTGGAGCACAAACCATTTGTGCCACTCAGGGACTTTTTTTCTTTTTTTTTAACTAAATATATACTAAATACTTCAATGTGCTGGTTCTCATCATAGCATACAAATCTATTTTCCTCTTCTCTTGGTCCTATTATGCAAAAGTATAGAAGATGGTAGAATTGAGAACCAAGATGTAAATCCATGTACCTACAGTCACCTCATCTTTGACAAAGGCCTAAAGTCCATCAAATGGGGAAAAGACAGTCTTTTTAACAAATGGTGCTGACGGAACTGGATGTCCATATGCAAAAAAAAATGAAACAGGACCCATACCTCACAGCATACACAAAAACTAATTCAAAACGGATCAAATACCTAAATATAAAACCAAAAACAATAAAGGTCATAGAAGAAAAAATAAGGTCAATGCTAGAGGCCCTAACACACGGCATAAACACGCTAAGTAACAATACACAAACACCAGAAGAGAAACTAGGTAACTGGCAGCTCCTAAAAATCAAATACTTACACTCATCAAAAGACTTAACTGAAAGAATAAAAAGAGAACCTACAGACTGGGAAAAAAATTTTAGCTATGACAAATCAGACAGAAGTCTAATTTCTAAAATCTACAGGAAAATCCAATACCTCTATGACAAAACGACAGGCCAGTTTAAAAATGGGCAAAGGATATGAACAGACACTTCATAAAAGATGACATTCAGGCGGCTAACAGACACGAGGAAATGCTTGCGATCACTAGCCATTAGAGAAATGCATATCAAAACCACAATGAGACATCTGTCTCACCCCAACATTACTGGCACAAATCACAAAAACAGAAAATAACAAATGCTAGAGAGGCTGCAGAGAGACTGGAACTCTACGCACTGCTGGTGGGAATGCAAAATGGTACCATCATTTTGGAAAACGATATGGTGCTTCCTTAAAAAGCTAGAAATAAAAATACCATATGATCCGGCAATCCCAAGGCTATATAGCCTAGAGAAATAGGAGCTGTCACATGAATAGACATATACACACCCATGTTCACTGCAGCACTGTTCACAATCACAAAAAGACAGAAACAACCTAAGTGCCCATCAATAGATGAATGGATAAACAAATTATGGTATAGTCACACAATGGAATACTACGCAACAATAAAGAACAATGATAAATCCGCGAAACATCTCATAACATGGATGAATCTGGAGGGCATTATGCTGAGTGAAATAAGTCAATCACAAAAGGACATATATTGTATAAGACCACTTTTATAAAAACTCATTAACAGGTTTACACAAAAAGAATGGTTACGAGGGAGGGGAGAGCTGAGAGGGAAAAACATTAACTAGACAATAGATAAATGGTAACTCTGGTGAAGGGTAAGACAATACACAATACTCAAGAAGCCAGAACAACTTGACCAAGGCAAGGTCATGGAAGCTCCAGAGACACATCCAAACTCCCTTAGGGACTGAATTACTGGCCTGAGGGCTGGTGACCATGGTCTTGGGGAACATATAGCTCAGCTGGTATCACACAGTTTATAAAGAAAATGTTCTACATCCTACTTTGGTGAATAGCGTCTTGGGTCTTAAAAGCTTTTGAGCGGCCACCTAAGATACTCCACTGGTCTCACCCCGTCTGGAGCAAGGGAGAATGAAGAAAACCAATGACACAAGGGAAAGATTAGTCTAAATGACTAATGGACCACACATGCCACGGCCTCCACCAGACTGAGTCCAGCAAAACTAGATGGTGCCCAGCTACCACCACCGACTACTCTGACAGGGATCACAATAGAGGGTTCCAGACAGAACTGGAGAAAAATGTAGAACAAAATTCTAATTCACAAAAAAGATAAAAAAGATCAGACTTACTGGTCTGACAGAGATTGAAGAAACCCCGAGAGTATGACCCCGGACAACCTTTTAACTCAGTACTGAAGTCACTCCTGAGGTTCAGCCAAAGATTAGACAGGCCCATAAAACAAAACAAGACTGAAAAGGCACACCAGCCTAGAGACAAGGACGAGAAGGCAAGAGGGGACAGGAAAGCTGGTAACGGGGAACCCAAGGTCGAGAACGGGAGAGTGTTGACATGTTGTGGGAGTGGCAACCAATGTCACAAAACAATATGTATATTAATTGTTTAATGAGAAACTAATTTTCTCTGTAAGCCTTCATCTAAAGTACAAAAAAAAGTATAGAAGATGGTGGGTGTAGGCGGTGGCAGATACCATTGCCTACACTTGCTGTTAAAAATGCAGTCATGAGTGGTAATGCTTTCTGATGTCAGAGTTATGGAGTTGTTGTTGTTAGTTGCCATCAAGTCAATTCCAATTCATGGGGACCCCATATATGCAGAGTAGAACTACTCTGTAGGGTTTTCAAGGCCGTGACCTTTCAGAATCAGATTGCCTGGCCTGTCTTCCAAGGAGCTTCTGGGTGGGTTCAAACCGCCAACCTTTCAGATAGTCGTTGAGTGCTTGACCGTCTTGGCACCACCCAGAGTTATGGAGAATAGCTCTTAATCCTAACATTTCTGGCCATTGCTTTTGGTTATCTTTTTACTTCCTTAGTGCATGAATAAATACAGCATTTTTAAACAACCCCAGATTAATTCTGTTCCTTTGGAGACATTAAAAATAAAAAGAACATATATGTAGATAAATAACTGACTGGATCTGATTAACAGATTCTTTGAATTTTAGGTCACAGAGATGATAAAGGAGGAGAACGTAGGGTGGATAGAAGTAGATAGAAAGGAATGAGACTCAATACACAAACTGATAAATCTATCAGAGAAAAAGGAGGGGGATTCACTATCTAGTAGGGGTGCAATTAATTATTTTGATATCATTCCTAACTCACTTTGAATCATTCCAATTGAAACCTAGAAGAGATAACAGCACAGAATAGGTACCTGCTGTCTACTGATAATGTGGCAAACAAAATCAGCACCCAAACTCAAAAGCTACAGAAGCAGCTGATATTTGGAGCTGGGCTAGCAACTAAATAGGGTACGAAGGGGCGTGTATGTGCATGTGAGTATTTGGTAAGAGGTCTTAATCTCAATATTCTGCATTTTTTACAGGAGACCAAATTTATCTCAATTAACCAATGTAATACTCTCCTGTAAAAAAAAAAAAAATATATATATATGTATATAAAATCTTACTATTAATAAAAACATGAAAAAATTGGTGGGCTTAGTAGAAGGCAGCAGGGAAAGAAGAAAGGCGAGACACATAACTTCATGTTTCTCCGTCCTTTATGGTTTAAAATAAAACTGCTGTGAGGGATTAGAGTTTGCATTTTCAGTGCAGAAACAAATACATATTTTAAGATCTGAAACTGATCAAAATATTAATTAACTGACGCTTATGACAAGTTAGGAAGAAACTAGGTCAGCTTGGAACCCAGACTTCAAAATCTAAAAAAAGGTATTACTTCTCAAATACCAGCTCCACTTATTGATTTGAAATAGTGAGGCAGATACTGTTTAAGAAGCTAAGTTTACATGTTAGTAATAAAAATGGCTACATTATTTAAACTGTTATGACACTTAAAGATTTTTCTATACCACTAACATTTTAAATAATATTTTTTCAATGTGAATGCTCTGAAACAAAAAACCAAATCCACTGCCGTTGAGTCAATTCTGACTCAGAGCGACCTTATAAGACAGAGTAGAACAGCCCCACAGGATTTCCAAGGAGCGCCTGCTGGATTCGAATTTCCGACCTTTTGGTTAGCAGCCTAGCTCTTAACCACTGTGCCACCAGGGTTTCTGTGAATGCTCTAATATCTCTTAAGTGCGAATGCCCTAGCCACTAATTTCTTTCTTTGTAATCATTTGATCAAAGGGTTTAGACAGGCTAACTCCTTCTTTTTATCTTTTTAGAACTCCCTGGAGCATTGTAAAAAAGCCCTGGTGGCACAGCGGTTAAGCGCTTGGCTGCTAACTGAAAGGTCAGCAGTTTGAAAACACCAGCTGCTCAGTGGGAGAAAGATACGGCAGTCTGCTTGTACAGAGATTATAGCCTTGGAAACCCTGTGGGGCAGGTCTACTCTGTCCTATAGGGTCATTATGAGTCAGAATCAACTTGAGGGCAATGTTTTTTTTGGGAAGGGTTAGAGCATTACATTTGTATCTTTTCACCAAATCTCAGCGATGTCTAAATTAAAATAAAATAAGTTCAATCAATGGTGGAGAAAATAACAATGAAGCAACAAACATATACAAAACAGCAAAACCCAATCAGTGTAATTTCACATATTTAAAGCCTTAAAAAGCCATTAGGCTAATAAAAACAAATACTGTACATTTTTTAAAAATCACTTAACCAAGTTCTTATTAAACAGTTTCTGCTGCAAAGCCGGAAGGCTTTGACAGGAATGTAAATAAAACATGGAAACAGCTGAGTTCATTCTAACAACACACAGATTTGTTCTCCTTTGGGAATTGCAACAGAAACTTCAACAGTGGGGAATCACAAAAGTTTTACTGCAAATATTCAACAATCTTGCCATTATGCAAACACAGTGCAAGCCACTCTCCCACCAGCAATAATTTTTTTTACAAAACCACTGGAAAACTTCTCCACTGGATACCCCTTGCTGTCAAGTCTATTGTGACTCATAGCAACCCTATAGGGTAGGGTAGAACTGCCCCACAGGGTTTCCAAGGCTGTAATCTTTATGAAGCAGACTGCCACATCTTTCCCCCACGGAGCGGCTGGTGGGTTCGAACTACTGGCCTTTCGGTTAGCAGCCAAGCGCTTAACCACTGCACCACCAGGGCTCCTTTCCGTTGGATACCAAGAACATATTTGATAACTAAAGAACTTTAAAGTCATTTAAAATTATCACTGGCAATAAAAATAAAAAAAACCCAACTCGCTGCCATTGAGTCGATTCCTACTGATAGGGACCCTATAGGACAGAGAAGAACTGCCCCACAGGGTTTCCAAGGAGCAGCTGGTAGATTTGAACTGCCGACATTTTGGTTAGCAGCTGAGTTCTTAACCACCGTGCCACTGTGTTCCAAGAGTCACATGAAATTACCCAACAGGTACAGTAAATTTCTGGATTGGGAGCCCACAGAAAAGCAAGTTTTAGGATACCGTGTTATGCATTTGAGGATACCTTCATTTAAGGGCCATGACTGTTCACTAAGACTTTAGACACTGAGTACAATTGTCCCCACACAAGAGGTTCTGTTTCCTAGAGTATTTTAAAAGATTCACTGAGAGCAAGATCTGCCTTCTCTAAGCATCAGAAAGAAGCAAAAAGGAAAGCAGGAAGATGCAGAAGAGAATATAGGAGAGTATGGGACGTGTGGGGTCCAGCTGAACAAAGGATGGAGTGCTATACTTTGGGCAAGCCGAGCAAGGTTGAGGACTCTGCCTGAGGAATGATGAAGCTCACATTATACACCATACAGGAAGTCCCTGACTATGACAAGGTTCTGTTCTGATGACTCTGTTGTAAGTTGGTTCTGACATAAGTCAAATACCTCTTTTTTTCAGTTTTCATTATTACTGCCTTTTATTATCAGTATCCATAAATACAATTTTTATTTGTCTTTGGGGGTTGGAAACATTACATATAAACTTACAGATATATTTTAATATATATATTCATAAAAATATACAAACCATAAAAATTTACTCCAATGATGAAGAAGAGTTGGACAACATGGGCAATTTGTCTGTGGTAGTAACTCCACTTGTGGAAGGCTCTGGATCATCTGGATTATTCCTGGGAACGGGGGTGGCGTTTCTAGTCAGAAGACTAGTGAGAAATGTCTGTATAGTTCTTTTCCTTTTTTCTTCATATATTTTGCAGTAACATCTCACTGCTTCCCGAATCTGCCTATCAATTTTAGCAAAGCGATCAGTGTTTGGGTCCGTATTTTAAAGCAACTGAAGCTCCTGATTTAGTTTAGAAAACTAAATCTATACAGCAGTGTTTTGAACAGTAAATCATAAAATTGAACATCTGCAAGTGATCATCTGAGAGTAACATCAGCAAATTATGTGCTGCAACACTGTATGTAGTACATATTACTAACGATAAGATATTAAAAAAAATGGTCATAAGGGCGGTATGTTGTAATTCGAACACTTCGTAAGTCAGGGACTACTTGCATTTGAAATAACCGCCTGTTATTTATGTTATTTATGAGACATTAGTGATTCAGTGATTGAATCCTCGCCTTTCATGTGGGAGACCTGGGTTTGATACACAGCCAATGCACCTCATGTACAGCCACCACCTGTCATATTGCCACGATGCCAAAAAGTTTTCAGCAGAGCTTCCAGGCTAAGATGGACTAGGAAGAAAGGTCTGGTGAAAACCAGCCAATGAAAACCCTCTGGATCACAACAGATTGAACCGTAACTGATCATGGGGATGGCGCAGGACTGGGCATCGTTTCATTTCATTCATGCATGGATGGGGTCACCATGAGTTGGAAAATCAAAAAACCAAACCGACTGCCAGCAAGTCAATTCCAACTCATAGAAGGCCAATTCACTAACAGCTAACAACAACAACATAACTCAAGAGAGGTTTATGCTGCCCCTCTCCCATTCATTCTCTCTTCTTCTCCCACACTGGAGAGGAGAAGCATTTTATTCACAGCCACACTCATCCAGTCTCCTTTGGGACCAGCTACACCCACTGTGAAATGGTCTGAAACGCAGTCTAAACCAAAGCAACAGAGCACAACCAACCAATTCCAGAACCCACTTCTATAAGGCGGATAAACAGGTCACAAAACTGAATATTCAGTATGATCCTAATCTTATTTTTTAAAATTTTATATATACATATACATAGCATACACACACACATATTAATATATATACACACACATATATGAAGTTCAGTGATGTGCTAGAGCCAGCCCATATTGGCTCATGAGAGCTTATTATTAAATTTTTAGGAAATTTGGGAGCCAGTTGTTGAGCGCAGCCATTATTAAAAATTAAATTACATAAACTTACAATCAAATAAATTATATAAAAACTAAGGTAATAAATACTCAAAAGTCATCACTCCTCAGTTATTTTACTACTACCTATGCTCTTGAGATTATTTATGTCTACTGTATCTGTATGGTGTAAATACTACATAATGATGTGCTAATGTGCACTTCTTCCCAACTCTGTGTTCAGTGGCATCAGGTTGGGAGCTTGAAATTGGCCATGATGGAAGTATTAAGCCTTGGCAAGCCAGGGCCTAATTTAGTGTATTAGTGATTGTCTAGACTTGAAAAAGTAATGGAGAAAATGTTAATAATGCAGTTTCAACTGAAAAGTGTGTTTCTAGTTGTTATGCTATGAATAGCACAAAAAAATTGAGGAAACTTTCTTCCAGTATGTGAACTATAGCCCGATTCAGCAAAGAAGCTGCTCATGTCATTGACAAATGAGTGGAAACTCTGACATGTGTCTTGGTTGTTTCGTTTTCATCTTACTCATTTTTACATTAACGAAACTATCAACCAATATTCATATTGGAATTACACTCAGAAAGCTGTGTTGTTAAACATTTATCAGCACACCACTGCATATGCCCAAAATATTGACAACAGTTGCCTCTAAGTGGTACAGGATTATGAATGACTTGTTATCTACATGTAACTCTGTATTTTCCAAATTTTATATTATGAACGTTATTACTTTTCTAACTCATAAGTTATTTTTTAAAAAGAGATCTGCTATAGCAAAAAACCAAAACCAGAACAAAACAAACTCACTGATTCATATCAAATTCATGACCTCTGAATAATTAGGATTACGTTTAAACCATGAACTAATCAATCACTGTCTGGAAAGAGCAGTCTAAGGTCAAACCAACATGCCAGTTATCAAGGTGAAAATAAGTGGAGAAAAGAGACAAGTAAACATGCAATTAAACACACACACACACACACACACACACACACAGGCAATTTTCATTTAGATTAGGAAATGTAGAGCCACCCAGAGGTATCTGGAATCTTTAAAAAAATAGTATTACAAATGTAGAACCAGTCAGGAATGTCAATCCAAACGAAATACAACTAAAGGAGAAAGTATACTCAAACTTAAAAAAAATAATAAAATAGATTTTCAGTGGCAAGACTATGTACACATGAAGAGCTAACATTTACCTCCTTGCAGCAGTCAAAGGCAGAGTCCCTCCTCAAGCTCCTACTAGTCCAGTGCTAGCATTTTTAGAACTGGCTTGGAAGGACAGCCCAGTGTTAACGGTAACTTTTAGTTGTACTCAAGATCAAACTGTTCACACCTATAATAACCAATGGCTATCTTATCATAAAAATGTTTAAGACATACTAATTGTTTCTTGGGTCAAGACATTTCCAATTGTAAGAATTCTTGACATTCTAATAGAAATCAGTTGAAATGAATGTGTGGATGGATGGAAGGATGGATGGATGGATAGATGGACAGACAGATAAACTTGTTCATTAATAATCTTACTTTAAAAAAAACACTGGATATATTATTCACTAATTCCCATGGTCTGTAGGCCCCACCTATCTATCCAGCCAATATCATTTCTGTTGTATTGGGAGAGGAGCAAGAGATGAAAACTTTTCCAAACACTCCAAAGCTGCTGTAATAAAGTTAGACATTTTGCTTCCAGACAAATAACAAATATTCTGACTGTTAAAACTAAGGTCACAATTTTCCCAGGAGAGATATATAGCTGTTTCAGGCTGAGTTGAACCATGTCAGAGGATATTTGGGATTCTGCCTGGAATTCCAAGAGGAGGAGACGGAGACAAAAGAGGACAGAGAAATGTAACCGCTGGTAGTGGGGTTAGACGCTAAGACACGCTTCCAAACTCCACTCCTAGTTCCACCTCATTCCCATAGTCTACAACCCTGACAAGTGACTGAAAAGAGTGGGTGGAATTCCCATGACAGAACAATGGGCAATAGCAGCAATTGTACTACTACCCACATTACTGCCACCAGCATCTTGACCAGAAAGTGTCAGCTGATGTGAACAATCCTTGGCAGCGGGGCAGTAGGGCTATTGGATGATGTTAGCTGCCAGAGAAGACAGCAGTGTATGAAGAAAACCAAAGCACAAATGCAAAACTCTGTGTGAAACCAGAAAGGTTTTCTTTGGCTCATTTACTTCTTTTTACAAGTAGCTTCAAAGGGAATAAATTCATAGGGAGGTTCTCTGAATCCTAGTTGTTTCCAATTTATCTGAAATTGTCACCTCTCAACTCAATTCAGGAAACATTAGCTGACCACCTGCTAGCAGTGAACACCTGCCTTCAGGTGGGGGAGCCAGACTCATAAATGTGTAATTATACATTGTAATACAACATGTATTCATGCACCGGATAGTATGTCAAAGTAATTAGGAAGGAGTCTTTTATTTGTTTGTCTGTTTTTGTCCCTGTGATGTCAAAATATTTCAGACAGTAACTTTAGGTCTCAGTTTTTAAGTTTTAACACAAGGACTTTGTACTTGTGTTGCCTTCTAACATCCTCCTAAGAGATGTTTGCTTTTCAACCAGGGCTTTGCATGACAACATGACCTTTCTCTTACTGAAATTTAGCCTTGATCACTTTATCTTATATTAGTTGGGGAGGTGGAATAAAAGCAGCTCACTATGCTAATACTGAATTGCTGCAACTTATTTTATCATAGGAATTTTATACATGTGGCTTTTCGGAGGAAGGCGAATTTTTTAAATATATTCTTTATTTTAGAATAGCTTCAGGTTTACAGGAAAGTTGCGACGATAGTACAGAGTTCCCAAACACCTCATACTCAGTTTACCCAACTGTTAATTAACAGGGTACATTTGTCACAATTATGTACGTGTTTTTAAACGACACTGATCATAAACACTCTACTTGTACAGGCTTTATTTGTGATTACAGAAAGTACTAGAAAAGATCCCCTACAGGAACTGAACTGTAAACACGGGTGGCAACATTGTTCCTCGGAGCAACAAAAACATTGTCAAAATGCCAATATTTTCCTGAGGTGAAGTTGTGTCCAAACTGAGCAGTGAGGTTCAGCCAACCCAGTCTGGGGGTCTGCCACTTAGACTAGCTCCATAGTCCTGCTTCCTTCCATCTCATGAGGAAAAATAAAGGCAGCGATACTGGTGCATTGCTTTACAAAGAAAAGTACTGGTAGAAGAAAGAAACGTTCAGGAGTCAGGACGACTGCTAATCATTAACAGATTTAGAGTAAGTCAGGATGGGGAGAAGCTTCCTGTAAATGTATTTTTTAGGGTAACAAGTTCCTAAACTTAGTATAAACTACCTCAGTGGCCTAGCAAAGTGCTTGCCACACGGAATACATATTTGTTGAATATAAGTGAATCCCACTTTCAAGTATATCAGTGTACAGAAACACCAAGATTTCTTTTTCACATCTAATTCACATTCATCAATGTTTCATGGAAACGTTATTTCGTTGTTTTAAATTTTTATTATTGTGGTATAAGATACAGGTAACAAAACCTTTGCCATTTCTAAATCTTCACACGTACAGTTCAGTACATTAATTATGTTCATCGTGTTATTCAAACATCCCCACGAACTGTTCCTGAATTTTCCCATCAGAAAAGAGAAGCTCAGCGTCCCCTAAGCATTGTGTCTTCCTTTCCCTTTCCCTCCCACCCACTCCTGGTAACCACTAATAAACTTTGATCTCTATATACTTGTCTGTTCTAGATATTTCATATAAGTGGGATTATATAATACTTGTCCTTTTGTGATGGACTTATTTCACTTAGCATGTTTTGAAGGTTCATCCATGTTGTAGTATGTATCACTTCATTTCAGATGTTATTTTTTAAACAGTGATCCTTCCAACATCAGGTCCACCATAAATGTAAGTTGTGATTTTACCTCAGGGATAAGTGAAACAAATCTATGGGGAGATTTCAAGGCTATAATCTCAACAGCCATTATTTTTCTTAAAAACAGAAAAAAGGTAGTGATTTAATTAAATACTGAGATAAAGTCTCTTCTTTATAGAAGTAAAGGGCCAAGGAGAAGAGAAGGGAGGTGATCCACCCTTGTACATAAAGCACCTGCTTGCATTAAGGCCGTTAAGGAGTTCCTGGAGACATGGGACATGCAGGACTCAGGAACAAGCAATCATCCCCCAGGTCATCAGCAGACACAGCAAACTGTGTGAGGGGCCTGGAGGTTTAAGGTCCATTGTCAGCACTGTCACTACTCACTCATCGCTCAATATCAATTTCTCCATCAATATTATGACATTTTTGGATTGATAAGGAAACCTGGTGCTGCAGTGGTTAAGCACTTGGCTGCTAACCAAAAGGCTGGCAGTTCAAACCAACCAACCACTCTAGGGAGAAAGATGTGGCAGCCTGCTTCCATAAAGATTACAGCCTTGGAAACCCTGCGGAACAGTTCTACTCTGTCCTATAGGGTGGCTGTGAGTTGGAATTGACTCAATCACAATGAGTTTGGTTTTTTTGGTTTGGTATTGGATTGGATGATCTCCATTCTACCTACTAACTCTAAATCTTTTATAAATGAAACTTTAAAAACTCCAAGATTCCAGTGTAAACTCTTAATAAGAATGAATTACTTCATCCAACTGGAGAAAAGAAGGTTAGACTTGATATTTAATCCATTCCAATAATAAAAAAAGAATAGCTAATCTAATTGAGCCCCGTTCTAATTGCTTTGCATCTTTTAACTCATTTAATCCACATATCCACCCTTAGAAGGTACTATTATTACCCCAATTTTACAGATGAGAAAAGGGTTTATATAATTTAAATGTCCAAGGTCTCACAGCTAGTGAGTGATGAAGCCAGGATTTGTACTTGGACCATCTGGTTCCAGAGGCTGAATTCTTAGCTACTGTGCTTCACTGCCTCATGAAAAGTTCACCTACAGCTGAATTTTCAGAGGAAAACACAACAAAATTTTATATCAGTGAGAACTGAGAATTAATTATCAAGGAAACTTGAGAACTAGTCTTCTCTCACTGACCATCTCATAGCTGGAGATTTACACCAGAGGCAATGGTGGAGGAAGAGAAGAAGGAAGGTGTCTTGAAGGGAATTAGAAAATGATTTAAAACTTTCATCATTTCTGGGACTTATTCATAAAATATAACATATCAAGGAGTGTATGCAAATAAATGTTTGGAAATTAATGGGTCTGGCTGTACTCTGTGTTGTTTTAGGAGATTCCACGTTAAAGAGGTTCTTTTTGTTTTGTTTTTTGCTGGTAGAAGAAGACAAAACAAGGTTTCTAGTACTCACTTGGGCATAGATCTAGCATCAGTATTCATAAAACAAGCAATACTTTTCCCTCTTCCCACAATATATGAAATGGCAGGGATATGGTTTGTGTATCAATGCTTTAAAGGACTACTCTGTTGTATTTTTTTCAGTATATTCACAGCACTCTAACCAATGTGCACTAGAAAAGATCCCCTACAGTAACTGAAGTGTTCCTGGAATAAGGCTATAGTCTAGGATAGTCGTAAAGCCAATGCACGTTATTACCTGTACCTGTTGCCATCGAGTCAATTCCGACTCACAGCAACCCTATAGGACAGAGGAGAACTGCCCCATAGGGTTTCCAAGGAGCAGCTGGTGGATTTGAACTGCCAACCTTTGGTTAGCAGCCAAGCTCTGAACCACTGTGCCACCAGGGCTCCAATGCACATATAGAAGTATGAAATATTCATTTCTAAATTACAATATTATTATCACTATTTCTTCTAATGGTATTATATTATCTTGTGAGGTTAAAAGAAACTGAAACCCCTTTAAATTAAATAAAAGGGCTTTTTATTCTGAGCATGAAAAGGTATCTTGGAAATTCACACAAGCAGGAAGTGCAGCTGAACTTCACACAGTACTAGGGAACAAGCTGGCTTGTCTTTCTGTTTGTTTGGATGTTTGTTGAATGTAGAATACCTAGGTTTAATGCCAATGATGGTTTTTATCTGTATCCCTTACTTGGGTTTTAAGAAGTACGTGTCTGAATAAGCCCTGCAGAAATAAAAAACTTGAGGACTTAAGATGTTTATTCCAAGAGACTCTTTCTGATCCACCGTTTTTCTTGTTTAGATGGGAAGATGCTTGTGTTGGCTGTATCCCTGCCCCTCCCTGGAATGTAAGCTCCATGAAGTCAGGGACCTTACTTTTCTTGCTCATTGTTATATCCTCGGGGCCAAAAACACACTGCATAACAGTAGGTGGTCAACAAATATTTGCTGAATGAACAAATGAACAGATAAACGACTGCCTGGGCTTCACTCTCTTGGGGGGGGAGGGCAGAATGTGGGGATTAAGAGCTGTGGAGTCAGACTGCCCAAGTTCGATGCCCGGCTCTTCTCCTTATGAGCTGTATGTTTTAGCCGAGTTTCTTAACCTCATTCTGCCTGTTTCTCCATCTGCAAGACGAGGCTAATACTTAACAGTGCTGTTATGAAGACTGAATCAAATAATATGAGCAAAACAATTAGAACAGTTCCTAGAATATAGTGAGCGCTTCAGAAATCTTAGCTGCTACTGGCTTTGGGAGGTGGAAGGTACGTGTGTAGCTGCTGTGGTTGTTTCATCCACCTCCCCATCCCCTACTTCTTATGGTGTGACTGTGTCTACTTGTGGGACATGGTAACGGATTACAATATAAAGCATTCATGTCAATCAATTTACACTTATTGTGTGTCAGTTGCATTTCTTATCTTATATTTGGTATAGACACAATAATTAACAGCTACAATTTATAGATTTTTTCTATTTTATTGAATTCTAAGTACATAACATCTACTTGTTGTTGTTGTTTGTTATTTACCTTTTTATTAACATTTTTATCTTCAGCATTGCTGTCTGCTCATTTTTTTTCCCCCAGTACTGGCAAAACCTGCTAAGCATAATTCCTGCAATAGGATAGGATGTGGTAAAAAAAAATTTAACTCCCCGTTCCCCTTTTCCCCATCCCCTGGTAATACTAACCTTTTGTCATAATACATTTCCCTATTCTACACAGTTCATGTAACTATTATACAATATTTGTCTTTTTGTGTCTGGCTTCATTCACTCAGCATAATGTTTTCAAGGTTTATCCATATATATCAAAACTTCATATTATCTTGTGAGATTAAAAGAAACTGACACCTCTTTCACCTCAAATAAAAGGGGATTGTATTCTGATCACACAAGGGCATCTTGGGGATTGCTACAAGGAGGATGTATAGCTGAACTTCGTGCAGCACCGGTAAGCAAGGAGGATACTCTCGCAGGTTCTCATTCTTTCTCACTTTCTCTCTGAGACCACATCATCTCTCGTCGGTGAGTTTGTCATACTGTGGTGGATTGCGTGTTGCTGTGATGCTGGAAGCTAAGCCACTGGTATTTCAAATACCAGCAGAGTCATCCATGGTAGAAAGGTTTCAGCAGACCTTCCAGACAAAGACACTAGGAAGAAGGACCCGGTGGTCTACTTCTGAAAAAATTGGGCAGTGAAAACCTTATGAATAGCGGCGGAACACCGTCTGATATAGTGACAGAAGAAGAACCCCTCAGGTTGTAAGGCACTCAAAACATGACTACAGAAGAGCCGCCTCCTCAAAGTAGAGTTGAGTTTAATGATATGGATAGAGTCAAGCTTTGGGACCTACATTTGGTGACGTGGCATGACTCAATATGGGAAGAAACAGCTGAGAACATCCATTAATAATTGGAACGTGGAATGTACCAGGTATGAATCTAGAAAAACTGAAGTCATCAAAAATGAAATAGAACACATAAACATCAATATCCTAGGCATTAGTGAGCTGAAATAGGCTGGTATTGGCCATTTTGAACTGGGTCTATTATGCCTGGAATGACAACTCGAAGAGGGACGGTGTCACATTCATTGTCAAAAACAACATTTCAAGATCTATCCTGAAGTACAACACTGGCAGTAATGGAATAATATACATATGCCTACGTGGAAGAGCAGTTAATATGACTATTATTCACATTTACACACCAACCACTAAGGCCAAAGATGAAAAAATCGAAAATTTTTCCCAACTTCTGCAGTCTGAAATTGATCAAACAAACAAGAACCCCAGTTGAAAAATATGGCCTTGGTGATAGAAACACCACCGGAGATCTCACAGTAAAATTTTGCAAGACCAATGACTTATTCATTGCAAACACCTTTTTCAACAACATAAACAGCAACTATACACATGGACCTCGCCAGATGGAATACACAGGAATCAAACTGACTACATCTGTGTAAAGAGATGATGAAGAAGCTCAATATCATCAGTCAGAACAATGCCAGGGGCCAAATGCTGAACAGACCATCAATTGCTCATATGCAAGTTCAAGTAGAAGTATATTTAAACAACTCCACAAGAGCCAAAGTACAACCTTGAGTATATCTCACCTGAATTTAGAGACCATCTCAAGAATAGATGTGACACAATGAACACTAAAGACCGAAGACCAGAGGAGTGGTGGGAATACATCAAGGATATCATATGTGAGGAAAGCAAGAGGTCATTAAAAAGACAGGAAAGAAAGAAAAGGACCAAATTGGATGTCAGAAGAGACTCTGAAACTTGCTCTTGCACGTAGAGCAGCTAAAGCAAAAGCAAGAAATGACGAAGTAAAAGAGCTGAACAGAAGATTTGAAAGGGCAGCTCGAGAAGACAAAGTATTATAATGAAATGTGCAAAGACCTGGAGTTAGAAAACCAAAAGGGAAGAACAGGCTTAGCATTTCTCAAGCCGAAAGAACTGAATTAAAAATTTAAGCCTCGAGTTGCAATACTGAAGGATCCTACCAGAAAATATTGAATGATGCAGGAAGCATCAAAAGTAGATGGAAGGAATACACAGAGTTACTCTACCAAAAAGAACTGGTTGACATTCAACTATTTCAGGAGGTAGCATATGATCAAGAACCAATGGTATTGAAGAAGAAGCTCAAGCTGCACTGAAAGCACTGGCAAAAAACAAGGCTCCAGGAATTGAAGGAGTACCAATTGAGATGTTTCAATAAATGGATGTAGCACTGGAGGCGCTCACTCATCTATGTCAAAAACGTGGAAGACCTGGCCAACCAACTGGAAGAGATCCATATTTGTGCCCATTCCAAAGAAAGGCGATCCAACAGAATGTAGAAATTATGGAACAATATCATTAATATCACACACAAGTAAAATTTTGCTGAAGATCATTAAAAAGTGGTACATTGGTAGGGAACTGACAGAAAATCAAGCTGGATTCAGAAGAGGACATGGAACAAGGGATATCATTGCTGAAGTCAGATGGATCTTGGCTGAAAGCACAGAATACCAGAAAGATATTTACTTGTATTTCATTGACTATGCAAAGGCATTCAGCTGTGTGGATCATAACAAATTACGAATAATATTGCAAGGAATGGGAATTCTGGAACACAACTGTACTCACAAGCAACATGTACATAGACCAAGAGACAGTTATTCAAACAGAACAAGGGGACAGCATGGTTTACAATCAGGAAACGTGTGTGTCAGGGTTGTATCCTTTCACCACACTTATTCAAACTGCATGCTGAGCAAATAATCTTAGAAGCTGGACTATATGAAGAAGAACGGGAAATCGGGATTGGAAAAAGACTCATTAACAACCGATGATATGCAGATGACACAACCTTGCTTGCCGAAAGTGGAGATGACTTGAGGCACTTACTGATGAAGATCAAAGACCACAGCCTTCAGTATGGATTACACTTCAACATAAAGAAAACAAAAACACTCACAATTGGACCAATAACCAACATCAAGATACAGGGAGAAAATACTGAAGTTGTCAAGGGTTTCATTTTACTTGGATCCACAATCAACACCCATGGAAGCAGTAGTCAAGAAATCAAATGATGTATTGCATTGGGCAAATCTGCTGCAAAAGACCTCTTTAAAATGTTAAAAAGCAAAGATGTCACTTTGAGGACTAAGGTGTGCGTGACCCAAGCCATGGAATTTTCAATCGCCTCATATGCACGCAAAAGCTGGAGAATGAATAAGGAAGACCGAAGAATTGATGCCTTTGAATTATGGTGTTGGCCAAGAATACTGAATATAGCATGGACTGCCAGAAGAATGAACAAATCTGTCTTGGAGTAAGTACAGTCAGAATGCTCCTTAGAAGCGAGAATGGCGAGACTTCATCTCACGTACTTCGGACATTTACTAGGAGGGACTGCTCCCTGGAGAAGGACATCATGCTTGGTAAAGTAGAGGGTCAGCGAAAAAGAGGAAGACCCTCAATGAGATGGACTGACATAGTGGCTGCAACAATGGGCTCAAGCATAGCAATGATTGTGATGATGGCGCAGAACTGTGCAGTGTTTTGCTCTGTTGTACACAGGGTCACTATGAGTTGGAACCAACTAGACAGCACCTAACAACAACAACATCACATCATCTTTGCTTCTCTCTTCACATCTTCTGCTAGTGTCAGACTCTTTCTGCTTGTTCATCAGCATATCTGGCCATACATGTATCTAAAAGTCCAAATCTAAATAATTTTCAAGCTCCAGAAACCACAGCCCTCAGTTCTGTGTCTTTTAGGTTAAACTTTGAAGAGGATGCAGTTGATTAGCACAGCTCATGGGTGAGGGGTCCGCCAGTTATGGCCTAATGGAGTAGGGTCAGGTAGAAGTACCGGCTATAGGGGCCCACCCTTCACCTGGTATTGGGGGCTAGGGAGGCAGTTCTCAGAAAAGAAGGCAAGGATCAGTAAGACTGGAACCACCATTAGTATGTGAGGTAAGATTTGGTAATACTGCATCATCACCCCTTTCTTCAAACTGTGGAAACAAATCAAAAACTGACATGGAGGCCTACAGTATCCACAAGAGAATCAACTACAGGGATTATATCCATAGCAACCGGAAGAGCCTTGAAATCCAAGACTACCAGGAAGCATCCTAGCTGTCTATTTTGCTTTTTCCATTAGCTATTTTACTTCTGAGTGGCCTGTCCTTTCCTTCTTAGAGTGTGGGGACAAAGGAGACATCCTACATTCAGATTGAGAGGAGGTTAGTGTTTATTATGCCCAAAGGTATGCCATTCATTTCCCAAAAGGAAGTTCACCTGCAGGGTGGAAAAATCAGCACTAGTAGTAACCAGAGAGGACCAAATCTTTACCTCTTGTTCTAACAGCCAAAGATAATATCTTGTCACTATGTCAGAAGCTTGCAGCACCACTCAATATTTCCTGGCAACACCCAGACTCTAACAGTCCATTCACAGCAGGCCCATGAAGAAATGCACTTATCCAACCACCGAGGGTATCATGGTCAGGTTGTTTATGCAGACACTCAAATAGAAAGAACACTTTAGGACTAAGAATAATGCAAGTGTACACTTACTTCTGACTGAAACTAAGTAAGAGAACAAATTATCAAACAGACCTGTCAGAAAGAACCTCTGAGTTGTGCAGGCCTGAAGAGCCCTGACCTTGAAAAACAAAGCCAGGCATGGAAGTCATTCCCAGGTGTGTTTAGCTGGCTTAACTCAGGTCCAAAGCAACTGTGATGGGCCACTTTTTGTGTCAACCAAAAAACCAACTGCTGTCAATTCAACTCTGACTTTCAATGACTGATTTTTCAGAAGTAGATCACCAGGCCTTTCTTGCAAGGTACCTCTGGGTGGACTTGAACCTCCAACCTTTCAATTAGCAGCCCAGTGCCTTGGCTGGGTTGCAGTCCCGTTATTCAATCTAACACTAGGTATTGCTATGAAGTTATTTTATCAATGTGACTGAAGTCCATAATCAGCTGAGTTTAAGTAAGGTAGATTATGCTAGATAATCTCTTGGCAGGTATGAACCAATTAGCTGAAAGTCTCTTTAAGAGAACAATGGAAGCTTCCCAGATAAAAAAGAAATTCCACCTGTGGATAGCAGCTTCAGCCCATACATGTGATTTCCAGTCTGCCCTTCCTGATGGCCTGCCCTATGGATTTCCAACTTGCCTAGCCAGTCCCCACGATTGTGTAAGCAAATTCTTTGCAATCTTTTAATATATATCTCTTCCTGGTTCTGTTTCTCTGGTTGAACCCTGACTGATACAGCAATTAAATAATCATATTGATAACCCTAAAAGATAGGTCCCCCATGTGTCTGTCAGTTTGTTGTACTGTGGGCAGCTTGTGCATTGCTGTGATGCTGGAAGCTATGCCACCAGTATTCAAATACCAACAAGATCATCCATGGTAGACAGGTTTCAGCTGAGCTTCTGGACTAAGACAGACTAGGAAGAAGGACCTGGCAGTCTACATCTGAAAAGAATTAGCCAGTGAAAATCTTATGAATAGCACAGAACATTGTCTAATATAGTGCCAGAAGATGAACCCCTCAGGTTGGAAGGCACTCAAAATACAACTGTGGAAGAGCTGCCTCCTCAAAGTAGAGTCGAACTTAATGATGTGGATGGAGTCAAGCTTTCAGAACCTTCATTTGCTGATATGGCATGACTCAAAATGAGAAGAAACAGCTGCAAACATCCATTAATAATCGGAACGTGGAATGTACCAAGTATGAATCTAGGAAAATTGGAAGTCATCAAAAATGAAATGGAACGCATAAAGATCAATATCCTAGGCATTAGTGAGCTGAAATGGACTGGTATTGGTCATTCTGAATCAGACAAACATATGGTCTACTATGCCGGGAAAGACAACTTGAAGAGGAATGGCACTGCATTCATCATCAAAAAGAACATTTCAAGATCTATCCTGAAGTACAACGCTGTCAGTGATATAATATCCATACGCTTACAAGGAAGACCAGTTAATACGACTATTATTCAAATTTACGCTCCAATCACTAAGACCAAAGATGAAGAAACTGAAGATTTTTCCCAACTTCTGCAGTCTGAAATTGTTGGAACATGCAATCAGGATGCACTGATAATTACCGGTGATTGGAATGTGAAAGTTGAGAACAAAGAAGAAGCATTGGTAGCTGGAAAATATGGCCTAGGTGATAGGTATTATTATTAACCCCATTTCATCTATAAATGAAATGAGGAAATTGAGGCACAGAAAGAGTAAGAAACTTGTCCAAGGGAAGCCAGCTCCTAAGTGGTGAAGCTGGGATTCTAATTCAGGCAGCCTGACTCCTGAGCCCAAGTACTTCACACTCTATTCCACAGCCTCTCTGAATGGTTTTACCAATACAGGCAGAGCCTAAACAGCTGAGAGAGTACTTTTTAAATTTACTTTGGACTGCCTTAAAAAGTTTTCCAAACTTGGGCATGATCTGAGAGATTTTTTTTTTTTTTTTGGTATTCATTTTGGATTACCCTAAAAGTTCCCCTCAAATGAGCACAGACAGGCCAGATTTCAAATACCACCTTAAGGGGTGTGCCCTGATGTCTAAGACTCCAATCTAGGTGATTTAGCTCCTGAAGGCCCTAGGAAACAAACAAACAATAACAACAACAACAACAACAACAACCTACGCTCCATCAGGTTTTCAATGGCTGATTTTTGGCAAGTGGATCCCCAGCCTTTCTTCTGAGGTGCCTCTGAGTGGACTTGAACTGCCAAGCTTTCAGCCAAGTATGTTAACCACCTGCGCCACCCAGGGAAGGGCCTCTGAAAAGCTCAGAGGCTGTGGATTAGTACAAGGCCTCCTTGGAAAGTATTACCTTGGGGCCTCAAATTATAGAAATGGGTCTTATTAACAAATCTAAGCATTCTAACACAAAAATATGAGTTAAACAGAAACAAAGAACATTCTTATTTATGATTTTCTTCTGGCACATCCATAAACCAAGCAGGGCAAGGGATGATCTTTGAAGAATATCACATTGTTGAGAACGCAACCTTTTACGAAGGCAATTAGGCAGTATATATGAAAAGCCTTAAAATTTTTTTTTTTTTTTTAATTCCACTGCTAGGAATTTATTACAAGAAGAAATCAGTGAGGATCCAAAAAAACGCAGGTATAAGGTTCGTCATCATAGCCTATTTAAAAAAAAAAAAAAAAAAAGGTAAAAAGCCTAAGTGTCAAACCATGGGAAAATAATTAAATTATGGTATATCTATACGACGGACTACCACTAAAAATCATCCCATGGGAAAATGCTTATAAACTATTATTTTGTGGAAAAAGCAGGGTATATGTAACACTATGTGCCGTATGATCCCAATTATGTTTACAAAATACACCACGTCAGCACAGAAAAAAAACTGAACCACCGATATACAACAGTAGTTATCATTCAGTGGTTGGACTATGAATTACTTTAATTTTTTCTTTGTATTTTTCCAAATTACATATAAGCATCTATTATTTTGTAGTCAAGAAAAATTTTTAAATTTTAATTATAATTTGTAAAAATATTTACTGAAATGGAAAAATGTTCATGATATGTTAAATGAAACCAATAATTTAAAAAGAGTATATTTATGAACCTCTATGTTAAAATTATAGTATCTGTTTGAAAAGATAAAAACCAGAAAGAAATACATCAAAATAGAATAGCGATTAACTACAAGGAGGAGGGGATAGGATTATAGATGATTTTCTTTCTAAATTTTCTATAATGAACATGTTCTGTTTTATAATCAGAACAAATAAATGTAATTTCATTTGGGAATTTAAAAAAGAGTAATGACATTAAAAATAGGACTTCACCATATGGGAAAAATCTGAAGACTATAGTTCAGCTTATAAAGACTTTTTCTACCTGGAGTTTCTCTTCAGAATACATAACGAAGGGCATCTACCGGGTAAAAGATGGTGCTAAACTTTAAGTCCCGCTCCGCATCCCTGGATAGCATCCCTGGATGGTCTACACAAGGCAGTGGGCCAGGGACAGTATTATCTCCAGTAAACGGGTTTACAGTTGAGGGATGTTTGTATCTTAGACACAGTTACTCCGAAGTCTTCAGACAATTAATACCTTCCTTCCCTTCTTTTATTTTCTTAAATACCAAAGGGTACTGATGCACAATCCTCCTGTCCAAAAGGAAAGAGTCACACACAAGTTCTGCTTTGGATGCCTGCCTTCTTTTTTGCTGCATTTTAGAAGCAGACTTGCTCATTCTACATCTTTGTAGAGCTATCCTACAACTGGGGCAACATCGAAAGTGGCAAAAACTAGTCACTAGGACAAAACTGATTTATTATCTAGAAGCCCCTAAATCTGAAATTGTATTCTCATGACAAGGTCTGATTTTTGGTTTCAAGAAGGGCTTCATGTATAAGGACGAGGCTGAGTTTTAATCAATAGCAGCTTACTGTTAATGAAATAGGAGGTGATTGGGCTACTCAGTGATTGTTCAGAGGTTCTGTCCACATTAAGATTCTTCCATGAATTAGTACACTTTTGCAGTTTATAGTCATAATCAATACATCTAAAGAATGTGATATATGCTGTGCCAATAACGGAACACATTTAAATAAAAATTTAAAGCCGAGTTGTATAATGATCTTTTTTAGCTAGGGAAGTACCACCACCTAAGGACAGACTGAGATCCACCAAGACATATACAAAGTTCACTCATGAAAGGCTCTTTGACACAGATTTTGTAAAACTGTAAATAAGGGCTTCTAAACAATACTGCAGGACAGTAAAGAACTAATTTACCAAGGGGGAGAGAGGAAAGAACTAGGATGAAAAAATTTAAGGGCCAGGAATTCCAGGTGCCCCCAGGAATTCCTGGCCCATCTTGAGAAAAAGTAATAAATACAGGACCAGCTGCTGTTCCATAGTTAACTGCCTGCTGCTAGTTCAATCTGAAACAACTTCAGAGAAGCCCCCACACTAGAGCACTATGGCAGTTGTAGACCAGCTGATAAAACTTGTCAATTACCCAATTGATATACCATATAAATGCTTCATTTTCATTCCCATCACATTAGGAGGAAATACTAAGGCATTTCTTCAAATATTTCTTAAAACCATAATAAAACACTGTAATATATATATATATATATATATATGGTATTCTCTGCAGGATGACATAAAATATTAATCATTCTTCCACATCTCCCCTTGCAAAGGGATTTTTTTCCCCCTCACAAAACCTGTACACACTTTAAGTTTTCAGCTCATTTATAGCATTACAGATGCTACAGCAAAAGTAATGTTTCTCTTATAGCTTAGAAAACGTACTGCCAGAAAGTAATCAGACACAAGCTATAGTTTATAGAGGTACAGGAATCAAAACATATGGGCAGGGCAATGCTACAGAATTACAGTAGTTAAATAAGCCCAGCAGAGCATGACATTTTAACAGACATACTTAGAAAAGAGAAAAGCTAAAACAAGTTAAATCTTGCTTGTAGCTACATAATGGAATGGTGGTAAAGTATCAAAATAAACTCCTAAATATCTTTATAAGAGTCACCAACAAGACACTAATGCAAAGAACCAAGACACTTTTAAAGTCTTCATAATAAAGTGGCTGCTTTGAGTTTTAATATCATCCACTATTAATTCTGAGCGTACTGAGCTACGTGCTACGAATATTCTGCATGTTAAGTTTGAGTGCCTCCTTGTGTGGGATGACATTTCAGGCAACATTATGAGAAAGGGGTTGTAATGAACCCCACTGAACCTAGAGAGGCACTAAAACACTATGAAGTTACTTGGGATTTGGGAAGAAAATCGAAATTGAGGGCACATATAATTTTTTTAAATAACTGTCAAAGAGAATAGGGCTTCAACAGAAACTTCAATGAAAAAAATCTATCTTGGAAGAAACAATAACGGTGTTCTTACACCTATATACACGAAGGAGCCCTGGTGGTCAGTGGTTAAGAGCTATGGCTGCTAATCAAAAGGGTGGGAGTTCAAACCCACCAGCTGCTCCTTAGTAATCCTATGGAGCAGTTCTACCTATAGGGTCACTATGAGTCGGAATCGACTAGATGGCAACAGGTTTGGTTTGGGTTTTTATATACAGGAAGAAATGAACATAATGATGTTTACTGCAGAATTTCTAACTGTAATAAATTGGAAACAATCTAAACACTATCAACAAAGAACTGGTTAAATAAATTAAGATACAACTGAACTAGAAAATTCTATGTAGCTGTTAAAAAAGTAACGTGGAAACTGATATGGTAAGAATTTCTAAAACATGTTAAGTGAAAAAGGCAAGTTGGCAGGAATATATGTGTATATATATACATATATACACACACACATATACCCATTTGTTCTAAGTATTATTTGACTATATAATACATATGCATAGAAAGCAGACTAGAAGGATAGACAATCAATGATCAGAGTCTTAGTAACAGTTAAAGGCAGATGCCCCATATTTCTCTACTGTTAAAAAATGTTTTCATGTGTTACTTGTATAACTCTTCAGTGCCAAAGAGATCACAATCCACAGAGCAACAGAAGGTGCTGTGAGTAGAAGGAACAACAGGAGCAGGATTATAAGTACAGGTGAGATGGGAACAGTGTTCAATCACGTTTTTTCTGAACTTCTTTGCAATTTCCTTGTTTTAATTTTCCTCTTTCAGAAATAATGAAAGAAAATTACCCTCAATATGATTCTCACGTCCTGTAAAAACATCTTTAGCAGTGCCATAAAATTCAATGTCTTCTTGAGGGGCCTTTTGTTTTATTTGTTTTAAACAGTGGAAATTTCCAGGGTTTTTAACATGCAGATATGACTGCAAAGCCCACCACTCAGTTTAAAACATAAAGCCGTACAGTGAAGCTCCCTGAGGGCCATTCCCTGACCCCATTCTTCTCGACAATCAGCATCCCGAATCGCTGCTTATCATCTCCATGTATCTCTTAATACTTTTATTACATAAAAACGTAGTCATAAAAACACACAGCAAACATAAGACACAACACGTAACAACATAAATAACATGATACAACTACTGTTTGTGTTTTCCCTATGATAAAACTTTGTACTGGGAGTCAGCAAACTTTTTCTAAAAAGGGCCAGATAGTAAATATTTTCAGCTTTGCAGACCATACGGTTCTTGCTGCAACTACTCAACTCTGCCATCCTAGAGCACAGCAGTCACAGACCACATGCAAACAAAGAGGGACAGCTGAATTCTGGTAAGTGTCTTTACAAAAACAGGTGACAGGCCAGATTTGGCCCTCTGTTTTATATAAATAGTATCTTGCTGTATCTATCCTTCTACAACTTGCTTTATATCAGCCAAAATTATGTTTTTGAGATTCATCTATGTTGACACATATTGCTGTAGTTCTCTTAATCCAAACACTGCTACTCTGACATTTTTGAATACGGTTCCTTGGGCACACATGAAAAAATGTTTCTAGGGCATATATACCTCGTGAGTTGTAGGGTATAAGCATTTTCAGCTTTACTAGATATTGCGCATTTCCCCCACTAAATATGCTATACCAAATTACACTCCCATTAGCAGTGTCTGAGAGTTACTCTGAGTACTTGGTATTGTGAATCTCTAAAGATTTCTGTGCCAACCGAGTGGAAGTAAAATGATATTTCATTATGATGTTAGCAAACATCTTCTTAATACTAGCAAATTGAAAAATCTTTTCATATATTTGTTGGCTACTTAGATTTTTATCTTTTTGAGTTTGCTGCTCATATTCTGCAGAAGAAAGATGTGACAGCCTGCTTCCCTAAGCCTTGGAAAGCCCATGGGGCAGTTCTATTCCGTCCCATAGGGTCGCTAGGAGTTGGAAGTGACTCAACAGCAATGGGTTTGGTTTGGCTGGCTGATATTTTACTGGGTTATTTGTCTTTCTTTTTCTGCTGTGTAGTTTTTTATTCACCCTGGACACCAACCCTTTGTCACTCATGTGCATTGTATAGTCATGACCTGTTTTTTCATGTGCTTTTGATGTGTTCATGTATATACGTTTTAAATTTTAACATAGTCAATTTATTCATCTTTTTCTTTATGGTTTGTACTTGTTGAGCATTATCTAAGAACTTAATCTCTACCCAAAGTCATAAAGATATTCTCATATACTTCTTCAGAACGTTTCAGTTTTTTTTTTTTTTTACTTTTATGTCTTTAGATCCTTATCTCACATGATGAATCAATACCATGTGGATTTTTAAAAATAGGGGTAGTTGATTGTTCCAACACCACTTGTTGACATGTTCACTTTGCCCCCACAGATCTGTGATACTTCCTCTGCCATATATCACATGATACAGAACTGATGCATCCACTTGCGTCTACTCGGGGCCACAGACCTATCGGTTGGATAACAAAACACTATCTTAATTATTTGCAAGAGCCCACCTCCCTGACTTGATCTTCTTCAAAACTGGCTTGGTTATTCTTGCTCTTTCTTGTAAATTTTAGGATCACTTTGTCAAGTTCCACAAAAAGAAAAAAACCCTGTTGTGATTTTAACTTTTATTGAATTTTATGAATAGATATCAAAGGAGATTATGAAAGGCAGTTTTATGAAGGTTTTAGAGAGACTAAGATTCAAATTGGAGTTTTTTTGGAAATAGATTTGGGTTCTTTTTTTTGCTGCTATAAATTATTTCCTCCTAGTAGGTAAAGCATTGAGAGTAAGTAGCTGGTTTTTTGGCCACTGTAGGCCATTGAGATATATTTACTCAGAGTTGGGGGGGGGGGGGGCAGTAAGAAGAGCTCCTAATTTTCCACTCATGGGCACTGATTGCCACAGGCTTAACTTTCTTTATTGTCTTTCGCTCCCACTTTCCCAAACTGCTGTCCCATGGTACATTTTTCTGGATGTTATTAATAGCCATGTCTGGGAAAGGAGGTTACAAATTCAAATAAATTTTTTAAATGCTGTATAGTTCACCTCTCACTTGGAGTTTTATAATGCACTTTAGTGTAGCGAAAACTTTGAGTAATTTCACAGTAAAGAAATATGCCTAATTCTGTTTAAATTATCATTTCACAAACTTTTTTGTGCATGAATACTTATTTCTTGACACACTAATTAATATTCTATTGAAGAGTGCTCCATGGGACATCAATTTGGGAAACAGTGTAGTTAAACTAATAAAGCTGAGACAAGAAGAATTCAGGTATTTCTGATTTCCATATTAATCATCAGCAACAAGCAAAAAAAAAAAAAAAAAAGCTGACATTAAAACAAATTAATCAAAAAGCACCCCAGTAATCCTCTTAAAATTGTTTAAAAGTTGTTCCTTAGTTTGGGGTCTTAGTCTTGGCCTAAACAAAAACCAAACCCATTGCCACTGAATTGATTCTGACTCACAGTGACCCTGTAGGACAAAGAACTGCCCCAAGGAGCGGTGGGTGGATTTGAACTACTGAGCTTTTGGTTAGCAGCTGAGGTCTTAATCACTGCACCACCAGGGCTCCTTCCTAGTGTTGGCCTATACCTGATAAAACTTTTCCATTAACTTGACAAGAGATATGCTTCCGTCTTATTTCAGCACCAAAATGAAAGAACAAGGCAAACATCCCAGATTTATTCACCTCTCACTGTGAAAGCTGTAGGAGTGTTTGGTCTTATAAAAACAAAAACCAAAGGAATGCATTTCTCTTATCCTACCTGGGCTTTGAGCCCATTACTCTTGCTGCTGAATGGCCTGAGGAGAAGAAACAAACACACTAAAATTAAGTGACTTTTTGTTTTTATTTTCTTCTTTCTGCCCTATCGATGCAGCAAGTATTAATCTGCTTGATGCACTGCTGGCCTGGAGGCGTGGCCCCGCTAGGCTGAGGATGGCAGGGGAAAAACAGGTCACTGCCTGTCCAGCCAGATATCCTGGACAGAAAAGAAAGGCCTTTTCTCCTTTAAGGCACTATTCCCTGCTGCTGTTGTCACAAACACATTCAGTAACAGTCTTGTGTGAACTTTTTAGAGTCAGGTTCTTCCCAATTTGCAAGGGAAAAATATTGACATTTCCTTTTCTGTCCTCCAACTATGTTTGGACTTCACTTATTCAACAAACATTTATTAAGTGTTTATTGTGTACCAAGCACTATACTAAGTGCTAGGGTTACCAAGACTAGTAACAGAGTTGTTAAAAACCTGACATATGAACCAGGGTCAGTATACTTGACAGTATAAATCAAGGGTAATCAGAATACCTTCCAAATACCCTCAAGAATACCACAGCACTGGTGAAACAGAACTATGAAGACCAGGATCCTGACTTTAGGATAAATAAAGAAGTACAGGCTCGTAGAGATTTAGAACGTTTGAGTCCCAAACAATGGATGCTCCATCAAGCTGAGACTTTTTCTTGTTTTGTTTTGTATCCTGTGCGCAGAATAGGGCCTCTCAACAAATATTTACTGGCTATTGAATGAGTGAGGGGCTGGAGCCATGAAGAATAACGATCTAGCAATGCATGAACCCTCTATTTTATTCCCAACACTAACTTGTCTAGTTTTTCCTTGAATGTGTTCCCTCACAGAGTGGCCCATTCATTCTTTGACCAGCTTTGTCAGCTTTCTTCCTCATATTCTGCAAACATCCACCTCCATCAAAACTCCACCACAGATATACACCCTACTCTCTGGGACTCCACGAGACACACAGAACAGTCCCTCTACCCTACTTTTTGTGTTGAAGTCTGTAGAAAGAATAGTACAACTAACACCCATATACCAGTTGCCATAGAGTTGACTCTGAGTCATGGTGGCCCCATGAGTGTCAGGAGTAAAACTGTGCTCCATAGGGTTTTCAGTGGCTGATTTTTTGGAAGTAGATCACCAAGCCTCTCTTCTGAGGCACCTCTGGGTGGACTGAACCTCCAACCTTTTGGTCAGCAGCCAAGCGCACTGACCATTTTCTACCACCCAGGGACTCAAATACCTTTCCTCAACTCACCTATTAATTTGCTTCTTTATTGCTCTCTCTTTTTGCTTTTTTTCTTCCCTGAATTATTTGAGAGTAGGCTGCAAACATAGAAGTACATCACTGCTAATACTTTGGCATGTATCTCTTAAGAATAAGGACACTCTGCTACATAACAATATTCCTATTATACATCTAAAAAAAAGTAATGTTAATAAAATAACATTACCTAAAGTAAAATCCATACTTAAATTTTTCCAATTACCCTCTCCCAATTTTTTCGGGTGGAGCCCTAGTCAGCACTTCGAATCCACCAGCTGCTCCTTGGAAACCCTATGGGGCCGTTCTACTCTGTCCTATAGGATCACCGTGAGTTAGAATCAACTCAATGGCAATGGGTTTGGGTTTTTTTTGTAATTTTTTTTTAGGGGGGTTCTTTTTTAAATGCCAGATTAAAAAAAAATTCACAAATTGTATTTGGTTGTCAATGTCTTCTCAATCACTTTAATCTTTTTGCCTTTTTCATGATATTAACTTTACATATGTACAGTTGTGTACTACTTATTGCACTGTGAAGAGGCACATACTGCCAGGGTGGCTCACGAACAATGCTACGTAAGTTGACCACTTGATTAAAATGGTCACTAGGTCTCCCCACTGGAAAGGTACATTTTCCCCTTTGTAATTAAAAACTAATCTTACACCAATGTTCACTGCAGCATTATTCATAACAGCCAAAAGATGGAAATGACCTAAGTGTCTACCAAAAGATGAATGGATAAACAAAATGTGGTACATAATGGATTACACTGCCATAAAGAGAAATTAAGTCCTGATACATGCTACCTGGATGAATCTTGAAAACATTATGCTGAGCGAAATTAGTCACAAAAGTACAAATACTATACAATCCCACTTATATGAAACAGGCAAATACATAGAGATCAAAGCTTATTAGTGGTCACCAGGGGTGGGACAGAGTCTTAGCTTAGTGGGCACTGAGTTTCTGTTAATGGTAGTGGAATAATTTGGAAGCAGTGATGATGGTTGAACAATACTGTCTTAGTTATCCAGTGCTGCTATAACAGAGATATCACAAGTGGACGGCTTTAACAAAGAGAAAATTATTCTCTCACATTTTAGGAGGCTAGACGTTTGAATTCAGGAAAGCTTTCTCTCTCTGTTGGCTTTGGGGGAAAGTCTTGTCTCCTTTCAAAATCTATGGGCCTGGCATTCCTTGGAGATCTTCATGTGTTTTGACATCAGTCTTCCCCTGGGTCTAGGAAGTTTTCAGAGCAGGGACCCCAGGTCCAAATGATGCATCCCGCTCCTGGCTCTTCATTCTTGGTGGTAGTGAGGTCCCTCTTCTCTCTGTTTCCTCATCTCTCCTTTTATCTCTTATAAGAAAAAAGGAATGACTCCAGCAAGGATGTGACTCAAGTAAGGGCGTGACTTGAATCATGCCCTTTAGTAAGGAGGTGACTCAAGATACACCCTACATTAATCCTGCCTAATTAGAGGTTTAGGATTTACAATATAAAAAAATGGAGGACGATGACATAAAATCACAAAATGGAGGACAACTGCACAATACTGGGAATCACGGCCTGGCCAAGCTGACACATATTTTTGCAGCACACAGTTTAAACCATTACAAACATGATGCATGCAACCAACATCGCTGAACTATAAATGTAAAAAACGTTGAATTGACAAAAAATAATCTAATCTGTGGGTTGATATTTTTAGGTAGTATGAACATCTGTTCCAACAACTTTTTACCCAAGTTTTAGCTGCCACTGATGATCCTTGCCTGAATTGACTATTGAGGGCTGCAAAATTTCGTTTTTAAATTTCTATTTCTATCATTCCTTCTACATGGATTTTAAAAATTCAGTGTTTTAGAACTGATTAGCATCACTGTCATTATTTTATTTATTTTTTTAATACTCAAATTGTCCCAAATTTGGCCAGTCGAGCACTGCCTAGATTTCTGTCACAATCAGGAGGAGTCCAAGCTTACCTTGCTACTTCCCCTGCCCCAGACCTGGAATCAGCCATTCCTCCAAGGAACCCTGGTTCCTCTTAGTAGAGAATAGCATTTATGAGGAATAATTCTGCTAACCTCTTCTACGTGCTAGCCCCAGGTGCTTGAAGCCAGTTATCATTTCTGCCCTATACACCTCCCCAAACTTCCATACCTAGGCTAAACTTACCCAATCCCTCACATCAGTCTTCCTATGACTTAGCTCTGACTTTTACTCTACTCTTTCATGTTTCCTGTCCTAATTCAACTGCTGTCTCCTACAACAGTGGTCTCCAACCTGGCTATATATCAAAATCACTGTGGAATTTCTTTAATATACAGATTTCCAGGATCCACTCCAAACTTACTGAATGAGAATCTCTGGGGTGGGACATGGGATTGTTTTTTTTTTTTTCTCTTTTTCCCCAAGTTCCCCAGGTGATACTGATATAGTCTGTCTACAACATACTTTTTCAAGGCCTTCTATTCCCCAGAATTAGATGCAGTATCAAAAGTGTGGTCCAGAGTTATCATTTTTTTCTTCTACTGGGTATTTTATTTCTTTCAATATAATACAGAATCAGTGCTAACTTTTTTGGGGGGAGGTTGGGGGCAGTCACATCAAACTTTTTATTCATGGTGAATTTATAATGAACTAAATTCTCAAGACTTTTTCAAACATATTTCTAAGTCACATCTCCCATATCTTTTCATGTTCCATTGGTCTTTTAGACCTAAGTGTTTTTTAAGGATTTACATTTGCTCCTATTAAAATTCATACTGTTTGATTCAGTTCAACTCTTCAGTATGTCATGGGTCTTGTGGATTTTGTCATCATTAAGTATTTTTACTCTTCCAACTTCCAATGTTATGTCACCTACAGCTAAGAAGGCTTAAAGTCCTTTCTCTTACACTACCTTCTTTATTTTTTGCTATCATTATTTTTTTTAGCGAGTATTTTTAAAAAGTCAATCTTATTAACTGTTTCATGAGTGTGGGCTCAAACATATCAAAGATCACAGAGATGGTGCAGGACCAGGCAACATTTTGTTCTGTTATACATAAGGTTGCCATGAGTGGGAGCCTGCTCAATGGCAACTAAAAACAACAAGTGTGGTGGTGGTTATATAACTGTATGCATTTGTCAAAACTCATAGAACTGTATACCAAAAAAAGTGAATTTTAATGTATATAAATTATACCTCAAAAAATATCACTCTTATATCTAAAGACACAGCTATGTTCTTCTCCTAGATTAGGTCTCACCAATTTATTCTGATTGATAATTTCTGCAAAACACATTGCTATTCTAAGCAAAGGAGTTTTCATTGATTTTATATTTTTATTCATTGAGATAAACACATTCCAGGGTTAGAAAAAGCAGCAGGGTTTACTTTCCCAGACCAGTCAATCCAATGAAGAGACAATGAATGCAATATTACCATTTATTAGTTAAAACAAGAAGTGCAAAGGAAAGTGATAAAATGTGGAATTAGAGAAAATATATTAGAAAAAGTAGAATCCTTCACAGAACTGGGCTAAAAATAGCAAATACTGTCTATCAGTCTTGCCTGGAAATGGAAGTCAGACAATTTTCCACCAAAAAACCAACAAGTATTTTTAAAAATACTTCTCAGTGCTGGTGAAGGTCTAGTAAAAACACTGTCAGATGATGTGAGTTAAGAGGTTTAATTGATATAACCTTCATTTGAACACATATATACTGATATTAAGTCCAGAAGAAAACACATCAACATTTTAGCAGTAGTCAGCCATCTCTGGGTGATGGAAGGACAGAATTTTTTTTTTTTAAGACTTTGTATTTTTCACATTTCCTGAATTTCTACAATGAGCCTATGTTAGTTTTGTAATGAAAAAATAAGTAAAATCATTACACATTGTTAAGAAATATTTGTTAAGAAGAGGGTAGAAAATAAGCCACCAAAGGAAGAAACATGGATAAACTAATTTTTTATCAAGATTTACCTGTCATTAACAGGAATTCTCAAAATAAAATATGTCTTCCAGGTAGCCAATAATTTTATAAAGAATTTTTATTCAGAGAATGAACAAGATTTCCCTTGTGAAGCTTCTCTGAATGCCACAGAAGACTCAAATATATAGTAACTCTAAAAGTGACACTCACATTGCCTCCAAACAATATTTTTCAAATGAGAAAGCTTCATATAGAATTATTAAGTACTATAAATCCATACCTTGAAGAACGATGCTCTGGTTTATGTCTTTCGTTGCGATCTGTAAAGAAAAGAACACAGTTACATGTCAAAATGTTCTTTAGAAGTCCTGGAAAAACGGTTCTTTAAATACTAGCTGCCATACCATTAGATTTCACAAAGAACTGTTCAAAAGTAGCTGTCTTCCCCTACAGAAGGCTCTTTATCGGAGCTGAGGAGAGGATTTCCTGATGAAGGAGAGAGAAAAGAGACAACAAAGAAAAGGCATACAAAGTTTTGATGGTTGGTTAAAATCATCTGCTTGGAAAATACATTATTACATGTATTATTTCATTTTAAAAGATCTTTGCTGGTTTTTTAAAAAAACACTTTGCTAAAACCAAAACAGATTTAGTGAAGGAAAGAAAGAAAGGAAACTGAAAAGCCACAGATTACTCAGCTCAAAAAAATCATTCCATGAATCATGGTTGGCAGAAGCTTCTAATAAAATGGGGAGGGGAAAAATGAGCAGTTGGCTACAGCAACATCTCCAAATACACTAAGACCAGCACAGCCCCATCTTTAACTCTCTACCGCCCAGAACATTCCAGAAGTTGGATTTCACTCTTTCAGAGGTAATTAGGTTAAATGTGCTGTAGGGTAGTGGTTCTTAACCAGGAGTGATTTTGTCCCCCAGGGGACATTTGGCAGAGACGGGAGAAAGGAGCTACTGGTATCTAGCGGGTTGAGGCCAGTGATGCTACTAAACAACCTACAATGTACAGGACAACCCACCACAACAAGGAATTTTATCTGGCCAAAAATGTGGACAGGGCTGAGGTTGAGAAATTCCACTACAGGGTAAAAACAAGAGCTTGAAATTTTCAAAAGTGCCTCTCCAAACTGCTATAAAATGCTGTTTGTCAACCTGAGGACTGTCATATACAAGAGAAATGAGCCACAAAACCCACAGGCTGATATTTTTCACTCCAAATAAAGTTTTTTCCTTTAAAGTATATGCTAATAAATAAATGAAATTAAAATGCTCCAGTGTTAGGGGAAAACCAGCGTCAGAAAGCAACTTAAAAAAACACACTGAAGTCCTATGTAATGATTTTTTTTTAAGTCTTATGCAATACTGTGAAGATACCGTTTTCTAAAGTATTTTCTGAATTAATACAAGCAAGACAGAATTTCATGGTAAAACAAAGATTAGACAGGAACTTCTTTTTCTTCATTTTATTGCTGGTGGAGCAGCATAAAGATAATGAAAACATATTCTAAAACTTCTAGAGAGAAAAGAAGGAGAGGAATAGGGTTTATACAGTTAATGTACCAAGTCTTCCCAAATGGGTTCATAACAAAAAAGGAACTTTTTTTTTAAGCCAAGAGTTAGTACACATGAAGACACCGTCCTCCAAAAGACTAACAAGTAGAAAAACTCCCAACGAAGCATGTTTGTTTAGATATAATGCTCTCCAAAATGCACACTGTCAATATGCTTCTGGTTCTAATTTCTTGACACAGTCATTTAGTGTCACCCCTCCCTTAAGTAAAATCATCATGGTTTTTCACTTGTTGAGTAGCAAAAATTTAAAGTCATAACAATACAGCGCTCATTTTAATCCTTTTTCCAATGGTTTTCCAATCCTGCTAGTTGTGCTAACAAACGTATACTGTCTCAAAGTAAAGCTATACCCTGGATGCAGACGAGCCATCCTCATATAACAAAGTAACAACTCTTACCTGTGGCTAAAGATGAGCTAAAGCTCTGCCTGTAATGTCATTTGCTGTGGCTGTGATCCTAGCTTCATACAGTTTATTTAGGCACGTGCTAGCGAATTCCCCACTAACCTTCCTAGAGGTACAATGTACTGGAGAAGGAGAGAAACAGAGTCACAATGCATGTAAACAAGACTCAGCATCAGAGGGCTTCCCTCCAGGCCCGTTCTGATTGGCAGATGTGTTATGACCAGTCTGCACAGCTGGAATGTGGCCACTCAGGAAGTGAGTGGCTCACAGCTCTTCTCCATTCTTGGTTAAAACAGGAAATGCTACAGTCATTTTTATACTTTCTGCTCTAAGAAAATACATATGGCTTCCCACAGTACTCTCCTATTAACTAGTAATTTAAATCCAGGAAAAAAACTTGATTATCTGTTGGAGGACATTTTAAACATTTCCTCCCAAATTCACTCTTAGATTTATAGGTGTTACATTTCTATGTAAGCATGTATACACAGTATTTATAACATGCTACTCCTAAGAATCCATACAACTGGTAATTTGTGGGGTAAGGGTAAATTATCTATTACTCCCAATACCTCCTTACTCCTTGCCCCTTGACAAATAGACAACAAACTGAAACATGTGTTCTTGACTTCATCATTTTTTTTCAAAGTATACCAATGACTAGATTTCATATTTTGTCATACAGTCATCCTTCATCTTTAGTATATATAAATATGGTGTCACAGTGGTACAGTGGTTAAGGGCTTGGCTGCTAACCAGCAGGTCAGCAGTTCGAATCCACCAGCTGCTCCTTGGAAACCCTATGGGGCAGTTCTACTCTGAACTATAGGGTATCTATGAGTCAGAAATGACTCGACGGCAACAGATTTAGTTTTTTGGTTTTGGTGGTGCAGTGGTTAAGTGTTTGGCTGCTAACCAAAAGATCGGCAGTTTGAATCCACCAGCCACTCCTTGGAAACTCTATGGGGGCAGTTCTACTCTGTCTCATAGGGTTGCTATGAGTTGGAGTCGACTTGATGGCAACAGGTGTGGTTTTTTATATATAAATATAAGGAACCCTGGTGCCACAGTGGTTAAGTGCTCGGCTGCTAACTGAAAGGTCAGCAGTTCGAACCCACCAGCCACTCTGCAGAAGAAAGATGTGGCAGTCTGCTTCTGTAAAGATTTACAGTCTTGGAAACCCTGTGAGATAGTTCTACTCTGTCCTATAGGGTCACTATGAGTTGGAATCAATCTTATGGCAGTAAGTTTATATATAAATGTGTGTGTGCTATGTATCTGTGCATCTACACATATTTTTATATACTTATATTTAAAGCAAAGTAATTTTCATGAGAGCCAAGAATATTGTACAATTGTCAAGAAATACATCAGTGGAAATGCTGAATTTCTGGCAAAATAATAAGTAGTTATTGCTTTGGTCCAAAAGCCAGGACTGAACAAACCAAAGCACCGAGGACAGATTCAGGGATCTGCTTTCTTGCCAACAATAACAAAACATCTGGATAAAAATCCCGTAAGAAGAATAAAAACAGCAAACATGGAAATTTCAGTTTGGCTATATACAGTGCTTTAAATGTATGGATTTTGTTTATTTCAAATGCTCCCTGCCTTCTAGATTCTTTTAGAGTTTCTAATTTTTAAGTAATTAGGAGAGAATATATTTCCAAAGCCTTCCTAAACTTATGCATAGTTAGAAATCATACAAATAACTTACTAGCCCAAAGTCTCATGATTTCTACGAAAAAAGTTATTAAAAGTAAGAAAGCCCTAACTCTAAAATTTATCTGCTGAGTGCCACACATCTGCTGTGGATTAGGTACTAACACCAGGGACCCACCAAGCAGAGTATGATGATCTAGGTCACACAGTATACTCAATGTGAAGGTCAGATGGCTAGGTGGCCTTGTAAAAAAGTCTGTTGGTTCTACAGGTATGTATACACAGAGTTCCTGGGTGGTGCAAACAGCTAACATGTTCAGCTTGGCAGCTAAACCAAAAGGTTGGAGGTTTGAGTCCACCCAGAGATGCCTTGGAAGAAAGGCTTGGAGAGCCACTTTCAAAAAATCAGCCACTGAAAATTCTATGGAGCACAGTTCTACCCTGACACACACAGGGTCGCCATGATTTGGAATTGACTTGACAGCAAATGGCATCTTTTTTTCCCCTAACATAACACAAACACACACATCCTGCATTCCCTGCTCCTGCCCATCCATGCCTCCCCTTTCATAAAGTCAAGCGATGTAATGGAATAATACTCTGCAAACAGAACAAAGGCAGAAAGGCAAGCAGAGCTGGTACAATGGCTGTTGATGCCTGTGTGTGAGCAAATATTGGGGGAGATGTCAGGGAGGAGTGAGAGGAAGCCACCACAGGTCAGGGCCACATGGTGAGAACTCCAGATTATCCACATTCTCCTGTCACGATGACTTCCGGTTCTAAGTAAAACGGACACGTGATTCCATTGTGTACCTATTTAGATGTAGAAATGGGCTTTTAAAGAATGGCTAGACATACTCCACCGATGTGGAACCGTTCAGGGCAATTCTGAATCTAATCAAATGACAAACACTTTGAAATGGAATTGATAACGCAAATGTCATCTTTTGCTTTGATTAAAACTGAGAAGAATGGTTAGCTCAGAACTTATTAGAATCTGTTGTAAAGACATTCAGGCTTTGAGAATTGGGCTTTGATCACTGAACTGGAGAGAAAATGAAACTCTGTTGGGTAGGGACTTACTTTACTACCTTAAGTCGGCAGTGAAAGGTCCTAAATTGTTCTTTGAAATTAGCAGGAAGATTCAATTTCTGTGAATGAATACACACAGACACACTCACACATATACTTGCAGGAACACAACAAAACAGAGTTTGAGGTGGTATAAAGGGAATCTGTCCTGTACTTCATACCAGAGTACCGAAACCTCTCTTTATGAGTACTGTCTATGAAGGGATTCTATAGCATACCCCCAAGCATTACTGTTGAGTTCCAGCCTGGGGTATATAAAGCGTATGTTATTTTTAAACATGCATCAATCCTACATAGACATTCTGTGCCATTCAAACAAACTAGAGAATCCATAGACTATGAAAAAGAATTATTTGTAATAACAATGCCATTACCTCTTCCCTTATGATAAGCAAAGTAAATAAAGCAATGAACCCATCTATAAGATAGAAGATATTCAGGGTTTATGAATTTCACTTCCATGACTCTTTAAAAGTAAAGATAGAACAACTGGTTCCACTCAAGTAGAATGTGGGTTGAATTTTACATATTTGATACCAGAGTTTCAACAGCTTTTCTATTTATGCCGAGAAAACTACAAGTGTATATGTGTCTTAGTTACCTAGTGCTGCTGTAACAGAAATACCACAATTGTGTGGCTTTAACAAACAGAAATTTATTTTCTCACAGTTTAGGAGGTTAGATGTCCCAATTCAGGGCGCCAGCTCTAGGGGAAGGCTTTCTCTCTCTGTCAGATCTGGAGGAAGGTCCTTGTCTCTTTTAGCTTCTGCTCCTGGACGATCTTCATGTGGCTTGGCATCTCTCTTCCCCCATCTGCTTCTTTCCCTTGCTTGTTTAATCTCTTTTATATCTCAAAAGAGATTGACTTAAGACACACTCTACACTAATCCTGTCTCATTAACATAATAAAGACAACCCATTCCCAAATGGGATTATAAACACAGGCATAGAGGTTAGGATTTGCGACACATATTTTGGGGACACGGTTCAATCCAATAACAATATGCCTACTTGAAAACAAGTCAGTGTTCATTGTATAAAATTACTGACTCCAACTAATTGCTACCCACCTCCCCTTTCTAATTCCATTCTGACCACCTCTGTTCAGGGATGTCTCCAAACTGATTTTTATTCACTTTTGAGGCTCCTACACAAAAAAACACACCACTGCTGTCGAGTTGACTCCGACTCATAGCGACCCTATAGGACAGAATAGAGCTGCCCCATAGGGTTTCCAAAGAGCACCTGGTGGATTCGAACTGCCAACCTTTTGGTTAGCAGCTGAGCTCTTAACCACTGTGCCACCAGGGCTCCACAGTAACTAGGATATTGTGCTTTTAGATGACAGGTTTTCAATCTATATATATTTTTTGGTGGTAAACTAACACACCTGTTGACCTTAAGTAAGAAAGTTCCTACTTTCTTGGTCGAAAACACCAAGAAATGAAAAACAACTGCTGTCAGTGACCACTGCAGGAGACAAATGGGGCATATTATAGAGAAGTTTACATAACTGCTGCCCACGCCTCTGTGGCTGAGGGCAAGTGTGGTCTACAGCACTGCCAGTACCTTTCATTCATTCTAATTAAAAAGTGCCTAAGCTATTAAAGGAAACCCTGGTGGCGTAGTGGTTGAGAGCTTGGCTGCTAACCAATAGGTCAGCAGTTCGAACCCACCAGGCGCTCCTTGGAAACTCTATGGGGCAGTTCTACTCTGTCCTATAGGATTGCTATAAATTGGAATCGACTCGACAGCAGCAGGTTTAAACTATTAAAATGCAGCACCCTATCATAGAGGGAGGGAAAAATTACAGATGGAAGCGAGGCTTTGTGTGTGTGATAAATGTATATGTAACAGAATATTTGACATTCAAACATTCCTCACATGTACAGTTCGCTGACATTAATTACATTCAGGAAGGGAGATTTTTCCAATACAGGGTTCATGTTTCAACACAGTAGCAGGTTGTGTGCCTGGAATCCGTTTTCTCCTTCCCATGCCCACTGTTTTTATCCTCATTTTAGGTTCTTAACAGCACTTGCCTGGACTGTTTTCATGGTGTCCTGCCCGGATTTTCTGGTTCCAGTGTCTTCCCCTCCAATCCAAGCATTCTGCTGGCCAGAAAAATCCATGCCTCAGAAAAACTACAGTCACTACGTGTCATAGACCTTCCTTCTGAGGATTAAAGAGTTGATGCAATGACTCTCTTAGCACCTTGCCTGTGCACAGTAGATGCAATAAGTGTCAGCTGCCATTATGATGCTAAAACGCTAGCTATTAACTCCTTGTATGACTGCACAAGTCACTTAACCTAAGTCTCAGTTTCCTCATCTACAAAATGAGCAAGAATATAGAGTTTTTGATAAATGAGTTAAAGGGTGTAAAGAGCTTAGCATAGTACTGGAACATAAATTCTATAACTCTAATTGTTACTACTTCTCTTGTTATCTTTAACACCTGGTTCAAGTAGCACTTCCTGGGTGGTCCAAATGGTTAATGTACCCAGCTGCTAACTGAAATGTTCAAAGTTTGTGTCCACCCAGAGGCACCTCAGAAGAGAGGCCTGGTGATCTACTTCCGAAAAATGAGCCATTGAAAATCCTACAGAGCACAGTTCTACTCTGACACACATGAGGTTACCATGAATTGCAACCGACTACATGGCAACTGGTATTGTTATTTAAGGTTTTAGACACATGTTCTATCTATACAGTAAGTCTGACGAAGGCGGGACTCTAAGAATCTGCTTTGCTGTCAGCCCTCTAATGCTTGCTGATAATGGTAATATTCAGTGCCCTCCCACTTCCTTTTCTGCTCTGCATCCTTCAGGCTGCACTTGGTTCAGTGACACATCTGATACTGCTGAGGGAGAAAAAATCTTCCTAAGATATCCCAGGAGGCCTGGTGGTACAGTGGTTAAGACCCCTCAGCTGCTAACCAAAAGGTCGGCAATTCAAATCCACTAGCCATTCCTTGGAAACCCTATGGGGCAGTTCTACTCTGTCCTATAGGGTCACTATGAGTAGGAACTGACTCGACAGCACTTAACAACAATAATTCCCATATGTCTTTAACTTTTTATAAACACAGTAGTGCTTTAAGAGTCATCTCTGCCCCACAACAATCCACATTTGGTCTTTTCTGTCTCAAAGTAGCTCTCTGCAAACCAAACCACACATATGAGAAAAGCTACAGCACATTCAAACGTTTCAGAAAAGCACTGGTATTTGGTGAAAGGCCTGACTTCTTTTTAATAACTCTTCTTTAAAATGGAGGCCTGGTGGCACAGTGGTTAAGCGCCCAGCTGCCAACCAAAAGGTCGGCAGTTCAAATCCACCAGCCGCTCCTTGGAAACCCTATGGTGCAGTTTTACTTCGTTCTACAGGATCGCTGAATTGGAATCGACTCAATGGCATCGAGTTCGGTTTTTTGGTTCTTTAAAATTACTCAGTTGAATTATTTTTACTATTGAATTTAACTGACTACTAAATTCAGGCTTTTTATGATATGGGCTCTAGGGTAAGATCGTTTCTTGCCTCTCCCCATTTCTGGTAGCCCCAGGCATTCCTTTGCTTGCAGATGAAATGTCCCATGGCTGTCTTCCCTCTTGTCCCTCTGTCTCTGTGTCTTTTTTCCTCTTTTATAAGGATACCATTCAGATTGCATTAGGACCCATTCTATCCTGTATGACTTCATGCCAACCTAACTGATAGCATCTTCCAAAATCAACCAAACCCTCTGCCACTGACTTTGACTCACGGTGACCTTATAGGACAGAGTAGAACTGCACACAGGATTTCCAAGGCTGTAATCTTTACAGAAGCAGAATGCTACATCTCTCTCCTGTGGAGTGACTGGTGGGTTCAAACCACAGACCTTTTGGTTAGCAGCCGAGTATGTAACCACGCACCACCAAGGCTCCTGACAACATCTTCAAACACCCTATTTCCAAACAAGGTCACGTTCACAGGTGTAGGGTTAAGACTTCAACATATCTTTTTAGGGGATACAATTCAATCCATAATGACCATGCACAGGACCCAAGCACCACAGAGAACAGGTAAGTGATCACGAATCAATCTCCCTTCTAATCCAATCGGGTCAAACTCTGATCCTTTAATATTATATCCTTTCTTTAATTCTGTCATTCATCTTTGATTTTGGATTTTGTAGGAGGTTAATTTGTGCATCTCAGAATTACAAGTTCCACAAAGAAAGTGAGCACAATCTCTCAGTGTCTCCAGGTGCCCACTCCTGGGCTGTGCCCACAGTGGGGATCCATCAATATTCCAGCACGACCAAGGCAGAGGTTCAGAGCAGGAACTCTGTCTGCGTCAGACAGGCCTTGTTTTGGGTTCTTGCCTCACCAGATGACCTCAGCAAGTAACTTGACCTCTGTAGGCCTCTGTGTCTACATCTGTTAAAGGGGGATAATAGTAGTTCCCATCTCATCGAACTGAATGGGAACTGAATGAAGCAATGCATATAAAGCATAGTACAGCTGCTGATGCAGGAGAAAGATCTGCAGATCTGCTCCGGTAAAGACTACAGCATTGGAAACCCTATGGGGCAGTTCTAGTCTGTCCCACAGGGTCACTACGAGTTGGAATCGAACTGAGGGCACACAACACCACCAAACTATGAGAAGTACTCAATAAATGCTTATTATTATGATGAGAATATCAGAGATATAGACTATTCATTAAAAACAAAACAAAACAAAACCCGTTGCCATCGAGTCAATTCCAACTCATAGCAACCCCATAGAACACAGTAGGGCTGTCCCATAGAGTTTCCAAGGAGTGGCTGGTGGATTCCCACTGCTGACCTTTTGGATAGCAGCTGAGCTCTTAACCACTACGCCACCAAGGCTCCAGACTACTTACAGAGTTCATAATATTGTGGGTAGAATTATACAGAAGATTAATTATCCTTTGTCCAAAATGGATTTTTTCATCCTGTAGGACTTTTTCTTGCTTATCACCTGGTCAAAAGGCCAGGAATGAACTAGTAAATAATTTCTAAACCTTCCCTTATCCAACAGTTTCAGCCTCTTTCCCTTCCCAGCCTTTTTGAACCAAGGCTACTATGAAAAATTAATAAATCTGATTTTCACTTTTTTTCATTTTGCCATTGCAGCCTGTGGCAGAAGTGATAAATAAGCCCTAAAAGTAAGCAGCAGACAGACGGGAGAATAAGAGCCAAGAGGCAGGCAGGGGCATTTCCTTCAAGATGGAAAAACTGTGACCACCAAGGATCACCATCCCTCCCATTCCTTGAGGTCCCAGCATCTACCCTAGGCCCCGGCTCATCCTGCAGGTATTAAGTCCTCACAGTCATTTTTTAAGACTCAAGAACCTCAAAATGAATTTCCTGAGTAGAACTGAATGAGTGTTACAGAGAAATGAACTAAACAGATTAAAAATAAATACTTTATTTGTGAGTCTACTGAAATCAGCCTCTATATTTTAGGATGGCACAGATTTCTTTTACAAGAATCCAGGAAACAAAGATTAAAATTGTTATTTCAGGTGATGAAGAATAGACTACATCTCTATTCACATTTGCTTTCTCAGCCGTTTGGGTAAAAAATAAAGATGATTTTTTTCTTTAAAGGGCAAAAGGCTCGTTCTTACTGTCTCTTCCTTGGGTTCACAGATTAATTTGCAGGTCTCCTAACATAAGGTTCTAACCTTCTACAGCTGACGCTACAAAATGAGCAAATGTCAGAAACCACTGTAACCAAGAGACTCCTCCGCCTACGGAGAAACGGAAACAAAGGATGGACATAGTTATTCCAAACACCAGACCCTTGGCTCTGGTAAAAAAACACCCGGCTCTACCAATCTCTCCTACAGGAATGAGGATTTTTCTGATTCAGGTTTTCAAAACAGACTTTTCTCCACAGTGGGGCAGTCTTGGTATCTATAGTGATGACAACTTTTTTTCTTTTAATCAAGAAAAGGTAAAGCCACATCCAAATTACTTTACCTGGGCATAGGGAACGCGTTCTCTGTGTAACACACATGTTCTTGCAAATGGAAGCCCAAGGCTTCCCTCCTCCCCACTTATATAACAAGCCTCCATCCAGACAACCATTTTGAAAAGGAACACATTGTCTTGCTGTGAAGAATGCCTCTAAATAAGTGGTCACTTCTAAAGACTCACAGAATCTTTGAGTAAGAAGAGACCTGAGAGACGTCTTCCTCCTCAGCTTTGAAGCCTTACTTGATTTACCACAGGCAGAAATAATGCCCCTGCCCAGCCCAATACACAGTGCTTAGCACCTTTCAGCATGTATGACATCCTGACTTACATTATAATTCTCTTTATCTACGTCGTATGGTTTCCACTATTTTAAGTTCCTTCAAGACAGGGCCTTTATCTGCCTCATAATGCCTGGTAAGTAGGTACAGCATACGTGTCTGTCTACGAGTCCTATCCACATCTCTGCAAATTGGTGTTGAACAGGAAAATTAATAACAGACATCTTACTCTGACATAAGGTTTTTCTTATCCACAAAATCAAATATTAACCATACAAAACTGACCCAAACTGCAAAAGCCTGCCAGAAATTGCTCTACAGCAATGTAAATTTGTTTTATCCTGCTAGAAAATGATAGCTGTCTAACCATTACCTCCTAACCATTACCTCCTAATTTAAATCTCAAAAAACCTCATAGCTGCAGGTGCGTTAAAAAAACAAACAAAAAAACCCAAGCCTGCTGCCATCAAGTTGATTCTGACTCAGAGAGAACCTATAGGACAGGGCAGAACTGCCCCATAGGGTTTCCAAGGAGTGGCTGGTGGATTCGAATTGCTGACCTTTTGGTTAGCAGCCAAGCTCTCAACCACTACCATCTGGGCTCCGAAGGTGAGTGGAAGGCCAAATTATTAGCAGTCAGGCCAGAAGGAAATTGACATCAGTTGTTCTTGGTAAAGGGGGAAAGCAGGGTTCAATCGGTCATGTTACGATTACCCAATGGTTGATCTGTATTCCTCCCTCCTCTTCTCTTTATAAACCCCATTGTACCGAGCTTCTTGGAGCTATTCTCTTTTTCTGGAATCAAAATGGCTTCCCTATATGCATATAGGATAACTGCTCAGAATAAACCTTATGTTCAAATTCCGGTGAGTTTTGATTATTTTTACATTGAAAATCAGCTGAACTAAAAAGTTTTGTGTTCTTTGTTTTTGTTACTTTTTGGAGGGTGAGTTATAAATTCATAGAGAAGAGACTTTGCATTACACCACGCAAAGCCTTCACATAATTTTGGTTTGGAAAGAAAGCATTTTGAAGTGCTACTTCAGAATTGCAGAATTAGTATAAGCATTATATTCATTTAATGAAAAATGCACGCTTTAAGGGAGGGGAAACAATGTAATTATCCCAAAAAAGCACAAGAAGCTACACACAGGATTCCATTCTGTGGCTCCAAGGTCACAGAAAACTGGTTGAGATAATTTCAAGAATTGGCTATGTGCATAACAACAACAAGGATAATGACAGCTATTGTTCGGCCAGTGTTTACGAGGTTAGAGGTGTTTTTGATACTTTCTCATTTAATCTCCATGGAAGTCCCATGAGGCATGTCTTTTCCATCTTATTGATAAGAAAGCAAAGGCTCAGTAAATAAAAAGGGAGCATCAACTTCCAGCCTAAATGTGAAGTGCCTCAAAGCCCCAGCTCTCTCCACTACGTTGGGAGGCTGGCAGTCCCACTCAGTGGGTGAACCACAGAGCCGATGCATAGAAACACTGTTCATCACAAGCCACACTTATGTTTCAGTATCAGATGGAACTGCTTAGGGACTGAATCCCAGGTCTCAAATTCCTTCCCTCGGTCTCTGAGGTCTTCTTTAGCTCCACAAAACACAAAAACACATTCATAAATTCCTAAGAATACAGACAATTTTGACTTGGGCACCTTACCACTAGATGTTTGAGATAGGAGAAGAGCTCCAGTTCACTACCTAAAGCTATCAGTAATACTATGCTAGAAACAAAAACAAAAACCCAGTTGCCTTCAAGCCAGTTTTGACTCATGGCAACCCCATGTGTGTCAGAGTAGAACTACGCTCCATAGGGTTTTCAATGGCTGATTTTTCATAAGTAGATCACCAGGTCTTTCTTCCAAGGTGCTTCTGAGCGGACTCGAACCGCCAACCTTTCTATTAGCAGCCAAGTGCTAAACTGTTTGCGCCACCCAGGGATACTAATCTTATACATTAAATTTGTGAGCTCAATGGAGTACAGGTACAGGTACATGATGATAGAAAGGTGGCAGTTCAGTGATACTAATTCATTATAAAAATAACAGATTGTGAGGCAGGTGTGAATTCTGTTGAAATAATGTTTATTGTTGATTCGTGCACCCCGAGTGAAATTTAAAAAAAGAAAAAGAATAAAGTGGCCTTAAAGAAAATTATTATATTTTTATAGAACATCAAAGCCAATGCAGTAAGAATCTATGCATTGCTGATTTTTTCTTCAAATTCAGTTAACCATCTTTTCACTGGAATGCAAAGACCATTTTAAACAAAGATAATTAAAACACACAAATGCTGGGGAGTGGAAACTATATTAGTCAAATGCAAGACAGTGTTTCTAGGTTGGCTTATGTGTCATATCTACAAGTCAGACTTTCAGTTATCTTGGGTTTTGGCCTGTCCACACCACTCCACACCCAAACTTGTTAACACGCGTTGAAATATATTTGTTTGCATTATTCATGGATTAACCCATGCATCACAGGCAATTAAAAAAAAAATAGGTCTGCGAAACAGAGTGACCCCTTGGTTAGTCAGGGAACACTTCCAGCAATACAAAAATGAAATACGGGACCTATTCTCAGTGGCGTCACTAGGGCTAGTGTTACCCAGTGCGGTAACTCATAGTGTCACCAACCCCATGCTAATTACCACAATAAGGTAGCTAAAACACCAGAAAATCTGACAAAATGGGTGACTATAAAAATAACCGGCAGCAACAAAAACAACAGCGCATGCTTGTAGCATGTACAGAGGAAACCACGTGATTTGAAGCATCACTGTAATTGGGAAATAATGACAGCTCTGACTGGAGTGCATTAGAAGGTTCAAAAAGTAAATTAGCATCGAGTTTTAGCCTTGTAGGTGTATTTATACATGTCAGTTGGGCTTATGAAAAATGTTTTTGTTGTTATAACTGACTACATACGGAAATATTTTTTTGGAAAATAATAAATTCTATGGAAAATAATAAATTTCAGCTGAAACACTGCACAAAAATTTTATAGACAGTCATTTTGGTGTCACCCCCTCTGACAGTGTCAGCTGGTATAGTCTATACCCCCCACACCCCACTATTGACACCCTGCCTATTCTACTTTATCAAAAATCATATTAAGGTGTCGTGTACTTTCCTTCCATGGAACCTTGGATGAAACATCTATAGTTGTGGGTGAGTGAGATCCTTCCTGGTCACCCTCTGGTTCAGCTTGCTTGGGTATAGACCTCTCTGGCCCAGAGGAAAAAAAAAAAAACAAAGGTAATGCGGAATGACCTGGATGACAATGGGTGGGGGAATACAGTTGGAATACAATACAATTTACTTCCAACAAACTCACAATCTATGTTGAGACACAAGAATCAACAATTTCTAACACATACTGAGAGTTTTGGAGCCCTGGTGGAGCATTGGTTAAGAGCTTGGCTGCTAACCAAAAGGCTGGCAGTTCGAATCCACCAGCCACTCCCTGGAAACCCTACGGGACAGTTCTACTCTATCCTATAGGGTCACTATGAGTCAGAATCAACTCGACAGCAATGAATTTTTTTGTTTTAGTGACATTCTTAAAAAAGTGCGGAAGAACCTTAACATTTTTGATTGCTATGTCAGAATCTCCTAAATCTTATATAACAAAAGTATTTATACTAATTCCCAGACCTCTCACAAATAACAACTTCACCAAAATCCATGTATTGTCTGTGCATACCTTTATAGCATGAGTTAACTGCATTTTTAACTTTCACTAAAGTTTTATCAATCACTTGGACTGGTGAACATGCCTTGTGACAGAAATAAAAAAATTCCTGTATCTGCTGGCATGCAAATTACTGTAAGTCTTGGACTAACAGGATTGCTAGTGAATAATCAAATGATGATTGTTAAATAAATGAATGCCCAGGAGCTACTGAGATACGAATTAAAAGGAAAGGTTTAGTGGTGACTAGGAAATCTTCAAAGGCTTCCAAGAGTAGATAGCCTTCGATCTAAGCATAACTGTAGGTTGGTAAAATTTAGGAAGCAGACTCATAGCAACCCTATAGGACAGAGTAGAACTGCCCCCATAAGGGTTCCAAGGATCGGTTGGTGGATTCGAACTGCTGACCTTTTGTTTAGCAGCCAAGTGTTTAACCACTGAGCCCCAGGACTCCTAGGATTGTGAGGATTTTGTTTTTCCTCACAATCCTATCTCACAACTGGACCAATAAGCAATATCATAATAAATGGAGAAAAGATTGAACTTGTCAAGGATTTCATTTTACTTGGATCCACAATCAATGCCCATGGAAGCAGGAGTCAAGAAATCAAACGACGTACTGCACCTTGGACAAATCAGCTGCAAAAAACCTCTTTAAAGTGTTAAAAAGCAAAGATATCACTTTGAGGACTAAGGTGTGCCTGACCCAAGACATGGTATTTTCAATTGCTGCATACGCATGCAAAAGCTGGACAATGAATAAGGAAGAGCAAAGAAAAACTGATGCCTCTGAATTACGGTGTTGGTGAAGAATATTGAATATATCTTGAACTGCCGGAAGAACGAACAAGTCTGTCTTGGAAGAAGTACAGCCAGAATGCTCCTTAGAAGTGAGGATGGCAAGACATCATCTCATGTACTTTGGACATGTTATCAGGAGGGACCAGTCCCTGAAGAAGGATGTCATGCTTGGTAAAGTAGAGGGTCAGTGAAAAAGAGAAAGATCCTCAATGAGATGGACTGATACAGTGGCTGCAACAATGGGCTCAAATATGGCAATGATTCTAAGGACGGCACAGGACCAGGCAGTGTTTCATTCTGTTTTACATAGGGTCGCTATGGGTCTGAACTGACTGGACAGCACCTAACAACAACAACAACAGATAGGATGAAGGGCATCTAAGTTTAAAAGAGCCAAATATACAAAAGCGTGAAGATACAAAGAACTGGGGGAAAGTGCTGAGTAACCCAGTTGTAGGTAGAGCTCAAGGTGTGAGGAAAATATATCGGGAGATGATATTATTAAGGTAATTCAGGATCATACTGGCACAAGTTATAAATGCTTTGACTTAGTGTTTGTACTTTTTATAGGTAATGGAGAAAGGTCAATCTGATGGATGGACTGGGGTGGAGAATGGAAGCAGAAAGACCACTTACAACAGTATCAACCAGGATTAAAAGCCTGACCTAAGGCAAGAGTAAGAGGAAAGGAAACTGAGAGGGTTGTGAGGAGAGAAAGGCGTAAAACTGATAAGATTAGGAATGGACAATATGTGTTGAGGGAGGGAGCAGGAAGAATAATATGATACATGGAACATGGTACCATTAACTGAGGTTGGGAACAAAGGAAGATGAAGAAGCAAGCTGAGGGGATGAGTGGAAATATATTATGTTTGGGATACATGAAGTTTGAGGCTTCTAAGTGAAAAATTACATGGAAATGTTTACTTGACTCATTCACGATGGCTGAGTAACAAGTCACATCTACCTCCCCTCCCTCCAAATGTAAAATAACATTAAAGTAAAATAAAAATCTAAACAGAACTATAACACTAAAGAAAAAAAGAAAGAAAGAATGGAAGCCATCAATGGATCAGATATTCTGAGAAATTTGAGGGTCTAAGACCTCAGAGGTTAAGCATAAATTCTCTCTGGGGAGTTCTCTCTGAGTCAAACAATAAAATGTAGACACTTGGGTAGTCATGAAGGCAATTAATTAAAAGCTGCTTTCAGAATATTAGATACAGCTACTCAGTGCTACCCAGCCCATCCCATAACCAATTACACCTAGTGGCCAGCCAAGGCCTCCCTCTTTTAGCTAAAGGCAGAAAACTGTTTTCCATACAAAGTTGGTGATCTGCCTGAGAAGCCTCCCAGTGTGGGACTTGGAATGAAGAAGAACAGAGCAGAGTAATTTAGAATTTAAGGTAACTTCAGACCCAGAAATGGTTGGGAGACAGAGAAGAAAGGCAGCTTCTAGAGATAAAATACAGTAAAACACTCCATCTCCAGATACATCTCATCTCTAGATAACAACTTCTTTACTTTGGCAATTCTGCGGGTCCCGGCCTGCTTGCCTGCTCCTCTACAGGGAAGCCCATCTGTTCACATGACTCTTTAATACACCCACTGACAAAGTCAGTTATCTCATTCAAAGGAAAGCCTTTTTGGAGGATACACCCACTACCTATGTCAGTCAATTTAGGCCTTTATTTGTAAATGTGTACCTACAATCAAACATCTGAGGAAAATCAACAGAATAAAAGAGAAAGAACAAAATGTACAATTGATTCTGGATTAAAGAGAAAGAGAATTTAGGGAATGAATAGAAGAGACTATTTAAAATATTCTAATTGGTATTGTCAGAGATGAGAAAGCATATTACATCTATAAAACAAGAAGAGTCTGCCATGAAAAAGAAGTAACCAGAGAACAAGAAACAGTTCTTGGAAATTAAATATATGATTGTCAATATAAAATATTAAGCAAATAGGCTGAATAATAGAACAGACAAGGCTGAAAATGGGATTTGTAACCTAAAAAATAAAATTGACAAAATCTTAAAAACAAGTCAAAAACACAAAGAGAAAATATAAAAATGACATGGATGAATCTGGAGGACATATGCTGAGTGAATTAACTCAGCTGCAAAAGGACATATGTATAGGACATATGTATAATCACGTTTTTATAAGAAAACAAGAACTGATACATGTACAGAGACCAGTGCTCATTGGTGGTTACCAGGGATGGGTGGGGGGAGAAAGGATGGGTGGGGGGAGAAAGGGGAAAGCACTCTCAAGATAGTAGACACTTGTTATTTTTGGTGACGGGAAAGGCAGCCTTGAATTTGGGTGAAGTGCACACAGCTTGATCAAGGTAAATGATGTCACTAAAAAGTGCACAAGAGAAAAAGACACTTTTGGTAAAGGGTATAACAAATATAATTTTGCAACAACAACCAAAAAATATGTGTGTGGTTACACATATATGTATACATAGGCATATATGTGTATGAGTATGAATATGTGGGTACATATGTGTGCACAGATTTACCTATAGGTGTATGTACTTACAGGTATACGCATGCATGTATATGCGTATATATATATATATATATATATATATATATATATATATAAAACAAGCCACATGGAGGTCACAGTTATGGATACTTCTTAGACATAACCAAACACCTTGTGAGATTGGTTTTCTGGGTTTGAAGGACTAGAGTCTTGTGGAACAAGTCAGTTAACTGGCATAATGTAGTTCATAAAGTGTATGTTCTATATCCCAGTGTGCTAAGTAGTGTCTGGGGTCTTAAAAGCTTGCGAGCAGCCATCTAAGACACATCTATTGGTCTCTATTCATCCAGAACAAAAGAGAAAGAAGGAAACCAAAGACTCAGACAAGAAAGTCTATAGGACTAACAGTTTACTCAAACCACAGCCTCATCTACACTGAGACCAGAAGAACTAGATGGTGCCTGGCTGCCTCTACCGACTGTTCTGATTAGGGCCACAATAGATAGATCCTGATAGCATGGAAAAAAAACGTAGAACAGAAGTCAAATTCTTAAAAAGTCCAGACTTACTTGACTAGTTGAAACTAGAAGACTCCCCAAAGACTACTGCCCTGAGGTACTCTTTAAACCTTAAACCAAAATTATCCTTTGAGGTCACCTTTTAGCTAAACAACAGATGGGCTCATAAAATAAAGAATATCACCCATGAGTAACGAGCTCCTTTAAAAAAATCATCTAATAGAGACCAAATGGTAAAAAATTACTCTAAAGCAAAGATGAGAATGTAACGGGGCAGGGAAACTAGAGTATTAGAAATGGTACAACAAAAATGGAATGAATGAGAATGATGATACATTGAGAAAAATGTAACCAATATCACTGAATAACTTGTATAGAAATCATCAAATGGGAACCTAATTTGCTGTGTAAACTTTCACCTTAAACACGCTAAAATATTAAAAATATACAAAAGTTAAGAGCCATGAGACTATATTCAGAAGGTCTACATCATTCATAATAATTAGCATTTCAGAAGAAGAGAATAGAGAAAACAGAGGGGATAAAACGCTCAAAGAAATGACAGACGAGAAGTTATAAACACGAAATACTCTACCCTGAGAACTCAGTACATAAATGACTGTAAGGAAATTTATACTAGGAACATGATCTACAATTCTTTTAAGGAGGTAATCTCTCAAGGAAAAGGATGGGCAGTGAAATGATGAGAAAAAAAGGGTTTATGGATCTGTTCACCCAATTATAGTATCTGTAGAGGAGGGTTGCTGGAAGAGAGCTAATCTTTTTCTCAGAAGAAAAAATTGAAAATCAAGAGAAAATGAAATAGAGATTATAGGAATAAGAGAAAAAGTCTAAGAAAATTCTCTTTGTTAGGTATTGAATAACTAGAAGAATCTGCAGATGAGGCTTAACTTCTCATTTACCCTCACCATTGCCCAGATATTACCAAAGCATGAGCAATATGATTTTTATATATTCAACTCAAGAAGTTGCTAAGAATCCACAATGAGATACCAGTTCATACCCACTAAGATGGCTATGATTAAAAAGATAAATAATAATCAGTGTTGGCAAGGATGTGGAGAAAATGGATGGAACACTCACACACTACTAGTGGGACTGTAAAATGGTGCAGCTGATTTGGAAAACAGTTTGGCAGTTCCTTAAATTGTTAAACATCAAGTTACCCCACAATTTCCAAGGCTGTAATCTTTACGGGGGGCCCTGGTGGCTCAGTGGTTAAGAGCTACACCTGCTAACCAATTTTATAGTCTGGCAGTTCGAATCCACCAGCTACTCCTTGAAAACCCTACAGGGCAGTCAGTTCTACTCTGTTCTGTTGGGTCACTGTGAGTCAGAACTGACCCAACAGCAACGGGTTTAATCTTTACAGAAGCAGACTGCCTCATCTTTCTCCCTCGGAGCAGCTGGTGGGTTCGAACTGCTGACCTTTCAGTTAGAAGCTGAGCACCAACAGGGCTCCTTACGTAACAAAAGACAATACTAAAAATGTAGAAGTTCAAGTTTCCAACTAGCAACAGTCTAGAAGTGGAGCTCTGGTTATTTTAAGAAATAGATTTTATGAATTTCACATATTGGCCTTGCCAACCAGATCTATGCCACACTGAAAAGGAAAAGGGAATAATGAAAGCTGCCCTTTATTGCCCTCCATCCTGTGTGCCCTACGCATCAACTCCAACTCTCACCATTCTGCAATTACTCCCATTTTACAAATGCAGAAACTGAAGTTCACAAAGGTTAAGTAACTTGACCAGGGTCGCAAACCCACGAAGGGCAGACATGGGACCAGAAAACAGCTCTGCTGACTCCATGCATCAGGATAGTCTTCCAGAAGAGCACATTCCTGATTGTGTCTTTTTAAACAGATAATGAAAGTAAAAGCATCACATTCCTATTAACAAGTCAGGGTTTTGTTTGTAAAAAGGAAAAAAAGTGGAACAGAAAGGAGGTGGATTTAGAAGGAAAGGTTTTATATGGCTTTGTAAGATTCTTTATATCCGTGGGTCACAGGTGATTGGAAAATTAATGACAATAATCTAAGACAGAAAGCCTCTGGTATGAGGGCCTCCATAATAAAGGAGGTTGCATTTAACCAGGGCAATAAGATTCTAAACCTCTAAATATGATACATGGGAAATAAAACAGATAAATGATCTTTCAATAAAAATCTCCCAGGTACAGATAAAAAGCGAACGCAGACTTAGCATTGACAGTCCAACTAACTAAGCTGTATGAACCAAGGGGGAAAACAGACTAACAGAGGAAATCTCCCAATAACTCCAGGTGGCAGACACACCAGTGATGCCGTGGGGGTAATCCCGACTGTTAGACAAGCTGTATAAGGATTCAGAAGGAACAGAATATCCTCAAGCTTTTCTTTCAAGTCTCCAGAAACAAATGGCATAGTAAAGAGGAAAGACCTCCTACTGGCTATCTCGCCTCAATCGTGATGCTAACCCGCTTAGAACAAAAAACAGCTGCAATCGAGAATTTATACACTTTCTGAGTCATCCGAGCCAAAATATTTGTAAGAAAAATAATATCTAAGCTAAGAGGGTGATCTGTTATGATCAAACAAAAAAACAGCAAATGAAAATTTAAGTCTTCATGTTACAAAATCAAAGAAGAAATGTCTTTTGTCTTCCTTCTTATTTCTCTCCATAAATACCATTAATAATCCAAACCCTAAACCATGGTCGTCGAGTCAATTCTGACTCAGAGCAACCCTACAGGACACAGCAGAACTGCCCCACAGGGTTCCAAGGCTGTAAATGTTTACAGAAGCAGACTGTCACATCTTTCTCCCAAGAACAGCTGGTAGGTTCGAACTGCCGACTTTTCAGCTAAGCAGCAGAGCGCTTAACTACTGTATCATCAGGGCTCATCCTTAATACACATGGGGGTAAATATAGTCCTGCCTTTGGCAAGGAAAAGATGTCACTGACAACATGAAGTTACTATTTTAGACATTTGTATTATTTTGCCTACTGGCAGAAATTAAGTTATAAATGGACAAGAGATTAAGTGAGATAATGAGTGTGAAAGTCCTTCATAACACAAATGGTAATTACTAGTGTTATTATTTTGAAAGACTGAAACAAAACACAAGATACTCTATCCATACTGTCTGTTTCCAAGGCTACTTGCTAGGTCAGAGCATGACAACTGTTGTGAGAAAAGGTGGACACTGAGAAAGCTCTATTAATTTCTTTTATTTTTCCTGAGTGGTGTGGAAAACTGCCATTCTTAGATATAAACTCAGGGAAGCTTGAATGATGTGGCTTGATAACTGCTGCTAAAAGGGAGACAAGGATTTTCAAATCCTTGCTAGAACAAGAACTGAACAGGAATTATATCTCCAAATATGTCCTCTTCAAACAGTGAAAAACCCAGTGGATTTTGAAGACTCACTGCAGAATTTCCAAAATGGTTCATACATTTGTTCAAGGCATTAACAGGTATTGGTAGGGAGGCTGAGTGACTTTTTTAGCTTAGTGAGATGGTTATTAGTCTCTGACTTTACCTAGGGAGCAGTTATGGATCGAATTATGTGCCCAAAAATATAGGTTGAAATCCTAACCCCTGTACTTGTGAATGTGATCCTGTCTGGAAATAAAAGCTTTCTTTTGTTATGTTAATGAGGTCATACCAGAGTAGGCTGGGTCCTAAATCTAATCCCTTCTGTATGATGTCTTATAAAGAGAACACACAGAGAAAGACATAAACACAAGGGGAAGACAGATGCCATGTGATGATGGAGGCAGATTCATTTAGAAGCCCAAGAACAGTAAGTACTGTCTGCAGCTACTAGAAGCTAAAAGAGACACAGAAGGACTTTCCCCTAGAGCTAACACCCTGAGTTTGGACTTCTTGTCTCCCGAACTGTAAGAAAATAAATTTCTGTTCTTTAAAGCCAACCATGCTCTGGTATTCTTGTTATGGCAGCACTAGGTAACTAAGACAGAAGCAAAGCTGATGTGACCTTTAGAGGTCTGCGGTAAAAAAGACATGGATATCTTATTCTGATGCCCCTGAATCTGTTTATATCTCCAGAGAAGGAAACTTTTTAAGGGTTATGATGGTTATTTTATGTCAACTTGGCTCGGCTATGGTGCCCAGCTGTTTGTTCAAACACTACTAGTCTAGTTGTTATTATGAATTAGTTACATATGGCTAAATCAGTTGGCTTTATGTAAAGCAGATTACCTCCCATAATGTGGGCAGAAATTATCCCATCAGTTGAAAACCTTACGAGCAAATTGGAAGTTTCCCTAGGGTATGTTTTATCTCCAGACTATAAATGGACATTTCACCAAAATTCCTGCACTCTTTACTCTTCCATCATTTGACCTATGGATTTGGGGACACAAGCCGGCAGGAATCTCCAGTCTGTCACCTGACCTACAAATTCTATTCTTGCCAGCTCTCCACAAATGTGTGAGATGATTCCTTAAAATAAATCTCTCACAATATCTATCTGTCTGTCTGTCTATAGATGCTATCTATAAATCAGTGATTCTGTTTCTCTAGAAAACCCTGGCTAAGACAGGGATTTCTTTAGTTCAAAGACATCAAAGAACATAAACTAGGGAAACTATATCTTTATGTTTTAGAGAAATTGTTCAAAACCTTGAATGAGCATAGGAAGAAAGCTCAAAATTTCTGTTAACCTATGGAAAAGAGAATTTGCAACAAAGAAAAGAAAGGAAGATGCTGGCATTTGATTACAAATTATTTTGACATCTGAGGATCACCGGAATGACTTTTTTCCTCAGAAGTATTTTTTAAATAAGAAAAAACAATAAAGATGATTAAACTGAGATTTAAATGTAAATCCAAGGTTTATTTTTAGAGAGCTTGATTATCCCTTGTTAAGGTACACAGGTCAAGTGAAATGTACCACCTGAAATGGTCTGATGTGAATGTACATCAGAGACACAGTAGTCTCTCAATTGTGCCATCCAGTCAAAGATAATTAATCAGTACAGAAATAGTGTTTCCAATATTTATTTGAAATGTTAGCCAAGTGTCAACAGGCGTGACTGTCTCTAAAACATAGCCACAGGAACCCTGACAGGTAAACACGAGCAGTCTCTGTTGCACAGAATCCAAATATATACAAGAGTAATTAAATTATTAAGGAGCTTTATCACTGCTGAACTTTCTGACTTAAAGCCTTTAAAATCACTCATATATTAATATTCATTTGTTCAATTCTTGATTAGAGAGTGTGGCAAGACTCAGTTGTCTGTTAGTTGGCTTTTTCAAGGAAAAAGTGAGGGGACATCACAATTTGGCAAGGTTCACAAATGAATGCTCTGCTACAGGAAACAAGACTCCTCCCTTAGCCGTGCTCAGTCTTTGCAGGAGCACAGATCCAGGACAGGTGCCTTAAGTTTCCTAGAGTTGCTGTAACAGACATACCACAAGTGGGTGGTTTTAAAGAACATAATTTTATTTTCTCACAGTTTAGGAGGATAGAAGTTCAAACTTAGGGCACTGGCTCCAGGGGAAGGCTTTCTCTCTGTCGGCTCAGGAGAAAGGTCCTTGTCTCTTTCCAGCTTCTTTTCCTTGGTGATTATCATATGGCATGTATCTTCCCCTCTGACTGTGCTTCCTTCTCTGTGCCAAATCTGCTCTTTTAATATCTCAAAAAGTAGCTGGTTTAAGACACACCCTACACTGATATAGTCTCATTAACATTACAAAGAAATCTCTATTCCCAAACGGGATTACGTCCATAGGTATAAGGGTGAGGATTTACAACACATAATTTTGGGGGACACAATTCAATCCACAACAACAGGGATGGGTTCTTCCAATCTTTCTGGCTGTTAGTGGCAACAGTGCCCAGGGCTTTCCTAGATATTTCTAGGACAGTCAGACCTGTTTCCTGTAAATGATCATATAAATTCCCAGGTGGTTCTAGCTAAAAAGTCACTTACATTCAAATTTAGTTAAGTGGATTTACATTGGTCCAGCGCAGGTTTATGAGTCTTCCACTTCCCGTTCTCACTTTCCAAAGAGTTTAAAGATTTCACCTCAGTTAACTGGACAAGGAAACAATAAAGAGAAGACTGGAAGATTATTGACTTTATTACCCTCTTGGAAACAAACAAACAAAAAAAGAAAGGCTTAAAATTGTTCTAGGGTAAAACCATCACAAAGTTTAGTAAAGCAAAAGGAAAGGTTTTATTCGGCATATATGCAAAAAGGCAAAAGTGGGAAACGGACAAGCACGCTGCCACAGCCATGTATGCCGGAGTCCACGAAATATTACAGAATAAGCAAAAGTGGGAAACAGACAAGCATGCTGCCTCAGCCAGGTCTGCCTGAGTCAGAGTAACGTTACAGAATCATCAGTGTATTACAGATGGACAAAACCATTAAAAGCTTCGCCTTTTCACATTGGCTAGAAACTGCCAAATCACCATGATTCTACATTTTGAATTGTCTTTCTTAATAATCATTGGTACAGGTTTCAGTAATGACAGTCAGGAGGGTCTTCATTGGTCCAACAAATCTTTCTATTCACTAAATGCTAATACTCCACTGTTGCCAAGTCCATTCTGACTCAAGGTGACCCTATAGGGCAGAGTAGAAATGTGCCATAGAGTTTCTAAGGAGTCGCTGGTGGACTCGAACTGCCAGCCTTTTGGTTAGCAGCCAAATGCCTATCCACTGAGCCACCAGGGCTCTGTAAGTCTTTTGTGCTCTGTTTTATTAGTTTATGTGAATGGTTCCCTGAAAGATGTTTTCCAAGATTGTCCTCGCTATTGTGTTTATACCTCAGGGCCCAGTTGATGTGCCCTTGTGAGTCTTTCTTATCCACAAGGACAGGGAGTAATTGCTCCAATGTTGTCTCCTAAGTCAAAACATAAAAAGTTTTTCTCTAGTGACATACGTTTTGATAAGACTTTTTTTTTTTTAAACTTGTACTTTAGATGGTTTACAGAACAAACTAGTTTCTCATTAAACAGTACACATTTTGTTTCATAACATTGGTTAACAACCCCATGACATGTCAACACTCTCCCTTCTCCATCTTGAGTTCCCTATTACCAGCTTTCCTGTCCCCTCCTGCCTTCTAGTCCTTGCCCCCGGGCTGTTTGTTGTGCCCTTTTAGTCTCATTTTTTTTAATGGGCTGAAGGGTAATTGATAGATTATTTTTTAATTGATGTTTTTAGAAAAAGTCTTCCATTTGATTAAATTTCAGAAGCAAAGCTATAAAAGCCAAATACCCTAACATCTGTGAAATTTGAGTATGAAAAGGAAAATCCAACCCCACTCATCACCACAATCCAATTTTAGAACAGAGGGGTAGTGATGGCATTTCTATTTTTCGGAGTGTCAGGCATTTGGGGATAACATTTTGAATTAAGGTTGTGCTCCAGACTCTTAATATTGGAAGGACATAAAATAATTAAATTCTATTTTTGGCTTATCAAATTATCAAAGATTTTCTTTTTAATGATGTTCAGTGCTGGTACAAGTAGTGCAGATGTAGACACTCTTACATACTAGTGGTAGAAATGGTTATGATCTTTCTGAAGAGCAATTTGTGCCTTTAAAAGGTTTATAACTTTTTTCCAAAAATCTATCTTTAGGAGATGGAAAAGTGAGGGAAATTTTCCATATAAACATATTTATTGCACTGTTCTTTATAATAGTAAATCTAGATAGTCAACAACAGGGGAATGACCAAATAAATTTTGACATGTCCATAATTTTTATAAACTATGCAGTTATTATATTATCTGTTGAATAGGAAAATTAATAACAGACATCTTACTTTGATTTTAAGGTTTTTCTTATCTATGAAACCAAATATCAGCTATGAAAAGACTGACCCAAACTGCAAAAGCCTTCCAGAAACTGTTCTACAGGAATGTAAATTTGTCTTATCCTGGTAGAAAAAGATAGCTGTCAAATCATTACCTCCTAATTTAAATTTTAAAAAGTCTTATGGTTGCAGGTAGTTGGAGGGCCACATTATTAGCAGTCAGCCTGAAGTAACCCCATATCAGGTGATCTCAGTTGAGGGGGAACCCGTTGCCACAGAGTTGATTCCAACTCAGCAACCCTACAGGACAGAGAACTGCCCCATAGGGTTTCCAAGGAGCGTCTTCTGGATTCGAACTGCCGAACTTTTGTTTAGCAGCCGTAGCTCTTAACCACTACGCCACCAGGGTTTCCAAAAATCACGTTAAGATTAGCCAATGGTTGATTTTCTATTCTTCTCCATCTTCTTCTCTTTCTAAGCCTCACAGGACCTAGCTTCTTTGAGCCATTTTCTTTTTCTGGAATCAAAATGGTGTCCCTATATGTATATGGAGCCCTGGTAGTGCAGTGGTTAAGAGCCTGGCTGCTAACCAAAAGACTGGCAGTTTGAATCCATCAGCCACTCCTTGAAAACCCTACTACTCTGTCCTATAGGGTCGCTATGAGTCAGAATTGACTCGATGGCAATGGGTTTGGTTTGTTTTTGTACATGCATATGGAACAACTGCTCAGAATAAACCTAATGTTCAAATTTCGGTGAGTTTTCATTATTTTTAATATATCAAACATTTATTGTCACTCGGCCTTCACAAGAACCCTATGAGGTAATTTCTCTTATTACTGGTTCCATTTTACTGATAAGGAAAGAAGTTCAGGAACTTGCCCAAAGTCACTCAGCTAGAAAGTGATGGAACTGGGATTCCTAAGGAGCAATCCAGCTCCAGAGCCCAAACCTTTAGCATGCTATATTGCTGGATTGTATACTGGATTGTAGGCTACTTTTACTTTCCAAATGTGATACTGGATATAATTTTTCTTTCCTTCTAAGGGTTTGTTGTTGTTTCAATATCTCTGGTTTTCTTTTAGGAGAAATATCTTTTCCTGCTTTCAATTTCAATGTTATTTTCACTCCATAAAAAGGAATCTGAAATTTGCCTTTATTTTCTATGCTCTGGAACAATTTAAAATAGCACTGGAATAATCTGTTTCTTAAAGGTTTGGTAGAAGTAACTTATAAACCTAGAGGAGGAGGAAGGGAGAGTAGCTTTTTCTTTTAGATTTCTGTCTTCTGGGATCAGCCACAGTCACATATTTGCCATTGCATTTTTTTTTTTTTTAATGTTAACAGCTATACTGAAGTGTAACTTATATGCCATAAAAGTTACCTGTTTGAAGTGTACAATTCAATGATTTTTAGTAAACTTACAGAGTTGTGCAATCATCACCACAATCCAATTCTAGAACATTCCCATCACTCTAAAATAATCCCTTGTGCCCATTTGTAGTCAATCCCCGTCGCCACCTCCAGTCCCTCCATTTTGTTTTGATAATAAGACTATAACCTTAATGCGTATTAGCAGACATATTTGCTTTGTACGGATCGAATGAAATGGTAGAGTTAAATCTTGAATGTACTGCATATAATGCCACCAAAATTATTTACTTTTAAGAAATTAACTGAGGTGCTGTGCACAAGTGGCATAATTTTCTTGTAGCTCATTGCAGCTACCTGGTATAAACTAATAGTTCTGTAATAAACTAACAGTATGGCTAGTCTCAGGTCCCAGGGTGGCACAGTTTGTGTTTGACTACTAACTTAAAGTTGGTGGTTCAAATCTACCCAGCACTGCCACAGGAGAAAGGCCTGGTGATCTGTCTGCTTCCATAAAGGTTGTTGTTGTTTTTGTGTGCCGCTAAGTAGATTACGGCCTAGAAAACCCTAGGGAGCAGTTCTACTCTGTAAACCATGGGGCCACCATGAGTCAGAATCAGCTCAACAGTAACAGGTTTTTTGTGTTTTTTTTTTTTAATGGCTGTTCTCATTTTCCTATGTTCAGTACTGAAACTTCCATAAACAGATATTCTTAACAGCCCCATTGGTAGCAATAGTGAGCAAACACTAAAATAAGATCGCAACAATAACCACCCTGCCTCCAGACATATCAGAATTGCCTTGTTTGTTTTTTTTTACTCCATGTTAACCATAATGTCTAGGATACTTTAACATGGTTTTCTTTTTTTAATTCCTTCTTTCTATTTTTCCTCATGAAAGTCTGAAAAAGTCTAGCTGTTTCTGAATTGGACAAAGGGTTTTACCCATAATCTTTAGGAATTTAGTGCTTCATATTAAACACAGCTGACAAAAGACCAGCCAATATATTTTTATTTAGCAATGAATAAAGATTTCTCTAACTAGGAAGCATTAGTGTCATTTGATGCCATTTGATTTCTGATCCTTGCTCCAAAGTTCTCCCCAAACAACAGGGAACATTAAGTATAAGATTAAAGTTAATTTAACAAGAAAATATTTTTACATGTTCAGACACGCATAATCCAGGCAGGAGCATTTTTAGATTTAAGATTAGGAAAAGCGCTTTGGGCATCGAGAACGATAAAGGTCAACTGAAAATAGATGTGTGGAAAAAACATGGACTTTGGAACCAGAGACCTGGGTTCAAATCTCAGGTCTGTCAACCACTAGGTGAGGGCCCATCTTTTCCCCTCTTTTACTCTCTCCCTCCTCCTTGCCCTCAGCTCCCCTGCAAAAACAAAATAAAACAAAACATAAACAAATCACTTTGATGGAAACATTCCCCAAAGATTTTTTTTTTAAGTGAAGTTATACTGCTTTTGATCTTCTTCTTCTTTTTTTTTTTTACTTCAGGAACTAAAGTAACTAAATTAAGTTGCCCCTTGTCAACTCAACATCCTTGTGGGCCATCTGTTACTTTTCTATCATCTCTTTAAAGACATAAAGTGAGCTTCAAAAACATTTAAGTACATATTGCAAGATTGTTCTGAGTGCTAAACAGATGTGTACTTACACCAACGCTGACTATAAAGCAATCACGGGTGTGTAATTATTGTGCTGACAAGTAAGAATTCACAATAAAGGAACCCAAAGAACACACATACTCATACGTACACTCAGAGTCTGTGCACATTTACCTCTCATCTTAAGTATATATTCATTATACCCATAAAAGTCACAATATTTAAAAATATTTTCTTAGTCCAATAAAAGAATTAATACTTGGCTCTTCTAGTTTCATACCTAAGATTTGGTTTCAAATCTTTTATGGAAAAAGTATTAGAAGGTTGTCAAATCATCGGTAAAGACAACACTTTTAACTGGAGGGAGAACAGAAATACAAGATTCTATATAAAAGAAGCATGAAGAAATGAAAAGCATACTGAAGCACTACTGAAAATACATAATATTAAGTATGTATTATTGCAGGTCCCTCATTCAAAAAACGGTCAAAGTGCAACTTTGTTATATATTTTAAAAAATTATTTACTTAAAAAAATTAAAAAGATCTGAAGACCTGATTACTGACATAAAATTTTTTTCCAATTTAGTCACCAGAAACCCAGAATTAAATTCAAAAAACGTCTGAAATCAGTCCCTCATAAGGGTTTGCCAGAGAGCTTCAAATCTTTGCAAATTTGCTATTAAAAAAATACATTTGGAAACAACATTTCCAGGAACAAAAAACAGAAATCAGGTCTGTCCTCTTGTTTCGATGACTTCCATTGAGGTACTCTCCATCCCTGCCCCTACATGTTCACCTTCCTCTAAAGAGTAAATTAAGACCCTACCTCTTAAGCTTAGCTTAACTTAGCTTAGAATTTGGAGAAACATTAATATTCCATCCCTGCATAAGAGATAAGAATGAAATCTCTTCTTTTTCTTACTCCGCAATTTCAGTTATTCTCCCCAAATTAGTGCATTATACTTTGGTTAAAATGTTTTCTCCCAATGGTCCTAACAGATTGGCCAAAATGGAGGATAAAAAAGATAAATAACCAGTATGAATGAGGATGTGGGTAAGGGATGCTCTCAATCATGATAAATCGGTGCCATCTTTTTGAAGGACAATTAGATGATACAGATTAGGCTTTAAAACACACGCTGTCTTTTCTTTAGTAATTCCATGTCAAAGCAATTCCTGTCAAAGCAATCGCACAAGTGTGTGACATGTAAAGAACGTATGCATTGCAGCATTACTTATAAGAGTAAAAAATAAAGAAAGCTCAAATGCCCATCATAATTTTAAAGTTATGCTACTTCTGTATTATGGGATGTTATACAGTAATCCAGTATATACTAGCAAGGAAGGACCTTGAGTGGAGAAGTTAAACTGCATATAGAGTGGCATACAGAATATTTCCATTTTAATCTGTGGTATAAATATATGTGTGCACAGACGTGTATACAGACCCTACACACAAATATATATGTACAGACAGAAAAAGAGGGAAAGACAGGGAGAGGGAGAAAGAAATGATGCACACAAAACAATCCATGAAGTACTAGAAGTAGTGAAGGTGAGAAAGGAAATGTTCTAGTTTTACTTCATACCCCTCTCTACAATGTAAACTTTTCAAAAATTATAAAGAAAAAACCCCAACCATATATTATACCCAGTAGGCAGCAGCCAGGCCTATTACTATTTTAATAACTATGAACTCTAGTATTTCTTTACATCTGCCTGCCTGGGCCTCACACTAAGTGTCCCAGGAAGGTTTTGTGAACCAAATGGAAAACTGAGGCCGGAAATAGCAGTTCGGCTGGATTGACTGCCAACTGAATAATAGTCAACAAGGAATGCTGACTAATGGATCAATTCCAGCTGCAATTTAAGTGGTCCTTCAGATCCTCATCCTGAAGAACTCAGGGGAAAGTGAAAGAAAGGAGGCCACAGACCTCTCTGAATGCTCCTTTTACGCGTGCTCCCCTACTTCCCCCAACATCCACTGCCTTTCCACCATAATCTGCCTCCAGGACTGAAGGACCTTTCTACCTGATTGCAGATGCTACTCCTATGGCCTTCCCTGACCTCATCACCAATCACAGCAAGCTTCCAGGATCTCAGTTTTAAGCAGATGACTCATGGCAACCCTATGTGCACAGAGTAGAACTGCTCCATAGGGTTTTCAGGGCTGTGACCTTTCAGAAGTAAATCACCACATCTGTCTTCCAGGGCACCTCTGGATGGGTTCGAACTGCCAACCTTTTGGCTAGTAGTTGAGCACTTAATGGTTTGTGCCACCCAGGGACTCTTTTCACTCTCTACATCCCCTCATTTCTCACTTCCCTCTTTTCCAGTTTAAATTCACGGTTAATCATTATAATCACTCCTTTACTCCTTTTCCCTTCATCATACTCATCTAAGAAAATCACACCCTCTTTAAAGCCAACCCTCTGCCTTCAGCATGCCTCCACCCATGTAGCTGAACACACACGTGTTGATTTCACTTTAAATTCCAGTGGATCCTTTCCGCTGCCCATCAGTCACACTATATTTTCCTAGTCCATTCATCTCTCACACTCAGAGATGACTATTTTACTCCTTCTCCTCCTTAAACCCTCAACACCTCCACTGCCATCCTCACTCTCAGTGGATGACTTGTTTACTATTTCACTGAGGAAACAAAAAATCAGCAGAGAGCTTCCACCACCACATCTCTTACCCAGTGGCATCTGTGCCCACATACTTGTGTGTGTTCCTGTTGTACCAAAGGCTTGTAAGTGCTCCAAGTTAAGCATCCTTAGCCAAGTGGTGGGTTAGATCCTAGTTTCTCCTGTCTGCTAAAGAGCACTACTTCTGCAATTCTCCCACTTTCTCTCCTGCATCATCAACTTCTTCCTCTTCCCTGAATAATTCCATTAACACAAAAACATGATGTAATCTCTCCCATCTTAAACAAAACAAAAACCTCTGCCCCTCCCATCTTCTTCTGCCAGCTGTTTCTCTGCTTCCCTTTAGAGCAAAGCCACTTAAAAGAATTATCAACATTTGTTATCCCCGTCACTCCCCTTTGACTCTTTCTTGAACCTATTCCACAATGCTATGGTCAGTTATCAGTTGTCTGCTGCATTAGGTAGCTGATCCACCCTCCCCTTTGAAACACTTTTTCTACTTGCTTCCAGGATGCCATTTTCAGTTCTCCCCATCCACCTTACTGCTAGCCATCTCAGTATCTCATTGATTCCTGTTCATTTCATCTGAACTTTGGTGGGATCCATCCTTAGACTTCGTAGTGGGTTCTACCTATGCTCATCTCTAAATTATCTTATCTGTTTCATGGCTTTAAATACTATGACATGCTGATGACACTCTAATCTCATCCTTCAGCTTGAACCAATCTCCTAAATTCCAAATTCATATATTTAACTACCTACTTGACATCTCAAGCTGGACATCTAATAGGAATCTAAAACTTGATGTATCTACAAATGAATTCCTAATCTACCCCCCAAAAACTTGCTCCTCCTACAGTGTTCCCCACCTCAGGAAATGGTGATCCCACTCTTCCAGTTGCTCGGGCCAAAAATCTTGGGAGTCATCCTGGACTCCTCTCCTTCTCTCACACCCCACATTCAATCCATGAACAGATCCCATTGATTCTACCTTCAAAAAGTAACCAGAATCTGCCACTTCTCATCACTTCTGCCTCCACAGCTCTGCTCCAAAGCCACCATCACCTCCTGCCCAGATTATTGCATTAATATCTGACTGGTATCCCCGCTTCTACCCTTGACCATTCTCAACCCAGTAGCCAGAGTAAGCCACTTAAAACTTGAAGTCAGATCAAAATCTCCCCACTGTACGAAGAATAAAAGCCAAAGTCCTCACAATGTGCCTACATGATCTTGGCCCTGTTCCCTGTCTGACTTCATTTCTGACCACTGGAGCCCCTCATTCACTCAGCTTCAGACACAGTGTTTCTCATATGCCCCAGACACAACTTGCCTTGGCGCCTTTGTACCTGCTGGTTCTCTATGCTTGGACCCTTATTCCCTAAGTTACTGACCTGGCTCGTTTCCTCTCTTCCCTCAGGTCTCTGCTCAGAAATCACCTCAGTCATGCCCTCACTGACCACCCTATAAACCCTCACCCCCAGCATCCCTATCCTCCTCAATCTGCTTTATTTTTCTCCAAAGCACTTGTTAAGATCTAACCTATAACTAGAATGTAAACTCCCTGAAGATAGAGGCTTTCTTTCTTTCTTTTTTTTAAAATAATTTTATTTTGTTGTTGCTGTTATTGAGAATATACACAACAAAACATATACCAATTCAACATCTTCTACATGTACCATTTAGTGACAGTGATTACATTCTCATCCTCCTTTTCTGAGTGTTCCTCCCCCATTAACATAAACTCACTGCCCCCTAAGGTTTCTATCTAATCTTTTGAGTTGCTGTTGTCAACTTGATCCCACACAGATAGATAGTTCTAAAAAGAACATAATGCTCAAGGCTAACTTTTACTAGTTACGCTAAACTATTGTTTGGTGTTAAGAAGACTTCAGGGGATATATATACATATATATATATATATATATATATTTTTTTTTTTTTACTTACTTTAGATGAAGATTAACAGAGCAAACAAGTTTCTCATTAAACAAGACACATATTGTTTTGTGATATTGGTTGCCAACCCCAAGATATGTCAACATTTTCCCCTTCTCGACTCTGGGTTCCCCATTACCAGCTTTCCTGTCTCCTCCTGCCTTCTATCCTTGCCCCTGGGCTGGTGAGTCCCTTTAGTCTTGTTTTGTTTTACGGGCCTGTCTAATCTTTGGCTGAAGGGTGAACCTCAGGAGTGACTTCATTACTGAGTTATAAGAGTGTCCGGGAGCCATACTCTCGGGGTTTCTCTAGTCACTGGCAGACCAGTAAGTCTGTTTTTTTTTTTTTTTTTTTTTTTGGTGAGTTACAGTTTTGTTCTACATTTTTCTCCAGCTCTGTCCAGGACCCTCTGTTGTGATCCCTGTCAGGGCAGTTGTTGATGGTAGCCAGGCACCATCTAGTTGTGCTGGACTCAGTCTGGTGAAGGCTGTGATAGTTGTGATCCATTAGTCCTTTGGACTAATCTTTCCCTTGTATCTTTAGTTTTCTTCTTTCTCCCTTGCTCCAGAAGGGATGAGACCAATAGAGTATCCTATATGGCCACACACAAGCTTTTAAGACCCCAGATGCTACTTAACTAAAGTAGAATGTAGAATATTTTCTTCATCAACTATGTTATGCAAATTGAGGTAGATGTTCCCTGAGACCATGGTCCCCACTGCCCTCAGCCCAGTAATTTGGCCCCTCAGAGAGTCTGGATGTATCTACGGTGCTTCCATGACCTTGCCTTGGACAAGTTGTGCTGGCTTCCCCAGTACTGGGTACTGTCTTACCCTTCACCAAAGTTACCACTTATCTATCATCTATTTAGTGTTTTTCTCTCCCCAGGGGATATTTTTGGTTTAAGGTTTTAAGATTATTTCAGGCAATAGTTTCAGGGATTCATCCACCATCCATGGCTCCAGGAAGTCTGAAGTCCATAAGAATTTTAAATTCTGTTCTGCATTTTCCCTCTTTTGATCAGAATTCTTCTATGGAATCTTTGATCAAAATGTTTAGTAATAGAGCCAGGCACCATCCAATTCTTCTGTTCTCATGGCAAAGGAGGTAGTTGTTCACGGGGGCAATTAGCTACATATTCCATATCCTCCTCCTATTTCTGACTCTCCTTCCTCTGTCGCTCCAGGTGAATAGAGACCAATTTTTGTGCTTTGAATGGCCACTTGCAAGTTTTTAAGACCCCAGGCACTATGCAACAAACTAGGAGGTAGAACAGAAGTACTAAACATGTCATTTGGCCAGTTAACTGGGATGTCCCATGAAACCATGACCCTAAACCTCCAGTCCAAGGAACCAAATCCCAGGAGGTGTCTGAGCCCACTGTTGCATCTAACAACACCACCATTATATTATAATTTGTACACATTAGTATCCTAAAAACTCTGACTTCTGAGTGTTATGAACAAAATTATTTTTGCTTCCCACTCTGAGGTCTCATCCATTTCCTTCTAACAGGGTGAGATTTGTTATCTATAAGAGGTGTTTGGTACTTTTATTTAGTGCTGGCATTGCTCTTCCCACAGGCCTTCCTGCAGCCCACAACCAAGCGAAGCTCAGATGGGCTCTCATAGAAACAGATATATAAGCCAGGTCTCTTAGTTTACAGAACAAAACTTCAAGACAGTCCCACGACTGCACGGTGTATATTGAATATGGGCCCCACCAAAGCACAGCTGGAAAGATCCGTTTACAAATACTTCAATTAAGTTAGTTTAGCTCTTCACAGAAATGCCTTAATCATGATTCAAAATGATGGTGTCAGCATTTATTGAGACAATGTAAGAGACAAGAAATGTTTATCAATCCCCTACAAAACTACTCATTATGTTAACCAACTTCTTTTTTTTTTTTTTTTTTTTTTTACTGCCAAGGGGAAAAATTTATCTCCTGACTAAAGAGTGTATTTCTTACTATCAGATAATGTGAGCTTCGTAGCCCAACTTATTTTTTTCTGCTTTGGCCTTTGGAAAGCTTCAAGTTAAATTAACTCTCAGTTGCAATAATGACAATAACCCCCTCCTTGATTTTTATAAGTATAATCTCTCTTTTTTTCTACAAACCTTCTAATCATGCTCATTTTTGTTTTATCCATAATGCCCTCTGCACCAAGCACTGGGCCTGGAACATTAAAGATTCTCAATAAGTGTTTCATCATCATCATCATCATGTTATTAAAAATAGCAACCAATATTTACTCAGCATTTAGGTTACATGTCTTGTCTGAGTTAAAAAATTCTCCAAAATGATCCACAGAAAACTGGGAATGAGACTGAACAGCCTGTGCCACATACAAATGCTCTGTGATTAAGCTTTCATAATCTCTGTCCCTTTTTTTAATGAACAGGATATAAATAATCAATAAAAACCTCCTGAGTGATTCCTGATTCCCCCTCTGTCCAACCATGTCACCTGCTTGAAGGCAGTCCCCATAGTCTATGCTTCTCTATAGAGTCTGCTACAGGCTAGCCTCGTTCACAACAAAGACCAGTAAATATGTTTTGACTAAGCAAGGCAAGGGGCCCGAGTGCTGCAAAGGTTAAGCACTTGGCTGCTAACCTAAAGCCTAGAGGTTTGAACCTACCAGCAACTCTGTGACAGAAAGACCTGGTGATCTGCTTCCATAAAGATTACAGCCTCGGGAGCCCTATGGAGCAGTTCTACTGCCATACAGGGTCACTTGAAGCACTTACTGATGAAGATCAAAGACTACAGCCTTCAGTATGGATTACACCTCAACATAAAGAAAACAAAAATCCTCACAACTGGACCAATAAGCAACATCATGATAAACAGAGAAAATACTGACGTTGTCAAAGATTTCATTTTACCTGGATCCACAATCAATGCTCATGGAAGCCGCAGTAAAGAAATCAAATGACGTACTACATTGGGCAAATCTGCTGCAAAAGACTCTTTAAAGTATTAAGAAGCAAAGTTGTCACTTTGAGAACTAAGGTGGGCCTGACTCAAGCCATGGTAGTTTCAATTGCCTCATATGCATACGAAAGCTGGACAATCAATAAGGAAGACCAAAGAAGAATTGATGCCATTGAATTATGGTGTTGGCCAAGAATACTGAATACACCATGGACTGCCAGAAGAATGAACAAATCTGCCTTGGAAGAAGTACAGCCAGGATGCTCCTTAGAAGCAAGGATGGTAAGACTACATCTCACATACTTTGGACATGTGATCAGGAGGGACCAGTCCCTGAAGAAGGATATTAAGCTTAGTAAAGGAGAACGTCAGTGAAAAAGAGGAAGACCCTCAGTGAGATGGATTGACACAGTGGCTGCAACAATGGGCTCAAACAGCAACGACTGCAAGGATGGCGCAGGATCGGGCAGTGTTTCGTTCTGATGTATACAGGGTCGCTATGAGTCGGAAACAACTCAGTGGCACCTAACAACAATAATAACATGAGTTGGAACTGAGTCTGAACCGACTCGAAGGCACCTAACAACAACAACAAGGAAAGCAAAGAATGGATTACAACACAAAGAGATTGAGGCAAAACAGGAAAGAAAGAAGCAGCCACCTAACTGGCTTACTTTCTGTTTTTTATTTTCTCCTGCCTGTCCTATAACCTTTCTAGAGGCCAAGACCTGGGCAGTCAGTCTGCGTGACCCTTTGTGATCCAAGCTCAGGGATCTGCCTCAGTTGGCTCATACTTGGTCAAGATGGAATTAGGAGCAGCTAGGACAGATCCCTGATGTGTGGCAGGTTGGGTGACGGGAGGAGAGACTGCCTGTGAGGCTAGACTTGCTTCACACTGGTCAGTATGCACCAAGCAAACCCTGCTTCTTTCAAGGGCCTCAACCTGCTCCTCTGCCCACCTCCCATCCCCTACCCCACAGGCAGACACACTGCTCTTCCCAGACAGCAGGGGGTGCCTCAGGCTCCACCATCTCCCTCTAAGTCCTCAGCTGCATTTCTGAAGTCTGGTCCCTCAGTATCTGGTGGCAGGTGAAGACAGAGGGAGAGAAGGGGTGAAGCAGAGGAATCCAACCAGGAGGAGGAGATAGTCCTGCCCCTGCCTCCTGCGGTTCCCTGGCCGGCTCCTCCCTGAGGGCCTGAGTCCAGGAAACAGGACATGCTGATCCTGAGGACAGAGACATGGGCCCTGCTGGGGATCTCAGGTGAGGAGAATCCTAGTTGGGAACAAGGGCTCCCAGCCCAAGAAAGGCTGCACAGGGCATGGGGTAGGATCCCCCAGAGCAACAAGAATCCATCATGGGTGTTTCCCATTCCTCCTTCTCTCTCCCTAGGCACAGATGAGGAGGAACCAGAGAATCTCTTGAAGACAACTATGACGTCCCCAACTTGGTGGACCAAGTGAGGAGAATCTGTGCTAAGGAGAAGAGAGGATACCAGTCTGGGATAAGCAGAGAAGGGTGGAGACAGAGAGGCAGGATTTGGGGCAGGTCCCGTATGCCTTGTCCTCTTTGCCTGCAGTCTGTGGGCAGCCCACAATCTTCTCCAGCATCGCTTCAAGTTGGGATGCCAACGTGGGGCAGTGGGCCTGGCAGGTCAGCATTCACCAGGGCTTGGCTCATGGATGCGCAGGCACCCTCATCTCAGAGCACTGGGTGCTGACGGTGGCAAGCTGCCCTCATCTCAGAGCACTGGGTGCTGATGGTGGCAAGCTGCTTCAGGAGAGTGCTGGCCTTGCTGGGGGGAGACCCATCAGGAGGTGTCTTAGTTATCTAGTGCTGCTGTAAGATAAAAGGTGATGCAGGCCACACCCCAGGGAAACTCCCTTTACATTAGATCAGGGATGTGACCTGAATAAAGGTGTTACATCCCACCCTAATCCTCTTTAATATAATCTGATCTTGCCTCATTAACCACAGGCAGAGATTAAGATTTATAACACATAGGAAAATTACATCAATCACAAAATGGAGGACAACCACACAATCATGGCCTAACCAAGCTGACACAATTCAATCCATGACAGGGGGCCTGGGTGACTGGGGTTCCTGGGCTGAGGCCAGGGAGGGGCTTACTTGCACCACCTGATACAGTACACTGTGCCTTAGAAGTGGGTCCAAATATTTCCAGCCCTAGCTCTCAGTTCCATGTAACTACTCTCAAACTTGAGGCCTCTTCACACTGACAATCACAACTGAAATGGAAAAAAAAAAAAAAAGCTGCCCCCATCCCCACCTAGGTCTCTACCCAAGGAGATGGTCCCCAGGGGAGGGCCCCTCCTTCTCAGCAGGTCTTCATCATCACATACTCTAGATGCTCAGTCCTGAGCCCTCTTTACCCTCCCCAAGTGAACTCATCATTCCATGGTTTAATATGTCACGTATTTGCTGATCACACCCACATTTATATCTCTAGCCCCAAACTCTAGTCCTGACGCAATTCCATTTGGATGTCTCACTGGCATCTCCAGGCATCGCGGTCAGAACAGAACTACTTTACCCCCACCCCTCTCCTGCTACTCCAAACTCATTTCTCTCTCTTCCTGCCTTCCCCATCTCATTCAACATCATAACCAGTGGTTTATGCCAGAAATAGGATGCCTCTCTATTTCTCATTCTCCACATCCAATCCATAAAAAGATCCTGTCAATTCTACTTCTAAGATATACTTTGACCCTAGCAAAGCTGGTCTGGACCACTACAATAGCCTACTAGGTTTTGTTCCTTTCACTCTAGCCCCTCCAGTCCATCTGCCATACAACGAAGTGGGATTTTTAAAAGACAGAGATGAGATCATTTCACTCCCTCCCTCAAATCCTCCGATGGCTGTCCGTGCACCTAGAATAAAACCCAAATGCCTCACTGTAGCTACAAGTCATCAATTATCAGGCATCTGTTCACTTTTCCAACCTTGGCCCATTCAGCTTCAGCTTTTCTTTCAGTTTCTAGTAACCACCAAACTTTCTCACCCTCAGGGCCTCTGCGGATGCTATTCCCTCTCTGGAATGCTTTTTAATGCTTTTTGTTATAGCTCTTCGAATGGCTGACTCCTTTGACCTTTTGTGACCCAAGTGAAAAGTTACCTTTCAGGTGAGACCTTCCCCGACCCCCAATCCAAAGACTCTTTCCTCTTTTTATTCTGTCTTAAAATCCTGTTTGTTTTCTTCATAACATGTATCACAATTTTTCAATTTTGTACTTGTTTACTTGCTTGTTGCTGGTCTCTCTCCCATCTCTCACATACATACAACTCTATATGAAGACCAGCTGATGTCTATCTTATTCTCATTTGTATCTTCAGGAGATGCCCAGTAATTCTTGAGGGAATGAATGGTTAATAAGAGCTAGAGGACAGACCTAACCTCCAGAACACTGGCCTCTGCTGTGACAACACATGGCAGAGTCACACGAAACCCACAGCAATTTTTCTGCTTCCTTCCTCTCAGGTCTGAAGATGTCAGAAAATACAATGTATTGGTGGGGTCGCTTCAGGTCTTTGGTCGCCCAGAGTCCAAAATGACGATAATACCCACGTGCATGATTACTCCCTACCCTGACTTCCAGGAAAACACATCTCACGCCATCACTGTGGTAGAACTGGCCTACCCCCCCCCCCCCCCCCGTTTCCTTTAGCCCTGCCATCCTGCCCATCTGCCTCGCCTCATCTGCAGAGCAGCTGAGGAACACAACCTCCTGCTGGGTGACTGGATGGGGCTATTCTGGGATACACCAATGTGAGGATAAGTAGATTTTCTGATCTCTATTTCCTCAACTGACACTGTTTCCCTTGCTCTCTGTCCCACATCTAGCACCACATACAGTGCATTCTCCAGGCAATTAATCTGCAAGTCCTGGGGACTTTGTTTTCGTTGACCTTGTACCTTTCCTTTGCCTCCTTTATATTTCTTCTAATATAATCTCTTTGCTTATTTATTTCTGCTTTTGCTCTTGTTTAGCAATAGTGGTGGTTGTTAGGTGTGAATGAGTTGACTGTGACTCACAGCAACCCCAGGTGTGCTGAGTAGAACTCTTCATAGGGTTTTCAAAGCTGCGACCTTTCACAAGCAGATTGCCAGGCCTGTCTTCCGAGGTGCCTCTGGGTGCATTCAAACTGCCAACTTTTTGACTAGTAGTTGAGCGCTTATCCATTTATATGCCCCCTGCCCCCCCCCAAAAAAACCAACAAACCAAACCTGTTGTCACTGAGTTGATTCTGACTCATAGTGACCCTCTGAGTTATGTAACCCAGGGGCTCCTAAAAGTGAAAAGGACAGATAAGCTTAGACAGAGGACAGTTCTGCTCAGTCTGAGAAGTAACATAGTTCTCCCTCTGCACCCGGGTGGAATATGTGTGGGTAGGGGATGCAGACACAAAGACATGTTCAGGAAGCGAGGCTGCTGAGTAAGTTTCCAAGTCAGACTCAGAGTAGAGATTCATTCCTGTGTTGACGGTCTCCATTTCTCTCAGCATATTAGACCCACCCCTTATTTCTTTTTAAGAATAAAATTATTCCGAAGTCAATGATTTAGGTCTGTATCATTCATTCCTTTGGACTTCCCTGAATCAAAAGAGTGTTCTGTTCATAACTTGTCTCAACTAAGTGGGGGTGACTGCCTTCAGCCTTGCTGAGAGCCAGGGAGCTCAGACTGAAGGCTATTTCCCCAACCAAAAATCAGGATGTTACCTACCATGGGGGCAGAATATTTAAAACCAGGGCTATCCCTGAAAACCATACATGAAATCTGTACCCATACGTGAAAGCCACTTCTGAACTCTTTACGATAACTTTGACCCTTTTTGATCCTACAGATAATCAAGCCATCTTATACAATGAAGGAGCTGAAAGTGTCCCTAACTGATCTCCAGACATACAACAACTACTATCAGAAGGAAAGCTTGTTGCATGAGGTGAAGCCCACCATCAAGAAGACATGATCTACTCCAAGCTCCCCGTGGGGCAGAGGGATCAGCATATTGTAAGAAACCATCTCTAAAGCCCTTTTCAGAGCCCTTCCCTTCCCCAGAGTGCTTCCTCCAACATCTCATATCCTCGGAGTCTCTGGGTGTGCCCAGGGCTACATGGGTGTACTCTAACTCCGCAGGCCTTGGCTAAACTCCTGGCAAGTCTCACCTCCTTTCCTCTGCCTTGTGCACCATCTAGCCAACTCTTCTCGCCACTCCAGGGAAGCAGAGGAGACCCTCTGATGTGCAAAGTCACGGATTTCTGGATCCTGGCAGGAGTACTGTGCTGGGGTTCAAACTGTATCCAAACCAAAGAGCCTAGAATCTACAAAAACATCAGTTTCTACAAATCTTGGATGGAGAAGTTGGCCATCTCCTTTACTCAGTTCTCTGCTACCAGTCTGGGCCTCTCTGGGCTCCTTCCTTTTATGCTTCTGCCTCTGATATTCCTGGGGCCACTCTAACTGCCTGAGGTCAATGTGGTCATGGTGAAGTGACAATTGAGAATGAGGGAGAAAGGAGACACCCCGGAAGTTGAAGATACTGAAGAGAGATTTTGAAGATTCAACAAGACAGATGCAGTTCTGCTATCTTTAGGCACAGCCCCTATAATGATCATTGCCTTTTCCCCCCCAGGTCTACCTGGAAAGCAAGATCCCCAGTGTGAATACAACTTGGCTGACTCTAACAATTATTTCTCTTATTCATTTTTTGATGAAACTGGAGGCAGAGTCTGAGGAAATACAGAAGCACAGAACTTCAAGAATAGGAGAAATCTTTAGAAATCATTTGGTGCAACCAATTCCCACATTTGAAGAAGCTGGGTTTCAGAGAGGTTAACTAGTTTGCCCTTGGCTGAATCACAAGTGAGAGCCATCCAACCCGGGAATAGACTGGTACTGGAAGAAAAGTAGGGAGACCAGTTTTCAGAAGCCGGCCAGGCCAGAGCAGTCGAGAGTGCTGTGCTATTTATTGCTGAGTAACAAATTATCCCAAAACTTAGCAGCTGAAAACAACAAACATTTATTTTCTAACAGTTTCTGTGGATCAGGAATCTGGAAATGAATTGGCTGGGGAGTTCTGGCTCAGGGTCTTTCAGGAGGGGATAATGATGGTGTCAGCCACAGCTGCAGTCACCTCAAGGCTCGGCTGGGGAAGGACCCACTTCCAAGCTCACTGGTGTGACTGCTGGAGGGCCTCAGAGGATCCACCTCTAAGCTCACTCATGTGGACCCTTCTACAGGGCTGCTCATGATATGGCAGCTGGTCTCCCCCAAAGTGAGTGATCCATCACAGAGCAAGAGAGAGCACCCAAGAGGGAGGCCACAGTCTTTTTTTTTTTTTAATTGTACTTTAGGAAAAGGTTTACAGAATAGTTATTTTCTCATTAAACAGTCAGTACACATATTGTTTTATGACATTTGTTAACAACCCCACGACATGTCAACACTCTCCCTTCTCGAACTTTTTTTTTTTTGGTGAAAATATACATAACCAAAGATACGCCATTTCAAAAATTTCTACATGCACAATTGAGTTACGTCAATTACGTTCTTCCAGTTGTGCTGTTATTCTCACTTTAGATGAAGGTTTACAGAACAAAACAGTTTCTCATTAAACAGTTAGTACACATGTTGCCCTACGACAATGGTTAACAACCCCACTACATGTCAACACTGTCCTTACTCAACCTTGGGTTCCCTATCACCAGCTTTCCTGTCCCCTTCTGCCTACTAGTCCTTGTCCGTGGACTGCTGTACCTCATTAGTCCTGTTTTATGGGGCTGTCCAATCCCTGGCTGAAGGGTGAACCTCGGAAGTGACTTCAGCACTGAGCTAAAAGGGTGTCTGGGGGACATACTCTCAGGGTTTCTCCAGTCTTTTTCAGGCCAGTAAATCTGGTCTTTTTTTGTGTGTGTTACAATTTTGTTCTACATCCTTCTCCAGTTCTGTCCAGAACCCTCTGATGTGATCCCGGTCAGAGCAGTCAGTGGTGGTAGCCAGGCACCATCTAGCTGCACTGGACTCTGTCTGGTGGAGGCCTTGGTAGCTGTGATCCATTAGTCTGTTGGACTAATCTTTTCCTTGTATCCTGTTGTCTTCATTGGTATCTGTGGTCCATTAGTCCGTTGGACTAATCTTTTCCTTGTATCCTGTTCTCTTCATTCTCCCTTGCTCCTGAAGGGGTGAGACCAGTGGAGTATCTTAGATGGCCACTCACAGGCTTTTAAGACCCCAGACACTACTCACCAAGGTAGAATGTAGAACACTGTCTTTATAAACTGTGTTATGCCAGTTGAGCTAGATGTTCCCTGAGACCATGGTCCCCACAGCCCTCCACCCAGCAATTCAGTCCCTCAGGGAGTTTGGATGTGTCTATGGAGCTTCCCATGACCTTTCCTTGTACAAGTTGTGCTGGGTTCCCCTGTATTGTGTACTGTCTCACCCTTCACCAAAGATACCACTTATCTATTGTCTATTTAGTATTCCCCCCCATCCCTCGTAACCAACAAAGATTGTTACTTTTTGTGTGTAAACTTTTCATGGGTTTTTACAACAGAGGTCTCATACAATATTTGTCCTTTTGTGATTGACTTATTTCACTCAGCATAATGTCCTCCAGTTTCATCCATGTTATGAGATGCTCCACAGATTCACCATTGTTCTTTATGGTTGCGCAGTACTCCATTGTGTGTACGTACCATAGTTTATCCATTCATCTGCTGATGGGCATCTAGGTTGTTTCCATCTTTTTGCTATTGTGAACAATGCTGCCATGAACATGGGTGTGTATATGTCTATTTGTGTGACGGCTCTTATTTCTCTAGGATATATTCCTAGGAGTGGGACTGCTGGATCATATGGTATTTCTATTTCTAGCTTTCTAAGGAAATGCCATATCATTTTCCAAAATGGTTGTATCATTCTGCATTCCCACCAGCAGTGCATAAGAGTTCCAATCTCTCCCCGCAGCTTCTCCAACATTTGTTATTTCCGTTGTTTTTGATTCATGCCAGTAGTGCCGGGGTGAGATGGTATCTCATTGTGGTTTTAATTTGCATTTTTCTAATGGAGGCCAGTCTTTTTACAGTGAAACCTTTGAGAGCCAGAACTCAACAGAACTGCCTTGTTCTTCTGGGTCTCGCTAGTTTTCTGCCTTTGACAGGGTACAGTCTTATCACTGTTCTATCACTCTCTATTAGTGGATAATATTTGAGTTTTCCTTCTCTGATGGTTTCCACCTTACACAGGTTCCGTGTTTCGCAGGTTTTACAATATAACCTCTCAAAACTGACATATTGTCACTGCTTATGCTTTGGGTTTTTTGTTTTTGCATTTGGGGGATTAATTTTTTTCCAAACTTCTTACTACTTTCTTCATATGCTTGAAAAACTTTTTAACGGTCCAGATTTATTTTACTTATTTTTTATTTACTTATTTCAGATAAGCCTGTTTGTTTTGTCTGCTTTAAGAGCCTAGTTCAGGATTCTGGAGGCTCTATGCCTGAGCACCCCCAACATAAGCCCAGCATACACTGAAGGGGAGGGGATTATGCGAGAGGGTGAGGTGAGGCCCATTGGAGCTCTGGGCTGAAGGGCACGGAAGCTAAGGCTGAAGGTGTTCAGTAGTCAAGGATTAAACAGAAGTATTGCAGAGGGACCTTTTACAACGTGGAAGAGGAGTCTTCTGAGTCTCTCATTAACCCCACCGACTCATAGATGTGTTCACGGTTAGGGAAGGTGCTTATTTTATTAGAGAGAGCCTGCGACCAGAGCACAGTCTAAGAACGTGTCTCATAAGAGGAACGAATGACTGCCTTATCTTTATCCTTTTCCTGGCCTCTGGTTTATAAAGAGTAGTGAAGAACATGGGATGTGATAATGATTAGGGCTGATTTAATTTCTGGATTTCATAAGATATTGATTAAAATAATCACAGGATGCTCTGTGTTACTTGACAAATAACAGCAAAAATAATTGGAAAGAGAGGCCGGCAAGATGGCGCTCTAGGCAGAAGCACCACGCTGCCCCTCCACAGCAAAGATCCGAAAAACTAAGCCTAACAGAAAATCAATAATCCTGAAACCCTAGAACATCAAATGAAGAGCTAAAGAACTCAGCCAAACACCAAACGGAGTGAGAATACTGAAAGAGAACGGACAGCGAGGAGAGACTCACGCAGAGATTCCCTAATGCAGCACGAATCCACCATCTTGGACTCCTATCGGAGACCAGCAAATGGGAGAACGGGAGAGCAGCCTCACGGAGCATCCAGTGGGAGACAGAACGACCGTCTCTCATCTGTCCATTCCAACGACAAGCTCCCCTAGCATTCTTTTATGTTTGTATGCTTTTCGCTCCTGCTCCTCTCTCCTCTCTCCCATATCCAGCTTAGCTTCACACATAACCATCTCCCCGCTGCATCCTGCCTACCTGCACCGTGCACTTGACATCACACCACCAAGCCGTGCAGGCACGCCCTATTGGAACCTGCCCAGCACTGACTACCGACCGTCCTGGTGGCTGCGGTGAGTGCCACAAACAACCCGTCCCAGTGGCTCCTCTTCAGCTAGACCTGCCCAGCTGTACCACAAGGACGAAACAAAAAAAATCTACAATCAATAAACGAGAGAAATATCTACTGGATGCCCTGAAAACAGCAAACAATATCAAAACATTTACAAAAACAAGACAAGATAGCCCCAATAGGTGTCCAAATTAAAACACCAGATAACTCTCCTGTGGAAGAAAATGCACTAGAAGTACCTGATAGGGAACTCAAATCACTAATACTCGGAATTTTCCAAGAACTGAGACAAAAAGCTGACAAACATGAGGAAAAAATAGACAAATTTATGGAAAATACATACAAAAAATTGGAAGAATTCAGGAAGATGATGCAGGAACAAAATGCCAAAATAAATTCACAACTCGAAATCATACAAAAACAACAATTAGAAATCCAAAAGATAAACAAGATTTCAGAAATGGACGGTGCCATAGAAGGGCTGAGAAGTAGATTTGAAACCGTGGAAGACAGGATCAGTGGAACTGAAGACAAACACTTGGATACAACTCTGTTTCAGGAAAACTCAGAAAAAAGAACAAAGAAAACTGAAGAGACCCTGAGAGTTATGTGGGACACAATTAAAAGCAAAAACTTACGAGTGATTGGCATCCCAGAACAGGGGGAGAAAACAGAAAACACAGAGAGGCTCACTGAAGAACTGCTGACAGAAAACTTTCCCAATATCATGAAAGATGAAAAGATGGCCATCCAAGAAGCTCAACGAACCCCATATAGAAGAGACCCCAAAAGAAAATCACCAAGACAGACCATATTCACACTCGCCAAAACTAAAGACAAACAAAGAATCCTGAGAGCAGCTCGTGAAAAACAAGAAGTCACATACAGAGGAGAAACAATAAGACTAAGCTCAGATTATTCGGCAGAAACCATGCAGGCAAGAAGGCAGTGGGATGACATATATAAAATCTTGAAAGAAAAAAGTTGTCAGCCAAAGATAATATATCCTGCAAAACTCTCGTTCAAATTTGATGGTGAAATTAGGTCATTTCCAGATAAACAGAAACTAAGGGAATATGCAAAAATCAAACCAAACTTACAAGAATTATTAAAGGGAGTTCTTCGATCTGAGGACAAACAGCTTCAACCCTCAGGCAGGACCTAGGACGCAGGATTATACCAACCAGATACCATTTTAGGAAATGAACTATCGAGGACTATCCAAAACCAAAAGAAATACAACAGGGAATCAGAGCAATCAATCAAAGGATGACAACAACATCAAAACAATGAAAGAGGGAACAAACGGCATAGGTATAGAACCTTCTAATGGAGAGGAAGGCAAGGCGATATCAAGTAAGGGTAGACTGCTTCAAACTTAGAAAGCTAAGGGTAAAATTCATGGTAACCACAAAGAAAGTTAACAAACCAACTCATAAAAATAAAGACGAAAAACATAAAGTCTCAGCAAAAACAAAACCTACAAAAACAAAAGAAATGAACACAAAATCCACAAACAAAAGTAACTCAGCACAAGAGAGTAAGAAGAACAAAGAAAACTTCAGCACCACCAAAAAAAGCACTACAAAATGACAGCAACAAACTTCCATCTATCAATAATTACCCTGAATGTAAATGGACTCAATGCACCCATAAAGAGACGGAAAGTGGCAGAATGGATAAGAAAACAGGATCCGTCAATATGCTGTCTACAAGAGACACACCTTAGAAACAAAGATGTGAATTTACTAAATCAAAGGTTGGAAAAAAATATATCAAGCTAACAACTACCAAAAATGAGCAGGAGTGGCAATTCTAATCTCAGATAAAATAGACTTTAAAACAAAATCTACCATAAAAGACAAAGAAGGACACTATATAATAATTAAGGGGACGATCCATCATGAAGGCATAACCATAATAAACATCTATGCACCCAATGACAGGGCTCCAAAATACATTAAAAAAACTCTAACAGCACTGAAAAGAGAAATTGACAGTTCCACAATAATAGTAGGAGACTTCAACACACCACTCTCAGTCAAGGACAGAACAACTAAAAAGAAACTCAGCAAAGATACAGAAGACCTAAAGGACACAATCAGCCAACTGGACCTCATAGACATATATAGAACAATCCATCCAACCGCTGCAAAGTACACATTCTTTTCCAATGCACATGTAACATTCTCCAGAATAGACCACATCTTAGGCCACAGAGCAATCCTCAACAAGATCCAAAACGCTGAGATAATTCACAGTATCTTCTCTGACCACAATGCCATCAAGGTAGAAATTAACACTAGAAAGAGCAAGGAAAAAAAAAAAACACATGGAAACTGAATAATACTCTGCTTACACATCAATGGGTAATAGAAGAAATCAGAGATGGAATTAAAAAATTCCTAGAATCAAATGAAAATGAAAACACATCATATCAAAACCTTTGGGACACAGCAAAGGCAGTCCTCAGAGGACAATTTAGAGCAACAGATGCACATATCAAAAAAGCAGAAAGAGACAAAATCAAAACATTAACTACAGAACTCAAACAAATAGAAAGAGAACAGCAAAAAAAGCCTACAACCACCGGAAGAAAGGAGATAGTAAAGATCAGAGCAGAAATAAATGAAATAGAGGACAGAAAAACAATAGAAAGAATCAACAAAACCAAAAGTTGGTTCTTTGAAAGAATCAACAAAATCGACAAACCACTGGCCAGACTGACAAAAGAAAAGCAGCAGAGGGTACAAATAAACCAAATAAGAAATGAAATGGGGGACATTATAACAGACCCAACCGAAATAAAAAGGATTATAACAGAATATTATGAAAAACTATATTCCAACAAATTTGAAAACCTAGAGGAAATGGATAAATTTCTAGAAACACACGGCCTACCCAAACTACAACAAAGTGATATTGAAAATCTGAACAGACCCTTAACAGAAGAGATTGAAAAGGTAATTAAAATTAAAAAACTCCCAACCAAAAAAATCCCTGGCCCAGATGGCTTCACTGGAGAATTCTACAAAACATTTACAGAAGAGCTTGTACCAGTTCTACTCAAGCTATTTCAGAGCATAGAAGAGGAAGCAACACTTCCAAATTCATTCTATGAAGCCAGCAAAACGCTGATACTAAAACCAGGCAAAGACATTATAAAAAAAGAAAATTACAGACCAATATCTCTCATGAATATAGATGCAAAAATTCTGAACAAAATTCTAGCCAATAGAATTCAGTATCATATCAAAAAAATAATACACCACAACCAAGTAGGATTCATACCAGGTATGCAAGGATGGTTTAACATTAGAAAATCCATCAACGTAATTCACCACATAAATAAAAGGAAAGAAAAAAATCACATGATCATCTCAACTGACGCAGAAAAGGCATTTGACAAAGTCCAACACCCATTCCTGATAAAAGCTCTCAATAAAATAGGTATAGAAGGGAAATTTCTCAACTTAATAAAGGGCATCTATGCAAAACCAACAGCCAACATCATTCTTAATGAAGAGAGGCTGAAAACATTCCCCTTGAAAACAGGAACAAGACAAGGATGCCCTTTATCACCACTCCTATTTAACATTGTGCTGGAAGTGCTAGCTAGAGCAATAAGGCAAGAGAAAGAAATAAAGGGCATCCAAATTGGTAATGAAGAAGTTAAACTGTCCCTGTTTGCAGATGATATGATACTATACATAGAAAACCCTAAAGACTCCACAAGAAATCTACTGGAACTAATAGAAAGATTCAGCAGAGTAGCAGGATACAAGATAAACATTCAAAAATCAGCTGGATTCCTATACACCAGTAAAGAGAACGATGAAATGGAGATCAGGAAATCAATACCATTTTCAATAGCCCCTAAAAAGATAAAATACTTAGGAATAAATCTGACCAGGAATGTAAAAGACCTATACAAAGAAAACTATAAAACACTGCTGCATGAAACCCAAAAGGATCTACATAAATGGAAAAACATACCATGCTCATGGATAGGCAGACTCAACATTGTGAAAATGGCAATTCTACCTAAAGCAATTTACAAATACAATGCAATCCCGATCCAAATACCAGCAACATTCTTCAAAGAGATGGAAAAACTAATTATTAACTTTATATGGAAAGGGAAGAAGCCCAGAATAAGTAAAGCACTACTGAAGAAGAAGAATAAAGTTGGAGGACTCACACTACCTGACTTGAAAACCTACTATACAGCTACAGTAGTCAAAACAGCTTGGTACTGGTACAACAACAGAGACATTGACCAATGGAACAGAATTGAGAACCCAGATGTAAATCCATCCACCTACGGTCACCTGATTTTAGACAAGGGCCGAAAGTCCATCAAATGGGGAAAAGACAGTCTTTTTAACAAATGGTGCTGGCAAAACTGGATATCTATTTGCAGAAAAATGAAACAGGACCCATACCTCACACCATAAACAAAAACTACTTCAAAATGGATCAAAGACCTGAACATAAAGCCTAAAACTATAAAGTTCATAGAAGAAAAAATAGGACCAACACTTCAGGCCTTAATACATGGCATTAACAGGATACAAACCATAAACATCAATGCTCAAAACCCAACAGATAAACTAGATAACTGGGATCTTCTAAAAATCAAACACCTATGCTCTTCAAAAGACTTCACCAAAAGAGTCAAAAGAGAACCTACAGACTGGGAAAAAATTTTTGGACAGTACAAGTCAGACAAAGGTCTAATCTCCATAATCTACAAGAAAATCCAACACCTCTACAACAAAAAGACAAACAATCCTATGAAAAAATGGGCAAAGGAAATGAACAGACACTTCACCAAAGAAGACATTCAAATGGCCAACAGACACATGAGGAAATGCTCGCGTTCACTAGCCATTAGAGAAATGCAAATTAAAACCACAATGAGATACCATCTCACCCCGGCATTACTGGCACGAATCAAAAATACTGGAAATAACAAATGTTGGAGGGGCTGCGGGGAGATGGGAACTCTTATACACTGCTGGTGGGAATGCAAAATGACACAACCATTTTGGAAAATGATATGGCGTTTCCTCAGAAAGCTAGAAATAGACGTACCATTCGATCCAGCAATCCCATTCCTAGGAATATATCCTAGAGAAACAAGAGTCGTCACTCGAATAGACATATGCACACCTACGTTCATGGCAGCATTGTTCACAACAGCAAAACAATGGAAACAACGTAGATGCCCATCAACAGATGAATGGATAAACAAACTATGGTACATACACACAATGGAGTACTATGCAACGAGAAAGAACAATAATGAATCTGTGAAGCATCTCATAACATGGATGAAACTGGAGGACATTATGCTGAGTGAAATAAGTCAATCACAAAAGGACAAATATTGTATGAGACCTGTATTGTAAAAACCCATGAAAAAATTCACACGCAAAAATGTAACAATCCTTGTTAGTTACCAGGGATGGGAGGGGAGGTGGGGGGAAATACTAAATAAGCAATAGATAAGTGGTATCTTGGGTGAGAGGTGAGACAGTACACAGTACAAGGGAAACTAACACAACCTGCACAAGGAAAGGTCATGGAGGCCCCAATGACACATCCAAACTCCCCAAGGGACTGAGTTGTTGGACGGAGGGCTCTGGGGACCATGGTCTCGGGGAACATCTAGCTCAATTGGCATGACACTACTTATAAAGATAATGCTCTACATTCTACCTTGGTGAGCAGTGTCTGCGGTCTTAAAAGCCTGTGAGCAGCCATCTAAGATACTCCACTGGTCTCATCCCTTCGGGAGCAAGGGAGAATGAAGAGAACAGGATACAACGAAAAGATTAGTCCAAAGGACTAATTGACCACAGCTACCAAGACCTCCACCAGACTGAGTCCAGTACAGCTAGATGGTGCCCGGCTACCACCAGTGACTGCTCTGACCAGGATCACAACAGAGGGTTCTGGACAGAGCTGGAAAAGGATGTACAGCATAATTCTAACTCCCCCCCCCCCCGAAAAAAAAAAACAAGACCAGATTTACTGGCCTAAAGGAGACTGGAGAAACCTCAAGAGTATGGCACCCAGACACCCTTTTAGCTCAGAGGTGAAGTTACCTTCGAGGTTCACTGTTCATCCTGGGAGTAGACAGCCCAGTAAAACTAAATGAGACTAACGAGGTACAGGAGTCCAGTGACAAGGGCCAGAAGGCAGAGGGGGAGTAGGAAGGTGATGATAAGGAACACAAGTTGAGTAAGGATACTGTTGATGTGTTGTGAGATTGTTAACCACTGTTATCGGGCAACATTTGTAGTAACTGTTAAATGGGAGGCTATTTTGTCCTGTAAGCCTTCATCTTGGGTGAGAATGGCAGCACAATTGGAAGAGCATAGTCAATGTCACTTAAATGTGTACGTAAAAAGTTTTGAAATGGTGTATCTTTGGCTATGTGTATTTTCACCAAAAAAAAAGGTTGAGAAGTTAGAGGGTTGACATGTTGTGGGGTTGTTAACCAATGTCATAAAACAATATGTGTACTGCTGTTTCATGAGAAACTATTTGTTCTGTAAGCCTTCACCTGAAGTACAATAAAAAAATTAAAATAATAATAATAATAATAATTGGAAGGAGTTTTGGCAAGACAGTGGCATGAACAGGACGAAAGCAAACATCCCTTCCCTAAATGTCATTAAATACTAATAAAATCATCGTTTGAAAATGCAAATTTTCAATTATGACAGCAGAGATAAAGTAATTAAATAACAGTAAGTAAAATAAATCTGGGCCATTGAAAAGCTTTCCATACTTATGAAGAAAGTAGTAAGAATTCTCAACTGCAAAAATATTATAAAACATAAGCACAATTTAAAAAATGGTTAAAATTCAACCTCAAAGGGACAGAAGAGAATACTGTTTATGTTAATAAGATCATGTCTAGTTTTTTTAGATGACCAAAAAAACCACTGCCTTTGAGTCAATTCTGACTCATAGTGACCCTATAGGACAGAGCAGAACCACCTCATAGGGTTTCCAAGGAGCGGCTGGTGGATTCAAACTGCCAACCTTTTGGTTAGCAGCCGAGCTCTTAACCACTATGCCACCAGGACAACTCTACAGAATTGCAAGCAAGGCATAATTGACACTTTGGAAAATACTTCAGCAAAAGTGAATATAAACTTACTAAATATGTGAGGTCTAAATAATTAAAAAAGGTAAAAGAATGGGAGAGAAAATGATGAATCTAGATACTAGAGCCAAGAAATCCAACAAGGAGACAAAAGGTTTCAGAAAAATCATAAAACAGTTGGCTACATTATGCTGAATGATATATGTCAATCACAAAAAGATACATATGATACGACCTCGCTTATCTAAAAAGACAAAAAAAAGGCAAATGTATAGAGAATAAAGTTTATTAGTGGCTACCAGGGAAGGGGGAGGGAGAAAGTGGGGGTTAAGGTGATAGAAAATAATGCGTTGATTAAGGATAGGGTTGCACAGCTGATTATTGTAACTGCTGTCAATAAGTTGTATATCTGTAAAAAGTAGAACTGACAAAAGTTGTGTGATAAATACATTTACAGCCAATGACGAAAGAAAAATAAAAGAGTAGCTGCTGAGGCTGCTTATGTACAGCCAAACACTTCATAGGATTTTGTTTCTTGGTTTGAAGGTTTAGGGTCATAGTTTCATGGGACATCCCAGTTCATTGTGTTTAGTGCTTCTGTTCTACTTCCTAATTCGATTCTAGTACCTGGGGTCTAAAAAGCTTGCAAATGGCCATCCATGGTACAACAATTGGTCTCTATTGGCCTGGAGCAACAGAGGAAGAAGGAGAGTCAGGAATAGGAGGAGGATATAGAATTGTGGCTAATTGCCTCCATGAACAACTGCCTCCTTTGCCATGAGACCAGAAGAACTGGATGGTGCCTAGCTATCATTACTGAACATTGTGATCAAAGATTCCACAGAAGAATCCTGATCAAAAGGGGGAAAACGTAGAACAAAATTTCAAATTTTCATGGACTCCAGACTTTCTGGAGCCATGGAAGGTGGAAGAATTCCTGAAATTATTGCCCTGAGATAATCTTTACATCTTAAACCAAAAATATCCCCTGAAGTCTTCTTAAAACCAAACAATAGTTTAGCTTAACTAGTAAAAAATGTCTGCCTTAAGCATGATGCTCTTTTAAGAACTATCTATATGGGATCAAATTGATAATATCAACTCAAAGATTAGATAGGAACCTTAGGGAGTAGTGAATTTATGTTAATGGGGAAGAAAGGAGAGTGAGAATGGTTACACAACTCAAAGAATGTAATTTATGTCACTAAATGGTACGTGTAGAAACTGTTGAATTGGTGTACGTTTTGTTGTGTATACTCTGAACAAGAACAAAATAAACAAAATTTTATATATATATATATATATATATATAAAGTTGGATAGTACCTTATAAGTTATCTGACCCAACTCCCAACTCAAAGCATAAGTTTGCTTTTTAATAGCCCCAATAGATGATCCTTACACTTCTCAATACACTGGCACTGGAAATCTAACTGTTCATTGGTGGGAATGGGGGGGGGGGGGCAGTAGGAATTATTTTCACTATACAGCACTGTTCCACTCCTTGTCTTCCAGAATCCTCTAAAACTTAAACTTAATAAATAATATACACTTAATGGATGACATGGAATGAGATGAGTTACCCGCAGAATGAACCCCAAAAGATTTTAGTAAGTTAAAGTTGGCGTCTTGGGTATAATCTCAAGGCAACACACCAGGAATGAGAAAACACCTAATAGAGCTTAAATCTAATCAACAGTATTATGCACTGGTTGAAGAAAAACAGTGTTAAGAAGGGGGATGGTTGGCATGGAATCTAAGAAGGGAGAAGTCAGATAACTGCATGTATTCATCAGCTCCTAGGCCAGCAAGGGAGACAGACCCTGAGTCTGATGAATGCAAACTACGTATTTACTTAGAAAAACACGTTCTGCTATGGAGACGTGCTCTTTCACCCAATTTTTGTGAAGAAGGACTATTTCATTCTAGTAAGCGAAATGCTCGTGGTTCTGGTTCTGATCCTAAGCTCTTTGTCTTAGTCATCTAGTGCTGCTACAACAGAAATACCTCAAGTGGATGGCTTTAACAAAGAGAAATTTATTTCCTCAGAGTAAAGTAGGCTAAAAGTCCAAATTCAGGGCATCAGCTCCAAGGAAAGGCTTTCTCTGTCAGCCTTCTTCTCATCAGTGTTCCCCCAGACTAGGAGCGTCTCTGCGCAGGGACCCCAGGTCCAAAGGATGCGCTCTGCTCCTGGCACTGCTTTCTTGGTGGTATGAGGTCCCCCTGTCTCACTGCTCACTTCTGTCTTTTATATCTCAAGAGATTGCCTCAGGACACAATCCAATCTTGTAGATTGAGTCCTGCCTTATTAACACAACTGCCACCCAACCTCCCTCATTAACATCATAGAGGCAGGATTTACAACATATGTGAAAATCACACAATACCAGGAATCATGGCCCAGTGAAACTGATACACACATTTTTTGGGGGACATAGTTCAACCCATGACACTCTTCAAACTACCTGCTTACTAATGCAGCTTCCCTATTCATAGCTAGAAGCGGTACTCCATTGGGAAAAATGATAATTCCATAACTCTCATTCTAAATCAAGATTCTGATTCATATAAAAGCCTCTTAAAATTTAGAAAATTTAGTGGGTCAGTCTCTTGAGCTTGATCTATTCTAGGGTCTCTGAAAACCCTGAATTTTTAAAAGCGGTAAGCCCAGACTCTGGATTGAGGTGATGCAAGCCAAGTCCTGCTGCCTAAGTGGTTTCTCTGATATGACATCTTTATCTCATCTCTAACCAAGGCAGAAACTTAAATTTACTTCATACCTCCTGTCTATTAGCTACTATGCTGGTCACTTTAACTACTATCTTATTTAGTCCTAACAACTCAAGAAGGTATTATTTATCCTACTTTTACAAATGGATCGGGAGGAGCTTTGGGGTTCAGAGAGGTCAAATAACTTGCCCAAGATCACACAGCTATCATTGATTAAACAGAGATTTTAATCCAGGACTGTCTAACTCCGAAGATTTGTCTTTTCCTACCATACCTAATTAGGTCTATTCATTGGTGGAAAGCTGTGTTAAAGGTCCTTACTTATACTATGCCAAAATAACATCTGCCCTCTGGTTCTAGTTATCTGTACATCTTATTGTACTCCTAGCCTCCACTGGTAGTTAACTGGATGCATACAGCTTACTTCTCCTTCCGAAAAGATAGGAGAAACTGCTGTCTTATGCATCTTCTTGACCCACTAGCAGCATCTAATATGGTGTCTTCTAAGAAGAATGTACCAAATCTTGTCTTTTTAATAAGAAAATGAGAACTATAGACTATAGAAGGCCAGCTGTAAAAACCGTAAGGAAAAATTCCTTTAGTATGAGTAGAAGCAAATAAACATGAAAAGGGAAATACTTTTTCTTTTAGTGATCAAAGCAACAAGACCAATATCAGTGAAGGGGGGCTGGCTAAAAGGCATTAGGGCCCAGACAAGGAGGCTGGGCTCAGAGGAGGACCAGGTCCTGTGGAGAAGGTAAGTGCAGGCCAGAGAAACCTACACGCTGGCCCAAGAGCAGAGGAAAAGACAAAGGTTGTCTCTCAAGGGTTATCTGAAGTCCCTAAGTGGTGCAAAGGGTTAATGGGCTCAGCTGCTAACCGAAAGGCTAGAGCTTCAAGTCTACCCGGAGGTGCCTTGGAAGAAAGGCCTGGTGATCTATCTACTTCCAAAAAATCAGCCACTGAAAACTGTAAAGGAGCACAGTTCTCTCTGACACACATGGGGCTGCCTTGAGTCGGAACTGACTCAACAGACAACTGTTAGTAAAACGTTGTCCAGAACTTGGCCTGGCATAATGGCTGCTAATTAATAGACTAGTTCCAGGGTGTACTGGTTAGTGGAACTAAAGCTGGACTGAAAATTTCTTGTCCAAGTTCAGGAACTAAGACCAGACTGGATCTTTAATAGAGGCCACAGGGGTCTGATGGTGCAAGGGGGCGAAAAAGGTAAAAGCCAAGGCTTGCTATACATGTGCTAGAAAAATCAATTCTCCATTAAGAATTGCTTTATAAGACTGATTATAAGGGATTTATTTATTTCCCAATATACTGGATTGATCTGATGGGTTAAAATAGAAGAGACAAGGGAGTCCATTTGCTCTTCCTGGAAATATAGATAAAAAGCTACAAATCGTGCAAATCTACTGTTGTAATTTTGTTTGCACCTCCCAAACCACAGTTACCATGAGAGATATTTCGATGAGAGAGGCAGAAAGCTGTAAGAGCTGTCTTCAGGAAAGTTCCTTAAGCACCTACTCTCCTGCTTCCAACCCCTTCGCACCTAGCTTGTCATTATCTTAGAAAAAGAACCAAATGGCAGACTCCACATGCTTCTTGATTGCTAATCCAAAATTAAGGAATTACTTGTAGAGGGATAGTAGAGGCAATCAATAAAGATAAACAGATAAAGAGTGTGGTGATAAGTAAGTAAAGAATACGTCAATGTTCATCTGTAAGAAATCTTCAAGATCATCAACTGATTCTAATGCCTTCAAGGTACAACAGGAAAAGTCAGGTCTTGAGGGGAAAGGAGGAGCCATAGTGGCACAGTGGTTAAGTGCTGGGCTGCTAGCCAAAAGGTTGGAGGTTCAAACCCAACACAGCTCCTCGGGGGGAAAAGACCTGGAGATCTGCTCCCATAAAGATTACAACCTAGGAAACCCTATCGGACAGTTCTCCTCTGTCCTACAGGGTCTTTATGAGTCAGAATCAACTCCACGGTAAACAACAAAAAGAGGAAAGGTGACTTGCTTAAGGGCCCTATAAAAAAGAAAGAATAGCACTGCTGGCTGAAAACCAGAGATTTCCCCCAAATAATAAGAATCTAGCCTAGATTTAGAAAGGACACATCAGTTCTCAATTCTCCCTTTAAAAACGGACTTTGCCTTACATAACCCAATGCTATTATCACACTTATGAAGATTAACAATAATTCCTTCATACATCTAATACTCAGTTAATTCTCAAATTCCCTCGACTGTACCAAAATGTCTTTTTACAGTCAGTTTGGTAAATCAGGGTCTAAACAAGGTCCATGCACAACTTGTCTCTTAAGTTTCTTTAATACAGTGCATTCCTCCTCCCTTCTTACCCTTATGCATCGACATGTTATAGAAACCAGGTTTGTTGTTTAATAAAATGTCTCACATTCTGAATTTGACTATTTCCTTCCTTGTATCATAATTTATTTCTCTATCCCCTGTATTTACTGTAAGTGGAAATTCGCTCTAGAGATTCAGGTTGAACTATTTTTGATAAAAACAGTTGGAAGGTGGTACTGTGGGCTTCATACTATGTCACATCAGGAGGCATATAACCTCTGGCTTGTCCCACTTTTAGTGATGCCAAGACTGATGAGAGGGTTCAGATGGTAACAGCCTGATCCCTTCATGAAACTTTCATCTAAGACTTTCAACTATTGATAATCATTCTCTGAATCAATGATTTCATTAGGGGCTGCAAATGGTGATTTTCTTATTCTATCCGTCCAACTACATTTATTAGCTGGAATTCTTCTCCCATCAACTAACCCTATTTTGTTACGGTACTCTGAAATACAGGTTGTACGGGAAAAGCAGGAGAACTCTTTACTTCTTTCCTTTTACTTGATGATGTTCAGAGTAAGGAGCTGATGCCTTGGCTACCTGCAACAGAGTTCATTTCCAACTAAGTTTAACACAGACCAAAACCAAGATATGTTTTGTTTTTATGTTCTATAGTCCAGTCTAATCTTTGTCTGAAAAGTTGGCTTTGGGAATGGTTTTAGTTCTGGTTAACAGAGTCCACAGGCCATGTCTTCTGGGATTCCTCTAGTCTCAGTCAGACCATTAAGTCTGGTCTTTTTATGTGAATCTGAGTTCTGCATCCCACTTTTCTCCTGTTCCGTCAGGGACTCTGTAGCGTTCCCTGTCAGGGCAGTCACGGGTGGTAGCTGGGCACCATCTAGTTCTTCTGGTCTCAGGCTGATGGGAGTCTCTGGTTTATGTGGCCCTTTTTTCTCTTGGGCTAATATCTTCCTGTGTCTTTGGTGTTCTTCATTCTCCTTTGCTCCAGGTGAGTTGGGACCAATTGATGCATCTTAGGTGGCCACTCGCTAGCTTTTAAGAGCCCAGACACCTCTCACCAAAGTGGGATGCAGAACATTTTCTTAATAAACTTTGTTATGCCAATTGACCTAGATGTCCCCCGAAACCATGGTCCTCAGACCCCAGGCCCTGCTACTCTGTCCCTCGAAGTGTTTGGTTCTGTTCAGGAAATTCCTTAGCTTTGGTTTAGTCCAGCTGTGCTGACTTCCCCTGTAGTGTGCGCTGTCCTTCCTTTCACCTAAGATAATTCTTGCCTACTATCTAGTTAGTGAATTCCCCTCTCCCTCCCTCCCCACCCTCGTAACCATCAAAGAATGTTTTCTTCTGTGTTTACTTTTTCTTGAGTTCTTATAATAGCAGTCTTATACAATATTTGTCCTTTTGCAACTAATTTCACTCAGGATAATGCCTTCCATATTGTGATGTTTCACAGACTCATCACTGTTCTTTATTATTGCATAGTATTCCACTGTGTAAATATACCATAATTTGTTTATCCATTCATCTGCTGATGGGCACCTAGGTTCTTTCAATCTTTTTGCTATTGTGAACAGTGCTGCAGTGAACATGGGTGTGCATATATCTATTCATGTGATGGCTCTTATTTCTCTAGGATATATTCTAAGGATTAGGACTGCTGGATCGTACGGTACTTCTATTTCTAGCTTTTTAAGGAGGCGCCAAATCGATTTCCAAAGTGGTTGTACCATTTTACATCCCCACCAGCAGTGTGTAAGTGTTCCACTCTCTCCACAACCTCTCCAACATTTATTATTTTGTAGTTTTTGGATTAATGCTAGCCTTGTTGGGGTGAGATGGTATCTCACTGTAGTTTTGATTTGCACTTCTCTAATGGCTAATGAATGTGAGCATTTCCTCAAGTATCTATTAGCCACCTAAATGTCTTCTTTGGTGATGTGCCTGTTCATATCCTTTGTCCATTTTTAACTGGGTTGTCTTTTTGTTGTTGAGGTTTTGTAGTATCTTGCAGATTTTAGAGATTAGACCCTGATCAAATATGTTGTAGCCAAAATTTTTTTCCCAGTCTGTAGGTTGTCTTTTTACTCTTTTGGTAAAGTCTTTTGATGAGCATGAGCGTTTATTTTTTAGGAGAACCTAGTTATCTAGTGTTTCTTCTGGTGTTTGTTCACTGTTAGTTATATTTTATATTCTGCTTATGCCATGTATTAGGGCTCCTAGCATTGTCTCTATTTTTTCTTCCTTGATCTTTACGGTTTCAGATTTTATATATACGTCTTTGATTCGTTTTGAGTTAGTTTTGCACATGGTGTGAGGCATGGGTCTTGTTTCATTTTTTTGCAGACGGATATCCAGTTCTGCCAGCACCATTTGTTAAAGAGACTGTCTTTTCCCCCATTTAACAGACTTTGGGCCTTTTGTCAATATCAGCTGTTCATAAGTGGATGAATTTACGTCTGGATCTCAATTCTGTTCCATTGGTCTATGTATCTGTTGTTGTACTAGTACCAGGCTGTTTTGACTACTGTGGTGGTATAAGTTCTAAAATCAGGTAGTGTGAGGCCTCCCACTTTGTTATTCTTCAGTAATTCTATACTTATCCAGGGCCTCTTCCCTTTCCATATGAAGTTGATGGTTTGTTTCTCCACCTCGTTAAAAAATGTCATTGGAATTTGGATCAGGATTGTATTGTATATGTAGATTGCTTTAGGTAGAACTGACATTTTCACAACATTGAGTCTTCCTATCCATGAGCAAAGTATGTTTTTCCACTTATGCATGTCTCTTCTGGTTTCCTGCAGTAGTATCTTGTAGTTTTCATCATATAGGTCTTTTATGTCTCTGGTTAGATGTATTCCTAAGTATTTATTTTATCTTCTTGGGGGCTATTGTAAATGGTATTGACTTGATGATTTCCTCTTCAAAGTTCTCTTTGTTGGTGTAGAGGAATCCAACTGAGTTTTGTATGTTTATCTTCTATCCTGATACTTTGCTGAAATCTTCTACTAGTTCCAGTAGTTTTCTTGTGGATTCTTTGGGGTTTTCTGTGTATAAGATCATATCATCTGCAAATAAGGATACTTTTACTTCTTCCTTACCAATTTGGATGCCCTTTATTTCTTTTTCTTGCCTTATTGCTCTGGCTAAGACCTCCAGCACAATGCTGAATGAGTGGTGATAAAAGGCATCCTTGTCTGGTTCCCGTTCTCAAGGGGAATGCTTTCAGACTCTCTCCATTTAGGAAGATGTTGGCTGTTGGCTTTGTATAAATGCCCTTTATTATGTTGAGGAATTTCCCTTCTATTCCTATTTTGTTGAGAGTTTTTATCATGAATGGGTGCTGGACTTTGTCAAATGCCTTTTCTGGATCGATGATAAGATCATGTGGTTCTTGTCTTTTATTTATGAGATGGATTACATTGATTGTTTTTCAAATGTTGAGCCATCCCTGCATACCTGGTATGAATCCCACTGGGTCATGGTGAATTTTGTTTTTTGATATGTTGTTGAATTCTGTTGGCTAGAATTTTGTTGAGGATTTTTGCGTCTAAGTTCATGAGGGATATTGGTGTGTAATTTTCTTTTTTTGTGGTGTCTTTACCTGGTTTTGTTATCAGGGTTATGCTGGCTTCATAGAATGAGTTTGAGAGTATTCCATTCTTTTCCATGCTCTGAAATACCTTTAGCAGTATTGATGTTAGCTCTTCTCTGAAAGTTTGGTAGAATTTTCTAATGAAGCCATCAGGGCCAGGGCTTTTTTTTTTTTTGTTGGGAGTTTTTAAATTATCTCTTCAATCTCTTCTTTTGTTATAGGTTTATTTAGTTGTTCTACCTCGGTTTCTGTTAGCTTAGGCAGGTAGTGTGTTTATAGAAATGTGTCCATTTCCTATAGGTTTTCAAATTTATTGGAGTACAATTTTTCATAGTATTCTGCTATGATTCTTTTCATTTCAGTTGCGTTGCTGTGATAGCACCCATCTCATTTCTTATTTGGGTTATTTGCTTCCTCCCCTGTTTTTCTTTTGTCAGTCTGGCCACTGGTTTATTGATTTTGTTGATCTTTTCAAAGAACCAGTTTTTGGTCTTGTTCATTCTTTCAATTGTTTTTCTATTCTCCATTTCATTTATTTCCACTCTAATTTTTATTATTTCCTTTCTTCAGGTGCCCATGGGCTTCTTTTGCTGCTCTCTTTCTAATTGTTCGAGTTGTAGGATTAATGTTTTCATTTTGGTCCTTTCTTCTTTTTGGATGTGTGCATTCCAAGATATGTTTTCATAAAACATTTAAATAAAGCAGAGAAGAATAGATTCTGCAAGCAATCCAATAATCATTTAGGTTACATTTAAAGGGTATAAATTAGTGACTTCTGGGTTGTTCAGGGGTATAAAGTCCAAAGACTAGGGACAACCACAAGATCTTCAGAGGGAAAGGAGTGTCTTGTCAAATTTTTGTTCCTGTAATAAGTCAACAGAAAGATGTGTACAGAGTCTTGGTATCTTTGCAAAATCACTAATACGATAACTTGACTCCAAACTTGACTTGAAAGCAAATCTCTAACACAGGTTAGAGATTTTTAAAAAAGCTATACTGAAATAAATTAACTAAATACTTAAATCGCCTGTGGATACCATAAATTAACTGGAATACATGCATGGTTGTAAGATGAATAAGAAAATTTTTCCCTCAATTAAATGAGGAAAAAAATTCACAGGCTGCAATATTAATTTCAGAAAGAATTAAGGTGAAAGGCACTAAGAAAGTCATTATATAATGATTTTAAAAAAGTGCTGTTAGTGACAGGAACATAACAAGAGTGAATGTGTAAACCACAAAAATAATACAGATAGGATATAAAAAACAAGAACCATTAAAAATGTAGAGAGAAACTAACACGAATGTAATAGTAGTAGATTTTAATCCCAGTCATGCAGACATAAATGAAGACAAGTGGATCTGAAAAACATGAGCAAGGTAAGAATTCACAGTGTGGCAGTCAGTAAACAAGTAAATGGAGAACTGATCTTTTTTTCAAGCATTCACATCTAAAATCTTAATGTATTTAAACAGGTAAACATCCTTATGCTACTGTACTAAGATACAGCAAACCCAGTACCTCCCCTCACCACACAGTCCCTGCTGCTTGTCATTGTTGTGTGCCACTGAGTCGATTTCAACACATAGTGACCCTCTAGGACAGAGCAGAACTGCCCCATAGGGTTTCCTAGGCTGTCATCTTTTCAGAAATAGCTTGCCAGGTCTTTTCTCCTGTGGACCCACTGGTAGATTCGAACCACTGACCTTTCAGTTAGCAGCCGAGCACTTAACCATTATGCCACCAGGGCTCCTTCCCTGCTGCTTAGAGCTGGCCGTATTTCTGCATCTCTGTCTTCCCTCCTTATAGTCCACTTATGGACACTTAACCCAAAGGGCACTAATCTATAACCAAGAACCTATGTCCTTGCTAGAACAGCTAATCTGTACCAAATAATACTTCTTGGGAATCTGTACTGAAAATAAGGAAAAACTTGGAGAGTTGGTAGTAGGACAGAAGGAAAAGACATGGAATGTGCTTGAGCCATACTAATGGCAGAAGACCAGGATGAAGAGCCTAAACTCCTGCTATGAGTGCTCTTCAACCATCATGAATCCAGCGCTCCCTTCCAGCTCTGGTTTCTAGGTCTGACCTATGATAGCTCCAAATTTCCTTATTACCCTATGCTCCTTATTGTTCTGTAGAATTAGCTGCCATCAACTCATGGCGACCCAGCATGTGCCAGAGTAGAACTGTGCTCCATAGAGTTTTCAGTGCTGATTTGTTGGAAGTAGATTGCCAGGCCTTTCTTCTTAGGCGCCTCTGGGTGAACTCAAACCTCTAACCTTTCAGTTAGCAGCTGAGGGCATTAACCATCTGCATCACCCAGGGACTCCTGTCGTTCCGTAAGTATCTTTAAAATAATCCCCTATCAACAGGAAAGCTGGTAATGGGGAACCCAAGGTCCAGAAGGGGAGAGTGCTGACATGTAGTGGGGTTGGCAACCAATGTCACAAAACAATGTGTATTAATTGTTTAATGAGAAACTTGTTTGCTCTGTAAACCTTCATCTAAAGTATAATAGTAAAAAATATAAGGTAGAAATAAGAAAATAATAATAATAATCCCCTACCTGTTCAAGCTAACTTGAGTGGGTCTCTGCTGTTTGCAACTGAATAAGCCTTACCAAAATTGCTGTTTCCTGATCTGCTATTATTTTTTAAATATTCATGTGCTTCTTTCACACCTCCCACATTTTAAGCTACAAGAGAACAATAACATGCTGTAATAGCTCACAGAATTCTGCCTCCACAGGCCTATTGTTGTTGCCGGGTGTTGCTGAGTCGATTCTGACTCATAGCAACCCCACGTGAGAGTAGAATTGCCCCACAGGGTTTCCAAGGAGCAGCTGGTGGATTTGAACTGCCAACCTTTTGGTTAGCCGCAAAGTGCTGAACCACTGCACCACCCCGGCTCCTCTACAGGCCTAGTACAATTGGTAAGGAAAGCATAAGAGGCACAGAGATGGACTCTGTAATGGATGCTGTGGGATGCCACCCAGATCCCCCTCAGGGCTGAGCATTCATTCCCTCAGTAGACAGGAGTGTTGGCTGGTGAAAGTTGACAGCTAAGTTCCACTACCGGCAGAGCCACCTCACCTAAGGTAATGCCCGCATCCAGTTATGCACAGGTCCAAGGGCCTCAGTTCAGGACATCTCTGAAGGGCACCCCAGCTCCAGGGCAGCCTGTGGGGTTGGCTGAGGCCTCTTTCACAAATGCACTGCAGTTCAACCTCTCCTTGGCCCAACTCTGCTTTCGCATCTCTCTCTCAGGTGTTGATCCTTAGACCACTGACCACCTCCCAGTAAACTTCCTGCACACACACCTCTGATCAGAGTCTATTTCTCAGGACATCTGACTTGCAGTATACTCTGGCTGACACTGTAATAAAGATGAAAACAAAAACATTAGGAAAAATCAGCCAGGTACTGGGTTCCCTTCCTCTTTTCCATTTCTTGCTCTGGAAGAATCCTGTCCATCTTTGGTCATCTTGCTAAAGACAGGGCCCTGCTCCTTCCATCGCCCTCTCACACTTGCCCTAGGCAGGAGGCTGCTGGAGACACCTGGCTCCTCCTAGACAGCAGGGGGCGCCTCAGGCCCCAGCACCTCCCTCTGAGTCTTGCAGCTGCATTTCTGAAGTCTGGTCCCTCAGTATCTGGCAGCGAGTGAAGACTGAAGGAAAGAAGGGGTGAAGCAGAGGAATCCATCCAGGAGGAAACAGTCCTGCCCCCTTCTTCTGCGGTTCCCAGGCCGGCTCCTCCCGGGGGGGCTGAGTCCAGGAAACAGAACGTGCTGATCCTGAGGACAGAGACATGGGCCCTGCTGTGCATGCTTTCCTGCTATCCCTTCTGCTAGGGATCTCAGGTAGCCCCTGGGGTGAGGTGGGGAGAGGCAGAGGTTTCTGGCTCAAGAAAGCATCAGGTATAAATAAGATGTGATATACACATACAATGGAGTATTATTCAGCCATGAAGAGAAATGAATTCTGATGCATGCCACCACATGGATGAATCTTGAAAACACTACGTTGAATGAAAAAAATTAGACCCAAAAGGACAAATATGGTATGATCCCACTTGTACGAAATATCCAGAGCAAACGCTTAAGAGACCAATGTTCACTAGGGTTACCAGACGGGAGGGGGAAATGGGGAGGTATTGCTTAAGGGGTACAGAGTCTTTGTTAAAAGTGATGAAAGAATTTGGAAATGGATAGTGGTGACTATTCCTCAACACATGTAATTGATGTCACTGAAATTTATACATAGAAATATTTGAATGTTTTGTTATATATATTTTGCCACAATAAAAACTAAAAACTTTTTTAAAAAAGCATCATGTAGAATAACACGACACCTCACTGACTGGATGTTACTTATGAGTGTAGTGACCTGAGATAGTCCTGAGAGCTACTATATGCCAGGCAGGATTTCAAGGCTCATGGTTAGATATTTTGTCATATGCCATCAAGTCAATTCTGACTCATAGAGGCCGTATAGAACAGAGCAGAACTGCCCCATAGAGTTTCCTAGGCTGTAATCTTTATGGGAGCAGATCGCCAGGTCTTTTCTCCCACGGACTGGCTGGTGGGTTCAAACTACCAAACTTTTGGTTAGCAGCCAAACTCTTTACCCATTGCACCATCAGAGCTCCTTATGGTTGGATTTAGCAGGAATCAAAATACTGGAAACAAACAGTAATCATGCACATATGAATAGGCAAATTATAACACATATTGTTGTTAGGTGCTGTCAAGTTGATTTTTGACACATAGCAGACCCATGTGGCAAAGTAGAACTGCCCCATAGACTTTTCTAGGCTGTATTCTTTATGGGAGCAGACTGCCAGGTCTTTTTCAGGCTGAGCCACTGGGTGAGTTTGAAATGTCAACCTTTTGGTTAGCAGCAGAGCGCTTAACCATTGCACTTCCAGGGCTCCTTAAAATGTTACCAAGACCCATTGCTGTCAGCTTGATTCCGACTCACAGCGACCCTACAGGATAGAAGAGAACTGCCTCATAGGGTTTCCAGAGTGGCTGGTGGATTCAAACCGCCAACCTTTGGTTAGCAGCCAAGCTCTTAACCACTGTGCCGCCAGAGCTCTGTAAAACATGTTAGAAGGTGATAAATACTACGAACGGAAAGGAACATCCAGAGTACAGGGGTAGGGGACATGTTGTAATTTTAAATAGAATAGTCAAAGAAGGCCTCACTAAAAAGTCACTTGAGCAAAGACTTGAAGGAGGCGAGTGAGTTAGCTAAGAAGATCTAGGAAAAGAACATTCCAGGAAGAGGGGGCCGGAAGTCCAGACTCAATTCAAGGCTTTCAGACATAAATCTGTTTGTTATTTTTCTGGCCAATAGAGATTTAAGAGCCGGGTAGGTTGACAGTAGCAAAAAGGTAATAGCTGGCAAAGAGGCAGAATATATAAACATTGCAAAATGTCGATTCAGCTAAAGAAAACAGCAGAAAGGTAAAATGGCTTATAAACCACAAAAGCTTCTGAGGGCATCATTTTATTTACAGCCTAACAGACCTGATACTCCTGACGACAATCTTGAATAATCAAGTAATATTTAAACCATGTTCCATGCATATTGCTAAAGAAGCAGGTACGTACATAATTATCAAGATTCCCACTACTGGGTTGACATTTGTAAAAATTTGGCCTTTGACACCAAACAGAGGAATTTAAATACATGGGAAGCCTCACTGTTCCATTAATTTATAAATAAGATGTGTTATTACATATTAATAATCCAGCGTGTCTTTCCTAGGGTCTCAGCCAAGGCACTCTTCTCCCAAAGAGAAATACCTGCAATCTGGTGAGTGGTCTCAAATTCAGCCCAGGACTCCTGGGTTTGGAACTGGAACAGGATAGCGTATGGAGTGTTGGGAGGATTCAGGTCCTGGGAATGGATGGGAGTTTGGGGATGATGGGAAGATGGGAGGTCCCTGGGTGGTACAAAAAGTTTACACTTGACTACTAACCTAAAGGGTGGCAGTCTGAACCCACCCAGCAGCAGCATGGAAGAAAGGTCTGGCAATCTGCTTCCATAAAGATTACAGCCAAGAAAACCCTACGGAACAGTGCTACTCTGTAACACATGAGGTCACCAGGAGTTGGAATCGACTAGATGGCAATGGGTTTTTGTTTTAGAAAGATGGGACCAGAGGAACAGAACTCCGAGATTTCCACATTTCCCTCTCTCCTCTTTCTCTAGTGTGTGGGCGACCTACATACACAACCCGCATTGTGGGTGGCCAGGATGCTGTTGAGGGACACTGGCCTTGGCAGGTCAGCCTGCGCATGGGCCAGACCCACATCTGTGGAGGTTCCCTCATCACTGAGCAGTGGATACTGACAGCAGCACACTGCTTATCAACGTGAGTTCTAGCTAGTGTCTAGCATGCAGACAGGTTCTCAATAAATATCCAAATGACTTCCTGGATGAACCAACAGACAAATGAAAGTGGTAAACTGGCAGGGCAAAAGGAAATCCTAGGTCACCTTTCACTCTAGAACTAGGAGCTACTAGGGACAGGGCATAGAGGTAGAAAAAGAAATTATAGAGACAGGCACAGTTAGATGCTTTTCTCATTTTTTGCCAAATCATCTCCAAAATTCAGTCAGAGAATTTGTTCTAAGTTTTCTGGGTCACAAACACTTTCTGGGCTCTCTTTCAGAGCCACCGCTGCCATGTCGTTAGTAGCCCTATGGAGAGGCCCACATGGCAAGGAATTGATGTCTCCAGCCAACAGCCAGTGAAGACTCGAGGCCTGTCAAGGGTCACATAAGTGAGTCTGGATGCAAACTGGCTCCAGTCAAGCCTTCAGATGAGACTACAGCTCATATTTCGATTGCAGCCTCATCAGAGGCAAAGTCACACCTGATTTCTGACCCACAGAAACTGTGAGATTAATGTCTGTTATTTCGAGCCAGTAAGCTTCAGGGTAATAGATAACTAACATATGCAGAAATCAAAATGACAGAACTTTTCACTAACAACACTGAAAGCTCAAGAAAATGGAGTAACGACTTCAAGATGTTGAGGGAAACTTATTTCCAACCTACCCATACACAAACTATGAATCAAGTGTGGGGTATAAATAAGACATTTTCAAATATGCAAAGCAGCAAAAATGTTACCTCTCATGCACATTTTCTCAGGAAGCCAGAGGAGAATATGCTCATCAAAATAAAGAGGGAAAAAAACAGCAAAACATGGGATTCAGGAAAGAGGGTATACAACAGAGAAGAGAATCTCGAAGAAAATCATAAAGGGAAGTGCCAAGATGACAGCTGTGCAGGAGTCCAGATTGGGGCAAGAGGGTAGAGGGCTCCAAAAAAGAGAGTATTGACACAACGCCTGACATGTCTGAACATATTCAGAAAAAAACTTACACTTCTGGTGGAGAGTTTGGGAAATGATGATGGGTATATGCAATACCAAAGGTCCCTGGGTGGCACAAATTGTTTGCACTCAACTACTAACCTAAAATTGGAGCCCTGGTGGCACAGTGGTTAAGCATTCAGCTGCTAACCAAAAGGTTGGCAGTTCAAATCCACCAGCCACTCCTTGGAAACCCTATGGGGCAGTTCTACTCTGTCCAATAGGATCACTATGAGTTGGAATCGACTTGATGGCAATGGGTTTGTGTTTTTTTGGAATGTGACCCAGTATGTTTGCATAGTTACAAGAACACACACATTAATTACTGATCTAACAAAAAATTATGATAATACTAGGTCAGGAGGATGAGTGGAAAGGAAGTTGAGGGTGGTGGGCAGGGGTGTGTAAAAAAGCTCAATCTGCACCTTTCTTAGCAGTCTTAAACCGGGGGGAAGAAATCAAGAAATAGCAATATATAGGGCTTCTTGAAAATACTAGGGCAGATGCTAAAAGAGTCAAAAGAAATTGCTTCTGGATAGAGTGAATTGAGGGTGGTGGGGCAGAAAACTTCTGTTTCTTATTAATTTTTTTTTTAAGTCTGATCTAACTACTTGATGGTTTACGTTGTGAATATGTGTAACTTTAGTTTAAAAATTTATTTAGAAATAAAAGTCTTGTGCTCAGAACAGAAATCAGAACTGGTAATAAGGAATGATGACTATTGAGCGTACAGGTAATGGCTGAAACCATGAGGAATGGGCGAGGCAAATGAGGGAACCAGGGAAACAGTGCAGAATAAAATGCTGGTCATAAACATATAACAAGTGACCACAGAAAGAGTGGGCAACAAAACAAAGAGTGGTCAGAATGGAAGGCAGGGAGCAGGGTAGGGTGGAAAGAAGGAGACAAAGCAACCTTAATTCAAGATGGAAACACCCTCATTCATTACCAGTCTGTTCCCCCCCTTTCTTGACTAGAGACTTCTTGCTACACACATCAGCAGCTTGTTCTGACCCAGCTGTAGCACATAAGCATGCTCCACTTTTCTTCTTCTCTTCCCCCTTAGGACCTGGACTATTTTTACATACACTGTGTGGCTGGGATCAATTTATGCAGACTATTCCAGTGAAGGCTTGCAGTACTACGTGTCCAAAGTCATCATCCACCCCAACTTCCACGAAACAACTGCAGACATCGCTTTGCTGAAACTGTACTCCCCAGTCCCCTTCACATCTCTCATCCTGCCCATCTGCTTGCCCACCATCAAAGAGCATTTGACAATTCCAGCCTCTTGTTGGGTGACTGGATGGGGGGAAACAAAGAAAATGAAAGGTGAGAAGGGTTATTTTGTACTTTGCCCTCTTGTACCTACTCCAGAACACTCACATTCTAGGTGTATCATTACTATGGCAAATATTTTTCAATAAAACCAGATCAATCTATTGATATTATCTATGTCTTTAAATAAAATATCTTTTTTTGAAACAATTATATGTTTATTTTATTTACATTTATATCCTGCCTAGAATCTAGCTATAACTGGACAAGCAGATACTAACAATCTAAATACCTAATTACCTCTCGCAAATAGGAGTTGATACACCTGATGTAAAGTTTGGTGATAATCCAGTGTTTTTAATCTGTTTTTAAAATGTTGTGTCAACTCTTTCCCAGGCTGGAGTAGAGACAAGACAGGAATTGGGTGCAGAAAAATGAAACCATTTTAGAATAGAAGTAATATCTTTACTTAATCTATCAGAATTTATTAGAATTACTCTTTATTTAGAACATTAGGAGTACCCTACATTTGTACATTAGAAAAACCTCAAACATTCCAAAGTCAAACACATGATTTTCCATCATCTAATGTTTTAAATTAACTGTACCAAAAGATCTTTTCATTAGCAAATATGATTGGAAAGTGATTATATTCTACTTTTGGATTCCCATTCAGAGACTTCTGTACATCATGACTGAATGTTGCCCCATACTTTTCCAGCTTATTTTAACCTTTCGTTCCTTCTATTTCTACAGGTACTGATTTCTATTCCACTCTCCAGGAAGCAGAAGTGCCCGTTATTAACCACAAGGCTTGTGAACGACTCTACAACCCAGTCGGTATCTACCTTCCAGGATCGGAGCCAGTCATCAAAGAAGACATGATTTGTGCCAGTAATACCAACAGTATGAAGGACAGTTGTAAGGTTAGGGTTTGCTCTTAGGACTTTTTTTTTCTTTTTTAACATGATGTTTTAATTTGGGTCTAGGTTTTTCTATCTGTAAACATCAGTGGACTGAGAGTCAGAAGACAGGAGTCCTGACAATAATTCTTTGTGTGACCCTGGATACATAACCTGTATCTATGAATTTAATTTCTTCAACTACAAGGTTGTTGATCTAGGTTAATGTTACATAGTCTCTGGATTTTTAGAGACCTGTAATATTTCATAAATACACAGAGAGGTTTACATATAGTTGCTATTTTACTTTAAAATAAGAACATTTCATCTGCATTTACAAACGTCTTTCAACTGTCTTCTGATCATAACTGTCTGATGAAAAATCACTTACCATTTCTATCTTTGTTCTATTGTGCAAAATGTGTTTTGTTTTTTTAATCATCTTCCCACCCCTTTACTCTCCCTCTATTGGCATTTCTTTTTTTTTTTAATTGTGCTTTAGGTGAAAGTTTACAACTCTAGTCAATTTCTCATACAAAAACTTATATACATATTGTTATGCGACATTAGTTGCAATCCCTACTATGTGGCAGCACCCTCCCCCTTTCCACCCCAGGTTTCTTGTGTCCATTCAAAAAGTTCCTGTCCCTTCCTGCCTTCTCATCCTGCCTCTGGACAGGAGCCATCTTTTTGGTCTTGTGTATCTGTCTAAACTAAGAAGCATACTCCTCACGAGTATTATTTTATGTTTTATATAGTGCACTCTAATCTTGGTCTGAAGAGTGGGCTTCAGGAATGGTTTTAGTTCTGGGTTAACAGATCCTCCAGGGACTGTGGCTTTGGGGGTTCCTCCAGTCTCTGTCAGACCATTAAGTCTGGTCTTTTTATGTGAATTTGAGTTCTGCTCTGCACTATTCTCCCACTCCGTCAGAGGCTCTCTGTTGCGTTCCGTCAGGACAGTCATTGATGGTAGCCAGGCACCATCTAGTTCTTCTGGTATCAGGCTGATGGAGTCTCTGGTTTATGTCGCCCTTTTGTCTCCTGGGCTAATATTTTCCTTGTGTCTTTGGTGTACTTCATTCTGCTTTGCTCCAGGTGGGTTGGGACCAATTGATGCATCTTAGATGGCCACTCCCAAGCTTTTAAGACCCCAGACGCCACTCATCAAAGTGGGATGCAAAACATTTTCTTAATAAACTTTGTTATGCCAGTTGAACTAGATGTCCCCCGAAACCATGGTCCCTAGACCCCAGCCCCAGCTACTCTGTCCCTCAAAGTGTTTGCTTGTATTCAGGAAACTTCTTAGCTTTTGGTTTAGTCCATTTGTGCTGACTTCCCCTGTGTTGTGTGTTGTCCTTCCCTTCACCTCAGATGATTCTTGTCTACTGTCTAGTTAGTGAATTATCCTGTCCCTCCTCCCCACTCGCATAACCATCAAAGAATGTTTTCTTCTGTGTTTAAACTTTTTCTTGAGTTCTTATAATAGTGGTATCATACAATATTTGGCCTTTTGCAACTAATTTCACTCAGCATAATGCCCTCCAGAGTCATCTATATTGTCAGATGTTTCACGGATTCATCATTGTTCTTTATTGTTGCGTAGTATTCCATTGTGTGACTATACCATAATTTGTTTATCCATTCATCTATTGATGGGCACCTAGGTTGTTTCCATATTTTTGCTATTGTGAACAGTGCTGCAGTGAACATGAGTGAGCATATATCTATTTGTGTGATGGCTTTTATTTCTCTAGGATATATTCCAAGGATTATGGGATCACTGGATCATATGGAACTTCTATTTCTAGCTTTTAAAGGAAGCACCAAATTGATTTCCAAAGTGACTGTAACATTTTACATTCCCACCAGCAGTGTGTAAGTGTTCCAGTCTCTCCACAACCTCTCCAACATTTATTATTTTGTGTTTTTTGGATTGAGATGGTATCTCATTATAGTTTTAATTTGGATTTCTTTAATGAGTAATGATCGTGAGCATTTCCTCATGTACCTGTTAGCCGCCTGAATGTCTTTTTTGGTGAAGTATCTGTTCATATCCTTTGCCCATTTTTTAATTGTGTTTAATGTGTTGTTTTGCTTTGGCTGCTTTCTATATTTTTTTCTTTATCTTTGATTGCCAGCAGTTTGAACATGATGTGCTAGGTGTGATTTTCTTTGTAATTATCCTATTTGAGGTTCATATTTTTTGTTTTTGTGTTTTATTCCATACAGTTATGTCTTTCATTAAAACTTGGGAAATTTTATTCATGATTTCTTCAAATATTATTTTGCCTCATTTCTTTCTTCTCCCTTTCTGGTTAAAACCAGAAACTTGTAAGCTATAACTTTTAATACTGTTACACCTTTTTAATAAGCCCTTTTAAACTTTTTTTCTCTCCTCTTCAAATTGGATACTTTTATTAATTTATATTCAAGACCACTGCCTCTTTTCCCTTTTATGTACACTTTGGTGTCAAGTTCATCTAGTGTTTTTTTTTTTTTTTTTTAATTTCAGATACTTCATTTTTTAGTTCTAAAATGTCCATTGGTTTTATACACACACATATACTTTTCTACATGAGCCAAGATTTCCTATCTGTGCATTCATTATGAGCATATTTTCCTTTACATTTGTTGAACACAGTATTAGCAGCTGCTTTAAAATCTTTATCTGCTAATTTCAAAAACTGAGCTAACTCAGAGTTAATTTCCACTGATTGCTTTTTCTCAAGTAACATTTTTCTGTTTTTCTTGGAAAATTTTCCTTTTTTTTAATGTCTAATAATTTTAGATTGTATCCTGGATGCTGTCAGTGATATGCTGTAGAGAATATGGATTGTTGTGTTCCTCTGAAGAATGCTGATTTTGTATTTTAACAGGCGGTTAACTTGGCTGATTTCAAATTCCAAATTGGGTTTCTCCTGTGGTAGACAGCAGCTGAAATCTCTGTTCAGTTCTTTTAGCCCTAGCTGGGCTACCTCAAGTCTAACCTGCATGGATGTATGTAGCTCAGTGGTTAGCCAGAGATTTGAACAGAGTTTATATGGAGAATCTGGGGCTCCCTCTCTGTTGCTCTCCCTTTGTGGGATTTCTACCTTCACTTTCCAACTGCTGTATTAGCCCTGAACTCTGTCCTCTGATTCCTCAAACCAGTGAGACTGTGGGTTTCTACTTAAATTCCAGTCACCATCTAGAGTAATGATAGGGCCTGATCCAGGGGAAAAAAACATTAAAAAGAAAAATCCAGTGTCTTCTCTTCTTCCAAGAATTGACTCCTCTCCAGTTTCTGCCTGCTTTTGGTCACTCTACAGTACCTTCAGACATCTGGCTTTTATATGTTGTCCACAAAATAGAAAATCTAAACAGCTCTAAAATAAGTAAAGAGATTGAATTAGTGATTTAGAAAACAACAACCTACCCATAAAGAAAAGCCCAGGACCCACATGGTTTCACTGGTAAATTCTACCAAACATTTAAAGAAGAATTAATACCAATTACTCTAAGCTCTTCCAAAAAACTGAAGAGGAAACTCTTCTCAACTTATTCTATAAAACTAATATTACTCAGACAAAGACATCACAAGAAAAGAAAACTACAGACAAACATGTCCTTTGAAGATAGGCAGAAAAATCCTCAACAAATTACTAGCAAACTAAATTCAGCAACATATAAGAAGTGGATATAATACCATGACCAAGCAGAATTTATCACAGGAATGTGAGGTTTGTTTAACATCCAAAAATCTATTAATGCTATGTACCATATAGATAGAATAAAGAACATAAAACCACATGATTATCTAAAGAAAAAGCACTGGACAAAATCTGACACCCCTTCACGATAACAACACTCGACAAACTTGGAATAGACGGAAACTTCCTCAGCATGACAAAGTGCATCTACGAAAAACCCAGAGCTAACATCATACTTAATAGTGAAAGACTGAATACTTTCCCACCAAAATTAGGAAAAAAAACAAGGACTCTTGCCACATCTATCCAACATTGTACTGAAGGTTCTAGCCGGGGCAATTAAGCAAGAAAAAGAAATAAATGGCATCCAGACTGGAAGGAAAGAAGTGAAACTATTTCTATTCACGTATGACATGATCTTATATACAGAAAATCTGAAAGAATCCACAAAAAAAACTTCTAGAATAAACTAGTTCAGCAACATTGCAAGATACAAGAATAATATACAGAAAGCAATTATAGTTCAACACACTTGCAGTGTACAACCTGAAAATGAAATTAAGAAAATAATTCCATTTACAATAGTATCAACAAGAATGAAATACTTAGGAATAAATTTAACAATAGAAGTGTGAAACTCACTCTCTGAACACTACAAAACTTTGCAAGAAGAAATTAAAGATGACAGAAACAAATGGAAAAATATTCCATGTTCATGGATCAGAAGACTTAATATTGTTAAGATGACAACAGTCTTTAAATTGACCTACAGATTCAACGCCATCCCTATCAAAATTCCAGCTGGTTTCTTTACAAAATTGACAAACTGATGCTAAAATTCATTTGGAAATTCAAGGGACCTAGAGGAGCCAAAAGTCTTGAAAAAGAAGAACAAAGCTGGAAACCTCATACTTCCCTATTTCAAAACTTTCCCTATTTCAAAGCTACAGTGTGGTACTGGCATAAAAGGCTGGACATATATAAAAACCAAAAACCCACTGCCATGAAGTCGATTCCAACTCATACTGACCCTACAGGACGGAGTAGAACTGCCCCATAAGGTTTTCAAGGCTGTAAAGCTTTACCGAAGCAGACTGCCACTTCTGTGATTCAAAGGAGACCATTAAGAAAGTGAAAAGGTAACCTATAGAATGGCAGGAAATATTTGTAAATCATATATCTGATAACGGACCCGTATCTAGAATATATAAAGGATATTCACAATTCAATAATAAATATTGATAAACTGACATATAAAAATTAATAAAAAGATAAACAACCCAATTAAA